>CM060912.1:775908707-777108707 GCA_030737875.1 Allium sativum
TTCTCGAAAGAAGTATATGTCAGTTTCTATATGCTTCGTTTGAGCATATTGAATAGGGTTTACTGACATGTAGATAGAACTCTGATTATCACACCAAATTGTTGCTTTTGATGTACTGCTTAGCTCTAGCTCCTTTACCATAGACTGAATCCACATGATTTCAGCTGTAGCACATGCAATACTTCTGTATTCTACTTCTGCACTTGATTTTCATATGGTAGATTGCTTTTTGGAACTCCATGATATTAGATTGTTTCCCATGTATATGCAGTAGCCAGTGACGGACCTTCTGTCATTTGGATCTGCAGCCCAATCAGAGTCTGTGTATCCTGTAATGTTTAGGTCTTTGCTACCCCTTAATATTAAACCATAACTTAGAGTTCCTTTTAGGTATGTTAAGATTCTCTTTACAGCTCTCCAATGTTCATCCTTTGGTTCCTGCAAAAATTGAGATACCTTGTTAACATTGAATGATATGTCAGGTCGTGTTATGGTGGCATACTGTAGTGCCCCCACAACACTTCTGTATTGTTTGATATTATTTATAGCTTCTCCCCTGTTTTTAGAGTAGTGTTGACTAGAAATCATGGGAGTTGGTTGTGATTTGGCCTCAATCATATCAGTTTTGATCAGCAGTTCTGTTATATACTTTCTTTGATTGAGTATCATTCCAGACTTTGATATTCGGTATGCCTCTATACCTAAAAAATAATTGATCTCTCCCAGATTTTTGATTGAAAATTCCTTGTTTAAATACTTGATAAGCTTTTCTGTTTCAACATTACTGTTACCTGTAATGATTAAGTCATCAACATAGATTAGTATGTAAACAGTGAATGATTGAGTAATTTTTGTAAACAAAGAGGTGTCAAATTTAGTGGGCCTGTATCCCAGGGTGTTTAGAGTTGACTTGAGTTTATCAAACCATACTCTGGGTGCTTGTTTCAAACCATAGATAGCTTTGTTAAGCTTGCATACAAGTTTAGAGTCTTGAACATATCCTTCTGGCTGTTCCATGTATATTTCCTCTTCCAGACTACCATTGAGAAATGCATTATTGACATCTAAGTGTTGAATATTCCATTGATTTTTGAGAGCTATAGTGAAGATTAATCTGACAGTAGTGGGCTTGACTACAGGTGAGAATGTCTCCCTGTAGTCAAATCCATACTCTTGTGTAAAGCCTTTTGCAACCAATCTTGCTTTATGTCTGTTAATGGTGCCATCCAGATTTCTTTTAACTCTGTAAGTCCATTTACAGCCTATTATGTTTTTATTAGTTGGTTGAGGGACAAGTGTCCAATTATTGTTTCTAATCAGAGCACTGAACTCTTCATCCATTGTTGTTTTCCATTCATTGTATTTGATAGCTTGAATGAAGCTTGTTGGTTCATCTTTACTTTCTGTGATCAGATATGCTTTTGGCTTAAATATGCCACTTTTGGATATGGTTTTCATTGGATGACCAGTAATAGTGGGAGGAGGATCAGTGTGTTGTTCAGACTATCTTGCACTGTCTTCAGTGGCAGGTAAACCTTCATTAGATCTTTCTGTAGATTGACTTTGAGTTTCTGATCTTTCATTGTTGTCATGTTCAGGTGTTGGATTGGCGAGGCTGATGATCTCATCATTGCTGGGTTGAATGTCCTCAGCAATATGCATTACTCCTCAGCAATATGCATTACTTGATTATCAGCAGCCATCTTTTCACTAGCTACTGAAGATAACTCAGAATAGACTGGTATATCAGGTATATTTACCTCTTTATTGGTGGTTTTAATATTGGATTGAGCATAAGGGAAGATATTTTCATTGAATATAACATGCCTACTTACATAGATTCTGCCATTTTCATCAATGCATCTATATCCCTTTTGTTCGACAGCATAGCCCAAAAATGTACATGATTTTGATCTAAAATTGAGTTTGTTAGCATCATAAGGTCTAAGATAAGGAAAGCACTGACAACCAAAGCTTTTAAATCATGATAGTTTGGCTTAACTTTGTACAGTGTTTCAAGTGGACTGATATCATTTAATACTTTGGTTGGCATCCTATTAATCAAATATACTGCAGTATTAAATGATTCAGACCAGAACTTTAAAGGTAGTGAAGCTTTTGCTAATAGAGTTAAGCCACTTTCTACTATGTGTCTGTGCTTTCTTTCAGCTAAACCATTTTGCTCAGATGTATATGGGCATGTAAATCTGTGAACTATCCCTTTTTCATCAAAATATTTGCTAAGTCTCTAATATTCTGTACCACTATCAGACTGAAATATTTTCACTTTGGTGCTGAACTGATTTTCTATCATATTCAAGAATTTTATAACAATATCATGAGTATCAGATTTAGACTTTAGAAAATAGATCCATGTATACCTGGAATAAGCATCAATGAAAGAGATGTAATATTTATACCCAAAGTCAGATAATATAGAGGTTGGACCCCACAAATCAGTTTAGATCAAAAGGATTAGAGTAAACAGTGGATGAATCTTCAAATGGTAATTTGTGATTCTTACCCATTTGACAATATGTGCAGACATATGGTAATTTTACATCACAGTAAGAAATTTTACTACTATTTAGAATGTTCTTAACAATATTGACACTAGGGTGACCCAATCTATGATGCCAATGATCAAAGACATTATCATTGTTACTGTTTTGATTCTCAATTGCAGAGACAAAACATTGTTTTTCTTTGCTGGGTGTAATTGATTTCCAAGTTTGAAAGTGTATAGCCCATGTGTTTCATCACCCTGCCATAAAATTTCATGTGTTAGTATGTCTTTGACAACACAATAGTTAGGATAGAATTCAAAGTAGACATTGTTGTCTTTTGTAAATTGTGACACACTCATTAGATTTTTCCTAATCTTGGGTACCCTTAATAATTTATGCAAGAACAATTGTTTCTTAACTTTTAATAAAGCATTACCAGTATGAGAAATACTAATGCACTTACCATCACCCATGGTTATTAACTGTTTACCTCTGTATTCTTTATTTCCAGGTTGAGATTATCTAGATTGTTGGTCATGTGGTTAGTAACACCTGAGTCAGGAAACCAATTATCATCCAATGTAGAATCTGACTTGCTTGCATCAATTTGATTGCACTGTGCTTGATTTTATGATTCTGATTGAGTTTGTGCCATGTTAGCATTGGGATTATTGTCACTATTACTGTTATTTCCTTGATTTCCAGTATAGTTTGAGTTAAATCTGAAGTAACATTTGAGAGCAGTGTGGCCAACCCTTTCACATATTTGACATTTGGGATTATTATTATTTGACCATCTGCCTCTTCCTCTTCCTCTAGGGGTATACCCTCCTCTCTGATTGGTATTGTTTCTGTAATTTCCTTGCCTCCTGACTCTATTATTAGCAGCATAATTGAGTGAGTAGTCTAAATCAGTGGATTTCTTGTGAGAAATTCTTGCCTCATGTGAAAGTAACATAGAATGTACATCATCTAATGGTGGTGTAACCTTTTGTGATGTAATAATGGCTACTACAGCCTCATATTAATCTCCAAGTCCATTTACAAGAGAAAGAACTTGATCTGATTCTTCAACATTGCTTCCTGAGGCTTCTAACATGTCATAAATATTTTTAACTTTTTCCAAGTATTCACTCATGCTCATATTTTCTTTCTTGCAATTTTGGAGTTGCCTTTTATAGAATAAAGACTTAGCTGCAGACTATGAGTTAAAGATTTTCTCACAAGTAATCCATATTTCATTAGCAGTCTTGCATCCTATAACTTGTGGCATTAGTGCAGGACTGATAGATAACAATAACCATGCACTCATTAATCTTTGTTGCCTATAGTATGATGTATAATCATCATTACTTACTATTGTATTTGATGCATCAGTTACAAACCTTGGTGGAACCGGTAGGGTGCCAAGAATGTATCCTTCCAGACCGTATCCTTGAAGAGAGGTTTCCACCTGTAATTTCCAGAGAAGATAGTGTTAAATTGCTAAGTATAGCGTTTTGACTATGACAACTAGATATGTTCATATGCTATCGACTAACTTTGTTTTGCAGGGAGATGAAACTTCATTGACAATCGGATTCAAGAACTCAAGGGAAATATTATTTGCATGAGTCTAGATTAGTCTTAGAAAATATATGTTAAAGTCTTTCCTGATGATTATACACACACACAAAGAATTTATATGTGAATATATGTTAGCATCAATGAACAAGGAGGCAAGAAGTAGTCTGTCTACAGGAACAGACGTCTGACATAATCAGACCAGACGTCTGATTGCTGAAATAAAGAAAATTCGGTATGAATTTTCAGACGTCTGGTATATTTCTACCAGACGTCTGTTTCTGGAGACAAACGTACTACTCTTCCTATTTTGAATTTGAATTCAAATCAAAAGAGATTTCTGAAAATTTTAATTAAAACTTCTGTTTCTGAAAGGATGCATCTATATGGAAGAGATACAACTCTCTATACTTACTTCTCTTCATCGAATCCTTTCATGATCGGTTGCAATTCTTTGAATATTATAAATAGAGGTTTCAACAATTGTTTTACTCACTAATTCTTATTCTAACTTTCTATTATTCTAAAAGAATTCTGATTTCTCAAAGCTTACTACTTACAAATATTTTGAGATCTTCAACTTCCTTAAACTTTCACAAGCTTCACAATATTCATCAAGGAAAGGCTATAGGAAGGGTGTACTTAATTCAAGACAATCCGTGTTATCAAGAACACAAAAGAGTCAACAAATATTCTGTATTAGCAAAGACCTCTCCAGTGGTTGAGGCAAGAAATCCCGTTCAGCAGTTCGGGTAATTGTGAACCTATTCCTCCGGGTGAAGTGAGGGTTTTTAGTGTTAGTGAAATTCCAGAAGTGAGTCTGGGACTGGACGTAGGACAGTGGTCCAAACCAGTATAAATCGACTGTGTGATTTACTGCTTACTACTCTACTATATACATTACATCCTATTCTCCATACTACACGATCCTATACCGTTGCATAGCCTCTTTCAATTGGTATCAGAGCAAGGCTATCCTATAACCGTAACACCGTTATTCGATATTGTGATAGAATGGAGAATAACCCAAGTACTAGCTCAACTACTTTTGCCGAAGGACAATCGACTCAAAGACCACCACTATTTAACGGATTACATTACAATTACTGGGCTACTAGAATGAGAATTTATATGCAAGCAAGTGGTTTTAGTGCATGGAATGCAACTCAAAAGGAATTTACAGCACCTACCACTGAATATGCAACTTGGACAAATGTTCAAAAAGATGAAGCCAATGCAAATGCAAAAGCTATGAACATGCTATATTGTGCTCTAGATCGGAATGAATTCAATCGTGTTAGCATTTGTACATCAGCTTATCAAATATGGGAGACACTCAAAACTATTCATGAAGGAACAAACAAAGTCAAGCAAACCAAAATCTCAATGCTCAAAAATCAATTCCAAAACTTCAAAATGAAGCAAAATGAAACTATCAACGAGATGTACTCAAGATTTCAAGACATCCTACATGCATTGATAGGACTTGGAGAAAAATACAGTGACTTTGACATCATTTCAAAAGTACTAAACTCTTTAACTGACGATTGGGAAAGAAAAGTACTAGCCATTGAAGAAGCAAATGATTTATCAGCAATGAAACCAGAAGAGCTAATAGGAAATCTTATGTCTTATGAAGTAAACCTTCAAGCAAAAAGGGAACTAGCTCAAGAAAAGAAAAATGTGGCCTTTCATGCTGATAAAGAGGAGTCTGAATCAGAAGACGAAGATCTAGCTTTTATTGCCAAAAATTTTAAGAAATTTCTGAAATATAGAAAAGGAAATTTCAAAAAGAATATTTCAAATAAGCCTTCATCTTCGAAACTAGAATGCTTCAATTGTCATAAGAAGGGTCACATGGTAAAAGATTGTCCAGAAATGAAAGAAAATCAAAAGAACTTCAATAAAAGCAAGAAAGACAAATTCAAAAAGAAAGCTTTTTCGGTTACATGGGACGACTCAGACTCAGATTCAGATTCATCAAGCAGTGACAGTGATAGTGATAGTGATAAAGAACAAGCAAATGTGTGTTTTATGGCACAAGAATCTGAGGTAAGTGAATTATCTTATGAAGAACTAATAGATGTTAATGCTGAACTTTTAAATCTAATAAAGAATCTAAAGAAAAAGATTAAAGAAACTCGTGAACATCAGAATAAAGCTGAATTCGAAAGAGATATGCTAAAAGATGAAAAAATAATTCTAGAAGAAGAACTTGAAAAAGTTCAAGAAACTCTTATGAATTCAGATAGTCAACTTTCTCTTTTGAGTCAAGAAATTGAAACTCAAAAGAAGAAGAATGATGAAATTAGTTCTGAAAATCATATGTTGAAAAATAAAGTGAAAGAACTAGAATTAGAAAATAAAAGTATTCAAGCAAAGTTAGAAAACATTTCAAAAAATGTTTCAAATTTTAACAAGGGTCGAGAAAATTTAACAAGAATCTTAGAAAACTCTCAACCCTCTTCAAACAAAAGTGGTTTAGGATTCAAAAAGGAATTGAAATTTTCTTCAAAGAAAATACAAGATTTGAGAAGAAAGTGAATACAAAACCAAAATCCACAAAAACAGTTAATAAAATTAAGATATGGATACCAAAAACTAACAATATTCTGATTAGGAAGAAGCACATTAACTCATTTATGGAATCTGTGCATAATAATAAAAATTATTTATATAAAAGGGACCCTAAACCCAGTTGGGTTTGGCTTCCTAAGATCTAACTCTTAGGACCCTATCAAAAAGTGGGTACCAATGTGCTTATTAATATTTTTTGCAGGTATCACTTAAAAAGAGAAAATGGATATTAGACAGTGGTTGCTCAAAACACATGACCGAAGACAAAGATATGTTAACCAATATATCATACTTTGATGGTGGCTCAGTTACCTTCGGAGATAATTCAAAAGGATTTATTATTGGCAAAGGAGATGTGTGCAACTACGGTATTTCAAATATTCCTCTTATTACTAATATTTCTTTGGTAAAAAATTTAAAACATAATCTTCTAAGCATTAGTCAATTATGTGATAAAGGTTTTAAAATAACTTTTTCTGAAAAAAAATGTAGTATTTTTGATAAAAATCAAAATATTATTTTTGAAGGAAACAGAGATAGAAATATTTACGTATTAAATATGAAAGTAAATAATAATAAAGAAATGTGTTTGATTGCTAATAACAATGATTCTTGGTTATGGCATAAACGTTTTTGTCATATTAACTTTAAAACTATTCAAAAACTTTCAAAGCATGAATTAGTAAGAGGTCTACCCAAAATAAATTTTAAAGTAAAAAACTTGTGCGAAGATTGTCAGATCGGAAAATTAACAAAATCTACTTTTAAATCAAAAAAGGTCATTTCAACCCTACAGCCATTAGAACTTTTACATATGGACTTGTTTGGACCTACTCAAATACAATCATTAAATCATAATCGTTATGTATTTGTTATAATTGATGATTTTTCAAGATATACTTGGACTATGTTTTTGAAAAATAAAAGTGATACTTTTGATCATTTCAAAGATTTCGTTAAAAAAATTCAAAATTCGAAAAATTTAAAAGTTAAAAACATTCGAAGTGATCATGGTGGAGAATTTGAAAATGAATCTTTTGAAATATTTTGTAAAAAGAAAGGAATAAATCATAATTTTTCTTTTCCTAGAACTCCACAACAAAATGGAGTAGTAGAAAGAAAAAATAGAACTTTACAAGAATGTGCAAGAACTTTACTTAATGGTAGTACATTATCTAAACAATTTTGGGCAGAAGCCGTAGCAACTGCTTGTTATGTCTTGAATCGTATTTCTATTCGACCTCTAACTAAAAATACTCCTTACGAACTTTTTAACGGAAGAAAACCTAACATTTCATACTTTAAGATATTTGGATCTAAATGCTTTATTCTAAATACTAAAGATCAACTTGGAAAGTTTGATGCAAAAGCTGATCACGGGATCTTCGTTGGATATTCAGAACGTAGTAAAGCATATCGAATTTTCAATAAACGTACTAATACTATAGAAGAATCTTTACACGTCTCTTTTGATGAAAATTATAGCATAAATATAAAAAACAAAGATGATGATGAAATTACTGATAATTTTGAAAATACAAATAATGACTCTATAGAACAAAATAATAATCCTATAGAGCATATTAGATCACCTCCAAGAATATTAAAAGATCATCCTACTCAAAATATTATTGGAGAAATTGACACACACGTTCGTACAAGAAGTCAATTAAATCAAATAAGTCACGTAGCTTTTCTTTCAAACATTGAACCTAAGAATCCGAAAGAAGCTTCTACGGATGATTACTGGATTATCGCCATGCAAGAAGAGCTAAACCAGTTTGAACGAAATGACGTCTGGGAATTAGTACCTCGACCAATCGATCAATCTGTTATTGGTACAAAATGGGTTTACAAAAACAAAGCAGATGAATTTGGAAATATCACAAGAAATAAAGCTAGACTGGTTGCTCAAGGATATAATCAAGAAGAAGGGATTGATTACGAAGAAACCTTTGCTCCTGTAGCTAGATTAGAAGCTATACGTATTTTATTAGCATATGCAAGCTTTCATAATTTTAAACTTTATCAAATGGACGTTAAAAGTGCTTTCTTAAATGGTTTTATCAAAGAAAATGTTTTCGTAGAACAACCACCGCTTTTTAAACATGAAAAATTCCCAGATTATGTTTATAAACTTAAAAAAGCATTATATGGTTTAAAACAAGCACCTCGTGCTTGGTATGAACGACTTAAAAAATATTTAATCAATTCTGGTTTTAATATTGGAAAAGCTGATCAAACTCTATTTATTAAAAATACAAACAAAGATATTTTAATCGTTCAAATTTATGTAGATGATATAATTTTCGGTTCTACAAATGAAAATCTATGTAAAGAATTTTCTATAATAATGACTAATGAATTTGAAATGTCCCACATGGGTGAATTATCATATTTTTTAGGTCTTCAAATTAAACAAGTTTCAAATGGAATTTTTATTTTTCAAGAAAAATATTGTACTAATTTAATTAAACGGTTTGGTTTAGATAATACTTCAGGAAAACCAACACCAATGAGCACATCAATTCATCTTGATAAAGATGAAAAAGGGAAAAGTATTGACCAAAAATTATATAGAAGTATGATAGGTTCGCTACTCTATTTAACAGCAAGCCGCCCTGATATTATGATGAGTGTATGTTTGTGCGCACGATTTCAATCAGACCCCAAAGAATCGCATCTACGAGTAGTAAAACGAATTTTAAGATATCTTAATAACACCAAGAATTTTGGTCTATTCTACCCGAAAGGTTGTCCATTTGAATTAGTATCCTACAGTGATGCTGACTTCGGTGGATCACGGACGGATAGAAAAAGTACAAGTGGTACGTGCCATTTCATTGGCAAATCACTTGTATCTTGGTTTAGTAAAAAGCAAAACTGTGTCTCGCTTTCTACGTGTGAAGCAGAATATATATCTGCTGCATTGGCATGTGCACAAGTAATCTATATGCAACAAACACTTAAAGATTTTGGAATTCATTTATCTAAATCAACAATATATTGTGACAATACTAGCGCTATTAATTTATCAAAAAATCCTGTAAATCACTCAAGAACAAAACATATAGACATTCGACATCATTTCCTTCGTGATAATATAGAAAAAGAAATTATAAATTTAGATTATGTCCCATCTGATAATCAGATTGCCGATATTTTTACCAAACCCTTATTAGAAAACTCATTCATTAAATTACGCCGAGAACTTGGAATTATCTCGTTAACTGACATATAACTTAACAACTTCAGTTTTCTAAAAATATTATTTTACAAACTATAACATCTCTGCAAGAGTATTTATCTATTTTTAACTTTTCCTAAAGTTTCTCTTTTTCTAAAATATTTATGGTTATAAATTTTCAGACCACCCATTCTATAACTTCCTATCTACATATAAGAACAAGCTATCTTAAAAACAGAAGCATTAAAAACAAAAACAAAAATTCATAACCATTATGTCGTCAAGTAATTCAAATTCATCAATCAGTATTCATTTTACAACAAGCAGCTCCTCCGACTCTATTACTCTTCCCACACCTACACCTAAAAATGAACCTCAATACCGATGGGGTAACTATCATACTGGGTTTACACCAGAATCAAAGAAAGCTAAACGAGCGTTATTTTCATCTCCTGATACGAAACGCAAAATTGACGATCTTCATCACTACCAAGAAGAACAAATCAAGCTACAGAAAGAATTATATTTTGAACAAAAAGCAACATCAACTCGTTTAAGTCTGCTTGAGAAGATGATATGTAAGTTTTGTGGATCAAAAGAGAAGGATATTATTTCACCATTACCAACACCAACCAATCCTATCGATCCATCAGCTTCTTATCGAACGGCAAATGACCCGGTGAATCCAACATTAAAATATTATACTTACTCACCCTCACAACCGTCGTACGATCCGAATTCATGGGATAGAAACTATCAAGCCAATGAAGGAAAGAGCTCATCAACACCGAAGAAAACTCCGCCTTCTAAATAATTAAATATTTGATTATTTTATATATATTTTTTATCTTTTATTTTCTATTTTACTTCTGAGTCATGTAATAAATTTTTTATAAGTCGATCTCTATAGTATTTTTTTACTATCAATGAATATTTTCAAATATATATACATCTTTTACAAAACAGACATCTGATAAAATAAATTTAGACGTCTGAATTCAAGTATGAAATTATTTTAACCACCAAAACAGACGTCTGCCCATATATTTTCAGACGTCTGAAACACTGTTAAAATGAACTAATTCTTTGCTGTCTCAAAAATCACATAAAACAGACGTCTCATATTACTCAACCAGACGTCTGTTTCTGAACGAGTAGCTAAAAGTTAATCAAAAAAACAGACGTCTGTTTTTGGAAAATCAGACGTCTGAAACCGTTCAAAAATGAACTAAAACCTTGCTGACTTGAAATATCCTCAAACCAGACGTCTCCCTCCAAAGAGACAGACGTCTGAGTTACTGACAGGACGTTTTTTTTTAATAAACCGACACGTCGGTTACCAATCAATATATCCCCTCATAACCATCATCTACCTTTTCACTTTTTACTTTCACCTTTTCACCCTCTTTAAAAACCCTAAATCCCCAATTACAAACAACTTCAAAATCAACAATTTTTCTACTATAATCATGAGTAATAGAGGCAAGCGAACAAGAGAACAAGAAGCTCCACCTCCATCTGAAGATCAAATCCAAAAATGGCTTCATGGAGACATTGCAAAGACTAGGTACAAAGCAATGAAGAATTCCAAGTTTTTCGAAGGTGCTTTCGTTAAATTTGATGCCTTTTCTAATTATAGACTTCTCCAATTCGCTAGACATTTTCATTTTGAATCTTTGGTAGATTATAATACAAACAATGTCAAAATCTACCCTTTGCTTGTTAAGTTGTTCTTAGCCAACATGAATCTTGACCATATGAAACCTCAAAACACAACCGACTGCGTTTGGACAATGGTTTGTGGAAAAAGGATTGTACTTCCTCTTCAAAGATTGGGACAAATATTAAATTGTGCTTGGCAAGGTTTGGATATTGACGATGTAGAAGTTAATAGGACTCAAAGAGATGAAGAGTCCCATAAATTTATTTCTGACGATCTTATTGATATGAGAAAACTAACTTCTACCAATCTTCGTCCACAAGCTAGACTTCTTAATCGTATTTTAATCAGAACAATAAATCCACGAAAAGGAAGTTATGAGAAGATCTATAAAAGGGATTTTCAGGCATTGTATGCCATTTACTCTCGAAAACAGATCAACTGGGCTAAAATAATAATGGATGAATGGTTAGACATCACCTATAAAAGGAAGTATAAGACTTTGCATTACGGTGCCTACATTACTCGAATCTTAACCTCTTCTCACATCGAAGTTCGTATTCCCGAATCTATTCCAACAAAGACAATTAAAGAAATTGGATACAAGACATTGAAGTTGATGAATATTGATCCCAACCCATCAACTTTGGACCATCTATCTTTCGAAGAATGGACTCAACATGTTGCTACTAATCCCGAATCGCTTATTTCTGAATCTACACACCGTCAACAAACTACGAACGATGAAGGAATTCAGATTATTTCTCCGGAAGTTTCTTCAAAACAAGCTCTCGTCATTCTTTCACAAAATCAATCAAAACTTCATCGTCAATTTAACACTTTTGAAACAAAGACTACTAAGAAGTTTGACTCAATTAAAAAAATTTCTAAATCAAATTTGGAATGCTGTGTCTTGTTCCGGGACTACTTCAACACAAGCTCAAGAGTCATCACCATTTCAATGGTCTACAAGCTCTCAAGAAGTAGTTGAAGATTCGGAAGGTAGTGCTTCTCCAGCTGATCATGACTCCGAAGAATCTCCGGGTATTTGATGTTGGTATGGGTATCGTATCTTTATCTTTAGAACTATTATATTTTGGGATGTAATATTTTAGTACTTCATGCACAAAACACTTATATGTGCATTTATGTGGTTGTGATGTTGGTTTATGATGTTTGTTTTGGTCTAGTATGGTTTTATATTGTTTTAACTCCATAAACGTTATGTTTATTTCCTTTCAAGTGTTCCTTTTTGTCAAATGCCAAAGGGGGAGAAAACATTTATGCATATTGACAGGGGGAGTATACTTAGTTGTCATTAGTCAAAAAGGGGGAGAATGTTAAATTGCTAAGTATAGCGTTTTGACTATGACAACTAGATATGTTCATATGCTATCGACTAACTTTGTTTTGCAGGGAGATGAAACTTCATTGACAATCGGATTCAAGAACTCAAGGGAAATATTATTTGCATGAGTCTAGATTAGTCTTAGAAAATATATATTAAAGTCTTTCCTGATGATTATACACACACACAAAGAATTTATATGTGAATATATGTTAGCATCAATGAACAAGGAGGCAAGAAGTAGTCTGTCTACAGGAACAGACGTCTGACATAATCAGACCAGACGTCTGATTGCTGAAATAAAGAAAATTCGGTATGAATTTTCAGACGTCTGGTATATTTCTACCAGACGTCTGTTTCTGGAGACAAACGTACTACTCTTCCTATTTTGAATTTGAATTCAAATCAAAAGAGACTTCTGAAAATTTTAATTAAAACTTCTGTTTCTGAAAGGATGCATCTATATGGAAGAGATACAACTCTCTATACTTACTTCTCTTCATCGAATCCTTTCATGATCGGTTGCAATTCTTTGAATATTATAAATAGAGGTTTCAACAATTGTTTTACTCACTAATTCTTATTCTAACTTTCTATTATTCTAAAAGAATTCTGATTTCTCAAAGCTTACTACTTACAAATATTTTGAGATCTTCAACTTCCTTAAACTTTCACAAGCTTCACAATATTCATCAAGGAAAGGCTATAGGAAGGGTGTACTTAATTCAAGACAATCCGTGTTATCAAGAACACAAAAGAGTCAACAAATATTCTGTATTAGCAAAGACCTCTCCAGTGGTTGAGGCAAGAAATCCCGTTCAGCAGTTCGGGTAATTGTGAACCTATTCCTCCGGGTGAAGTGAGGGTTTTTAGTGTTAGTGAAATTCCAGAAGTGAGTCTGGGACTGGACGTAGGACAGTGGTCCGAACCAGTATAAATCGACTGTGTGATTTACTGCTTACTACTCTACTATATACATTACATCCTATTCTCCATACTACACGATCCTATACCGTTGCATAGCCTCTTTCAGATAGTTGTTTTGATCAAGAGGAATGGTGATTAGTTGACTCTTGAGACTGATCACATTCTTGGGAGGATGATTGGAAGGTGGATTTATAGGTTGAGAAGCCCCTGAAGTGTTGCTGGATTCAATATTGCTGTTTGCCATCCTAAAGATCATAATGACGATAAGTGCAGAAATAAGAGGTAATTCGTACTGAACTTCTTTGCTTTGAATTGAATTGCTCAAGAAGTTGGTTTGTGATCAAGAATTTGAGCACAGAGGGATTTTAAGTGATGATGTCTATTTTTCACACTAAGTTTTCAGTTGAAATTGATTCTGATAGCTTTCTTGATGCTCTTTTTCTTGATTGTGAATGCTTCTTGAGTGGTATGATCGGTGAAGAATGCTTCAGATTTGATTTCCTCTCTCTTGATGATCGAATCATTGCTGCAGCCGGATGAATCTAAGCGTGGCACAGTGGCTTGATTGATTCAGGAGAAAAATAAAATCTCAAAGGATAAGATCAATGAATCATCTTTGATGAGTCAGATTCAAATGATGAAATCTAACTGATGAATCTGCCAACAAAATTTCTTTTCTGTTTTTAAATGCAGATTTAAAGTTTTGCTCTGATACCAAATTAGATTTTCAGAATTATGATTTTGAGATTATTGCAAGAGAGTTTATTGATTTAATGAAAATGAAATGTACAAACTATGCTGGTAGATATAGTATACCAGTTTTCATTTTACAGGAGCGTATCAGATTGCAAAAGAATAAAAAGAAAGGTTGGGCCGAGCCCAGACCCATATACAACCCAAGAAATATTATGTTAATATCTTCAGTGTGTAAGTGCGGGATCGATTCACTTCATTCTCTTATTTGGAAGAAATTATTTTGAACGAAACATTATGATACTATTTGTGACATTGTTCATCTCATGACAAAGTATGAAACTAATTTTCCTATCTGCTGGTCTGTTAAGTACAAAAGTCGATGTTTATCTTAAATTTATGTACTTTACTACTAGCTTCATTTATAGTCAACTTTTCATTCTCTTATATTTATAATGCTTTTTGTGCATGCTCTTGCTATTCTTTCCCTCTTAACCATAAATCTTAACTGGAAGCACTTGCTGCAACTAGTAGATTGAAGAGTGCCATTGTTTGAGCTAATAAAGGTATGTTATAACCATTTTTAATATAGTTCTCAGCATGATTTATTTACTCTTTTGATTTTTTGGCATCTATATTAGACTTAATCCTTATTGTTTGCCTCTTAACATGTACACTATTCATTTTTCTTAGCAATACAAAAAATAGAGGTTGAGGGACTTAAAGCAGCAAAATTTTACTATACTTACTGAAATATACGATTTGGATTTGTGTAGATGTGTTTCTCTTAGGGGTGATTGTGTTTAGTTATCCAGCAAATTTTGAACCTTACGAAAGAATATGTTCATTACTTTTAACTCTATAGAAGTGTGTATGCTACATTATTCATCAAACATATGCTTTGCTATTAAGCATTTAATATGTTCTATGTTCAGAATTGTCTCTTGGAAATACTAGCTTTATGAGGATATCATTTGAACTGAGCCCTATACTCTAAACAGCCTTACATCTTACGGCATTTCTACAGTTAAGGATCTACTGATGGCATCCCACTTCCAGTTCCCATCCAATTCCTACATCAGCCCAAAATCAAAGAACCACTGCGCCATAGATGGACTACTACAATGAAATTACATGGTGTTGCTAGCTACAATGTTGATATGCTGATTTTTATCTATTACAACATTTGCATCAAGGTGTTAGCATAGATATCAACAAGATATTGCAGTAGCTGTAGATATATTCAAATTAAAACATTAATAAAATTAGTAATCTGTAACGACCCGCTTTTTTGCCCGATTCGCGCCGGTAATTAAACCGACTCAAATCGTTCATAAAGACGAATTGTTATGGGTACTTACATACATTGAACAAAAACAACAGAACTTTTCATTGAATAATTCAATATTACATCAGAGTTACATGAATATCAGAGTTACACATAAATATACACAGCGGGAGAAATAAAACTCTCAGCGGAAGAACACCATCTGATACAGCGGAAGCTCCAACTCTAGCGTGAACTCTAACTCCGGAATCACTCTGAATCTTCTCCACAATCCATAACTACAAACTAAACACTAGCTGCCCGAGTGGAAATTAGTGGGCACCCAGAGTTTAGGAAGGAACAATAAACTCCAGGTCAGTCGTGGGACTGGTGTGAGAACTCAAAACAATTATCATTTAGGTTTCATTTAAAAGTTGGGTAATTCAACGGACCACGCCGCTAATGCGGAACGGGTTTTACTCCATATGAATTCCCGTGCATAGAAATACGCAATGACTTTTGAAAAATGGAGCTATCATAAGCTCGTCCCACATCACACAATGCAAGCGCACACCAGATGGGCGAGTTTTGTCTTATGATAACCAAACATGATTTCATACGTGAAAATCCTCTTTTAATATTATCATATAGTGTGGAAAAACAAGTTCACAAATAAATGTATTAATCCTAGACGGCATGAGTGTCCCATACCACTATGTCGCCCTATATAAATAAAATCAAAATCGCATGGCTCGTATTGGGATTTGGATTTCCAACTTGATGATTCCTGGCACGAAAGATCAATCAGGGATACAAAACGAAGTGCCTCAACGACTTTTTCGACCATACGCGGACACCGAATACACATCGTCAGGGCAGATCAACGGTTTTCGACCAGACGCGGCCCCCCGAACATACCCCATCCCCAGTTCACAAGTGGTTCCCACCGCTGCAGCACTCATCATCAAATCATATATATATATATATATATATATATATATATATATATATATACAGACCAAACCGCCAGTTTCTCATCATCCGGTGTGTGAGGTTTGTCGATGTCACGTCATGCACAAAGCTACGCTTCGATAAGCCATGCTTTGATCATCATTAGCTCATATCATACTTGGGTATGCCACATTGTCAATATCTCCACATATCACTGATTCGAATTAATACATATTCTCTAAGAACGTAACTTAGAGACGAAGATATTCAATTGCCACAAATCTGATATATATTCACACGAATCAGTGCTACGTGGTCAATTACAATGTCAGACACACCATCCATACAAGTTCGTTCTGGGTCTGAACGAAACACAATCCGAAAATTTCCAAATATACTCAAATCTCCTGCCACCCTCGTATCGGGTGTACGGCCCGATCCGAGATGTCAGCAATCGATCCAAATAATCTGGATTTTTTCCGGTCTTCATTTATCGATTCCAAATCTTGAATTGCTTCGTAACGTCGTAATATTACTTGGAATGGTTTTCGGACCTATATCCGATCCCGGACTTTCCAAGTAACAACGTACCTTAAGATAATAGTTACAAATCACACGGTTTTTCTCAATTCAAATCTCCTTCCAAAGTATTATTGTTTACTTTGAATTACGGTTGGATTCAATTCCCGGAAATTCGTTAAAATTCAACATTCATTTCCCAACCTTATAGTTCAAAGCAACTTCATTGTTTCATCGTTATCTCGAGACGACCAAATTTTATTTGGATTTAAATTTCCATTAATAAATTTCAATTCCATATCCTATGTTTAAAAATCAACCCATTCCATAATGATTCATGTTCTGAAATCTTCAAATTTAACCAATTCAAATAACGTTAAAGCGTTACTGAAGCGTTTGTGAAAAATAAATCCAAATCCTCCCAAATTCAAAATTTAGATCATAAACTACTTTTAAACCATAACATATGATTTATCATATTTCTATTGACGGGACAATTTCTTGTAGCTCTCTTTTTCAATAATATCACCACACTTCCATTACATACTCTGATTTGGCGTATCCCATTTCCAACTAAGATTGTTTCAATATTAACAAACTGAATGTATTTCAAATTCTTTGAAACCAAATTTTCAAGCATATAAATTCCATTTTCCAAATCTTCTTGCATACGATGGATTCAACATTTTATTTACTATGTTAATTTACTTCCAATGTGACATAGTATTATCGAACAAACAACTCAAGAATTTATTTGTAAAATATTTCACTTTTAATTCAAAAATCATTTCACATTATAAATCTTCATTTCACATGAAAAATGCGGATCTCTATGGGTTTCAATTCTTTACAAAATCAATTGGAATTGTCTCCTTTGATTAAGTTTAAAACTTAATTTAAATTTTAAAACAATTTATGAAAACATAAGTTATTTCAAAGAAATACTTTTATTTGAAAAATTAACAATTAACATTCTATCATGTATACTACTTACTTCTTATAAATTTAAAATACCAGTTTACAATAGTTTCAGATATTCAAAATATTTATACGCCGGTATCGGTTAAAGTATAAATTTGTTCAATCCCTTTCAAATTTCAAAATTAAATTTTTATACCTTATATTCGAACAAATATTTTTCCTTCCAAACCATGTTATATTATTTTTAGTATTATCGATAATAAATTCAACGTTCAAAATTTCAGACCAGATCGAAGTTTGAAATTTGCCAAAACCCCTTTTATCCAAATTTATTCATCTAGGCTTTCAAACGGTTTTCCAATTGAATTCAACAAATTTCAAATCATTAAATAAAATATTTTTTAGAATGAAAGGAGTATTTAAATCGGTCACCCGTGAAAATCCGTAATCTACAGTGTGTGTGACTTCATTCAACCAGAACAATATCCTCACGTAACCCAACAACAGACGTCATTCATCCATGATAACCACAAAATAAACCAACTGTGTCTGGAGCGTAAATGTCAGTAACGCTCGGTGTTTTTCGGTGTTTATAACAGCATATGTATCCATCGATCAATCAGTGACAAACAACCATAACACTTCAAGCATTCACAACCACTGATTTTCCATCAATTATTATAATTATAAATAAATTATAACAACTTATTTCTACCCAAAATGAAATAATTAAAGTGGAGTTATCACCTGCGCTGCGCTCTGGTTTCACTGACGAATCCGGTATCAACTGCATATCGGTTCACGAACATTATAATTGACAAGCGCGCACCGTTCTTCGCAACGCGTCTTCATGCACCGTACATCGTTTTTGTATTTTTTTTCTCTTTCTCTCGGAATGGTTGGACAAAGTACAAACGAATTAAGACATGCGACAGCATACCGCATGGCACAACTTTTCTCTCCTTCTTTCTTTTATTTCTTTTTGCATTTTTTTTCCTTTAAAAAGTACTGAGCGGACTTGCATGCGGATCTGATGGGGAGAGAGAGGTGGTGCGAGCGGACCATGCAGTTGGTGGCGAGCTGAAACGTGAGGAGCGGACTGATTTGGCGGTGCATGCATAAAAATGGAAGGCGAGATGCTGGGCGCTGGGTATTAAGGGCTGAGGTGCGGACGAACTGATGTAAGGTGAGGGCGTAAGTTGCTAACGTTGGAAGGTAGGGAGAGAGAGGAACATACATGCGTGCGTTTCAAGAAAATGAGTGTTTCGGCTGTTGAGATGCAAGGTGCGGACTCATGAAGGGAAAGAGAGGAGGGAAGAAGAGAGATAGAGTGCGCAGGACATGAGTGGATGGGGAAAGCTTGGTGCGGACGCATGCAGGGGAGGAAGAAGATGCCAATTTGTGGTGGGTGCATGCGTTTTTATCATAATGTGAATAAAATGGTAGTTTAGGAACCAAAGGACACACGTCCACTTTTAAAAACAAAACACATGCATAAATCCAAGTGTGGTACACGTGCCACTTACTCTACAACTTATTCATGCAAAGTGCCACTTCACAACTTGCCGAAAATCCATGTGCCGTGAGAACCATTATGCGTTGCACCTTATCGTTTAACGTATCCACCATATGCAAGTTCAATGTAGTGTATTCATTTTGTTCACTTCCAAATTTTGATTTTTAGAGTTATTTACCGAGAGTTGCACTGGAATAAAACCATCATCGTAAACAACAACACGCTCTGATTTAGAAACAGCAATAAAACCGGTCTGATTGATCAATTCTGTAAAGCGACTAAAGGACCACATTTATACCCAAAATACGTTGAAAAATTATCTACTTATTTTTCAAATTAAAAATTACAGAAAAATTCTAAAAATTATTTTAAAATTACGCGTATAGAAATCAGATGAATATTTTAAACCGATATTTATTTATAATTTATTTTCAAGTCAAACAATTATTAAAAATTAAAAATCCATATATAATTGTTTAAATCTTTATATATTAAATATTTCCTTAAAATAAATCTTCAAATTATAAAATTCATATTATAAAGTATTTATATATATATAAATACAAAATATTACTATCTATAAATATAAAAACCATTATGTAAAATTACAAAAATCATTCTTATACAAAATCTTTAAAATAAGTCTTATACAAAATAAAATTATTTATTTAAACTAAAAAAAAATTTCAAATAATTTAAACCTTATCAAATTCAAAAAATATATTCAGACAATCTCAAAATGTGTTATAAAATTCAAATTCAAATCTAGAAAATTCTGGTTCGTTACATAATCCGCGTGAATACGATCCAACGGTTTACATTTAATCCGATTGTTAAAATGGATTCGCTTTATCTCTTTAGGGATTAAGATAAATTAGTTTTGATCGGCCCTCTTTTATTTTTTATTTTTTTGTCACATAAAACTGTCTGCTCCTCTTTCTATCTTCAACGACGATCGAATTCAATGGCGATCGAAGTTAAATCAAAACTAGGGTTTCTGGTTAATCCATGGAGATCTAATCAAATCGCCTGTATTTATCACTCAATGACGACGTAGTTAAATCGAAACTACAGTTTCTACTTATCGTACGATTTGGCTCCTGGATTCTCGATCGAAACACTCAGAACAATTGTAAGCTTCTCTGTCCTTAGATTTGCGTCTTTTAGTTGAATTCTTGTTTATGGTTTTGATACTATGCCTATGATGAATTGCTTGTATTTATAGGGTATTTGATAACCCTAATTCTCTGATTTCACATATTTGTTTTGGTCTTCAAATTAGGACTTGGTCTTTGATCTACTTTATTTTTGGGCTTTTGATTTCTATTGGATGTTACTATTTAAATAAATTCCTTTTTGATAGAAAAGTTTAAAAGATTGTACTTCCCAAAAATATTGCCTAAATTCTTGTTCTGATGAGCTATCTTCCTCAATACTTTCCTGTTTTCTGATAATATTGTGTAATTCACTTAATAATCACTCTTTACACCGTGTTATAGTCAATAAACTTATGCACTGGATTTTCACTTGTAAGAACCAGACATATATATATATATATATGTGTGTGTGTGTGTGTGTGTGTGTGTATGTACATGCATATATATTATATATACGTGTATACATATTTGTATACTTGTATAGCGTACTATTCTTGCTTTATATATATATATGTGTATATATATACAGATATGGATATATACAAATATTTTCATATATATATATATATATACATAATTTTGTACTTGTATAGCGTGCATATCGGATATTTAATATATATATATATATGTATATGTATATATGTATATACATATCTGTATATATATATATGTATGTATGTATGTATGTATGTATGTATGTATGTATGTTCTCATTCACCTGAAACTTGTGATGCTCCAGTGATTTAAAGACAGATACTATCCTTTGCACTGCACCATCATGCTTGAAAATGTTCACTGGTGCACCATGCTTCTGTCTGTGTTGTTTTACTACCCTAATGTGTATGTTGCACTTATCTTGGCTGTATTACCTTGTAAATCTGGTTGGCACTTGTGTTCGTACGTTCCCCATGTACATGTGTCTTTGCACTTGCACTCCATGCTAATTTGGACTTGAGAAGTTATCTTCTTGTCTTTATCAATAAGAAAAGATTCACACTTGAACCCTTATCTACCTTCACATGTTTTTACTTAGTGATAAGAACTGATACTATGCTTGAATCACTGATAAAAACAGATGCCTTGTATCGAATGATGATGCCATATCAGACTCTGGTAAGAATTGGATGCATCACTTGGTCATTTGAACTCTGCTGTTGTTGATTCATACACATAAAAATACACATGCACATATGTGTGTGTTTATATATATACACACACATACACATGCATATGTGTTGTGTAGTATCCTGCCTTTACTTTCTTCTTGATCATTCATATGCACTTGATGAGAAAAATTCTGCACTTAATGTTGGTTTAATTGCTTGCTGTTAACCTTGTTGTGATTGTATGTATGTATGTATATATATATATATATATATATATATACACACACACACAAATTCATGTGTACACACACACACATATATTGATGTGCTATGTATATATGATCTTGTACTTGTATATACTCTTATACTTGTGATACCCATGAGAACCAAGGTCATTTACCTTGCTTTGACAAGTTTACCTGAATTTTTTGATAATTATTGAACCAGATGCATCCTCTGTATATGCTGCTCTTATTTGATGCCTTATTGCCTGAAGCTGATGTGTTGCTTGTGCACTCATGCTTTAACTTGTTTATTCCTTTTCTCTTCTTGCCCTGTTAAGCCATGTCCTTAACTGCTTGACACCTTGTCTTCTTCTTTGCTGTTGTGTATTCGTGCGGAATGATGTTGCATGCTTGTCTAGTTGCATTTGCATCTTACTTGTGTCTCCGTTGTATCTTTTACCATACTTGTTCATTTGAGTTTTGCCTGATCTAGTCTTGGCCCCTAATGGCATGCATGTTGTCTTGTGCTATTGAATATGCATTTCCACGTACATACATACTTACACGCACACACACATATATACACACACGCAATTGTTCACTCCTAACCTAGTTTTCTCTTGCCTTGTCCCCTGTTATACTGTTGGCTTTGCGTTTGCACTGATCACTTTGAAAATCTGAATTCGTCCTTGCTCCTATTTAACTGGACTCCTGCACATGTACACATGCACATGCGCGCACACGCACACACACGCACGCGCACACACACACACACACACACACACACACACACACATATATATATATATGCATATATCTGTGTGCATGTGTTTCTCCACTTGCACATTTGTTATTTGAAATTTTTTCTCTTCACTGATGCACCTTGCACTTGTATTTTTATGACCTTTCTTGCATATTAAACTGAAAAATATAGATATTTATTTGATCTAGTTTATATGCATTCAAGATTGATATATACAAGTATCGGGCTTGCTTGCTATACTTGATTGTATTCAATCTCGTATAATATTGTGACATACTTGAATATAATCAAAAATACATATCTGACCAAGTATATAAAATGATGAGAAACACACTAGAAATATGAAGCAAATAAAATTTAAAATAATTTTTTAATAGCACGAATTTAAATATATTTTTGTTCTAGTCTACTGTGTGTGTTTCTATAATTGACAGATGTGTAGATGGCTGGACAAATAGATATGGAAGCAGCTGAAGACTATGTGTGTCAGAGAGTGTCTGTAACGACCCAGATCTTTGGCTGATTAATTTTGAACATTTAATATTTATTTAAATGTTAATTTTATAATTAATGAATTTTTATATAGATTTTAACAATTCAATTGTCAAATTATGATTTAATTTCAAGTATATTGAATTATCGTAATACTGAAAACAACTAGTAATCGAATTCGAAGATAAAACTGAACAGAAATGATTTAGATGATCAATATATGTAGTATTTTACTATAAATGATAATAATAATAATTTACTATCGAGGAATTGATTGTTTCTGAATTTAAATTATCTTATATTGATTAGATATGGTTATTTTATATATACGTTCGAATTAAATTTCAAAATATATTCTGTTGAGTTCAGAGTAGTGTATAACATTAAAACTTCGGTCGTTACAATAGGATTCCATGATTTAAAGTTGTGAACCCTGAGATATTTTTAGTAGATAAGCTCGAAATTAAATCGATACCGTTTTGAATAAAATAAAGTTCTCTTTGTTTCAAGTTGCATTAATTTGAAATCAAATCAGATTAAATCAAAAGTCAAATCGCATTAATTTGAAATCAAATCAAATTAAATCAAAAATCAAATCGCATTTAAAAACATTGGTACTTAACCTACCCTAACCTATCTCCTAAAATAGTACCTTGCACAGACTAAATTCCTTAATGCTTAAGTATTCATCTTCTATAAATCGCGACTCCCCTCCTTATTATTTCTTCTGTTGAAATCGTACGGTGAGATCTTTGAACAAAGATATAATGCTTGCTGCCCACTAAAGTTTTCCCTCCTCGTTTATAAACCATGACATCCCTTTTATTCCATCTAGATTCGTTCCCCATATATATAATCATAGCTGCTCCATTTTATTTTTATTCGTCAAGTTTCTTTCTTTTACCTCCTTTGATTCAGATTGATCTCGTATAAAAAGAAAATAGGAAGCATCGAACGACAAGATCAAGTTCGAATCGATAGCTAGGGTTGTGCTATGTTGTTCGTGATGGTTCTATGGAAATCTCGATTTCAGGAATAGCGAACTAAGGGTTGATATTTTTGAGATTTTTGGTCAACGATATATGATTTGGAAGCTGGTTTTGGGTTTGTGAGGTGAAGGAGCATCTTTACGGTTATTTTTAGGGAGATTTAAGCATGAAAGTATTGATTTTTTCCTGTTACCGTGGCTCGAAGACGAGATTCATGGGGTGAGGGCGAGTTTAACGAAATAGTGGGGGAAAGTTGTGCTTGTAGTGAGGAGTTCAACAAATTGAATGAATTTCAATTTCGTGTAGAAAGAAAGGTTGGTGGAATCAACAGTGGTGGGTTACCTGAAGCTAGATGTCACGATTTGGGTTACAGGAAAGCTAATCTAGGAAGAAGAATGATCACTGGGGTTAACGTAATATTTAGTTATTTAAATTGATTTAGAATGTTTAATTTATATATATACACACATAAATTTGGAAAATGGTTCATATAAATTAGTAACTGATTAGATTTATGTAGTTAGTTGGTAAAAGGATGTAATTGTAAACAAATCATTCGAGTATGGAATTAGGGTATATGATTTTATTTTAATTACATAAAAATCTAATTTTTTTAAGGGGGAACAAAGAAAATAATAATATATATAGCCCATATAATTCACAAATTTTAAATACTATGTTTGATTTATATAAGGTTCAAAATGATAACGCAAGTCGAGTTGGAGATTTAGCCGGAAATGGATTTGGATTTTCCAAAGACAGATGGAATATAAATCAAACATATTCTATTTATTTTGGCAATTAAAATCATGGTGAGTAAACTCACTCTTTGTATTTGTTTATAATTTTATTATAAACGAATTTTTATATGGTTTTTGTTAGTTGTTTGGATGCATTGAAATATTATTGTGGCTATTATATGTATATATTAGTTATATAGGCTTGGTGGTTGTGGATATTATATATATATATATATATATATATATATATATATATATATATATATATATTGGACAATACCCGCAGTAGCATTAGCGGATGCCCGTAGTACCATTAGCGGATGACCCTATGCTCCCCACAATATATATAGTGGATGACTTTTTATACCGCGATATCTTGCCTTAAAGCAGGATGGGTATTATTTATGTTGTCTAACGTTTGTGGATGAAGGAAAATAGGTTGGAGGGATCCAACTGGATTCCTCAAAATTTATTATTATTTGTTTTCATATATATTATCATATATGATGTGTTAGAAAACCTATGATTGGTAATTAGGTGTTTTTGATGTTTGACTGGTCCAAAATATTTATATATAAAAATATTGTGAAAAGGAAATTTTGAAATTTAAAAGGGAAATCTACTTTTCTAAAAGTAGAATTTGAATTTCGAATGGGCTAGGAAATATTAACTTGTTTTGCATAATAAAAACAAATAGTTTATTTATAAATGATGTTTATAAATGAAGTGAAATAAATTATCATTGGATAATTTGGGGAATGAAAATTCAAATGTGAATTTAAAAAGGGAATCGAAATTAATTTTAAAAAGAAACGATGAATATTATTTCGATGTTCAGAATGTAAATTGAATTAAAATAAGTCAAAATAGATTTATGATTAGAATTCGACTTTGTCGAGTTTATAAAAATAAATTATTCTCAGAAATTATAATTATTTTTTATTAGATATAAACTGGAATTAAATATAAAAATAGATTCTACAATTATATATATAGTTAAAACAATAAAATATTCGAAAGAAGGAATTGGGTTTAAAATAGATTTTTAAATGGAACTTGTTTTATTATACGAAACAAGGAAATTGAATTTATAAATGATGTTTATAAATCTAGTTAAACAAATTATCATTTAATAATTTAGAAGTTTAAATTCAAATATGAATTTAAAAGTGAATTAGAAAACATTTCGAAAAAGAAACGATGGATTTTATTCCGCCATTTAGAATATTAACTGAATTGAGAAAAACCCAACTGATTTATGATTGGGACTCGATTATATCGAATTTTATAAAATAATTAATTTCGAAGGGAACTGGAATTCAGGATAGAAGATTGAATTATAAATAGATTCATAATGGAATTATGGAAAAATTAACGATTAGGGATAACTAGAAATATTAAGTTGGATTTGGAAAATTGGTTTAATTTATATTAAAAATATACAAGAACGAGATTGGAATTTAAAATAAACGAAGTTTAAACGTTTATATTTAAATATAATTAAAATGAGCTCGCCGAGGTGCGATGGTACATAATTTGACGTTTTGAACATCAATTGAGTATATATAACTCAATTTAAGTCAGAATTGTTTGAAACAAGAATCGTCAGGACCGATTGAATAATAGTTTTCTAATGGAAGAGAAAAATATGGATTTCATCTATAGATTTTGAGTTATGTCAAAATCAAATTTCAAGAAAACAACGTATAATCATTATTAAGCCATAACGGTTTTATTTAATTTAATAAAAGGTCCATTAGAAAAACCCAGACTTATAAAATAAATGTGAACTCAAGTGGAGTAAGTAAATAGTTTTTTCAAACAAAAATCAGATTTTAAATTATCGAATAAAGTTAACTAGTTAAAGGAGATTATTTATTGGAGTTTGGATCGAAATTGAACTTTGGATAAGTGAACGGGGTTTGTGAATTTATATTCGAAATCGAATATGAAACTTGAGTTGGAAATGGCATTCGGTTGATTTATAAGCAAACTAAAAATATGTATGAACGTGATACATTCAAATAAAGAGTAAAATAAACAAAAGAGCTAATTAGAGAATGAATTAGCAAATTGAGTTGAAAACGATTTGGTTGAGTTGAAATAAAATGGGAATGGTCATATATATGTTAAGTAGGTTTGGCATGAAGAGAATGAAGATTATATTTTGAGTGCCCGACAAAAAGGTACATGTTAAAATTCCATATGAGATTTATGAGCCGATTAGGCAAGCCGCTTGGCTTTTTGATTTTCTTTTTGAATGGAAAGGGCCAAGAGAGGTGATTTGTAATTGTAACGATTAAGCCATACAAAGGAGACGCTAGCGAAATTTTCCGGAAATTTAAGGAGTTAGAATATTTTTAGGAAAATTTGATAACTAGAATTCAATATATCAATATATATAGAATTTAATAAGGAAACAAAAAAACTTGAAATAGGATATTATAAACAAATAGGAATTCTATAAATTTAAATCTAGTAAGAATAGAAAGAGAAACGTATACACGTTTAAAAAAATGGATAATTAGTTTTATATGATGTTGATTATTCAAGATAAATTGTCTTGTCTGTTTTGAAGTTAAGAATGTTATTCAGTCAAGGTCTGAGAGGTACTTATACCCCAACTTGATTGATTTCATTATTAATCGATAAATAGAAAGATTCAGTCTCGAAGATCAATGTTTAAATAAGATTTAGTTGAATGCAATATTTTGGATTATTGTAACGATGAGTGGAATTTTGGAAATATAATAATAAATATTTTCAAAGTATATAAATAAATGAGTTCAGAAAATATATTACTAAGTGGTATGTTTTCCAATTATATATAAAAGATGTTTTATGAGTATAGAAAATAAACGAAGGTGATATATGAAAGTATTTTCCAGATAGCATAAAATGCCAAGATGATTGTTGAAAATATTGGGTTAACGAATATTGGTAAGGAAATGGAGAAGGGATTTAATTAATGAAATATTAATTAAGGGGCCCAGTGATTGTTTGATACTTTGGATGAATGTTTTTTTCTTCAATAGTTAAATAACGGACTATCGAAGTATTGGCCAATATCTTTGTCAATATGGAGAGACCGGTTGGATTATTATCCGAGAACTACTCCGTATTGGCAGTAGCGCTATGAATCAGATTATATGAAGACAATCGAAGACAGAGTAAAATGCAAGGACCTTTTCTGTTAATCTTAGGTAGAAATTTCCTAAGATGGATTAATGGAAATTGTGCCTTTGGTTTTGCTCAGTCCTATAATAAACTTTTATGGACGGATGTCTGGCAGAGTATTTCTAGTGATCGCATATGTTGGTCTGTACAAATATACATATGGTGGCAGAGAATTTATTCTCTTAGCATAATATCCATAATATATTTGTGCAAATCAATTAATGATTAACGGATCTGACAATGTGGCATTCAAAGTGATTGTGGTATCAATGAAAGGTAAGTAATCATAGCCTCAGGCCTCAACAAATGGGGAAATGACAAAAATCGAGCAGGCAGCATGGCTAAGTGGGTAGCTTCCAATTAGGGTGTATTACCATCTATCTAGAGAAAATTCATTTACTTCATTATTTTATTTGATATTGTCCCTTTCGGGAAACGATTGCTGATCCCAGCTGTAATGCCCCACCTTTATACTTGTGTTAGCTAAGGCCATTACAAGCAATGGTGTCAGCTAACCCAAAGAATAAGGCTGTGGAGGAGCGACCATTAATTAGCTTTGAATGAGTTTAAATATGTTGGAAAATGTGGTCTTATTTTGTTATATCCCATGATCCAAAATATCTAATTCAAGTCCAAATCTACTACATAGTTGCTAAATATAATTCGGAAAGAAATATAAAATACATAACAATAAAATCAGAGTCAGACACATATATTCACATCACTAAGGCAGATATAGATATGAATATAACACATGAGTGTAAATACAAGATAGTGGTCATAGTCGATCCACTATACAACAAAAGAATAAGCACAAGGCTACTCAAAATAATATGTATACAAAGGAGTCTCATATGCATATAACCAAAAAAGTACAACACTAAAGCAGTTTTCACAAAACTGGAGGATAGTCCAAGCTGGAGTCAAGAAGAGTCACCTAAAATACCTCGGTCTGACCCAAGTATTATTTACATAAAGATAAACAATAAACGGATCATTCTAGCTATGCTTATCTCATAAACTGGGATATAATAAGAGAAAATAAATAAATGTAGACATATATATTATAATAATAGTGTCATGCATAACTGTGAAGCCCATGAATGTCTATAATATATGTCAAAAATCTATATCAAAGCTATACAATAGTTTCACATTCAAAAATTGTATAGCTACTCATGCAAATGACAAATCATATCAAATAAATACAAGAATTGACAACATATATGTCAAGAAACCCAAATTGATAAATTAATATCAATAAACTAAGATTGACAAATTAATATCAATAAAATCTCAAATTCCAGAAATCAAAAACAATAAATTCAGAAATCACAGAGAAAACAAGAGTGTAGGCCTCGAGATGGGAGTCCGAAGACTCAACTAACACGTGTATGGAGATGAGACGCGATCTCTAGGTAGCTAGCCTATACGTTGAGCAAAAACTCCTCAAATGGTCCAAACATCACGGGTTGCGACCCCGCAAAACGGTCCGAAGGCCATCAAAAGCGTAAATCCACAAAATGAACCAAAGTTCCTTGAAATGATCCGTAGATCATTAAAATACTCAAAATGAACCGAAGTTCCGCAAAATGATCTGAAGACCATTAAAATATTCAAAATGAACTAAAGTTCCTCAAGATAATCCGAACATCATCAATGATCAAAGTTGATCATGTATAGTGTAAACTATGTTGAGCCAATAAATATAAGATTTGAACTACATGTCCCTTAACCACTTGCTCTACTCGAATATTTACGAATAATTTGTATATTCCACTAGAAATACAAAACGATCATTGCCATGGTTATCAATCAAACAAGTCCAAGAATTAACCATTAAAGAAAAAGCAAGGGTTCATAGTCCTTGTTTTTGCTAAGGCGTTTAATTAGATTCCTCATATGAATGAGAAAAAGGTTTATAATATATATACTAGTAGATTTGAAAATGATTTATAAAACAATTTCATAAAATAACTTCGTATAATGAAGTGAGATTGGAAACCATTTTGGTAAAATAATTTGATATCTATTAATAATATAAAACCTTGTTATATATAGTTTCGAAGTGGCAAATCTCATATAATAACGATCAAACTAAGAATCCACGTTTTTGTGATGTAAATTAAATCTCATAAATATCAATCATAAATTTAGTCACAATGAATAAATAAAAACCTCATAAAAATCAAGCTGCAGAAATCGGAGGAGTAGAGAAGCTGAAAAATCACAGAAAAAGGCCGAATAGGCCGAAATTCTGCCGGGAACGAGCTTGAAACAACCTAAACTGTTGATCATATTCTCCATTGGTCAACAGTGGAAAAATAGCCATCAGACGTCTGACCTCGCAGGACAGACATCTGAGTTGTAGGAAACAAGTTCCCAAGAGCTTGAACAGACGTCTGTTGCTTCGGTTTAGATGTCTGAGCTGAAGCAATTAATTATTTTTCCCAAGAGCTTTGAAAGACGTCTGTTGATTTGTTTCAGACGTCTGAGCTGAAGCAATTAATTATTTTTCTTGCCTATGATCTCCAAATCAACTTCAACCAAGCCCAGACCTCCTGTATTGATTCCATATGTTTTATAAAGCTTGCATACACTCTCTAACACACAAAATGACATGCATATATAGACATTCATGAAAATACAATGGATTTGCTTTTAAAATGCACAATTTCATAAAAAAAACGATACACACAATGCGTACTCAATACAGAGGCGATAAGAGCACACAAAACATTGATAACTCGTATACAAAAATGTAAGTACCCAAGAACACATTAACCCAATTTACTACAAGGATTTGCACTTTGAAATCATATAAACGAATTCAAAACTCTTGAATACACATTTACACATAAACAACCCAAAACATGCAATGCACACACACAACATATACGTGCCAAAGCACACTTATACAAGCTTACAAGCTTGTGGCATAGATGTGAGTTCGCAAGAACTCACCTTTGATCTTAAGGAAAGAAGTAGGAGCTTCAAAACCAAATAAGATCAACCTATCTTCAAACAACACTCTAGAATCTTGTAATGGCGCGTTTTGTAAGGTATAATAATTAAGTTATTTAATTATTTAAATAACGAATATAGTAAATAAACGATATTTGAACGTATAATTTATAATATAATTATAATCGAGCTCGAAATGGCGCGGCAGTTCGCTATTTGGCGATTCGAACTTCAACTGGATATACAGGGTCCGTTTTAAATCGGATTTCTGTGAAACAAGAAACGTGTGGAGCTGGTGGAGTATATCTTTCTAGTGGAAGAGAAAGATCAGGATTTCGTCGTGTAGATTTGGAGTTATGTCCAAATCAAATTCTCAGAAGTGCAGCGCCCTGACCATAACGATTTAAATATATTTTAAATAAGAATTTAAATAGAAATCGACCATCGATATAACTCTGACGAGGTAATATCGAGCTGTAAATATATACAGGAATATTCTGGAGCTGTATGGTATGCCACTATGAATACAAACGATAATAATTTATTTTAAATAATTAATTTAATTATATTTAAATATATTTATATATTTAAATAGGCTATTTAGAGCATTAAAAATAGCCACTTTTGCATACGAAGTCGGAATTCGACGAAACCAGTTTTGTTGGATCCGCAATGTCAAATAGTTGTTAGATTCCAAGTTTCGTGATTTTTAGAGTCACTGTGTGGTCGTACGGATTTTTAGAGTGAAAAACAGTCAGTGTTTTGACAGTTAAAAATACGCTGTGTGAGCATACGGAGTCGGAATTCGACGAAACCAGTTTCGTTGGGACCGTAATGTCAAACGGAAGGTGCACGTCCAGTTTGGTGATTTTTGGGCATCGTATATGGTCGCAGGGATTTTTAAGGACCAGAGACAAGTGGAAAATCATTAAATAAAAATATAAAAATCAAAATAAAAATATCCCTCTCCATTCTTTGATCACAAACAGGCCACGCACACTCCAATTTCAGCCACAATTCTTACCAACCCATTCAAGCCTATATATATCGTAAATTCCAAACACAGCAAGAAAATCCCAAATGAAAAATCAAAGAGAAAAATCAAATCAATTCCCATGAATTACATGAGTGTTATACTTGAATTCACTGAGTAATTTTCTTCATTTTCACGCCTTCAGAATTTGGTGTGATGCATCCTTCGTTGTTCGAATGCGAACAACGGTGAGATTAGGGTTAAACCTTTCGGGAATTTGAAGAAGTTATAGATCAAATTGAGATTGTTGTTGGATTGAGGAGTTCGTTTAGCACCTCTTCTGAGTTTTTGGTCATGTTCTGAGCAAAAAGGGGTCGGTGGATTCACAAGAGGCGCGAGTTTTGGGAGGGCGTCGGTTTGGGCAGGGTGGCGACGAGCTACACTTGATTGATATGGGATGATGTAGAATTCGAAGAGATGATTTGTTGGGATTTTTGTTGGATTTTAAAGTGGTTGGAGAAGGAGGATTTGAAGGGGGAAGTCGGCCATGGTTTGGAGTATAACAGCAATGGGTTTACTGAGGTTTAGGAAGAAGAGGAATAAGGCGGGTTGGGTTTTCTAGTGGAGGAGTTGGGCCGGGTTATGAAGGTCAAGCCCATTTCTTTTTAAATTGAGTTAATTTAATTTTAGAAATGTGTACAATCTTGTATATCGAATAACTGTGTCATACGGTATCAGTTTCACAAACCGTAAGTTGCGTTGGGATCGTAGGGACGAGCAATCCACAATGGAACTGACCGCGAGTCGATTGGAGTCCGTCACAATTTATAGCAAAATAAATTGTCTGAATCAAGAGATGGTTATCGTCATTGACGATGATCGTCCAAATGTGAGTAAATCTCACAAACTCTAAATAGTTCTATTTTTACAGTGTATTCTTAGAACTGCTAGATATTGTCTGTTTGACTGTATGTTGACTGTTTGATTGAACTGCTAGTCAGTTAGTAGAGATTTTATATATATATATATATTTATGTATATATATATATATAAACCGTCAAATAGTTATATGTTGATTTTGTTTATCAGAATATTATACTGTTGTTGTCTAACATCTGTGGTGCAGGGAAACAGGTTGGAAGAATCCAACTGGATTCCTCAACAGTTATTTTTACTGTGATTTATATATTGTGACATATAATGTGATGTATATAATCCGTTGTGATTATGCGTGTTTGGACAAATATTCACCGTTGTTAGATGATGTGTTAAAAACCTTAAGTTAACCAAAGCGAGTTAGTCGAGTTAAACAAAGTAATTGGTTAGGTTAACCAAAGAAAAGTTAGTCGAGTTAAACAAAGTAATTGGTTAAGTAAATCAAAGCAAGTTAGTCGAGTTAAACAAAGTAATTGGTTAGGTTAACCAAAGTAAGTTAGTTAAGTTAAACTAAGTGATAAATCGATGTGAATTAGTTAAGTTAAACTAAGTGGTTATCGAAGTAAATTAGTTAACTAAGTGGTTAATCGAAGTGAATTAGTTGAGTTAAACTAAGTGAATCGGTTAGAGTTAATCAACGTGAATTAGCTAAGTTAAACTAAGTGGATTTGTTCAGTTAATCAAGACGAGTTAACCAGTTAGGTTAAACCAGTAGAGTTAACTAGTTGAGTTAACCTGTTAGAGTTAACCAGTTAGGTTAAACCAGTTGAGTTGACCAGTTAGAGTTAACCAGTTAGAGTTAATCTGTTAGATTTAACCAATTGAGTTAACCAGTTAGAGTTGACCAGTTAGAGTTGATCAGTTAGAGTTATCGAAGTAGAGTTAATCGAGTAGAGTTGTCGAATATCACTTATCCGAAGTAGAGTTATCGAATATAGTGTATTCGAGAGAAGAGAAATCGAATATAGTTTTTCGAGTGGAGAAATCAAATGTTATTCATTTGAGAAGAGTTATCGAATATAGTTTATTCGAGTGGAGAAATCAAATGTGATTCATTTGAGAAGAGTTATCGAATATAGTTTATTCGAGTGGAGAAATCAAATGTTATTCATTTGAGAAGAGTTATCGAATATAGTTTATTCAAGTGGAGAAATCAAATGTGATTCATTTGAGAAGAGTTATCGAATATTATTTATTCGAAGAGTAGTTATCGAATATTGGTTATTCGAAGTTCGTTAATCCAAAGGAGTTATTCAAAGTTAGTTAACCCAAAGGAGTTATTCGAAGTTAGTTAATCCAAAGGAGTTATTCGAAGTTAGTTAATCCAAAGGAGTTATTCGAAGTTAGTTAATCCAAAGGAGTTATACGAAGTTAGTTAATCCAAAGGAGTTATTCGAAGTTAGTTAATCCAAAGGAGTTAGTCGAAGAGATAATCCAAAGGAGTTATTCGAAGTTAGTTAATCCAAAGGAGTTATTCGAAGTTAGTTAATCCGAAGGAGTTAATCGAAGAGTTAATCCGAAGGAGTTAGTCGAAGAGTTAATCCAAAGGAGTTATTCGAAGTTAGTTAATCCGAAGGAGTTAGTTGAAGAGTTAATCCAAAGGAGTTATTCGAAGTTAGTTAATCCAAAGGAGTTAGTCGAAGAGTTAATCCGAAGGAGTTAATCGAAGAGTTAATCCAAAGGAGTTATTCGAAGTTAGTTAATCCAAAGGAGTTATTCGAAGTTAGTTAATCCGAAGGAGTTAGTCGAAGAGTTAATCCAAAGGATTTATTCGAAGAGTTAATCCAAAGGAGTTAGACGAAGAGTTAATCGAATATAGTTATTCGAAATAAAGTGTTAATCGAATATAGTTTATTCGAGTAAAGTTAAAAGAGTTAATCGAATATAATTTATTCGAGTAGAGTTAGAGAAGTTAATCGAATATAGTTATTCGAATAGTGTTGGAGGAGATATCGAATATAGTTTATTCGATAGGAGTTAAGTGAATAGGGTTAATCAAATAGAGTTAAGCAAATAGAGTTAATCCAAATGGGTCAGTCCACTAGGGTTAATTGGAAAGAGTAAATCGAATATAGTTATTCGACAGAAAGGTTAAGTAAGGAAGTTAATTAAAGGAATTTAAAGAGAACTTTACCTATTTTCAAGGTTAGAAGTGTTGTTCAATTAAGGTCTGAGAGGTAGTTCTACCCCAACTTGATTGGCTTCGTTTTAACTAAGGAATGGTTAAAGTTTGGCAGTAAAGAGGAGTTAAGTGAAATGTGTAATTTAGGGAAATGGTTTAAGTTGGTATAGCGATGTTTTATCTAAACATCTGCTTAATCCAAATGTAGGAGTTTTGGAAATATCTTCCAAAGAAGAATAAGAATTGTTTTCTAATATAGAAAACAAGGAATGGAAATGTTTTCCAGTATTAATAAATATATTTTCTAAACATTAGAAAATAGCAAATGTCGAATATAGGGAAATAGGAGATGTGTAATGAACCAAAGAGATATATGTTAAAAGATGTTTGTTCGATATAATTTCCGTCTGGAAATAATATCGTTGTTTGCACACTTGTTTTTCTTTGATAGTTAACTCACAGACTATCGAAGTTTTTACCATTTTAACGTTGTTAATATGGAGAGACCGGTTGGATTATTATCCAAAGAACCACTCTGTATCGGCATAAGCGTTGCGAGCAATATATGCCAAAGATAAATTGAAGACGGAGTAAAGTGCAAGGGCTGTTGTATAAGTCTTAGATAACAGTGACTAAGATGGATATACTGAATAGTGCCTTCGGTTTGTCCAGTCCCAGGACAACGTATATGGAAGAAGGTCTGACAGAGTATATCCAATGGATCGCGTAAGTTGATCTATTCAAACGTATTCACGTTTGGTGGCGGAGGAATTCGTTTCTCTTAGCTGTATACCCGGGTTATTTTTGGATAAGTCAATTTGTGATTTGGCGGGTATGACGATGTGGCATTCAAAGTGAATGGTGATCAGATGTTCTGAAGATAGACGTAGCCTCTAGCCTCACACCAGGAAGTAACAAAAGTTGGGCTCGGCAGCATGGCTAGTTGGGTCATTCCCAAGCAGGGTGTATTGTCACCGATCTAGGGAATATTCATATTTATACTTCTTTTTGATTCTGTATCTTCGGATGACGGTTTGATGGCCTATAACCGTGGTGGCAATATATTCACGACACTCAAGCTAAATGAGTGAGCGGTCATGTGTGGCCGGGTTGCAAGACGTTCTTGTTGAACCTACAGTGTATCACCTCTAGAGTACACTGATCAGAAGGTGCTCCCATACCTTGTCTGTTGGAATCCATTCTCCGTTAAGCGCCCTGCGGTTTATGATTTTTACTATGTATGTAGAACGTGAGATGCAAGCGTTTCTGCTAGATTGATACCTATTTGTACTTAGACATTATTATAATATCACAATGATATTGCTTGTCAAAGTTGTTTAGATACTCATAAGGAAAAACCCGTTCCGTATTCACGGCGTGGTCTTATGAGATATCATATACCTGTTCAATTGTTTCAAACTGTTTTACTCATACCAGTCCCATGACTGACCCGGAGTTTACTTTGTTGTTTTCCCTAAACTCTTGGGTGCCTAATTTGTGCGGGCAGTCAAGTAGTCGGGATTTACAGATATACTTGGAGAGCTTGGAGCAGGAGGCTTCAAGATCAGTGTGACGGCAAGGAATTTCGCTCGGTCCGAACCAGTCGCTAAACAGACCCAGACCGTTCGAAACGCCCTATCGTTTGAGAACAGGACAAAACAGAACGCATACGGAAGAACGTTTCATTGTATATTACAACAATGCATCAGATTACAAGAATATACAGAGTATAAATGAATAAATATTACACAGAAATATCAGAGATTTAAATTACATTTAAATACATAGCAGCGGAAAATAATACAATACACAACTAGAATGAGATATACGAATACAAAGCTTTCCGGATATCGTTTCAGCTGTAAACCAGGATCCTGTGAATATAAATCTGCAAAACCAAACTACTAGCTGCCCGTGTCAAAATAAGGGCACCCAGAGTTTAGGTTAAAACAATAAACTCCAGGTCAGTCATGTGACTGGTGTGAGAACTAAAATAGTTATTAATCTTTATTTTAAAGTTAGGTAAATCAAGGGACCACGCCGTATAACACGGAACGGGTTTCCTCCCAAGAATACCGGTGCATAAAACAACTAGCGCAATGCTAAATAAAGAAAAATGAAGCTGTTATAAGACCCAGGTCCCATCACACAATGCAACGCAGCCGAGGATAGGGTTTTCCCTTATAACAGCCAAAGAATGCTTGATACGGTTAAAACAAATCGTTTGATACTATTATAAGTGCATAGTGTATAAAACAACTTCAAATCATAAGTATCAATCATAGGCGGCATGAATGGCCCATAACACTATGTCGCCATATATAAGTTAACAATCAAAACCGCAAATGTCGTATTGGAAGTTGGGTTATCATTTATGGTATGAACCGAGGCTAGGGGCAAGATCCTCACTGATTCGAGACTGCCTAGCCCGAGTCTTAGGATCAGAACGCATAGACCCTTGGATCGTCAGGGCCGGTCCACACGGAGTGGATTAAAATACCTGAGCACTACGTTTCGCCGCCCTTTGGGGCGTAAGCGAGCCAACTAAATGACTCCATCGGTTCGAGAACGACCGATCAATTCGAGGCGCCTCGCAATAGCAACAACCACATAAGTCAAACTCGTTAGGGCGTGTAAAACCACTGACGCCACTTTTAGCTAGGAGGAAACGTAGGCCCTCCCTGATGTCCGTCTTCCGTTTTTGATTCATACCGGGTGTGATACTCGCGAATCAACGTTACACAAAGCTACGCCACAAAGGTCGTGCTTCGATCATCAACCACAAGACTTTGCTTTTCAACAGAAGCCTTGATCATTTGCCTCTTAGCATGCCACACAGGCAATTCACTCCATGCGATTGATATCCATCAATATATAACCCCTGAGCTCGTACGTCTCAGAGAAGGGCGTTAAGCAAGAGAATAAATTCTCCGCCGCCAAACAGATATATATTTAATAGAGATCAATCACACGGACTAAAATCCAATGTTAGACACACAGTCCATTTACAAGTCCGTTCTGGGGCTGAACGAAACCGGAGGCACCTAGTACCCCGCATATCCATCGATCTCCAAGTACGTCTGGACGATCACCAACTGTTTCCATCTTCTTGGGTGTACAGCCCAATCAAGATCATCAGTTATCACCCAAACGACGTGAAGACCTCCGGTCTTCGACCATCGTCTTCATCTTCGACTTATCGTCGTATCAGTTATTCAGAATGGGATAAACCCGGTCTTTCCGAATAACTCGCGTATATATTATAAAAGTGTTACACAAACACAACATACGCCTCATTCCAATTCATCAGTCACTAACCGCAAATTAATCAAGAGAATAATTCCCCAAATATTAACCCCGAAGGCCGAAACCAACATCAGATCAATATCCAGAAAACCGTTCTGCTTAGCTAACCGACAGTTAGTTTCTGATTTCACATTCATAGGGAAAGGTTCCCATTAATTTTATCAAAGATAAATTCCTTGAATTTATTCTTTAATCCATTTTTGAATATCAATTCAAACTAGTCGGGATTAGCGAACCTTACCGAAGTAACCATTTGTTTTAATTTCCCAATCCCAACCTATTCATCCCATGAAGTAAAACTGGAAATACTTCATATCTAACACCACAGTGTTATCGGTAAATTCAATTACCATTTCACGTTCAAATCTAATTAAAGATTTAACTATCGCCTGGAGCAAAACTGGTGATACTCCATTTTCGATCATTTCAATCTAATTAAAGATTCATTAAAACTCCACTTAGTTTTAATCTTTAACTGGGTTAAAGAATCAGTGTCATTTAAAACACAGTTCACGATAAACCCAAAATCACATTCATTAATTATCGGGTTAAAGAACGAGTGTTATTTAAAACACTGTCCACGATAAACCCAAAAATCAATATCAATTCAATCCCAATTAAATATCATTTAATTGGTACACTTCATTAAATCTAAATAAAAAGATTTAATCTTTTCTCAACTGGGTTCAAGAACAGTGTTAATGAAGACACCATTCACGACAAACCCAAATCACATTCGATATTAAATACAAGGCTCTGAATAGAAAGTATATCGGCTTATATTCAATATCAAATTCTACGATTAACAAATGTCGTGCTGGAAATAACGATATGGATATATATCTTTCAAATTTCCATAACCACATCTGCATAATCACGAATTCCAACATCGAAATATCCCCAAGACAATTTCGATTCAAATCCACTCCAATGCAATCATTGGAAATTATGGTTATTTTTAAAACCCTTTTCTAATTCAATTTATTTATTTAAAAATAAATAGAATTATATTTCTAGTTCAAAACTAGTTCATTTCGATAAAAATCTATTTTTATCTTTTCAAATATGGAGTTTTTCATCCCAATTCTTTCTAAATCATTTCTTATGATTTTACATAAATTATTACTATTTTTAATAATTTTATTAAGGCCCGTACAGTCGATTTCCATCAACGGTCATCGAACTGCACTTACAGCGACCTTTTTCGAATTTGATTTGGACAAAATTCCAAATCCAACCGTTAGATTTCTAATTTCTAATATTCGTTAGAAAGCTCTTTTCGATACGAACCCAACGGTTCCGGTTTTAGGAGAATCCGACGGTCGGATCTCCCGCAATGTCCGTTTGAAATAAATGGTCGAAATTCACGAACTGCCGCGGCGCGGCGCGTTCTATTCAGGCCATTATATTATATATATAATATATATATAATATATTTCATCGATTTCTGTTTAAAACGAATTATATAAATAGTTTTAAATTCGATTCAAAAGCAATTTCAACTTCCGTTTCAATTCAAATCAAAATTGAATTCTTCTCTATAAATTCGTTTTAAAATTCATTTCTATTCAATTCAAATTTCAATTCAATTTGAATTCATTTCAATTTGCTTTCAATTCAATTTGAATTCGTTTTCAACTCATTTCGAAATCGTTTTCAATTCAATTCATTTCGAAATCGTTTTCAATTCAATTCATTTCGAAATCGTTTTCAATTCAATTCATTTCGAAATCGTTTTCAATTCAATTCATTTCGAAATCGTTTTCAATTCAATTCATTTCGAAATCGTTTTCAATTCAACTCATTTCGAAATCGTTTAAAATCGATATAGATATCGTTCACGTCAAAATGGCGTCAATCTAATCAACACGGCTTCATAAATTTCTATTTTCAAATATTCTATTTCAAATATTTCTTTTTCAACATAGTTGTTATTATCAAAATATTTTGTTCAACACATGACCAATCTCAATGGATGAGTACTGTCAACACATGAACCTTTATTTTATATCGATAAAGATGTAAATTTTATTATAAAAATAATTCGTTCAACACATGACCAATCTCAATGGATGAGTACTGTCAACACATGAACTTTTATTTTATATCGATAAAGATGTAAATTTTATTACTAAAATATTTCGTTCAACACATGACCAATCTCAATGGATGAGTACTGTCAACACATGAACTTTTATTTTATATCGATAAAGATGTAAATTTTATTATAAAAATAATTCGTTCAACACATGACCAATCTCAATGGATGAGTACTGTCAACACATGAACTTTTATTTTATAATATTCTTTATTTTTCAAATTGGAATGAGGCCCAATCAATTACCATATAAAGTTAATTATATGGATTTTCATGCATTACCCACATATAATAGCATTGAAAAATAATCAACCATCAACCAAAGTGCACTACACTGTATAAGCATCAAATATAGATATCTAACGCTTATAACAGCCTGTCAATCAATCGATCGACATATTTAATCAATCAGGATGAGTGAAATTCATATTTCATCCTAACACCCGTGCGGGGTTTTCAAACAATCAAACACAGATTTTAGTTGTGCAGTTGGGCGATGTGTAAAATTTATCGACCCAATCAGTGTCCTACAAATAGGTGTACATAAACAAACCGTTCGGTTTGTAAATGATTATTTTATTTATTCACATTCCCGTTAAAAATTATATTTTTAACGATAAAACATTTTATTTCAACCTATGAATTTCTATTCAATTCACTTATTCAATAAAATGATATCTTTATTTTTCTAACTTATTTTAGAAAATTTCGGCGGCATAACGGCACGATACTAGAAACGGGACGAGGCCTAGCCTTATCCCCGGTCTAGTGAAGGCCCACGCCATTCACACATCAATCAAATTCATTCAATTCACCCAAACAACTCAATTTCAATTCAAATATCCAACTAATCTATGCAACCAAACAAACAAGTCCATGGTCTGTGGACGATTGTGTCGGGTGCTACTAAACACCGTCTACATCCTAGTATATATATATAACTAGAAAAAGAGAATTTAGAGTGAGAAGTTCTCACCGAAAGCTATCCAATCATCTTGACTCTTCTTCTCGCCTTTTTATCATCTTCTTGTGCCCGTAGTCACTATATATATAAAAATCACACATTTTTATATTTCGATGTCTTTAAAATAAAAATCACATTTTTATTTATTCTCTTTCAATTTAAAAATCATATTTTTATAATCTCTTCATATATTTAAAAATCGAATTTTTACTATGCTATTCAATATATAAAAATCGAATTTTCACTTCGAAGTTCAATATATAAAAATCACCTTTTACTTCGAAGTTCATAGTTAAAAATTATATTTTTACTTCGTTATTCAATATATAAAAATCGAATTTTTACTCAACGGTATATATATATATTTTAAACAAAGTATATTCAGATTTAAAAAAACAAAGTATATTCAGATTTAAAAACAAAGTATATTCAGATTTTAAAAACAAAGTATATTCAGATTTTAAAAACAAAGTATATTCAGATTTTAAAAACAAAGTATATTCAGATTTAAAAAAACAAAGTATATTCAGATTTAAAAAAAACAAAGTATATTCAGATTTAAAAAAACAAAGTATATTCAGATTTAAAAAAACAAAGTATATTCAGATTTAAAAACAAAGTATATTCAGATTTTAAAACAAAGTATATTCAGATTTTAAAACAAAGTATATTCAGATTTTAAAACAAAGTATATTCAGATTTTAAAACAAAGTATATTCAGATTTTAAAACAAAGTATATTCAGATTTTAAAAACAAAGTATATTCAGATTTTAAAACAAAGTATATTCAGATTTTAAAAACAAAGTATATTCAGATTTAAAAAAACAAAGTATATTCAGATTTAAAAAAACAAAGTATATTCAGATTTTAAAAACAAAGTATATTCAGATTTTAAAAACAAAGTATATTCAGATTTTAAAAAAACAAAGTATATCCAGATTTTAAAAAAACAAAGTATATTCAGATTTAAAAAAAACAAAGTATATTCAGATTTTAAAAACAAAGTATATTCAGATTTTAAAATACCTCCCCAAAAGCATCTGGCCTTCTTCATTTTGCACACGCCGCAGGTGATTCAACGAAGGCCGCTACCTAGGGTTCACCGCCGCTCACAACTTCGACCACCGGACCTTCATTAACCCCTTCCACTTCGAGCGCCTTCGAGAGAGCATCACAACGACCCCCGACATAGTGAATTCGAACGCGGTTTAGAGGCGGATTTTGATGTCGAGCGGCAGCACTTTGGTGCTCGATTTCGAGCCCAATACTCAGTGATAATCCCTCAATCACGTATGGATGTATAAAGGGGATGGAGCTCTCTGATTTCTCTTCTTAAGCACCGAATTTTATTGCGTGAATCATTCTAGATTTGAGGGAGAAAGATTGAACGCTTTCCGTTCGTTCATCGATTGAGAGGTGCGGGTTTGACCCGTTGACTTTGAAATGAAAAGGATAGGGTTTTAAATAGGTTATATATATATATATAATTTAATAATATTAAATTCATTTATTCTCTCATTAGCCAAGTTTCTCATCCGAACTCGAAATGGATCCCAACGACTGTCGTTCATAGCTAATTATCCCCATTCCGAACACAATGGGATATGTATCGTAGGCTGATTCGATCGTTACGATCGGTTTTCGTCAAATTTACATTCAAATCACTATATTGAATTTTAAACGTACATTTCAAATTACCGGGGTCACATACCAGCTAGAAAAATTCCAGAAAAATATTTTCTAGCTTCGTATTGACGATACGGTCCTAACAAAACTAGTTTCGTCGAATTCTGAGACCGTTGGAAAAATGGCCAATTTCCAGTCGATTAAAATCAACTGAAACTGGTCAAACGCGTTTTCTTTTGCCACGCTCACATATTGATTCGAAAAATTATGAAATTTGAAACCTAACAATAACTTGAACCTGCGGATCCAACAAAAGTGGTTTCGTCGAAATCCGAGGTCATTTGCAAAATGTCCATTTTTAAGGGCCTGAATTCCATAGCGACTATTCAGAATTTTCAACTGGACATATCTTTTGATTCCCGCTACGAACTTTTGATTTTTCGGATTCGTTGGAAAGATATTCACTATTAGATTCCATTATTTTTGGTTTCACTAAAATCCGGATTGTTTTGCACCCGGTACATTCAATTGAAGTTTGAAATCGAATAATCGAACTACCGCGCCATTTTCAATTCTATTTATAATTATATATAAATATTTATATTCTAACGACGACGTATATAATATATCCGTTCTAATTATATTCAAAATAAATTTTCTCGTCGATATTATTTAAAATAATTCATTTTAAATATTCAAACTCCGCTAAAATTGTCAAAATAAAAATTTTAAACTGGCCCAGATTTTCCGGGTTGTTACAATCTCCCCCACTTAAAACTTTTCGTCCCTGAAAAGGAACAAAGTCGAAAGTGGTTTGATTAATCAACTCTACGTTCGATCTGGCTTCCATTCTCCAACTTTTCAGTTTCTGAGAATTTTCAAAATTTCAAAAATTTGGCTAACACCCTAAATTTTTGAAAAATTTCGCCATAACCTCCCCTGCACCGGGAGCATCGGGGAATTTCAAATAGCTTCCCCGGTCCTTCAGATCTCAAAAAGAAAAAGAAAAAGCCAAGCGGCTAGCCAATAGGCTCATAAAATCATCATCACCCAAACAAAACAGTAATTTATGTAGTAAACATGTACCTATTTGTCGGGCAAACAAATTTTATTCTCTGGCTCTAGCCTCCTTGCTATGACCTGTTCAATGATATATATGCATATGCAAGCAAATGCGACCAATTTTCAATATAACTCAATATTTGATGCTATTAGGCATAATGGTTCAAAATTATCAAACAAATAAACAAACAACACAAACATCAATCATTTAGTGGATTAGAGTTTCAAATTGATAACTTTGATACATAGTCAAAAATCAGATTTTTGATGCCAAATCACAACAATAAGCCCTATCTAATTTTGGTTCTCACACCAGTCAATAGGAAACATATAGAAAGACCACTTTCGTCACTCGAACATAATTCTAATGATGGAGCTCCATCATCAAAATCATCTTCGGGCGATTAGAGTGTAATTCTATATCTATCCAATATATTAAAATTTCAAATACACGTTTGCAAGGCGTATATGCAAAATCTTTATATACTGGACTGTCCAAATCAATATAAATAAATAATCAAATACAAATAGTTGATTTAGATTTTCAAAACAAAAATTGTTTTCATTTTTTTTTTTTTTTTAAATATACTCTTCACACTCGTCCTAGGATAATACTGATCCCATCTCTAACGATTCATTCTCATTGGATATAGCTAATCCAATATCTGATGAATTCTTTCGTATGGTTCTAATGTGCCTTGTTCTCTGAGCTTTGTAAACCAAAGCTCTGATACCAACTGTGACGGCAAGGAATTTCGCTCGGTCCGAACCAGTCGCTAAACAGACCCAGACCGTTCGAAACGCCCTATCGTTTGAGAACAGGACAAAACAGAACGCATACGGAAGAACGTTTCATTGTATATTACAACAATGCATCAGATTACAAGAATATACAGAGTATAAATGAATAAATATTACACAGAAATATCAGAGATTTAAATTACATTTAAATACATAGCAGCGGAAAATAATACAATACACAACTAGAATGAGATATACGGATACAAAGCTTTCCGGATATCGTTTCAGCTGTAAACCAGGATCCTGTGAATATAAATCTGCAAAACCAAACTACTAGCTGCCCGTGTCAAAATAAGGGCACCCAGAGTTTAGGTTAAAACAATAAACTCCAGGTCAGTCATGTGACTGGTGTGAGAACTAAAACAGTTATTAATCTTTATTTTAAAGTTAGGTAAATCAAGGGACCACGCCGTATAACACGGAACGGGTTTCCTCCCAAGAATACCGGTGCATAAAACAACTAGCGCAATGCTAAATAAAGAAAAATGAAGCTGTTATAAGACCCAGGTCCCATCACACAATGCAACGCAGCCGAGGATAGGGTTTTCCCTTATAACAGCCAAAGAACGCTTGATACGGTTAAAACAAATCGTTTGATACTATTATAAGTGCATAGTGTATAAAACAACTTCAAATCATAAGTATCAATCATAGGCGGCATGAATGGCCCATAACACTATGTCGCCATATATAAGTTTACAATCAAAACCGCAAATGTCGTATTGGAAGTTGGGTTATCATTTATGGTATGAACCGAGGCTAGGGGCAAGATCCTCACTGATTCGAGACTGCCTAGCCCGAGTCTCAGGATCAGAACGCATCGACCCTTGGATCGTCAGGGCCGGTCCACACGGAGTGGATTAAAATACCTGAGCACTACGTTTCGCCGCCCTTTGGGGCGTAAGCGAGCCAACTAAATGACTCCATCGGTTCGAGAACGACCGATCAATCCGAGGCGCCTCGCAATAGCAACAACCACATAAGTCAAACTCGTCAGGGCGTGTAAAACCACTGACGCCACTTTTAGCTAGGAGGAAACGTAGGCCCTCCCTGATGTCCGTCTCCCGTTTTTGATTCATACCGGGTGTGATACTCGCGAATCAACGTTACACAAAGCTACGCCACAAAGGTCGTGCTTCGATCACCAACCACAAGACTTTGCTTTTCAACAGAAGCCTTGATCATTTGCCTCTTAGCATGCCACACAGGCAATTCACTCCATGCGATTGATATCCATCAATATATAACCCCTGAGCTCGTACGTCTCAGAGAAGGGCGTTAAGCAAGAGAATAAATTCTCCGCCGCCAAACAAATATATATTTAATAGAGATCAATCACACGGACTAAAATCCAATGTCAGACACACAGTCCATTTACAAGTCCGTTCTGGGGCTGAACGAAACCGGAGGCACCTAGTACCCCGCATATCCATCGATCTCCAAGTACGTCTGGACGATCACCAACTGTTTCCATCTTCTTGGGTGTACAGCCTAATCAAGATCATCAGTTATCACCCAAACGACGTGAAGACCTCCGGTCTTCGACCATCGTCTTCATCTTCGACTTATCGTCGTATCAGTTATTCAGAATGGGATAAACCCGGTCTTTCCGAATAACTCGCGTATATATTATAAAAGTGTTACACAAACACAACATACACCTCATTCCAATTCATCAGTCACTAACCGCAAATTAATCAAGAGAATAATTCCCCAAATATTAACCCCGAAGGCCGAAACCAACATCAGATCAATATCCAGAAAACCGTTCTGCTTAGCTAACCGACAGTTAGTTTCTGATTTCACATTCATAGGGAAAGGTTCCCATTAATTTTATCAAAGATAAATTCCTTGAATTTATTCTTTAATCCATTTTTGAATATCAATTCAAACTAGTCGGGATTAGCGAACCTTACCGAAGTAACCATTTGTTTTAATTTCCCAATCCCAACCTATTCATCCCATGAAGTAAAACTGGAAATACTTCATATCTAACACCACAGTGTTATCGGTAAATTCAATTACCATTTCACGTTCAAATCTAATTAAAGATTTAACTATCGCCTGGAGCAAAACTGGTGATACTCCATTTTCGATCATTTCAATCTAATTAAAGATTCATTAAAACTCCACTTAGTTTTAATCTTTAACTGGGTTAAAGAATCAGTGTCATTTAAAACACAGTTCACGATAAACCCAAAATCACATTCATTAATTATCGGGTTAAAGAACGAGTGTTATTTAAAACACTGTCCACGATAAACCCAAAAATCAATATCAATTCAATTCCAATTAAATATCATTTAATTGGTACACTTCATTAAATCTAAATAAAAAGATTTAATCTTTTCTCAACTGGGTTCAAGAACAGTGTTAATGAAGACACCATTCACGACAAACCCAAATCACATTCGATATTAAATACAAGGCTCTGAATAGAAAGTATATCGGCTTATATTCAATATCAAATTCTACGATTAACAAATGTCGTGCTGGAAATAACGATATGGATATATATCTTTCAAATTTCCATAACCACATCTGCATAATCACGAATTCCAACATCGAAATATCCCGAAGACAATTTCGATTCAAATCCACTCCAATGCAATCATTGGAAATTATGGTTATTTTTAAAACCCTTTTCTAATTCAATTTATTTATTTAAAAATAAATAGAATTATATTTCTAGTTCAAAACTAGTTCATTTCGATAAAAATCTATTTTTATCTTTTCAAATATGGAGTTTTTCATCCCAATTCTTTCTAAATCATTTCTTATGATTTTACATAAATTATTAATATTTTTAATAATTTTATTAAGGCCCGTACAGTCGATTTCCATCAACGGTCATCGAACTGCACTTACAGCGACCTTTTTTGAATTTGATTTGGACATAATTCCAAATCCAACCGTTAGATTTCTAATTTCTAACATTCGTTAGAAAGCTCTTTTCGATACGAACCCAACGGTTCCGGTTTTAGGAGAATCCGACGGTAGGATCTCCCGCAATGTCCGTTTGAAATAAATGGTCGAAATTCACGAACTGCCGCGGCGCGGCGCGTTCTATTCAGGCCATTATATTATATATATAATATATATATATAATATATTTCGTCGATTTCTATTTAAAACGAATTATATAAATAGTTTTAAATTCGATTCAAAAGCAATTTCAACTTCCGTTTCAATTCAAATCAAAATTGAATTCTTCTCTATAAATTCGTTTTAAAATTCATTTCTATTCAATTCAAATTTCAATTCAATTTGAATTCGTTTCAATTTGCTTTCAATTCAATTTGAATTCGTTTTCAACTCATTTCGAAATCGTTTTCAATTCAATTCATTTCGAAATCGTTTTCAATTCAATTCATTTCGAAATCGTTTTCAATTCAATTCATTTCGAAATCGTTTTCAATTCAATTCATTTCGAAATCGTTTTCAATTCAACTCATTTCGAAATCGTTTAAAATCGATATAGATATCGTTCACGTCAAAATGGCGTCAATCTAATCAACACGGCTTCATAAATTTCTATTTTCAAATATTCTATTTCAAATATTTCTTTTTCAACATAGTTGTTATTATCAAAATATTTTGTTCAACACATGACCAATCTCAATGGATGAGTACTGTCAACACATGAACCTTTATTTTATATCGATAAAGATGTAAATTTTATTATAAAAATAATTCGTTCAACACATGACCAATCTCAATGGATGAGTACTGTCAACACATGAACTTTTATTTTATATCGATAAAGATGTAAATTTTATTACTAAAATATTTCGTTCAACACATGACCAATCTCAATGGATGAGTACTGTCAACACATGAACTTTTATTTTATATCGATAAAGATGTAAATTTTATTATAAAAATAATTCGTTCAACACATGACCAATCTCAATGGATGAGTACTGTCAACACATGAACTTTTATTTTATAATATTCTTTATTTTTCAAATTGGAATGAGGCCCAATCAATTACCATATAAAGTTAATTATATGGATTTTCATGCATTACCCACATATAATAGCATTGAAAAATAATCAACCATCAACCAAAGTGCACTACACTGTATAAGCATCAAATATAGATATCTAACGCTTATAACAGCCTGTCAATCAATCGATCGACATATTTAATCAATCAGGATGAGTGAAATTCATATTTCATCCTAACACCCGTGTGGGGTTTTCAAACAATCAAACACAGATTTTAGTTGTGCAGTTGGGCGATGTGTAAAATTTATCGACCCAATCAATGTCCTTCAAATAGGTGTACATAAACAAACCGTTCGGTTTGTAAATGAATATTTTATTTATTCACATTCCCGTTAAAAATTATATTTTTAACGATAAAACATTTTATTTTAACCTATGAATTTCTATTCAATTCACTTATTCAATAAAATGATATCTTTATTTTTCTAACTTATTTTAGAAAATTTCGGCGGCATAACGGCACGATACTAGAAACGGGACGAGGCCTAGCCTTATCCCCGGTCTAGTGAAGGCCCACGCCATTCACACATCAATCAAATTCATTCAATTCACCCAAACAACTCAATTTCAATTCAAATATCCAACTAATCTATGCAACCAAACAAACAAGTCCATGGTCTGTGGACGATTGTGTCGGGTGCTACTAAACACCGTCTGCATCCTAGTATATAAATATATAACTAGAAAAAGAGAATTTAGAGTGAGAAGTTCTCACCGAAAGCTATCCAATCATCTTGACTCTTCTTCTCGCCTTTTTATCATCTTCTTGTGCCCGTAGTCACTATATATATAAAAATCACACATTTTTATATTTCGATGTCTTTAAAATAAAAATCACATTTTTATTTATTCTCTTTCAATTTAAAAATCATATTTTTATAATCTCTTCATATATTTAAAAATCGAATTTTTACTATGCTATTCAATATATAAAAATCGAATTTTCACTTCGAAGTTCAATATATAAAAATCACCTTTTACTTCGAAGTTCATAGATAAAAATTATATTTTTACTTCGTTATTCAATATATAAAAATCGAATTTTTACTCAACGGTATATATATATATTTTAAACAAAGTATATTCAGATTTAAAAAAACAAAGTATATTCAGATTTAAAAACAAAGTATATTCATATTTTAAAAACAAAGTATATTCAGATTTTAAAAACAAAGTATATTCAGATTTTAAAAACAAAGTATATTCAGATTTAAAAAAACAAAGTATATTCAGATTTAAAAAAAACAAAGTATATTCAGATTTAAAAAAACAAAGTATATTCAGATTTAAAAAAACAAAGTATATTCAGATTTAAAAACAAAGTATATTCAGATTTTAAAACAAAGTATATTCAGATTTTAAAACAAAGTATATTCAGATTTTAAAACAAAGTATATTCAGATTTTAAAACAAAGTATATTCAGATTTTAAAACAAAGTATATTCAGATTTTAAAAACAAAGTATATTCAGATTTTAAAACAAAGTATATTCAGATTTTAAAAACAAAGTATATTCAGATTTAAAAAAACAAAGTATATTCAGATTTAAAAAAACAAAGTATATTCAGATTTTAAAAACAAAGTATATTCAGATTTTAAAAACAAAGTATATTCAGATTTTAAAAAAACAAAGTATATCCAGATTTTAAAAAAACAAAGTATATTCAGATTTAAAAAAAACAAAGTATATTCAGATTTTAAAAACAAAGTATATTCAGATTTTAAAATACCTCCCCAAAAGCATCTGGCCTTCTTCATTTTGCACACGCCGCAGGTGATTCAACGAAGGCCGCTACCTAGGGTTCACCGCCGCTCACAACTTCGACCACCGGACCTTCATTAACCCCTTCCACTTCGAGCGCCTTCGAGAGAGCATCACAACGACCCCCGACATAGTGAATTCGAACGCGGTTTAGAGGCGGATTTTGATGTCGAGCGGCAGCACTTTGGTGCTCGATTTCGAGCCCAATACTCAGTGATAATCCCTCAATCACGTATGGATGTATAAACGGGATGGAGCTCTCTGATTTCTCTTCTTAAGCACCGAATTTTATTGCGTGAATCATTCTAGATTTGAGGGAGAAAGATTGAACGCTTTCCGTTCGTTCGTCGATTGAGAGGTGCGTGTTTGACCCGTTGACTTTGAAATGAAAAGGATAGGGTTTTAAATAGGTTATATATATATATAATTTAATAATATTAAATTCATTTATTCTCTCATTAGCCAAGTTTCTCATCCGAACTCGAAATGGATCCCAACGACTGTCGTTCATAGCTAATTATCCCCATTCCGAACACAATGGGATATGTATCGTAGGCTGATTCGATCGTTACGATCAGTTTTCGTCAAATTTACATTTAAATCACTATATTGAATTTTAAACGTACATTTCAAATTACCGGGGTCACATACCAACTAGAAAAATTCCAGAAAAATATTTTCTAGCTTCGTATTGACGATACGGTCCTAACAAAACTAGTTTCGTCGAATTCTGAGACCGTTGGAAAAATGGCCAATTTCCAGTCGATTAAAATCAACTGAAACTGGTCAAACGCGTTTTCTTTTGCCACGCTCACATATTGATTCGAAAAATTATGAAATTTGAAACCTAACAATAACTTGACCCTGCGGATCCAACAAAAGTGGTTTCGTCGAAATCCGAGGTCATTTGCAAAATGTCCATTTTTAAGGGCCTGAATTCCATAGCGACTATTCAGAATTTTCAACTGGACATATCTTTTGATTCCCGCTACGAACTTTTGATTTTTCGGATTTGTTTGAAAGATATTCACTATTAGATTCCATTATTTTTGGTTTCACTAAAATCCGGATTGTTTTGCACCCGGTACATTCAATTGAAGTTTGAAATCGAATTATCGAACTACCGCGCCATTTTCAATTCTATTTATAATTATATATAAATATTTATATTCTAACGACGACGTATATAATATATCCGTTCTAATTATATTCAAAATAAATTTTCTCGTCGATATTATTTAAAATAATTCATTTTAAATATTCAAACTCCGCTAAAATTGTCAAAATAAAAATTTTAAACTGGCCCAGATTTTCCGGGTTGTTACAATCAGTTAGCTATAGTTATTTCCGCTGTGTTGTAAGTGTTGTACTCTGATAAGTGCTATTGTTTATATATAACTGTTTACTTCAAAGCTATGTTATATATTATATGTTATTCGTTCCGCTGTGAGATTCGTGTTACTCTGATGATGTAAGTTCTTCTTTTCTTCTTCTATTCTATTAGTTCTATCTTTTCTATTCTCACCCTCTAACTTCTTTCACTAACGTCACGGAATTTCCGACTCTCGAGGAGTCGGAAATTTCCAGCCGTTACAGTTGGTATCAGAGCTTAAGTTAAGAATTACTTGGCTCTGTGGTGTGACTCGGTAGAGATAGGGTTAATAATACCCTAGATTGAGTTTGAGTGTATATATACGAGTGCGTATTTGTTATTTAATATAAAGTGATTTTATATTGTGGAGACTCATTGGTTGAGTAGTTTGTGAATTCTGGTCGATCAGTTTGATCCACTGTATCGATAGGGGTTACTAAACACTCGAATACGATGGACCGACACGGTATGTTTTGAAAGGAGGGTAAAAGAAATAATTTTACCCGAATATATTTTGATATAATATACTGGTAGTGTTGGTTGTTATTATAATCGAGTAAGATTTTAACATGTGAAATGGTTATATATAACTAATCAGAATTCATATAAGTAAAGTATATGAAATAAGATGAATTAAATATGAATTTAAATCAGATTTGGAATTAAAATAAGGAAATTTTAAGTTCCTGGGAGATTTTGAAATGTTTTCAAAATGGAAGTATTTAGTAATGGTTTTGAAAATAATATAGTATTGAAATCACTTGGGTCGCTGGAAAATAATTCCGATGATGACTGCGCAGTATCATCGGTGTGATTTTCGAGTTCTAAGTGGTGGATTACTACCAAAGATTTTAATTTGAATTATTTTGAGGAAACAAGTTGTTTAGAAAATTCAATGGCTTTGAATTGGCAGTATGATTTCGAATTGATTTGAAATTTACCCAGGAATTTAAGTTCTAGAAATTAAAATTTAACTTGTGAAGTTAATTCGAATGGGATGGTAAAAGTAAATAATAAACCAGAATTTAACTTGAGATGATAGGTTAAGAAAAACTGGAAGTGATTTGAGAATAATATGGTTTTGGATTTGAAACGATTAGTTGAGAGTTTGGAATTTGAAACTCGAATTTGAAATTGAATTCGGCCTGAATAAGTGAAGGATTGTGTTAAGAATAAATTGGTTGGAGTTGATTGGGATGGCATTTGTATATGCCGAGTTGATAACAGAGAGTAGGGATATAATGATACGACCGACAAAAAGGTACAAGTTTATATTATATATGAGTTTGGATTTTATGAGCCGAATTGGCAAGCCGCTTGGCTGTTTGATTTTCTGTGACGGCAAGGAATTTCGCTCGGTCCGAACCAGTCGCTAAACCGATCCAGGCCATTCGAAACGCCCTATCGTTTGAGAACATGACAAAATAGAACGCATACCAAAGAACGTTTCATTATATATTACAACAATGCATCAGATTACAAGAATATACAGAGTATAAATGAATATTACACAGAAATATCAGAGATTTAAATTACATTTAAATACATAGCAGCGGAAAATAATACAATACACAACTAGAAGGAGATATACGGATACAAAGCTTTCCGGATATCGTTCCAGCTGTAAACCAGGATCCTGTGAATATAAATCTGCAAAACCAAAACTACTAGCTGCCCGTGTCAAAATAAGGGCACCCAGAGTTTAGGTTAAAACAATAAACTCCAGGTCAGTCATGTGACTGGTGTGAGAACTAAAACAGTTATTAATCTTTATTTTAAAGATAGGTAAATCAAGGGACCACGCCGTATAACACGGAACGGGTTTCCTCCCAAGGATACCAGTGCATAAAACAAACAGCGCAATGCTAAATAAAGAAAAATGAAGCTGTTATAAGACCCAGGTCCCATCACACAATGCAACGCAACCGAGGATAGGGTTTTCCCTTATAACAGCCAAAGACTGCTTGATACGTTTAAAACAAATCATTTGATACTATTATAAGTGCATAGTGTATAAAACAATTGCAAATCATAAGTATCAATCATAGGCGGCATGAGCGCCCCATCCCACTATGTCGCCATACTAGATTCTACAAATAAAACCGCAAATGTCGCGTATTTGGAAATTGGGTTTCCATCTATGAACCGAGGCAAAAGATAGTCCTCAACCGATTCGAGACAATCTAGCCCATGTCTCAGGTCAGAGCTCGAGTGACCTTGGAGCGACAGGGCCGGTCCACCGATGTGGATTAAACTTAAACCCTGAACATGCGTTCCCCCGCCCTATGGGGCGTAAATGAGCCAACGAATGACTCCATCGGACCCGGATCGTCCGATCAAACCGAGGCGCCTCGCAACAGCAACAACCACATAAGTCAAACTCGTCAGGGCGTGTAAAACCACTGACGCCACTTCTAACTAGAAAGAAACGCATGCCCTCCCTGAGGTCCGTCTCCCGTTTTTGGTTCATACCGGGTGTAATACTCGCGAATCAACGTTACACAAAGCTACGCCACACAGGCCTTGCTTTGATCATCACCACAAGACTTTGCTTTTCAACAGAGCCTCGATCAATCGCCACTTAGGCATGCCACACAGGCAATTCACTCCATGCGTTTGATATCCATCAATATATAACCCCTGAGCTCGTACGTCTCAGAGAAGGGCGTTAAGCAAGAGAATAAATTCTTCGCCGCCAAACAGATATATATTTAATAGAGATCAATCACACGGACTAAAATCCAATGTCAGACACACAGTCCATTTACAAGTCCGTTCTGGGTCTGAACGAAACCGGAGGCACCTAGTACCCCGCATATCCATCGATCTCCAAGTACGTCTGGACGATCACCAACTGTTTCCATCTTCTTGGGTGTACAACCCAATCAAGATCATCAGTTATCACCCAAACGACGTGAAGACTTCTGGTCTTCGACCACCGTCTTCATCTTTGACTTATCGTCGTATCAGTTATTCAGAATGGGATAAACCCGATCTTTCCGAATAACTCGCGTATATTTTAAATAAGTGTTACACAAACACAACATACGCCTCATTCCAATTCATTAGTCACTAACCGTAAATTAATCAAGAGAATAATTCCCTAAATATTAACCCCGAAGGCCGAAACCAACATAAGATCAATATCCAGAAAACCGTTCTGCTTAGCTAACCGACAGTTAGTTTCTAAATTTCACATTCATAGGGAAAGGTTCCCATTAATCTTATCCAAGATAAATTTCTTGAATTTATTCTTTAATCTATTTTTGAATATCAATTCAAAACTAGTCGGGATTAGCGAACCTTACCGAAGTAATCATTTATTTTAATTTCCTAATCCCAACCTATTCATCCCATGAAGTAAAACTGGTAATACTTCATATCTAACACCACAGTGTTATCGGTAAATTCAATTACCATTTCACGTTCAAATCTAATTAAAGATTTAACTATCGCCTGGAGCAAAACTGGTGATACTCCATTTTCGATCTTTTCAATCTAATTAAAGATTCATTAAAACTCCACTTAGTTTTAATTGTTAACTGGGTTAAAGAACCCGTGTCATTTAAAACACGGTTCACGATAAACCCAAAGTCACATTCCATTGATTATCGGGTTAAAGAACGAGTGTTATTTAAAACACTGTTCACGATAAACCCAAAAATCAATATCAATTCAATTCCAATTAAATATTATTTAATTGGTACACTTCATTAAATCTAAATAAAAAGATTTAATCTTTTCTCAACTGGGTTCAAGAACAGTGTTAGTGAAGACACCATTCACGACAAACCCAAATCACATTCGATATTCAATACAAGGCTCTGAATAGAAAATATATCGACTTATATTCAATATCAAATTCTACGACTAACAAATGTCGTATTGGAAATAACGATATAAATATATATCTTTCAAATTTCCGTAACAACATCTGTAGAATCACGAATTCCAACATCGAAATATTCCGAAGACAATTTCGATTCAAATCCACTCCAATGCAATCATTGGAAATTTTGGTTATTCTCAAAACCCTTTTTAAATTCAATTTATTAATTTAAAAATAAATAGAATTATAATTCTAGTTCAAAACTAGTTCATTTCGATAAAAATCTATTTTTATCCTTTCTAATATGGAGTTTTTCATCCCAATCCTTTCTAAATCATTTCTTATGATTTTACACAAATTATTACTATTTTTAATAATTTTATCAAGGCCCGTACAGTCGATTTCCATCAATGGCCATCGAACTGCACTTATAGCGACCTTTTTCAAATTTGATTTGGACATAATTCCAAATCCAACCGTTAGATTTCTAATTTATAATATCCGTTAGAAAGCTCTTTTCGATACGAACCCAACGGTTCCGGTTTTAGGAGAATCCGACGGTCGGATCTCCCGTAATGCCCGTTTGGAATAAATGGTCGAAATTCACGAACTGCCGCGGCGCGGCGCGTTCTATTCAGGCCATTATATTATATATATAATATATATAATATATATTTCGTCGATTTATATTTAAAACGAATTATATAAATTGTTTTAAAATTCATTTCAAAAGCAGTTTCAACTTTCATTTCAATTGAAATCAAAATTGAATTCTTCTTTATAAATTCGTTTTAAATATTCATTTCTATTTAATTCAAATTTCAATTCAATTTGAATTCATATTCAATTCAATTCATTTCGAAATCGTTTTCAATTCAATTCATTTCGAAATCGTTTTCAATTCAATTCATTTCGAAATCGTTATAAATATCGTTCACGTCAAAATGGCGTCAATCTAATCAACACGGCTTCATAAATTTCTATTTCAAATATTTTATTTCAAATATTTCTTTTTCAAAATAGTTGTTATTATCAAAATATTTCGTTCAACACATGACCAATCTCAATGGATGAGTACTGTCAACACATGAACTTTTATTTTATATTGATAAAGATGTAAATTTTATTATCAAAATATTTCGTTCAACACATGACCAATCTCAATGGATGAGTACTGTCAACACATGAACTTTTATTTTATATTGATAAAGATGTAAATTTTATTATCAAAATATTTCGTTCAACACATGACCAATCTCAATGGATGAGTACTGTCAACACATGAACTTTTATTTTATATTGATAAAGATGTAAATTTTATTATCAAAATATTTCGTTCAACACATGACCAATCTCAATGGATGAGTACTGTCAACACATGAACTTTTATTTTATAATATTCTTTATTTTTCAAATTGGAATGAGGCCCAATCAATTACCATATAAAGTTAATTATATGGATTTTCATACATTACACACATATAATAGCATTGAAAAATAATCAACCATCAACCAAAGTGCACTACACTGTATAAGCATCAAATATAGATATCTAACGCTTATAACAGCCTGTCAATCAATCGATCGACATATTTAATCAATCAGGATGAGTGAACTTCAAATTTCATCCCAACACCCGTGTGGGGTTTCAAACAATCAAATACATATTTTATTTGTGCTGTTGGGCGATGTGTAAAATTTATCGTCCCAATCAATGTCATTCAAATAGGTGTACATAAACAAACCGTCTGGTTTGTAAATGAATATTCTATTTTATTCACTTCACGTTAAAAATTATATTTTAACGATAAAACATTTTATTTCAACCTATGAATTTCTATTCAATTCATTTATTCAATAAAATGATATTTTTATTTTTCTAACATATTTTAGAAAATTTCGGCGGCATAACGGCACGATACTAGAAACGGGACAAGGCCTAGCCTTATCCCCGGTCTAGTGAAGGCCCACGCCATTCACACATCAATCAAATTAATTCATTTCACCACACAATTCAATTTCAATCAATAATCTAACTAATTTGCAATCAAACAAACAAGTCCATGGTCTGTGGACGATTGTGTCGGGTGCTACTAAGCACCGTCTGCATCCTAGTATATATATATAACTAGAAAAATAAATTGAAAGGTGAGAAATTCTCACTTATAGCTATCCAATAACACGACTCTTCCTTTTGCAGGAAATCTTCATCGTCATCGCATCTTCGTCATCTTCATTGCCCGTAGTCACTATATATATAAAAATCACATTTTTATATTTTCTATTATAGAAAAATCATATTTTTATCGCTATCTTCATATTGTGAAAATAGAATTTTCACTTCGTTATACTTTATATCAAAATTGAATCTTTACTATGTTATTCAATATATAAAAATCGAATTTTTACTATGCTATTATATAGATAAAAATTATATTTTTATCACGTTATTTTCCATATAGAGATTTCCCTTTTCTAAAATAAAGATTTCACCTTTATAAAAATATAGACTTCGCCTTTTCAAATTTAAAGATTTCATCTTGATAAAAATATAGACTTCGCCTTTATAAAAATATCGTCTTTTCACTTTTTAAAAATAAAGATCTCGCCTTTATTACGTCTATCATGTAAAAATTATATTTTCACATCTTCTACATGTTAAAGATCATATTTTTATTCTATTTTAAAACAAAGTTATATATATATTTTTCAAAGAAAATCTAAATTTCACTAATTTAACAATATAAACTTCGCACCTTAAAAATCTCATCTTTTCTATTGAAAAATCTAATTTTTCTTCTAATGAAAAATCATATTTTCCTTTTATTAAAAATCTAAAAATTCAGTTTTTCCCTAAATAAAAATTAAGTTTTTAACTAAAAAAAATCAGTTTAAAGAAAAAAAAAGAAAGAAAAAAAAAATAAAACAGTTTAAAGGAAAAAAAACAATAGGGAACTTACAGGGGGGAGGGGGGTGCGGCGCTAGGGTTTGGTGGAGGCTCCGGAGCTTGCGGAGGGCGGCGGTGGGCCAGCGGCGCCAGCAGGTGGAGGTTGCGACGGCAATGCGGTGGAGCGGCGGGAAGATTTAGGGCTACAGGGAGTATCGGGTTCGATTCGAAGGGGAGAGGAAGGAGATGGGGGCGCGGAGGATCGGAAACGCCAGGGGGCGGGGGTCTCGCTGGATGCTCGGTGGTGGTAGCGGCGGTGGAGGAAGCCGCTCCACCCCTCCGTTCTCTTCCCTTTTTTTTTTATTCTGATTCGAGATGAAGGAAAAGAAAAAAAAAGGGGGGGGGGGGGGTATTATAAAGAAGAATATATATTAATTTATGTTTTTAATTTAATTTTATCTTCAAAAAGTTACTTTAGAAATTCGAACTCCTTTTTGAGCCCACCGACTGTCGTCCCTAGGGTAATACCCCCATTCCGAACACAATGGGATATGTATCGCAAGCTGATTCAATCGTTTCAATTAGTTTCCGTTGAATTTACATTTAAATCACTCTATTGAATTTTAAACGTACATTTCAAATTACCGGGGTCACATACTAACTCTAAAAATTCCCGAAAAATATTTTCTAGCTTCGTATTGACGATACGGTCCTAACAAAACTAGTTTCGTCGAATTCTGAGACTGTTAGAAAAATGGCCAATTTCCAGTCGATTAAAATCAACTGAAATGGTCAAAACACGTTTTCCTTTGCCACGCTCACATATTGATTCGAAAAATTATGAAATTTGGAATCTAGCAATAACTTCACATCCCGGACCCAACAAAAGTGGTTTCGTCGAAATCCGAGGTCGTTTGCAAAATGTCTATTTTTAAGGGCCTGAATTCCATAGCGACTAGTCAGAATTTTCAACTGGATATATCTTTTGATTCCCGCTATGAAATCTTGATTTTTCGGATTCGTTGGAAAGATATCATCAATTAGATCCTAATGATTTTGGTTTCACTAAACTCCGGATTGTTTTGCACCCGGTACATTCAATTGAAGTTTGAAATCGAATTATCGAACTACCGCGCCATTTTCAATTCTATTTATAATTATATATAATTATTTATATTCTAACGACGACGTATATAATATATACGATCGAATTATATTCAAAATAAATTTATCGTCGATATTATTTAAAATAATCTATTTTAAATATTCAAAATTCGCTAAAATTGCCAATTTAAAAATTTTAAACTGGCCCAGATTTTCGGGTTGTTACAATCTCCCCCACTTAAAACTTTTCGTCCCCGAAAAGGAACAAAGTCGAAAGTGGTTTGATTATTCAGTTCTACGTTCGATCTGGCTTTCATTCTCCAACTTTTCAGTTTCTGAGAATTTTCAAAATTTCAAAAATTTGGCTAACACCCTAAATTTTCGAAAAATTTCGCCATAACCTCCCCTGCACCGGGAGCATCGGGGAATTTCGAATAGCTTCCCCGGTCCTTCAGATCTCAAAAAGAAAAAGAAAAAGCCAAGCGGCTAGCCAATAGGCTCATAAAATCATCATCACCCAAACAAAACAGTAAATTATGTAGTAAACATGTACCTATTTGTCGGGCAAACAAATTTTATTCTTCGGCTCTAGCCTCCTTGCTATGACCTGTTCAATGATATACATGTATATGCAAGCAGATGCGACCAATTTTCAATACAATTCAATATTTGATTCAATTAGGCTAAATGGTTCAAAATTATCAACCAATAAACAAACAACCCAAACATCAATCAATTAGTGAATTAGAGTTTCAAATTCATAATTTTGATACATATACAAAATCATGTTTTTGATGCCAAATCACAACAATAGGCCCTATCTAATTTTTGGTTCTCACACCAGTCAATAGGAAATATATAGAAATCTCACTTTCGTCACTCGAATATAAACACTGATGATGATGCCTCATCATCTGAATCATCTCCGGGCGACTAGAGTGTGATTCTATATCTATCCAGTATATTAAAATTTCGAATACACGCGGATCAGACGTATACGCAAAATCTATATATACTGGATTGTCCACATCAATATAAATAGATAATCAAATACGAATAATTGATTTAAATTTTCAAAACAAATTTTGTTTTCATTTGAAAAATATACTCTTCACACTCGTCCTAGGATACTACTGATCCTATCTCTAACGAGTCATTCCCATTGGATATTGCTAATCCAATATCTGATGAATTCTTTCGTATGGTTCTAATGTGTCTTGTTCTCTAGCTTTGTAACCAAAGCTCTGATACCAACTGTGACGGCAAGGAATTTCGCTCGGTCCGAATCAGTCGCTAAACCGATCCAGGCCGTTCGAAACGCCCTATCGTTTGAGAACATGACAAAATAGAACGCATACCAAAGAACGTTTCATTGTATATTACAACAATGCATCAGATTACAAGAATATACAGAGTATAAATGAATATTACACAGAAATATCAGAGATTTAAATTACATTTAAATACATAGCAGCGGAAAATAATACAATACACTACTAGAAGGAGATATACGGATACAAAGCTTTCCGGATATCGTTCCAGCTGTAAACCAGGATCCTGTGAATATAAATCTGCAAAACCAAAACTACTAGCTGCCCGTGTCAAAATAAGGGCACCTAGAGTTTAGGTTAAAACAATAAACTCCAGGTCAGTCATGTGACTGGTGTGAGAACTAAAACAGTTATTAATCTTTATTTTAAAGATAGGTAAATCAAGGGACCACGCCGTATAACACGGAACGGGTTTCCTCCCAAGGATACCAGTGCATAAAACAAACAGCGCAATGCTAAATAAAGAAAAATGAAGCTGTTATAAGACCCAGGTCCCATCACACAATGCAACGCAGCCGAGGATAGGGTTTTCCCTTATAACAGCCAAAGAATGCTTGATACGTTTAAAACAAATCATTTGATACTATTATAAGTGCATAGTGTATAAAACAATTGCAAATCATAAGTATCAATCATAGGCGGCATGAGCGCCCCATCCCACTATGTCGCCATACTAGGTTCTACAAATAAAACCGCAAATGTCGCGTATTTGGAAATTGGGTTTCCATCTATGAACCGAGGCAAAAGATAGTCCTCAACCGATTCGAGACAATCTAGCCCATGTCTCAGGTCAGAGCTCGAGTGACCTTGGAGCGACAGGGCCGGTCCACCGATGTGGATTAAACTTAAACCCTGAACATGCGTTCCCCCGCCCTATGGGGCGTAAATGAGCCAACGAATGACTCCATCGGACCCGGATCGTCCGATCAAACCGAGGCGCCTCGCAACAGCAACAACCACATAAGTCAAACTCGTCAGGGCGTGTAAAACCACTGACGCCACTTCTAACTAGAAAGAAACGCATGCCCTCCCTGAGGTCCGTCTCCCGTTTTTGGTTCATACCGGGTGTGATACTCGCGAATCAACGTTACACAAAGCTACGCCACACAGGCCTTGCTTTGATCATCACCACAAGACTTTGCTTTTCAACAGAGCCTCGATCAATCGCCACTTAGGCATGCCACACAGGCAATTCACTCCATGCGTTTGATATCCATCAATATATAACCCCTGAGCTCGTACGTCTCAGAGAAGGGCGTTAAGCAAGAGAATAAATTCTCCGCCGCCAAACAGATATATATTTAATAGAGATCAATCACACGGACTAAAATCCAATGTCAGACACACAGTCCATTTACAAGTCCGTTCTGGGTCTGAACGAAACCGGAGGCACCTAGTACCCCGCATATCCATCGATCTCCAAGTACGTCTGGACGATCACCAACTGTTTCCATCTTCTTGGGTGTACAGCCCAATCAAGATCATCAGTTATCACCCAAACGACGTGAAGACTTCTGGTCTTCGACCACCGTCTTCATCTTCGAATTATCGTCGTATCAGTTATTCAGAATGGGATAAACCCGGTCTTTCCGAATAACTCGCGTATATTTTAAATAAGTGTTACACAAACACAACATACGCCTCATTCCAATTCATTAGTCACTAACCGTAAATTAATCAAGAGAATAATTCCCCAAATATTAACCCCGAAGGCCGAAACCAACATCAGATCAATATCCAGAAAACCATTCTGCTTAGCTAACCGACAGTTAGTTTCTAAATTTCACATTCATAGGGAAAGGTTCCCATTAATCTTATCCAAGATAAATTTCTTGAATTTATTCTTTAATCTATTTTTGAATATCAATTCAAAACTAGTCGGGATTAGCAAACCTTACCGAAGTAATCATTTATTTTAATTTCCCAATCCCAACCTATTCATCCCCTGAAGTAAAACTGGTAATACTTCATATCTAACACCACAGTGTTATCGGTAAATTCAATTACCATTTCACGTTCAAATCTAATTAAAGATTTAACCATCGCCTGGAGCAAAACTGGTGATACTCCATTTTCGATCTTTTCAATCTAATTAAAGATTCATTAAAACTCCACTTAGTTTTAATCGTTAACTGGGTTAAAGAACCCGTGTCATTTAAAACACGGTTCACGATAAACCCAAAGTCACATTCCATTGATTATCGGGTTAAAGAACGAGTGTTATTTAAAACACTGTTCACGATAAACCCAAAAATCAATATCAATTCAATTCCAATTAAATATTATTTAATTGGTACGATTCATTAAATCTAAATAAAAAGATTTAATCTTTTCTCAACTGGGTTCAAGAACAGTGTTAGTGAAGACACCATTCACGACAAACCCAAATCACATTCGATATTCAATACAAGGCTCTGAATAGAAAATATATCGACTTATATTCAATATCAAATTCTACGACTAACAAATGTCGTATTGGAAATAACGATATAAATATATATCTTTCAAATTTCCGTAACAACATCTGTAGAATCACGAATTCCAACATCGAAATATTCCGAAGACAATTTCGATTCAAATCCACTCCAATGCAATCATTGGAAATTTTGGTTATTTTCAAAACCCTTTTTAAATTCAATTTATTTATTTAAAAATAAATAGAATTATAATTCTAGTTCAAAACTAGTTCATTTCGATAAAAATCTATTTTTATCCTTTCTAATATGGAGTTTTTCATCCCAATCCTTTCTAAATCATTTCTTATGATTTCACACAAATTATTACTATTTTTAATAATTTTATCAAGGCCCGTACAGTCGATTTCCATCAATGGCCATCGAACTGCACTTATAGCGACCTTTTTCAAATTTGATTTGGACATAATTCCAAATCCAACCGTTAGATTTATAATTTCTAATATCCGTTAGAAAGCTCTTTTCGATACGAACCCAACGGTTCCGGTTTTAGGAGAATCCGACGGTCGGATCTCCCGTAATGCCCGTTTGGAATAAATGGTCGAAATTCACGAACTGCCGCGGCGCGGCGCGTTCTATTCAGGCCATTATATTATATATATAATATATATAATATATATTTCGTCGATTTCTATTTAAAACGAATTATATAAATAGTTTTAAAATTCATTTCAAAAGCAATTTCAACTTTCATTTCAATTCAAATCAAAATTGAATTCTTCTTTATAAATTCGTTTTAAATATTCATTTCTATTCAATTCAAATTTCAATTCAATTTGAATTCATATTCAATTCAATTCATTTCGAAATCGTTTTCAATTCAATTCATTTCGAAATCGTTTTCAATTCAATTCATTTCGTAATCGTTATAAATATCGTTCACGTCAAAATGGCGTCAATCTAATCAACACGGCTTCATAAATTTCTATTTCAAATATTTTATTTCAAATATTTCTTTTTCAAAATAGTTGTTATTATCAAAATATTTAGTTCAACACATGACCAATCTCAATGGATGAGTACTGTCAACACATGAACTTTTATTTTATATTGATAAAGATGTAAATTTTATTATCAAAATATTTCGTTCAACACATGACCAATCTCAATGGATGAGTACTGTCAACACATGAACTTTTATTTTATATTGATAAAGATGTAAATTTTATTATCAAAATATTTCGTTCAACACATGACCAATCTCAATGGATGAGTACTGTCAACACATGAACTTTTATTTTATATTGATAAAGATGTAAATTTTATTATCAAAATATTTCGTTCAACACATGACCAATCTCAATGGATGAGTACTGTCAACACATGAACTTTTATTTTATATTGATAAAGATGTAAATTTTATTATCAAAATATTTCGTTCAACACATGACCAATCTCAATGGATGAGTACTGTCAACACATGAACTTTTATTTTATAATATTCTTTATTTTTCAAATTGGAATGAGGCCCAATCAATTACCATATAAAGTTAATTATATGGATTTTCATACATTACACACATATAATAGCATTGAAAAATAATCAACCATCAACCAAAGTGCACTACACTGTATAAGCATCAAATATAGATATCTAACGCTTATAACAGCCTGTCAATCAATCGATCGACATATTTAATCAATCAGGATGAGTGAACTTCAAATTTCATCCCAACACCCGTGTGGGGTTTCAAACAATCAAATACATATTTTATTTGTGCTGTTGGGCGATGTGTAAAATTTATCGTCCCAATCAATGTCATTCAAATAGGTGTACATAAACAAACCGTCTGGTTTGTAAATGAATATTCTATTTTATTCACTTCACGTTAAAAATTATATTTTAACGATAAAACATTTTATTTCAACCTATGAATTTCTATTCAATTCATTTATTCAATAAAATGATATTTTTATTTTTCTAACATATTTTAGAAAATTTCGGCGGCATAACGGCACGATACTAGAAACGGGACAAGACCTAGCCTTATCCCCGGTCTAGTGAAGGCCCACGCCATTCACACATCAATCAAATTAATTCATTTCACCACACAATTCAATTTCAATCAATAATCTAACTAATTTGCAATCAAACAAACAAGTCCATGGTCTGTGGACGATTGTGTTGGGTGCTACTAAGCACCGTCTGCATCCTAGTATATATATATAACTAGAAAAATTAATTGAAAGGTGAGAAATTCTCACTTATAGCTATCCAATAACACGACTCTTCCTTTTGCAGGAAATCTTCATCGTCATCGCATCTTCGTCATCTTCATTGCCCGTAGTCACTATATATATAAAAATCACATTTTTATATTTTCTATTATAGAAAAATCATATTTTTATCGCTAACTTCATATTGTGAAAATAGAATTTTCACTTCGTTATACTTTATATAAAAATTGAATCTTTACTATGTTATTCAATATATAAAAATCGAATTTTTACTATGCTATTATATAGATAAAAATTATATTTTTATCACGTTATTTTCCATATAGAGATTTCCCTTTTCTAAAATAAAGATTTCACCTTTATAAAAATATAGTCTTCGCCTTTTCAAATTTAAAGATTTCATCTTGATAAAAATATAGACTTCGCCTTTATAAAAATATCGTCTTTTCACTTTTTAAAAATAAAGATCTCGCCTTTATTACGTCTATCATGTAAAAATTATATTTTCACATCTTCTACATGTTAAAGATCATATTTTTATTCTATTTTAAAACAAAGTTATATATATATTTTTCAAAGAAAATCTAAATTTCACTAATTTAACAATATAAACTTCGCACCTTAAAAATCTCATCTTTTCTATTGAAAAATCTAATTTTTCTTCTAATGAAAAATCGTATTTTCCTTTTATTAAAAATCTAAAAATTCAGTTTTTCCCTAAATAAAAATTAAGTTTTTAACTAAAAAAAATCAGTTTAAAGAAAAAAAAGAAAGAAAAAAAAAATAAAACAGTTTAAAGGAAAAAAAACAATAGGGAACTTACAGGGGGGGGGGGGGTGCGGCGCTAGGGTTTGGTGGAGGCTCCGGAGCTCGCGGAGGGCGGCGGTGGGCCAGCGGCACCAGCAGGTGGAGGTTGCGACGGCAATGCGGTGGAGCGGCGGGAAGATTTAGGGCTACAGGGAGTATCGGGTTCGATTCGAAGGGGAGAGGAAGGAGATGGGGGCGCGGAGGATCGGAAACGCCAGGGGGCGGGGGTCTCGCTGGATGCTCGGTGGTGGTAGCGGCGGTGGAGGAAGCCGCTCCACCCCTCCGTTCTCTTCCCTTTTTTTTTTATTCTGATTCGAGATGAAGGAAAAGAAAAAAAGGGGGGGGGGGGTTATTATAAAGAAGAATATATATTAATTTATGTTTTTAATTTAATTTTATCTTCAAAAAGTTACTTTAGAAATTCGAACTCCTTTTTGAGCCCACCGACTGTCGTCCCTAGGGTAATACCCCCATTCCGAACACAATGGGATATGTATCGCAAGCTGATTCGATCGTTTCAATTAGTTTCCATTGAATTTACATTTAAACCACTCTATTGAATTTTAAACGTACATTTCAAATTACCGGGGTCACATACTAACTCTAAAAATTCCCGAAAAATATTTTCTAGCTTCGTATTGACGATACGGTCCTAACAAAACTAGTTTCGTCGAATTCTGAGACCGTTAGAAAAATGGCCAATTTCCAGTCGATTAAAATCAACTGAAATGGTCAAAACACGTTTTCCTTTGCCACGCTCACATATTGATTCGAAAAATTATGAAATTTGGAATCTAGCAATTACTTCACATCCCGGACCCAACAAAAGTGGTTTCATCGAAATCCGAGGTCGTTTGCAAAATGTCTATTTTTAAGGGCCTGAATTCCATAGCGACTATTCAGAATTTTCAACTGGATATATCTTTTGATTCCCGCTATGAAATCTTGATTTTTCGGATTCGTTGGAAAGATATCATCAATTAGATCCTAATGATTTTGGTTTCACTAAACTCCGGATTGATTTGCACCCGGTACATTCAATTGAAGTTTGAAATCGAATTATCGAACTACCGCGCCATTTTCAATTCTATTTATAATTATATATAATTATTTATATTCTAACGACGACGTATATAATATATACGATCGAATTATATTCAAAATAAATTTATCGTCGATATTATTTAAAATAATCTATTTTAAATATTCAAAATTCGCTAAAATTGCCAATTTAAAAATTTTAAACTGGCCCAGATTTTCGGGTTGTTACATATTCTTTTGGGTTGGAGAAGGCCTAGAGAGGCGAGAGGTGGTTTGTCATATTGACCAGTACAAAGGAGGTGCTGGCAAAAATTTTCGAAAATTCCAGGCGTTAAAACATTCTCATGATTTATGGAAATTCAGTTAGCTAGAAAGAATTAATAATTTAATTGAAAATTTAATGGTTCAGTTGAAACTGGAGTTGAGAAGTAAACTAAAAGATATTTGAATCCAGTTAGTAAAGTTGGTAGCATTTTCCTAGCTTAGCAATTTCGAGGACGAAATTATTTTAAGGGGGGAAGTCTGTAATGGCGCGTTTTGTAAGGTATAATAATTAAGTTATTTAATTATTTAAATAACGAATATAGTAAATAAACGATATTTGAACGTATAATTTATAATATAATTATAATCGAGCTCGAAATGGCGCGGCAGTTCGCTATTTGGCGATTCGAACTTCAACTGGATATACAGGGTCCGTTTTAAATCGGATTTCTGTGAAACAAGAAACGTGTGGAGCTGGTGGAGTATATCTTTCTAGTGGAAGAGAAAGATCGGGATTTCGTCGTGTAGATTTGGAGTTATGTCCAAATCAAATTCTCAGAAGTGCAGCGCCCTGACCATAACGATTTAAATATATTTTAAATAAGAATTTAAATAGAAATCGACCATCGATATAACTCTGACGAGGTAATATCGAGCTGTAAATATATACAGGAATATTCTGGAGCTATATGGTATGCCACTGTGAATACAGACGATAATAATTTATTTTAAATAATTAATTTAATTATATTTAAATATATTTATATATTTAAATAGGCTATTTAGAGCATTAAAAATATCCACTTTTGCATACGAAGTCGGAATTCGACGAAACCAGTTTTGTTGGATCCGCAATGTCAAATAGTTGTTAGATTCCAAGTTTCGTGATTTTTAGAGTCACTGTGTGGTCGTAAGGATTTTTAGAGTGAAAAACAGTCAGTGTTTTGACAGTTAACAATACGCTGTGTGAGCATACGGAGTCGGAATTCGACGAAACCAGTTTCGTTGGGACCGTAATGTCAAACAGAAGGTGCACGTCCAGTTTGGTGATTTTTGGGCATCGTATATGGTCGCAGGGATTTTTAAGGACAAGAGACAAGTGGAAAATCATTAAATAAAAATATAAAAATCAAAATAAAAATATCCCTCTCCATTCTTTGATCACAAACAGGCCACGCACACTCCAATTTCAGCCACAATTCTTACCAACCCATTCAAGCCTATATATATCGTAAATTCCAAACACAGCAAGAAAATCCCAAATGAAAAATCAAAGAGAAAAATCAAATCAATTCCCATGAATTACATGAGTGTTATACTTGAATTCACTGAGTAATCTTCTTCATTTTCACGCCTTCAGAATTTGGTGTGATGCATCCTTCGCTGTTCGAATGCGAACAACGGTGAGATTAGGGTTAAACCTTTCGGGAATTTGAAGAAGTTATAGATCAAATTGAGATTGTTGTTGGATTGAGGAGTTCGTTTAGCACCTCTTCTGAGTTTTTGGTCATGTTCTAAGCAAAAAGGGGTCGGTGGATTCACAAGAGGCGCGAGTTTTGGGAGGGCGTCGGTTTGGGCAGGGTGGCGACGAGCTACACTTGATTGATATGGGATGATGTAGAATTCGAAGAGATGATTTGTTGGGATTTTTGTTGGATTTTAAAGTGGTTGGAGAAGGAGGATTTGAAGGGGGAAGTCGGCCATGGTTTGGAGTATAACAGCAACGGGTTTACTGAGGTTTGGGAAGAAGAGGAATAAGGCGGGTTGGGTTTTCTAGTGGAGGAGTTGGGCCGGGTTATGAAGGTCAAGCCCATTTCTTTTTAAATTGAGTTAATTTAATTTTAGAAATGTGTACAATCTTGTATATCGAATAACTGTGTCATACGGCATCAGTTTCACAAACCGTAAGTTGCGTTGGGATCGTACGGACGAGCACTCCACAATGGAACTGACCGCGAGTCGATTGGAGTCCGTCACAATTTATAGCAAAATAAATTGTCTGAATCAAGAGATGGTTATCGTCATTGACGATGATCGTCCAAATGTGAGTAAATCTCACAAACTCTAAATAGTTCTATTTTTACGGTGTATTCTTAGAACTGCTAGATATTGTCTGTTTGACTGTATGTTGACTGTTTGATTGAACTGCTAGTCAGTTAGTAGAGATTTTATATATATATATATTTACGTATATATATATAAACCGTCAAATAGTTATATGTTGATTTTGTTTATCAGAATATTATAATGTTGTTGTCTAACATCTGTGGTGCAGGGAAACAGGTTGGAAGAATCCAACTGGATTCCTCAACAGTTATTTTTACTGTGATTTATATATTGTGACATATAATGTGATGTATATAATCCGTTGTGATTATGCGTATTTGGACAAATATTCACCGTTGTTAGATGATGTGTTAAAAACCATAAGTTAACCAAAGCGAGTTAGTCGAGTTAAACAAAGTAATTGGTTATGTGAACCAAAGCAAAGTTAGTCGAGTTAAACAAAGTAATTGGTTAAGTAAATCAAAGCAAGTTAGTCGAGTTAAACAAAGTAATTGGTTAGGTTAACCAAAGTAAGTTAGTTAAGTTAAACTAAGTGATAAATCGATGTGAATTAGTTAAGTTAAACTAAGTGGTTATCGAAGTAAATTAGTTAACTAAGTGGTTAATCGAAGTGAATTAGTTGAGTTAAACTAAGTGAATCGGTTAGAGTTAATCAACGTGAATTAGCTAAGTTAAAATAAGTGGATTTGTTCAGTTAATCAAGACGAGTTAACCAGTTAGGTTAAACCAGTAGAGTTAACTAGTTGAGTTAACCTGTTAGAGTTAACCAGTTAGGTTAAACCAGTTAAGTTGACCAGTTAGAGTTAACCAGTTAGAGTTAATCTGTTAGATTTAACCAATTGAGTTAACCAGTTAGAGTTGACCAGTTAGAGTTGATCAGTTAGAGTTATCGAAGTAGAGTTAATCGAGTAGAGTTGTCGAATATCACTTATCCGAAGTAGAGTTATCAAATATAGTGTATTCGAGAGAAGAGAAATCGAATATAGTTTTTCGAGTGGAGAAATCAAATGTTATTCATTTGAGAAGAGTTATCGAATATAGTTTATTCGAGTGGAGAAATCAAATGTGATTCATTTGAGAAGAGTTATCGAATATAGTTTATTCGAGTGGAGAAATCAAATGTTATTCATTTGAGAAGAGTTATCGAATATAGTTTATTCAAGTGGAGAAATCAAATGTGATTCATTTGAGAAGAGTTATCGAATATTATTTATTCGAAGAGTAGTTATCGAATATTGGTTATTCGAAGTTCGTTAATCCAAAGGAGTTATTTAAAGTTAGTTAATCCAAAGGAGTTATTCGAAGTTAGTTAATCCAAAGGAGTTATTCGAAGTTAGTTAATCCAAAGGAGTTATTCGAAGTTAGTTAATCCAAAGGAGTTATACGAAGTTAGTTAATCCAAAGGAGTTATTCGAAGTTAGTTAATCCAAAGGAGTTAGTCGAAGAGTTAATCCAAAGGAGTTATTCGAAGTTAGTTAATCCAAAGGAGTTATTCGAAGTTAGTTAATCCGAAGGAGTTAATCGAAGAGTTAATCCGAAGGAGTTAGTCGAAGAGTTAATCCAAAGGAGTTATTCGAAGTTAGTTAATCCGAAGGAGTTAGTCGAAGAGTTAATCCAAAGGAGTTATTCGAAGTTAGTTAATCCAAAGGAGTTAGTCGAAGAGTTAATCCGAAGGAGTTAGTCGAAGAGTTAATCCAAAGGAGTTATTCGAAGTTAGTTAATCCAAAGGAGTTATTCGAAGTTAGTTAATCCGAAGGAGTTAGTCGAAGAGTTAATCCAAAGGATTTATTCGAAGAGTTAATCCAAAGGAGTTAGACGAAGAGTTAATCGAATATAGTTATTCGAAATAAAGTGTTAATCGAATATAGTTTATTCGAGTAAAGTTAAAAGAGTTAATCGAATATAATTTATTCGAGTAGAGTTAGAGAAGTTAATCGAATATAGTTATTCGAATAGTGTTGGAGGAGATATCGAATATAGTTTATTCGATAGGAGTTAAGTGAATAGGGTTAATCAAATAGAGTTAAGCAAATAGAGTTAATCCAAATGGGTCAGTCCACTAGGGTTAATTGGAAAGAGTAAATCGAATATAGTTATTCGACAGAAAGGTTAAGTAAGGAAGTTAGTTAAAGGAATTTAAAGCGAACTTTACCTATTTTCAAGGTTAGAAGTGTTGTTCAATTAAGGTCTGAGAGGTAGTTCTACCCCAACTTGATTGGCTTCGTTTTAACTAAGGAATGGTTAAAGTTTGGCAGTAAAGAGGAGTTAAGTGAAATGTGTAATTTAGGGAAATGGTTTAAGTTGGTATAGCGATGTTTTATCTAAACATCTGCTTAATCCAAATGTAGGAGTTTTGGAAATATCTTCCAAAGAAGAATAAGAATTGTTTTATAATATAGAAAACAAGGAATGGAAATGTTTTCCAGTATCAATAAATATATTTTCTAAACATTAGAAAATAGCAAATGTCGAATATAGGGAAATAGGAGATGTGAAATGAACCAAAGAGATATATGTTAAAAGATGTTTGTTCGATATAATTTCCGTCTGGAAATAATATCGTTGTTTGCACACTTGTTTTTCTTTGATAGTTAACTCACAGACTATCGAAGTTTTTACCATTTTAACGTTGTTAATATGGAGAGACCGGTTGGATTATTATCCAAAGAACCACTCTGTATCGGCATAAGCATTGCGAGCAATATATGCCAAAGATAAATTGAAGACGGAGTAAAGTGCAAGGGCTGTTGTATAAGTCTTAGATAACAGTGACTAAGATGAATATACTGAATAGTTCCTTCGGTTTGTCCAGTCCCAGGACAACGTATATGGAAGAAGGTTTGACAGAGTATATCCAATGGATCGCGTAAGTTGATCTATTCAAACGTATCCACGTTTGGTGGCGGAGGAATTCGTTTCTCTTAGCTGTATACCCGGGTTATTTTTGGATAAGTCAATTTGTGATTTGGCGGGTATGACGATGTGGCATTCAAAGTGAATGGTGATCAGATGTTCTGAAGATAGACGTAGCCTCTAGCCTCACACCAGGAAGTAACAAAAGTTGGGCTAGGCAGCATGGCTAGTTGGGTCATTCCCAAGCAGGGTGTATTGTCACCGATCTAGGGAATATTCATATTTATACTTCTTTTTGATTCTGTATCTTCGGATGACGGTTTGATGGGCTTTAACCGTGGTGGCAATATATTCGCGACACTCAAGCTAAATGAGTGAGCGGTCATGTGTGGCCGGGTTGCAAGACGTTCTTGTTGAACCTACAGTGTATCACCTCTAGAGTACACTGATCAGAAGGTGCTCCCATACCTTGTCTGTTGGAATCCATTCTCCGTTAAGCGCCCTGCGGTTTATGATTTTTACTATGTATGTAGAACGTGAGATGCAAGCGTTTCTGCTAGATTGATACCTATTTGTACTTAGACATTATTATAATATCACAATGATATTGCTTGTCAAAGTTGTTTAGATACTCATAAGGAAAAACCCGTTCCGTATTCACGGCGTGGTCTTATGAGATATCATATACCTGTTCAATTGTTTTAAACTGTTTTACTCATACCAGTCCCATGACTGACCCGGAGTTTACTTTGTTGTTTTCCCTAAACTCTTGGGTGCCTAATTTGTGCGGGCAGTCAAGTAGTCGGGATTTACAGATATACTTGGAGAGCTTGGAGCAGGAGGCTTCAAGATTAGTTAGCTATAGTTATTTCCGCTGTGTTGTAAGTGTTGTACTCTGATAAGTGCTATTGTTTATATGTAACTGTTTACTTCAAAGCTATGTTATATATTATATGTTATTCGTTCCGCTGTGAGATTCGTGTTACTCTGATGATGTAAGTTCTTCTTTTCTTCTTCTATTCTATTAGTTCTATCTTTTCTATTCTCACCCTCTAACTTCTTTCACTAACGTCGCGGAATTTCCGACTCTTGAGGAGTCGGAAATTTCCAGCCGTTACAAATCTCCAATCTAAGATCATATAAATAGAATTCCTAAGAGTTAGGTATTGGGAATTCATAAAATTCAAGATAAATAGGGTTGGAGAAGATAGAGATAGAGCTTACCTCTCTTCTCTATGAATTTACACTTGATTTCGTTAACAAATTTGGATTCCTGAGATGAACTAGGGCTTAGGGATTTTGATATCCCTGACCCCATTTCTATTTTTACTTAAGTTTTTGTAACGACCCAGAAAATCTGAACCAATTTAAAAATTTTAAATTGGCTAAAATAATGGATTTTAAATATTTAAAATAAATATTTTAAATAATGGCGATGAAAACTGAGTTCGAATCGACATTTGAAAACGAATATAATTAATTATAATTATATATAGAATTGAAAATGGCGCGGTAGTTCGATAATTCGATTTCTAACTTCAATTGAATATACCGGGTGCAAAGCAATCCGGATTTTAGTGAAACCAAAAATATTTAAATCTGTTAGTGAATATCTTTCCAACGAATCCGACCAATCGAAATTTGATAGCGGGAATCAAAAGATATGTCCAGTTGAAAATTCTGAATAGTCGCTATGGAATTCAGGCCCTTAAAAATGGACAATTTGCAAACGACCTCTGATTTCGACGAAACCACTTTTGTTGGATCCGCAATGTCAAGTAATTGCTAGATTCCAAATTTCATAATTTTTCGAATCAATATGTGAGCGTGGCAAAAGAAAACGCGTTTGACCAGTTTCAGTTGATTTTAATCGACTGGAAATTGGCCATTTTTCAAACGGTCTCAGAATTTGACGAAACTAGTTTTGTTAGGACCGTATCGTCAATACGAAGCTAGAAAATATTTTTCTGGAATTTTTCTAGTTAGTATGTGGCCCCGGTAATTTGAAATGTACGTTTAAAATTCAATATAGTGATTTAAATGAAAATTCAACGGAAACTGATTGTAACAATCAAATCGGCTTGCGATACATATCCCATTGTGTTCGGAATGGGGGTAAAATGCTATGGACGACAGGCGGTGGGCCTCGTTTCGAGGTCGTATGTAAAAGTCAACCTATTTGCAAAATTAAATAATTAAATAATAAAATATATATATATATATATTTTCCCTCCTATACCCTGGCCCCCCCCGTTCGTTTTAAATTTCAAACGAAAAGAAAAAAAAACCCTAAAGAACTATCGACAGCCGCCCCCCTGAAGCGAAGCCGCCTCCCATCACCGCTTGTCCCCCCTCCCTCGATCGAAGACCCAAGCGCCTCGAAGCCAGAAGCCGCCTCCCCGTTCGAACCCCGAGCCGCCGCCTCGAAGCCAGAAGCCGCCTCCCGTTCGAAACCCTAGCGCCGCCCCCAAAACATCGAGACGCCACCAGACCTCCTGCCGCCGACGCCTTCTTTCCTCCCCCCCCTTCTTCAAAATACTGTAAGTGTTTTATTGTATTTTATTTTTATTTTAATTCGTTAAAACTAATTTCGATTTTAGGCATATAAAAGCTGATTTTAAAAAGTATTAAAAACTGATTTTTAAAATGATTTCTAAACTAATTTATTTTAAGATTTAAAATAGAAGGAGATTAGAAATTCAAAAAGAGAAAAATCAGATTTTTATATATTGAAAGTCGAAAGAAAAATCAGGTTTTTATATATTGAATAGCGAAGTCAAAATTCGATTTTTATATATTGAATAGCGACGTCAAAATTCGATTTTTATATATTGAATAACATAGTAAAAATTCGATTTTTATATATTGAATAGCGACGTCAAAATTCGATTTTTATATATTGAATAACATAGTAAAAATTCGATTTTTACATATGTAGAGAATAAAGGCAACGAAGCGACAGAGTCGTAAAGGCGAAGATTTCTCTAAGTGAAGTTGGATAGCTATTGGTGAGATTTCTGATTTAAAAATATTATATATGTGTGAAATGGAAGTGAATAGCTATATATAAATATATATATATATATATATATATATATATATACGCCCCTCGTCCACAAACCATGGACGATATTTATTGGTTGAAATTGTTGTGATAATTGGTTGATAACGAATGGTTGTTTGGGATTGTTTGTGATTGATATTGGTTGATTGAGGTTAAAAAATACCCATTTGTGGTTGAGAAATATTTGGTTGAAACCACATAGGATTAGTTTGTGGAAATGAAATAAATATATACATGCCGCCTGCGTGCGAACTAGATGCATGATCCCCATTGTCAAAAACCGCGAGGTTTTAAGGTAGAGCGAGGAGCCGTACTAGGGACGGTCCCGGTTTAACTACCCTGCCGTTATGCTGCCGAAATTTTGAATAATATTTGTGTGTTTGAATTATTTTCATATGCTTAAACTATATTTATTCATTGTATAGAAAACATTCATGTGTTGAATTGATATTCATTCGTTGTTTAGAAATTCATGTGTTGAATGGTATTCATATTTTGAAATAAATTGTTCGATAATAAAAATCACATTTTTATCTATATATAAAAACCATAGAAAACATTCATGTGTTGAATTGATATTCATTCGTTGTTTAGAAATTCATGTGTTGAATGGTATTCATATTTTGAAATAAATTGTTCGATAATAAAAATCACATTTTTATCTATATATAGAAACTATAGAAAACATTCATGTGTTGAATTGATATTCATTCGTTGTTTAGAAATTCATGTGTTGAATGGTATTCATATTTTGAAATAAATTGTTCGATAATAAAAATCACATTTTTATCTATATATAAAAACCATAGAAAACATTCATGTGTTGAATTGATATTCATTCGTTGTTTAGAAATTCATGTGCTGAATGGTATTCATATTTTGAAATAAATTGTTCGATAATAAAAATCACATTTTTATTGTATGCATAAATCGTTGAAATGAGAAGTGTTAAAAATAGCCACTTGTTCAAAATAAACATATATGAGTTGAAATATTCATTAATTAGCTAATGAAATGATTTGCACCTATTTATGTAACATTAGAATGAATGGAGTTTTTAAACCAAATAGAAATCAAATATGAAGTCGAATAGAAATTGATAAATGATAAGAACTGTATATATATGTACATGCAATATTCATTGAACAGGTTATAGCAAAGGGGCTAGAGAAGAAGAATAAAATTTTGTGCCCGACAAATAGGTACACATTTACTGTTTTGTTTGGGTGATGATTTTATGAGCCTGTTGGCTAGCCGCTTGGCTTTTTCTTTTTCTTTTTGAGATTAGAAGGACCGGGAACGCTATTTGCGATTTCCCGATGCTCCCGGTGCAGGGGAGGTTATGGCGAAATTTTTCCAAAATTTAAGGCGTTAGAAAAATATTTGAAGAAAACGATATTGAAATCATTGAATGAACTATATTTATATAAATATATAAATATAAATAAAATTAAAACGAAACGAAGCCGTGCAGTTCGTATTTTGAGATCGTGATTTCAAACGACTAGTGCGGGAAATCCGACCATTGGATTTTCCCGAAACCTCAACCGTCGGGTTCGCCTTGGAAATATCTTCCCAACGGCACCAACCTTGTAAAAATCCAACGGTTGGATTGTCTGGAATGTTTAAATCAAATTTGATGAAAAACAGCGCCAGAAGCGATTATATTTATATATATATATATAAATATAATTATATATTTAATCGAATAACGACGCTGCAGTTCGTATTTTGAAATCGAAACTTCAAACGATTGTACCGGGAGATCCGACCGTCGGATTTTCCCGAAACTGGAACCGTTGGGTTCGTTTTGAAAAGACCTTTCTAATGATGTAAATCTTATGAAGATCCAACGGTTAGATTTTTAGATATGTGTAAATTAAATCTGAAGAAAAACAGCGCCACGGCCGCCTTATGGCCCGAAGCGTCGTTTTGAATAAAATGGCTATTTTAAAATAAATAAAAATAGCGATAAATAGTTATAAAATATCATAAGCGATATGGAATGGAAATAAACTGAATTTGCTTGATTTATGTGGCTTTTGATGGTTGAATGTGTTTGGTGTGAAAATTACATTAAAGAACACAATTGGTGTGGTCGAATAATTTAACCATTGAAATAAATTGATTTGAAATTCTAAATATACGTGAATTATTTGAGAAGGCCGGGTTAATTCTCATTTCAAATAATTGACCGACGATTGAAAGTCGAAGATGAAGACGATGGTCGAAGACCGGAGATCTTCACCTCGTTTGGATGGTAACCGAGGTCCTGATTGGGAGGCATCCCGAAATATGGATAATGAGTGGTGATCGTCCAGACGTACGTGGTGATCGATGGGTTTGCGAGGTATTTAGTGCCTCCGGTTTCGTTCAGACCCAGAACGGACTTGTAAATGGACCGTGTGTCTGACATAGGATTTATTCTGTGTGGCATGCTAAGATGCAGTGATCAGGGCTTCTGTTGAAAAGCAAAGTCTTGTGGTGATGATCAAAGCACCGCCTGTGTGGCATAGCTTTGTGTATAACGTGAATTCGCGAGCCTCACACCCCGGTATGAACCTAAAACGGGAGAACGGACCTCAGGGAGGGCCTACGTTTCCTCCTAGCTAAAAGTGGCGTCAGTGGTTTTACACGCCCTGACGAGTTTGACTTATGTGGTTGTTGCTGTTGCGAGGCGCCTCGGTTAGATCGGACGATCCGGGTCCGATGGAGTCACTTGTTGGCTCGCTTACGCCCCAAAGGGCGGCGAAACGTAGTGCTCAGGCATTTTTAATCCACTCCGTGTGGACCGGCCCTGTCGCTCCAAGGATCGATGCGTTCTGATCCTGAGACTCGGGCTAGGCAGTCTCGAATTCGGTAAGGACTATCTTTTGCCTTGGTTCATGACGGAAATCCAATTTCCAGATACGACATCGTGCGGTTTTTGATTGTATACCTATATATGGCAACATAGTGGTATGGGGCATTAATGCCGTCTATGATTGATAGTTATGATTTGAAATTGTTTTCAAAACATATAAACACCAGCAATAATATCAAATGCCTTTGTTTTATTCGTATCAAGCATATCTTGGCCGTTATAAGGTAAAAACTCTATCCTCCGGTTTGCGTTGCATTGTGTGATGGGAACTGAGTCTTATAACGACTTCATTTTTATAAAAAGCATAGCGATGTTTAAAAGAAAGATTTGTTTTAAAGCACTGGCAATCCAATGGAGTAAACCCGTTCCACGAAAGTGGCGTGGTCCTGTGATTAGCCAATTATATATATGTGTTGAGTGGATTTCTCATACCAGTCCCATGACTGACTCGTAGTTTGTTTCACTTTCAAACTCGGGTGCCCCTTTTTCTACATGGGCAGCCTTGTATTCAGGTTTAGCTGTTTCTTTTTCTGGATAGCTGGAGCTGAAGATGGATTCTATCATTTATTCTTTTTATGCTGTTCAGCTCCTATTGCACATATTTTGTTTATTTCCGCTGTAGACATTTATGTATAGCTGAACTGTATTTGTACTAAGTAAGATCCTGTATACTGTGTAACTCTGATGATTACTTTTATCCAGTATATTTTGTTGTTCATTCTGGTGTATTTATTTAATTCTGTTCTGCTATTATCTGTTTCTGTGTTATATTCCAAAGATAACCTTGTTTCCGTGAGAACGGGAAATCGGGTCGTCTCATCGTGGTATCAGAGCTTTGGTTAAGCTTAGTTCTGGAATATAACATTTGAACGAACTCGTCAGAAATAGAACCAGTAGTGTTCTAGGACGGGTAACTCTATACAGATAGGATCAGCAGTATCCTAGTATGAGTAGTAGAATCAGAACAACTCGTTAGAGATGGGGTCAGAAGTGCCTCAGAACGAGTCGAGAGTAATATGTTTTTAAATAACGTATTTGTGATTATATATATATAGTCTGGATTTAGAAATATAATTTTTGAATATATAAAAGATATATATTTGAAAAGTTAAAAAGGTTAAAGCAATTGGATTGGTTGTTGTGTTGTGTGATTGTAGATTTATCAAACCACTTTCGACTTTATTCCTTTTCGGGGACGAAAAGTTTTAAGTGGGGGAGATTGTAACGACCCAGAAAATCTGAACCAATTTAAAAATTTTAAATTGGCTAAAATAATGGATTTTAAATATTTAAAATAAATATTTTAAATAATGGCGATGAAAACTGAGTTCGAATCGACATTTGAAAACGAATATAATTAATTATAATTATATATAGAATTGAAAATGGCGCGGTAGTTCGATAATTCGATTTCTAACTTCAATTGAATATACCGGGTGCAAAGCAATCCGGATTTTAGTGAAACCAAAAATATTTAAATCTGTTAGTGAATATCTTTCCAACGAATCCGACCAATCGAAATTTGATAGCGGGAATCAAAAGATATGTCCAGTTGAAAATTCTGAATAGTCGCTATGGAATTCAGGCCCTTAAAAATGGACAATTTGCAAACGACCTCTGATTTCGACGAAACCACTTTTGTTGGATCCGCAGTGTCAAGTAATTGCTAGATTCCAAATTTCATAATTTTTCGAATCAATATGTGAGCGTTGCAAAAGAAAACGCGTTTGACCAGTTTTAGTTGATTTTAATCGACTGGAAATTGGCCATTTTTCAAACGGTCTCAGAATTTGACGAAACTAGTTTTGTTAGGACCGTATCGTCAATACGAAGCTAGAAAATATTTTTCTGGAATTTTTCTAGTTAGTATGTGGCCCCGGTAATTTGAAATGTACGTTTAAAATTCAATATAGTGATTTAAATGAAAATTCAACGGAAACTGATTGTAACAATCAAATCGGCTTGCGATACATATCCCATTGTGTTCGGAATGGGGGTAAAACGCTATGGACGATAGGCGGTGGGCCTCGTTTCGAGGTCGTATGTAAAAGTCAACCTATTTGCAAAATTAAATAATAAAAAAAAAAATATATATATTTTCCCTCCTATACCCTGCCCCCCCCCCCCCGTTCGTTTTAAATTTCAAACGAAAAGAAAAAAAAACCCTAAAGAACTATCGACAGCCGCCCCCCTGAAGCGAAGCCGCCGCCCATCACCGCTTGTCCCCCCTCCCTCGATCGAAGACCCAAGCGCCTCGAAGCCAGAAACCGCCTCCCCGTTCGAACCCCGAGCCGCCGCCTCGAAGCCAGAAGCCGCCTCCCGTTCGAAACCCTAGCGCCGCCCCCAAAACATCGAGACGCCACCAGACCTCCTGCCGCCGACGCCTTCTTTCCTCCCCCCCTTCTTCAAAATACTGTAAGTGTTTTATTGTATTTTATTTTTATTTTAATTCGTTAAAACTAATTTCGATTTTAGGCATATAAAAGCTGATTTTAAAAAGTATTAAAAACTGATTTTTAAAATGATTTCTAAACTAATTTATTTTAAGATTTAAAATAGATGGAGATTAGAAATTCAAAAAGAGAAAAATCAGATTTTTATATATTGAAAGTCGAAAGAAAAATCAGGTTTTTATATATTGAATAGCGAAGTCAAAATTCGATTTTTATATATTGAATAGCGAAGTCAAAATTCGATTTTTATATATTGAATAACATAGTAAAAATTCGATTTTTATATATTGAATAGCGACGTCAAAATTCGATTTTTATATATTGAATAACATAGTAAAAATTCGATTTTTACATATGTAGAGAATAAAGGCAACGAAGCGACAGAGTCGTAAAGGCGAAGATTTCTCTAAGTGAAGTTGGATAGCTATTGGTGAGATTTCTGATTTAAAAATATTATATATGTGTGAAATGGAAGTGAATAGCTATATATAAATCTATATATATATATATATATATATATATATATATATATATATATATACGCCCCTCGTCCACAAACCATGGACGATATTTATTGGTTGAAATTGTTGTGATAATTGGTTGATAACGAATGGTTGTTTGGGATTGTTTGTGATTGATATTGGTTGATTGAGGTTGAAAAATACCCATTTGTGGTTGAGAAATATTTGGTTGAAACCACATAGGATTAGTTTGTGGAAATGAAATAAATATATACATGCCGCCTGCGTGCGAACTAGATGCATGATCCCCATTGTCAAAAACCGCGAGGTTTTAAGGTAGAGCGAGGAGCCGTACTAGGGACGGTCCCGGTTTAACTACCCTGCCGTTATGCTGCCGAAATTTTGAATAATATTTGTGTGTTTGAATTATTTTCATATGCTTAAACTATATTTATTCATTGTATAGAAAACATTCATGTGTTGAATTGATATTCATTCGTTGTTTAGAAATTCATGTGTTGAATGGTATTCATATTTTGAAATAAATTGTTCGAAAATAAAAATCACATTTTTATCTATATATAAAAACCATAGAAAACATTCATGTGTTGAATTGATATTCATTCGTTGTTTAGAAATTCATGTGTTGAATGGTATTCATATTTTGAAATAAATTGTTCGATAATAAAAATCACATTTTTATCTATATATAGAAACTATAGAAAACATTCATGTGTTGAATTGATATTCATTCGTTGTTTAGAAATTCATGTGTTGAATGGTATTCATATTTTGAAATAAATTGTTCGATAATAAAAATCACATTTTTATCTATATATAAAAACCATAGAAAACATTCATGTGTTGAATTGATATTCATTCGTTGTTTAGAAATTCATGTGTTGAATGGTATTCATATTTTGAAATAAATTGTTCGATAATAAAAATCACATTTTTATTGTATGCATAAATCGTTGAAATGAGAAGTGTTAAAAATAGCCACTTGTTCAAAATAAACATATATGAGTTGAAATATTCATTAATTAGCTAATGAAATGATTTGCACCTATTTATGTAACATTAGAATGAATGGAGTTTTTAAACCAAATAGAAATCAAATATGAAGTCGAATAGAAATTGATAAATGATAAGAACTGTATATATATGTACATGCAATATTCATTGAACAGGTTATAGCAAAGGGGCTAGAGAAGAGGAATAAAATTTTGTGCCCGACAAATAGGTACACATTTACTGTTTTGTTTGGGTGATGATTTTATGAGCCTGTTGGCTAGCCGCTTAGCTTTTTCTTTTTCTTTTTGAGATTAGAAGGACCGGGAACGCTATTTGCGATTTCCCGATGCTCCCGGTGCAGGGGGGGTTATGGCGAAATTTTTCCAAAATTTAAGGCGTTAGAAAAATATTTGAAGAAAACGATATTGAAATCATTGAATGAACTATATTTATATAAATATATAAATATAAATAAAATTAAAACGAAACGAAGCCGTGCAGTTCGTATTTTGAGACCGTGATTTCAAACGACTAGTGCGGGAAATCCGACCATTGGATTTTCCCGAAACCTCAACCGTCGGGTTCGCCTTGGAAATATCTTCCCAACGGCACCAACCTTGTAAAAATCCAACGGTTGGATTGTCTGGAATGTTTAAATCAAATTTGATGAAAAACAGCGCCAGAAGCGATTATATTTATATATATATAAATATAATTATATATTTAATCGAATAACGACGCTGTAGTTCGTATTTTGAAATCGAAACTTCAAACGATTGTACCGGGAGATCCGACCGTCGGATTTTCCCGAAACTGGAACCGTTGGGTTCGTTTTGAAAAGACCTTTCTAATGATGTAAATCTTATGAAGATCCAACGGTTAGATTTTCAGATATGTGTAAATCAAATCTGAAGAAAAACAACACCACGGCCGCCTTATGGCCCGAAGCGTCGTTTTGAATAAAATGGCTATTTTAAAATAAATAAAAATAGCGATAAATAGTTATAAAATATCATAAGCGATATGGAATGGAAATAAACTGAATTTGCTTGATTTATGTGGCTTTTGATGGTTGAATGTGTTTGGTGTGAAAATTACATTAAAGAACACAATTGGTGTGGTCGAATAATTTAACCATTGAAATAAATTGATTTGAAATTCTAAATATACGTGAATTATTTGAGAAGGCCGAGTTAATTCTCATTTCAAATAATTGACCGACGATTGAAAGTCGAAGATGAAGACGATGGTCGAAGACCGGAGATCTTCACCTCGTTTGGATGGTAACCGAGGTCCTGATTGGGAGGCATCCCGAAATATGGATAATGAGTGGTGATCGTCCAGACGTACGTGGTGATCGATGGGTTTGCGAGGTATTTAGTGCCTCCGGTTTCGTTCAGACCCAGAACGGACTTGTAAATGGACTGTGTGTCTGACATAGGATTTATTCTGTGTGGCATGCTAAGATGCAGTGATCAGGGCTTCTGTTGAAAAGCAAAGTCTTGTGGTGATGATCAAAGCACCACCTGTGTGGCATAGCTTTGTGTATAACGTGAATTCGCGAGCCTCACACCCCGGTATGAACCTAAAACGGGAGAACGGACCTCAGGGAGGGCCTACGTTTCCTCCTAGCTAAAAGTGGCGTCAGTGGTTTTACACGCCCTGACGAGTTTGACTTATGTGGTTGTTGCTGTTGCGAGGCGCCTCGGTTAGATCGGACGATCCGGGTCCGATGGAGTCACTTGTTGGCTCGCTTACGCCCCAAAGGGCGGCGAAACGTAGTGCTCAGGCATTTTTAATCCACTCCGTGTGGACCGGCCCTGTCGCTCCAAGGATCGATGTAACGACCCATGGATTTCCGACTCCGAAAATCGACACAAAACCCAGCGTCGACTGTTCAGACATCGAAAACACCTGACCATTAATAGAAAGAAGTTAGAGGATGAGACAGAAAAGATAGAACTAATAGAATAGGAGAAGAAGAAGAACACAGCTGAACATAATCAGAGTAAACACGAATCTCACAGCGGAACGAATAAAATATATTATATAACATAACTTTGAAATACAAACTGTATTGTATATACATACCATTATTAGAGTACACTACATCATATCACAGCGGAAATAGTCTCTAACGGTGAAGCCTTCTGCTTTTAGCTCCTTCAAGTGTATCTGTAAAACCTGAAACACTTGACTGCCCGTACAAATTTGGGCACCCAAGAGTTTAGGGAAAAAAAACAAAATAAACTCTGGGTCAGTCATGGGACTGGTGTGAGTAAATTCCAACCATACGGTTTAACTTTGAAAATCCTTCCGAAACAAAAAGATAATAGTAAGACCGGTCCACACATAAACACAGACGGCTTTTATCTTACTATAACCCAAATCATTATTGATATCAAAATCCAGTGATATTATAATAATGTCTAATCAAATAAATAACCAAATAGTAGAACGCTTGCATCTCACGCTCTACATATATAGTATAAAATCAAAAACCGCAGGGCGCTTATTGGAGATTGGATTCCAACTATGACAAGGTATGGGACCACCTTCCGACGATGTATCTCTAGAGGCGAATACACGGGGTTCAACAAGAACATCTTGTAACCCGGCCCACACATGACCGACCACTCATTTCGCTTGAGTGTATCGAATGTATATCACCAACGGTTGGACTCAAACCACCGTTCCCGAATGGGCAGAATCGATAGATTTAGAAACAAAAGGAATTTCTCTAGATAGGTGATTATACACCCTAATGGGAGCGACCCACATAGCCATGCTGCCTGCCCGATTTTTGTCATTTCCCGGTTGTGAAGCTTGAGGCTACGCCTACCTTTTAGAACATCTGGCCACCATACACTTTGAATGCCACATCGTCAAACCCGTCGAATCACTAGTTGATCTTTCCAAAAATATTACGGGTATAAAAGCTAAGAGAAACGAATTTCTCCGCCACCAGACGTAATACCTTGAAAAGAACGTCTTAGGTGATCTTCTAAGAATACGCTGTCAGGCATTCATCCATACAAGTTGTCCTGGGTCTGGACAAACAGAAAGCACCATTCTGAACAGGACGACCCTTGCACTTCACTCCGTCTTCAATTTTCTTCAGCATATTTTGCAGCGCTTATGCCTATACGGAGTGGTTTCAGATAGTATATCCAACCGGTCTCCCCGTATAGACAACGATGGTCAAAACACTTCGATAGTCGGTTGTTTAACTATCGAAGTAAAACAACATCCATTCAATGTACAACCAATATCACACAATTCACAGGCACTTTTTATTTAACATTCGTTCTTATATTTCTTTGGACAAACGTCATTACTTATTACTTTTGAATAAGTGAATTTCAAAACAAGCTGTTTCCTTCCCTAGGAAGTGCTACTGTATATAAACATCACGCTTAAGTTTGGTTAACACCGTTTCATTTATCGTTACAGTTCAAATTTGCTATACGCTGCTATACCTCTTTATAACTAATCTTGACATAACAGTCACGCTTAAGCCTAGTCAACAGCGTTACATTACTGCTATAGTTCTGAGACTTGCAATATGCTACCATATTCCACTTTATAATTAATCTCAACACCTCTTTCCGTTACAAAAATCTTGACATCTCTATTGGTTACAAAAATCTTGACATCCCTAATCGTTACAAAAATCTTGACATATCTAATCGTTACAAAAATCTTGACATATTATAAATACGATTTTATGACACCATATCCTTATTTGAAAACTCGGTTATTTAAAATTATTTACATTGGTCATTATCTCTTCACTCCATCTTCCTTAAACATTTCTCTTTAAACTTCTCTTATCAAAAATCGATCACGTTCTTTGTCTTTTTGGCAACTTACTTCTTATTCGAATTATTAATCCCAATTCAATAAACCATCTCAATACAAACTCAATACTAGTTTATAATAGAATTTCTATTATAATTTAAACTTTGCTTTAATTATAAAGATATAATTTTTATAATTAACTTCGTTGATTTGTCAGACGGTCAACCAACTTCTTAACAAAATGGGTTTATGGTTGACTGTCACTGATATCGTTTATTTAGCAAATCAACATAACGTTGAATTTCCATTCAACACGGTTCAAACAGTGCACAAACAATACATCTAAATATTTAGGAATCCGGTTGAGTTCCTCCAACCGATTTCCGCATCCACAGATATTAGTCAATTCAGTATCCAACCAATGGTGTGTACATATGCAACGATATATAATATTTCAACCAATTCAACCATAATTTGCCTAAACAACCATCACACAGCATTCAACCATTATATAAAATATAATTAAAATAATTTAAATAAAACAGAGTTAGTGAATTTACTCACCTTGGCGCGTTAACCGTTAAATAACGATTTGCGTTTAGTTGATTAATCCAGCGTTCAGTCCTGCTCTGAACTCAACGTACTTCAAATCGCTTCAAACCGACTTTATAGCGTTGCCAACTTCTGTAAGCTTCCCAGCACTCCACCATATTTTCCCATATACCCAGCGCATGACCAAACCTCCCTCGTAATGGCCAACTCAACCATGCACGCACTCAATTTTTCCCCCACTTCAGAACGCAATAGCCATGTACAACGGTCCGTCCATTCAGCAAATGACGTGCTCACCTTCTCGTCCGCTTAAAATGCCCCTCCTCCACTATCGTCTTTCCCCCTGTACAACCGCATGTAATCACTTTTTTTTCAAAACTTACATCCATCATTCTGTGCGCTCTCACTATAAACCCGACTCCTACATCCCACACAAACCGCAACTGCTTTTTAAAACTCTTCCCATATTGCTCCAGACAGTGAGATCCGAACTCACGCCAACTTCTCCACCAACCAAACCCATGTCATGCTTATTCTCTTATCAACATTCACGGCAAGTGCCATCACCTAACCGCACCCTTCTCCATCAATACCAAACAACCCGTCACCTTTTCAGACCAACACCACTGCTCTTCTTCTTTGTGCAATATACATTCTCTAGTATGTTCCTTCCTGTCAAAACGCGGAAACTCCTACCCAGTGCCCTCCCACTACGCCGCGTCGAGCTCAGCAGCTCGGCCTCCGTCATGACCTGGAGCCGGACTCCATGTTGGTTTTCGAACAAATGAATGTCACGAAGTTGAAATGAAGACTTAGGTTTTGATTTATGAAAAGAAATAAAAGGAGAATAGCTTTCGAAGTCTGAAAGAAAATGAAAAAAAAAAAAAAACAAAGCAGTGGTGAGCCATTTATAACGCGAGGAGACTTTACCCTTAAGTTTCAGTGCAGTGTAGGACAGATAAAGTAGGTGGCTTGGTTAAGCAATAGGGCTTGCAGCTTTGTTCGATTGATTAGCCATGACAGGGTGTCGCTAATCCTAGCGTAGGTAGGTAAGCAGTTTTAGCATGTCCTGTGTCAATGTTTGTACAGACAGGCACGTTTTAGGGTACTGTTTGGCTTTCCTCTTTCTTAAGTATTAAGTATTAGACAGTAGGTGTTCAATCATATAGATCTGGGTGTACATACATAGTTTACAAAACGTCTGCAGCTTAGGTAGGTGATAGGAAATGGGTCTGCATGGTGAGGAGTAGGTTCCTTTGATTTGATAACACACTAAAACTTAGCTGTTAAGAATACTTCAGAGTAGAGTATTGAATCATAGTCTAGTCTATTGATGGACACAACATTGAAATGTTACTTTGCATTTTCGGAATTCTTGTTTGAGTGTTTGATCGAGTATCCACAATTGTGAACCCTTCATGACAATGGACTTCAGGAATTTCCATTAATGGGTAATCATATATTCTATGTTTCATACTTTAGACTACCGCATTATATAAGATTTCGTTCATGTATGAGCTGCTAAGGACAGAAATAAGATCACGGTTGTGTCCAATGAGGTGCCACGATCCCAAAAGTATAATATTATCGGTAGGTTAACTCATATTTTGAAACCCCAAAATATCGATACAGGGTGCAAAATACTCCAAATAAAAAGCTGTCTATTAAATTAATTATAAATCACAGTAAAATTCTGAAAATTAAATTATCACTACGCCTCAAAAGAACCTCGTCTGAATTCGAATCCGATATCTAGTTATATCGAATAAACCGTTACGGTCAATATACGATTTCATAGCGACTTTTCAAATATTTGATTTGAATATAACTCGCAATCTATAACGCGAAATCTTGGTTTTTCACTTTCATTATAAAAACACAGTTCAACAGATTCCAACGTTTCTTGTTTCGAAGAAATCTGATTTATAACGAGTTATGTATACTCAGTTGAAGTTCAAAACGTTAAATTACGAACTGCAATGTCGTTATGAGCTCGATTATATTGAATATATATTTTTATACGTTCAACTTCGTTTTAATTAATATACAAATCCATTTATATTACGAATTCAATATTTAAACTGATTTAAATATTCAATTACGAACCGGTAAAAATGCGGGACATTACATTCCTTCCCCCTTAAAATAATTTCGTCCTCGAAATTGCTAAGGTAGGAAAAATGCTACAATTTCTGTTGTAAACATGTTAAAAATCCTTTTTGGTTTACTTCATAATTTCAGTTTTCAACTGAACTGATCAAAATATTAATTTCCTTCTTTGTAACGAAAATTTTCAAAATTCTGAAAATTTTCTAACATTTTAATTTTTTTGAGAATTTCGTCAGCCTTTCCGCTGCACGGTTCATTCGGTACTACTACCACACGCCACTCTGAGCCTTCTCTCTTTATCGGCATCCAACTTTCTCGCTTCCATTTGCAATCCAGCCAGCATACCCGAATGCATCTCCAACTGATCTCTAGTCAGTTTATCTTCAATCAATAATTCTCTTACATCCCGATTCAAATTTCTTTTTCAAACTCCAGTTTAATTCCAATTCAAAATAATCACATTTCCAAACCAAGTTCGGTTCCATTCCCAGTCTCAATTCACAACTCAACTACTTTGCCAAGTCAAATCCTTATTCTAGTGCATTTTCCACCTACTTGGCTTCAATTCAACTCAAATTTTATTTGACTTAGTCAAATTCATTACTTATATACTTCATAAGTAAAATTTAAATTTCAGAAATCAAATACCTGGGATTTTCATTTCCAATCAGTTTGAGATCATATACACATATATACCTACAACATGGCCATTCAAACATTTGAATTTCTGACAATGTGTTTTCCCAAAACACTTCAAAAACAAAACCTTTTGGTAGTAATCCGTCACTTAGTACTCGAAAATGAATACAAATAATGGTCGACTTCATCATCGGAATTCATTTCCCAGCGATCAAAGTGAGTTCAATACTATATCACTTTCAAAACTCATATTCAAATACTTTTATTTGAAATTACTTCAAAAATATCTTTTCGAAACTTGGATAATATTTCAAAATTTTCCCAGGATCTTAAAATTCCATATATTGAATCCAAACATTATTTCCAACTTCTTTCCAAATTTCTAGAGTTTTATTTCAATTCTGGTTTAAATTCAGATTCAGTTCATCTGATTTTATATCTTATACTCATATGAAATTCGATTGGTTATTTACATAACCAACGCACTTATAATCTTATTCGATTATCGTAACGATCAACACACCCAATATACTATAATGAACTCAAGATATATAGTTCTTTTTATATCAAAATATATTTTGGGTAAAATTATTTCATTTACCCTCTTTTCAAAACATACTGTGTCGAATTACTCTGTTCAAGAGTTTAGAAACACCTATCGACATAGTTTGCATTACCGTATCGACCAGAATTCATAAACCACTCTACAAACCAATCAACACAATATAAAATAGTTTTTATATTAGTTTACAAATACGCGCTCATATTTATACACTCAAACTCAATCTAGAGTATTACTAACTCCATCTCTATTGAGTCATGCCACAGAGCCAAGGTAATCACTTAACCTTCAGCTCTGATACCACTGTAACGACCCATGGATTTCCGACTCCGAAAATCGACACAAAACCCAGCGTCGACTGTTCAGACATCGAAAACACCGGACCATTAATAGAAAGAAGTTAGAGGATGAGATAGAAAAGATAGAACTAATAGAATAGGAGAAGAAGAAGAACACAGCTGAACATAATCAGAGTAAACACGAATCTCACAGCGGAACGAATAAAATATATTATATAACATAACTTTGAAATACAAACTGTATTGTATATACATACCATTATTAGAGTACACTACATCATATCACAGCGGAAATAGTCTCTAACGGTGAAGCCTTCTGCTTTTAGCTCCTTCAAGTGTATCTGTAAAGCCTGAAACACTTGACTGCCCGTACAAATTTGGGCACCCAAGAGTTTAGGGAAAACAAACAAAATAAACTCTGGGTCAGTCATGGGACTGGTGTGAGTAAATTCCAACCATACGGTTTAACTTTGAAAATCCTTCCGAAACAAAAAGATAATAGTAAGACCGGTCCACACATAAACACGGACGGCTTTTATCTTACTATAACCCAAATCATTATTGATATCAAAATCCAGTGATATTATAATAATGTCTAATCAAATAAATAACCAAATAGTAGAACGCTTGCATCTCACGCTCTACATATATAGTATAAAATCAAAAACCGCAGGGCGCTTATTGGAGATTGGATTCCAACTATGACAAGGTATGGGACCACCTTCCGACGATGTATCTCTAGAGGCGAATACACGGGGTTCAACAAGAACATCTTGTAACCCGGCCCACACATGACCGACCACTCATTTCGCTTGAGTGTATCGAATGTATATCACCAACGGTTGGACTCAAACCACCGTTCCCGAATGGGCAGAATCGATAGATTTAGAAACAAAAGGAATTTCTCTAGATAGGTGATTATACACCCTAATGGGAGCGACCCACATAGCCATGCTGCCTGCCCGATTTTTGTCATTTCCCGGTTGTGAAGCTTGAGGCTACGCCTACCTTTTAGAACATCTGGCCACCATACACTTTGAATGCCACATCGTCAAACCCGTCGAATCACTAGTTGATCTTTCCAAAAATATTATGGGTATAAAAGCTAAGAGAAACGAATTTCTCCGCCACCAGACGTAATACCTTGAAAAGAACGTCTTAGGTGATCTTCTAAGAATACGCTGTCAGGCATTCTTCCATACAAGTTGTCCTGGGTCTGGACAAACAGAAAGCACCATTCTGAACAGGACGACCCTTGCACTTCACTCCGTCTTCAATTTTCTTCAGCATATTTTGCAGCGCTTATGCCTATACGGAGTGGTTTCAGATAGTATATCCAACCGGTCTCCCCGTATAGACAACGATGGTCAAAACACTTCGATAGTCGGTTGTTTAACTATCGAAGTAAAACAACATCCATTCAATGTACAACCAATATCACACAATTCACAGGCACTTTTTATTTAACATTCGTTCTTATATTTCTTTGGACAAACGTCATTACTTATTACTTTTGAATAAGTGAATTTCAAAACAAGCTGTTTCCTTCCCTAGGAAGTGCTACTGTATATAAACATCACGCTTAAGTTTGGTTAACAGCGTTTCATTTATCGTTACAGTTCAAATTGGCTATACGCTGCTATACCTCTTTATAACTAATCTTGACATAACAGTCACGCTTAAGCCTAGTCAACAGCGTTACTTTACTGCTATAGTTCTGAGACTTGCAATATGCTACCATATTCCACTTTATAATTAATCTCAACACCTCTTTCCGTTACAAAAATCTTGACATCTCTATTGGTTACAAAAATCTTGACATCCCTAATCGTTACAAAAATCTTGACATATCTAATCGTTACAAAAATCTTGACATATTATAAATATGATTTTATGACACCATATCCTTATTTGAAAACTCGGTTATTTAAAATTATTTACATTGGTCATTATCTCTTCACTCCATCTTCCTTAAACATTTCTCTTTAAACTTCTCTTATCAAAAATCGATCACGTTCTTTGTCTTTTTGGCAACTTACTTCTTATTCGAATTATTAATCCCAATTCAATAAACCATCTCAATACAAACTCAATACTAGTTTATAATAGAATTTCTATTATAATTTAAACTTTGCTTTAATTATAAAGATATAATTTTTATAATTAACTTCGTTGATTTGTCAGACGGTCAACCAACTTCTTAACAAAATGGGTTTATGGTTGACTGTCACTGATATCGTTTATTTAGCAAATCAACATAACGTTGAATTTCCATTCAACACGGTTCAAACAGTGCACAAACAATACATCTAAATATTTAGGAATCCGGTTGAGTTCCTCCAACCGATTTCCGCATCCACAGATATTAGTCAATTCAGTATCCAACCAATGGTGTGTACATATGCAACGATATATAATATTTCAACCAATTCAACCATAATTTGCCTAAACAACCATCACACAGCATTCAACCATTATATAAAATATAATTAAAATAATTTAAATAAAACAGAGTTAGTGAATTTACTCACCTTGGCGCGTTAACCGTTAAATAACGATTTGCGTTTAGTTGATTAATCCAGCGTTCAGTCCTGCTCTGAACTCAACGTACTTCAAATCGCTTCAAACCGACTTTATAGCGTTGCCAACTTCTGTAAGCTTCCCAGCACTCCACCATATTTTCCCATATACCCAGCGCATGACCAAACCTCCCTCGTAATGGCCAACTCAACCATGCACGCACTCAATTTTTCCCCCACTTCAGAACGCAATAGCCATGTACAACGGTCCGTCCATTCAGCAAATGACGTGCTCACCTTCTCGTCCGCTTAAAATGCCCCTCCTCCACTATCGTCTTTCCCCCTGTACAACCGCATGTAATCACTTTTTTTTCAAAACTTACATCCATCATTCTGTGCGCTCTCACTATAAACCCGACTCCTACATCCCACACAAACCGCAACTGCTTTTTAAAACTCTTCCCATATTGCTCCAGACAGTGAGATCCGAACTCACGCCAACTTCTCCACCAACCAAACCCATGTCATGCTTATTCTCTTATCAACATTCACGGCAAGTGCCATCACCTAACCGCACCCTTCTCCATCAATACCAAACAACCCGTCACCTTTTCAGACCAACACCACTGCTCTTCTTCTTTGTGCAATATACATTCTCTAGTATTGTTCCTTCCTGTCAAAACGCGGAGACTCCTACCCAGTGCCCTCCCACTACGCCGCGTCGAGCTCAGCAGCTCGGCCTCCGTCATGACCTGGAGCCGGACTCCATGTTGGTTTTCGAACAAATGAATGTCACGAAGTTGAAATGAAGACTTAGGTTTTGATTTATGAAAAGAAATAAAAGGAGAATAGCTTTCGAAGTCTGGAAGAAAATGAAAAAAAAAAAACAAAGCAGTGGTGAGCCATTTATAACGCGAGGAGACTTTACCCTTAAGTTTCAGTACAGTGTAGGACAGATAAAGTAGGTGGCTTGGTTAAGCAATAGGGCTTGCAGCTTTGTTCGATTGATTAGCCATGACAGGGTGTCGCTAATCCTAGCGTAGGTAGGTAAGCAGTTTTAGCATGTCCTGTGTCAATGTTTGTACAGACAGGCACGTTTTAGGGTACTGTTTGGCTTTCCTCTTTCTTAAGTATTAAGTATTAGACAGTAGGTGTTCAATCATATAGATCTGGGTGTACATACATAGTTTACAAAACGTCTGCAGCTTAGGTAGGTGATAGGAAATGGGTCTGCATGGTGAGGAGTAGGTTCCTTTGATTTGATAACACACTAAAACTTAGCTGTTAAGAATACTTCAGAGTAGAGTATTGAATCATAGTCTAGTCTATTGATGGACACAACATTGAAATGTTACTTTGCATTTTCGGAATTCTTGTTTGAGTGTTTGATCGAGTATCCACAATTGTGAACCCTTCATGACAATGGACTTCAGGAATTTCCATTAATGGGTAATCATATATTCTATGTTTCATACTTTAGACTACCGCATTATATAAGATTTCGTTCATGTATGAGCTGCTAAGGACAGAAATAAGATCACGGTTGTGTCCAATGAGGTGCCACGATCCCAAAAGTATAATAATATCGGTAGGTTAACTCATATTTTGAAACCCCAAAATATCGATACAGGGTGCAAAATACTCCAAATAAAAAGCTGTCTATTAAATTAATTATAAATCACAGTAAAATTCTGAAAATTAAATTATCACTATGCCTCAAAAGAACCTCGTCTGAATTCGAATCCGATATCTAGTTATATCGAATAAACCGTTACGGTCAATATACGATTTCATAGCGACTTTTCAAATATTTGATTTGAATATAACTCGCAATCTATAACGCGAAATCTTGGTTTTTCACTTTCATTACAAAAACACAGTTCAACAGATTCCAACGTTTCTTGTTTCGAAGAAATCTGATTTATAACGAGTTATGTATACTCAGTTGAAGTTCAAAACGTTAAATTACGAACTGCAATGTCGTTATGAGCTCGATTATATTGAATATATATTTTTATACGTTCAACTTCGTTTTAATTAATATATAAATCCATTTATATTACGAATTCAATATTTAAACTGATTTAAATATTCAATTACGAACCGGTAAAAATGCGGGACATTACAATCGATGCGTTCTGATCCTGAGACTCGGGCTAGGCAGTCTCGAATTCGGTAAGGACTATCTTTTGCCTTGGTTCATGACGGAAATCCAATTTCCAGATACGACATCGTGCGGTTTTTGATTGTATACCTATATATGGCGACATAGTGGTATGGGGCATTAATGCCGTCTATGATTGATAGTTATGATTTGAAATTGTTTTCAAAACATATAAACGCTAGCAATAATATCAAATGCCTTTGTTTTATTCGTATCAAGCATATCTTGGCCGTTATAAGGTAAAAACTCTATCCTCCGGTTTGCGTTGCATTATGTGATGGGAACTGAGTCTTATAATGGCTTCATTTTTATAAAAAGCATAGCGATGTTTAAAAGAAAGATTTGTTTTAAAGCACTGGCAATCCAATGGAGTAAACCCGTTCCACGAAAGTGGCGTGGTCCTGTGATTAGCCAATTATATATATGTGTTGAGTGGATTTCTCATACCAGTCCCATGACTGACTCGTAGTTTGTTTCACTTTCAAACTCGGGTGCCCCTTTTTCTACACGGGCAGCCTTGTATTCAGGTTTAGCTGTTTCTTTTTCTGGATAGCTGGAGCTGAAGATGGATTCTATCATTTATTCTTTTTATGTTGTTCAGCTCCTATTGTACATATTTTGTTTATTTCCGCTGTAGACATTTATGTATGGCTGAACTGTATTTGTACTAAGTAAGATCCTGTATACTGTGTAACTCTGATGATTACTTTTATCCAGTATATTTTGTTGTTCATTCTGGTGTATTTATTTAATTCTGTTCTGCTATTATCTGTTTCTGTGTTATATTTCAAAGATAACCTTGTTTCTGTGAGAACGGGAAATCGGGTCGTCTCAGTTTTTGGATGGAATGAAGAGGAAGGAATTAGTTTGGCTATAAGGAGTGACCAAGGTTTAGACATCCAAACCCTAACCTAGGTCCCAATTTTCACATACTCTAAACATATCGTAGTTTATAGTTTTCAAGCACGTAAACGGCATTTTGAACTCAATGGAAGTGGTTTCGAGTCTGAATTCATCCATATGCAAAATGTGATTTTTTAGTCATATACTCGATTAAGGATTATTGACGTTATATTTAAATAAATTATTTAAATATATTATCGATAAATATGCAGGTTGTTATAGATTTCCCCCTTAAAGAAATTGCGCCCTCGAAATTATTTAAGTAAAAACTCAATAGAAATAACAACCACGCATCAATAAGATCTATATGAAAATAAATTAACTCTTGAATATTCTTATAGAATTTTAACTTTGAGTAATAAATCACTATATAACTTAAGTATATACACGTTTTATGTTCAAATAAAAGTCACAAACATATACGAGTAACTAACTTATTTTTCCTATAAGTGTTTTCAAGAAATTAGAATTTTCTTACTCAAATTCTATATATTCTAGACCCTCAGTTTCAATAATTATCTAAATTTTAATCGCGAACTTCCTTACGGCGATTTGTTTGAAAACTTGGTTTAGATATATCTCAAAATTTACAAGATGAAATCCAAATAGTTTTCTTTCATTAGAAAATTATGATCCACTAGATATGGATAATTCTTGTTTCAAAAAATTCTGACTTATATTGGATCCTATACAATCATTTGAAGTTCAAATCTCAAAAGCACGAACTACCGCTATGCGATAAGCTCGCTTTAATTAAATATAATTAATTCGTTTAACATTAATTACAAACTAATTAAACATTCATATTCAAATTGGAAATATCGACTATCCAAAATTGTTGAATACTCACTACCGTGAGAAAATTTTATCACTTAGAATTTCCTTAAAAGTATTCTAGCTTACAAAAATTTCTTATATTGAAAAGGATGTATATGATGGTCATATATACCCTATTTGCAAGGATAAGCAATCCTGTTGGGGAAACAAGATCACAAAATAAAACCCAGGTTATACACCCTAAATATGAAATATTAGCACGTCCTTTAATATTTCAAAAAAAAAAAAAAAAAATTGGAACTTTTAAGTTTCCAATAAACCCCAAAAATCTCAAATTTGAAATATTAGCACTTCCTCTAATATTTCACGAAATTTTTTTAAATCACGTAAACATGAGAAATGGTAGAAGTTGAAAGAATTACATCAAGCTCGAAAACTTTTTGTTTTCAAATACACAAAAATATCACCAACATAGATGAGGTTAAACCCGTCGGGATTCGTCCTCACAAATATGGTTCACTAATGGTTAACAAAAATAACTAGAGAATATGTTAACCTCAAATGACAAAATAAATTTCAAACTCAATTACCCATCAAGGTGGTCATCCTAAAATGAGTGTAAAGATCCCAAAAATTCATGAGTAATGTGAAATACCAAAAAACATCTTCTTTAAAATCATTCTCATTGTTATGAGAATTCATAAATAATTGTAAGGAAGCTAACGAATCTATATTAGATTTGTTAAGAGCAACATAAATCTGTCTCGACATGAGATGTCGAAGATGGATGATTTCTCAAAAATAATACGCGGACCTCAGAATGGATAGGTCAATCCATCCCGAGAATCACCATGAAACTAAAATAAACAAGATATGTAAATAAGCATGGAAAGAACAGCCGCATAAAAGAGAGTTAATCATCCGTAAAAAATATGATTTTAAAAATCAACCAAAGTTAGTCTCAAGAATTATTTCATAAAGGAATAACAACTTATTGCAAGGTTGATCTATCAAAATACTAAACCCAATTTAGTATGCGAAAGACAAAAGGTAGGAATTTATGCAAGATCCCTAATCACAAAGGCCCGGAGATCGAAAATTAAAATCTGGAAAAAAGAGGCTAATATCAAGAAGAAAACATAACTTATTGCTTTTCAAAAGTAGATCTGATATAATTTTCAATGACAACTCGAATCACTCAAGTTCTAGAAGTCAGTCAAACATATCTAGAAAAATAAAATGGATAGGCACTCAAACCATAACAAGTACAAGCATACAAATCCATAAATACAAATATTATTCAAAAATGGTCCTCGTAACATGAAAATGGTTACACCTCCATAAATGAACACGTAAGTAATTCGTGCCATCGATAAATAAAGAGAACCCATAAATTACTGAAATCACCATACAAACACAAATACTTCAATGTCTTCAAAGCAATGTAAATATATATAAAGTAGTCATTACAAAAATGGTGGATCTGCATAGACTATGATGGCCTCGACAAGGTCTCTAACTCCTCCCAAAAGTGGTTTCACCATTATGACAAGGTCACCTACACCTACCCGAGCAATTTTGTCAATTCTTTACGAGGTGTATCGCATAATTGGAAAACTCAAACACCCCGCAAATTATCAAAACCACAAAGTGATCATCAACGATCAACAAAGAAAGCGTAATTTACATTAAGCTAGTAAATAGGCGAATTTAGCCAAATATCCCATAACCACTGACTTAACTCAAATACTCACGAAAAAATTATAAATTCCACTATAAATTGCAAAAATGATCATAGCATAATTGCAAAATGGCATAAACCAAAGGTTACTCAAGAAAACATATAAATGGCCATAACAACCGAGCATAAGAAGAATGGAACCAAATTCAAACAATTCTTACTTAGAAATATGAAAATAAATCTTGATGATGCTGTGTAACAACCCGATTTCCGACAAACCCATTTTTTTTTCAAAATTCTAATCCATCGAAACCCATGTTGGTTGCTCTGGTATCCTGCAAAAAAGACAAAGACACAAAATATATCAGAGCTCAGAAAATATCTCACAGTAGAATGGATCAAGTATAATATAATCAAAGTACATCCTTACCGTAGTAATAATACTGCCTAACCAGTATTCAAAGCTTATCATATCTCTGCCACAAAACTAATCTGCGAGTATGTTATGAGGACGGGTTAGAACACAAGTTCTGGTGACTCAATTTAAACTATACACTTTGGATAATCCTACATATACTATTCAATCACATTTTCTTATTTATTAGGCTACTTGGGTTAACAAGACTCAAGGCTGACACACACGTCATACCAATTTACTTCCAAGTGGATTAACCTAATACAATATATATGTAGCTACCCCCTAATACTGAGGTACACCCCATGGTACCCTACTCGCACGACCTCCACCATAATGCCACAGAAATGAACGCACTCCCTCATCCTATGCCGAAGTGACATACGGATCTCTACATAACAATGTTACATTCCGCATATATCTGCCATTACTATGCTACGTAAGCAAACGGACTGCCACCTTCGGCTGAATCAGATTCCATACCAGAGTAATGCCCTTAAGCCTACGACACACCACCCAGAGCAGACATGCATGTATCTAACTTTCCCACATACGTGTCGTCAATCGTATTCAATGCCTTAACCGCACATAATGTGCACCAATTTCCGTGGGGGCTATACAAGAAACATGGAACTCGGTCGGGAGTTTTTACATATCTGTACAGGCCCACCTTTAAGAGTCTCAAAATACAGATATCCCTTGGGTCTGTTTTTCATAGTGGCTATAGCCCCACCTCGGCTCCTCCCTTAACTAGTAAAGACTACAAGAGCTAAGTGACTTGCCCCTAAAAACAATCTAAACATCCAGTTGGCATCTCCCCTCGATTTCCATGATTACAGATTAATTAATTTATAACTAAATACAGCTTCTTACATTTCATAAATTTTCCCCCTTTTCTCTACTTATTACAAACAACTGGTTTCAGGTTTTCCCTATTTACTGATTACTTAATTTACAATTAAGTTCCACTTATCTCATTTCCTTACTAGTTTATTATAACCTAAGTTATAATCTTCACTTGTCCCTAAGAGGAGTCAACCTATTATACAACACTCTCATTAATGTAATTTATTATAATAGATTATTATCATTCCCCGTTCATTCCATTTCCTTTATCGTTGTAATTATCTTTCATTCAATTCCATTTATTTTCATTAACTACAATTAATGTCGTTTATCAGTCCTGCTATTTACACATTCTTATACATATATATGTATATATTCATCCACTAGACCTCTCACATTAAGCCTATACTTGTGGATGCTGGATTTGCCGAGTGCTTCCGGGCTGACTTCTACCACAACTTGGCATAACCTCGTGTCGACCCCTCACATTAGATTTACCACTTGTGGATGCTGGATATGCCGGGCGGTTCCGGGCAGACTTCTACACAAGTGTAATCTAACCTCGTGTCTAAGCGCGGTTACAGTTTCCTATTTACTATAAATTTTCTATATAATATAGGCATGCCTATTCTTTCAAGTCTATATTTTACATGTCATCATACTAAACCTCTTTTATGTCGCATGTTCTTTCTAACATATAATAAATTCTATTCTAACATGTAACCGTTTTAATCATGTAATTGTTCAAATCAAACAAACTAACATGTAATTTTCTTAATTTCTACCGTTAATGGTCCAGGTACATAAATGTCACAAGTTAACATGGAATTGAAACAATAACAATCGCTACACATATTTTGACAAGTTTATCTTTCAACGTATGAATTTTCCAACATATTAATATCTTAGCATATTAATATTCCAACATGTCATATTCACCACTTTAATGTTTTTAACATATGTTTAAACATTACAATATATCATATTTCAACATATCATATATAGCAGGGAATGTCAAACGATAATATATCATTATCAAAAATGATATAACTTAATTCCACTCATCTAATTTTCTTTCCCAATATTGGATCTGGTCCAGACCTAGCATTCCATGATTTTCCCCTAATTGGATTCAGAACCTAACAACCATGGTTCCATAATTTTTACTAAAAGAAAAAGGGAAGAAAGAGGAAGAAAATTGAATAGACCAGATTTAGAAAATTACCTCACTTCGAATATGATTCTGAACACCTTCTAATTAATATTCATTCTTTTCCTCCAGATCTTAATTTAGAACTTTCATAAACTAATTATCTTATTTTTCTGAGGAGATTTGAGGAGGAAAAAGAATGGCAGAGCTTAGACGTTGTCTCAGAGAATGTTAGATATAGGCTAGGCTCTGCTAGCCTATTTATAGGCGTTCAGGATCCATCGTACACGCAGCGCTGAGTCAGCATTCGAACTTGGTTAAGAAATCAGTCCAGATTCGTTAACGAACCTGAATGGATCAAGGGTGGGTCGATCCCACATGCCTGGGTTGACCCCTGCGTCGACCCCGACTATATTTTTTTTTCTTTTTCTGCATATGGTCTTCAGTTTTGAATTGATTTGAATATGTTCATGTATAAGGTCCTTATATGTATACGAAACATGTAATGACCATTTTACGTGTATATATACAAGCATAACTTCTGTTTCGTTTTCAAAATTCAAACGGTGTTGCACCATTGTTTGATTCTTACCATATTTCTCTGATTTCAGCCTTATCTTGAATTTTATCTCTTGTATGTATATATATATATGTAAATATATATATATATATATATTCCTAAACATATATATGCATATATTCTCATATACATATATACATATTTTCTTAACTTCCTTATATGTATATTTTTCCTTATATATGCTCTTATATATATTTTCCCTCATGAACAAGTGTTATTTTAGCCATTCCTTTAAAACAAAAATATGACGGAGGCGGGGATCAAACTCTATCCCTCTTGTATGCAAGTCACATGTTCTAACCAACTAGACAACTAAGGCTATTGTTAACAAGGCTTGAACAATGGTAATTATTATTCTCTTCTTAATTCCCTTTTTCATGTTTGTTACAATATTTTATTTAACCCATTGCATTAACCTTTTTCTTTTATTTCTCTTTATTATTAATGCAAAATCAGTTCATGCAACATGTTTACACTAAATGCAACAAATCCTTTATTTTAATGCATGCATTACATTTTTATTTGCATTAATCTTTATTTTATTCTTCATATATACATTTATGTCAATGCATATATATGTATATGTATATATACACATATGCATTATTTAATTAATATATTGCCATATAATGCGGCGTGTTACATTCTCCTACCCTTATGAAATTTCGTCCTTGAAATTTGATGAGGGTGAAAATCAATTAACCCATCGCATAATATACATCCATCATGTGTGCATCTAATTTTTGCAAACATTGTGCACTTGTGCAAAGTGAAATCCAACATAATAATGCCTGTATGCCTAAGCGGTACCTCCTATGTGTATGCAAATTTTTCAAAAATCCTTTTAAAATATGATGCTCACATACTAAATATACCGGTAGTTCTACATGAATGCAATATTTTGAAAATCAAAATATATTTTCATCCAAATTTCCCACATTCTTGTAGAGCAAGAGTGCAATTCATCCAATTGTTGCATCCAAAATCCTACCAACCAACTTTATTTTTTCGAATTTCAAAAAAATCTAATTTTCTAAATTCGATTTCTTATGTTACAAAAAGGTGGAAAACGAAAAAGTTTACATCTTCCATTTTTCTTTTATATACCTTTTTCCAACCGTTTTTGGATTTTATGTAACTATTCTATATAGATTCCCTATTTTCCTATCCAAGCATAATCCACATAAGAAAAACTTTCCTTGTTACATATTTTCTTTTTATCTTATCTTGGAAATTTTTATTCTTATCCATCTTTTCTCAAATTTTTTCATTTTTCTTTAACTGTCATGTTTGTTGTTTTACTGAATTTGTTGTTTCCTTTTTAGTTGTACCATTTCTCTTTTCTTAGATTTTTAATCATCTGATCTAGGTTTAGTTTTCAAATAAGCCTTCAACTAAAACAGGAAAACAGACACTCTACACAGCTACTACTAAGGGCCAAGAATCTTAGGACTTTGTCACCTCAGATAGAAAAGTTCAAACCACGTGATCCACGACAGGTTTAGGTGTTACCCTAACTACCTAAGAAGAAAAACAATAGAACAATCCCAACAGAAATGCAATAATGGGTTGTACCCCTAACACGAAAATTAGCAACATGATCTAAATACTTACTTTCCGCTTTTAATATCTAGTAGTCACTACTAGTCCTAGCTGTGTACCAACAATTATTTCAAGCAGCACCCTAGGCTTTTCAATGCTTACGCATTCTACGGGAACTTACTATTATTCCAAGATAATTCTCGCTATTTTCTTCATAGTCTCCAACTTTCCCATCTTTCCTAGGCACTAATACTTAACTACTCCATACTTTTAAAACACAGTTTAGCCGTTTTCATTTAAATTTTCTTCCAAAATTTAAATGTGCCAAATTTTTTATTTTTCCTTATGAAAACTTACTTTTGCCAAACCAGAAAACATGTCATCCAAAAAAATGTAAATAATTTTTTTTTCAAATCATAAAAACCGGAGTAGATAAGGCAACTATTTTTCAATTAGGTTTATAACTTGTTCTTACCTATATGGTCGGTTCAGTCTCTTACTACAAGGTGCAACCATCTACTATATTCTTAATTTCAACAACTTATTTTGTCCACCCAACCAAAATTTTCTATGTTAAAACAATTTATCAAAAATGATTGTCAGAAGAATAGAGATTTCAAAACATTCTTTATAAAAAATTCTTTTATGCAATATAACAAGAAAACTAGCGAGTTATACATGCTCTATAATATGCACCTTTTACTGAGAGAATTTTACTTCAGACAAAATTTTCGCAAGAAATCATTATTTACAAAATATACACCATTTTACTACAAAACCCAATATGTACTTCTTTACATATTTTAAAATTATAACTTTTAAGATTAAAACTTGAAAACATTATAAACCATCTTCCAAAAACTTTTATAATTTCAAGTTCTTAAAAGTTAACAATGGGGTTAGCTTTAAAGTGGGTTTCCAATTTTTCTAGGCTTTCCTAGACACTGCCACAAAGTCAATTCTCTCAGCAATATATATTCCTAATCTATTTTTCTCTTTTTAACCTTTTCCAATTTATAAGGTTTTGCTGCCAAGCCCACTAATTCGAAATATTAACATATGGGATCCTCCTTTCTCTATTTCAAAATATATTGTACACTTCCAACCCAAATTTCCTAAGGGTCTCAAATTTCCATATTCATTCCTTTAGTGTACAAAACGGATATCCCAATCCTTACCATATTATACTCTTTTTATTTAGTGGTTTCTCTATGGATCTAGATATATATTTATATATATATACCCATAATATTTATATTTTAAATATACAAATATGTTCACTCACTATCTATACAGGAATCCTAAACCTAAGCTCTGATACCAGATGTAACAACCCGAATTCCGACAGACCGATTTTTTTTTATTCTAATCCATTGAAACCCATGTTGGTTGCTCTAGTATCCTGCAGAAAAGACAGAGATATAAAATATATCAGAGCTCAGAAAATATCTCACAGTAGAATGGATAAAGCACAATATAATCAAAGTATAGCCTTACTGTAGTAATAATACTGCCTAACCAGTATCCAAAGATTATCATATCTTTGCCACAAATCTAACCTGCGAGTATGTTATGAGAAGGGGGTCAGAACACAAGTTCTGGTGACTGGATTTAGACTATACACTTTGGATAATTCTACATATACCGTTCAATCACATTTTCTTATTTATTTGTTTAATTGGTTTAACATTACTCAAGGCTTACACACACGTTGTACCCATTTACTTCCCAGTGGATTAACGTAATACAGTATATATGTAGATACCCCCCAATGTTGAGGTACACCCTATGATACCCCACTCGCATGGCCTCCATCGTAATGGCACAGAAATGAACTCAGTCCCTCATCCTACGCCGGAGCGACCTACGGATCTCTACACAAAAATGTTACATTCCGCATATCTCTGTCATTACTATGCTATGTAAGCGTACGGACTACCACCTTTGACCGAATCAGATTCCATACCATAGTAATTCCCTCAAGCCTACGATACACCACCTAGAGCAGACATACATGTAACTAGACTTTCCCACGTATGTGTCGTCAATCGTATTCATTTCCTTAACCGCACATAATGTGCACCGAGTTCCATGGCAGGGCTATACAAGAAACACGGAACTCGATCGTGTAAGAACCCGTTACTTCCCCGTGAAGGAAAGAGCGGATACTTTGAGAACAACACACAAAAGAACGCAGACAGAAGAACATTTCATTGTTATTACAACAATTCCATCAGAATACAAGAATATACGGAGTATGAATGAATATTATACAACAAAGAATATCAGAGATTACAATAAATTACATTGCAGTGGAAAAACAATAGAGAACACAACTGAAGGTGATATACGGATACAGAGCTTTCCGGATATCATTCCAGCTGTAAACCAGGATCATATGAATATAAATCTGCAAAACCAAAACTACTAGCTGCCCGTGTCAAAATAACAGCACCCAGAGTTTAGGTTAAAACAATAAACCCCAGGTCAGTCATGCGACTGGTGTGAGAACTAAAACAGTTATTTAAAACTTTACTTTAAAAGAGAGTAATTCAAGGGACCACGCCGTATAACACGGAACGGGTTTCCTCCCAAGAATACCAGTGCATAGAATAAACAGCGCAATGCTTTTTCGAAAAATGAAGCTATTATAAGACCCAGGTTCCATCACACAATGCAACGCAAGTCGGAGGATAGGGTTTTCCCTTATAATAGCCAAATAATGCTTGATACGTTTAAAAACAAATCATTTGATACTATTATAGGTGTATAGTGTCAAAACAATTTCAATCATAAATATCAATCATAGACGGCATAGCATCCCATGCTACTATGTCGCCATACTAGGCTCTACAAATAAAACTGAAATACACGTATTGGAAATTGGATTTCCGTCATGAGTAGAGGCAAGGGGCAAGCTCCTCTCCGCTTCGAGACACTCTAGCAAATGTCCCAGGACTACACACTCTGGGCAGCCACTTGGATCAGTTGGGCCGGTCCTCTCTTACGTTTGAGGATTGGCAATTCCTCAACACACGTTTCCCGGTCCTATCAGACCTAATATCGAGGCGCCTCATTCCAACAACCACATAGTTGAAAAGTATATAAATGTCAGGGCTGGTAAGTCACAGACACCACCAAAGCTAGAAAGAAACGTTGTGTTCTCCCAACGGTCCGTATCCCGTTTTTGCTCATACCGAGGTGTGAGGCTCGCGAATCCACGCTATACACAAAGCTTTGCCACGTAGGCCGTGCTTTGATCATCAACCACAAGACTTTGCTTTTCAATAGAAGCCTTGATCAATTGCCACTTAGGCGTGCCACACAGGAAATTCAAGCCATGCGACTGATGTCCATCGATATACAACCTCTGAGCTCGTACGTCTCAGAGAAGGGCGTTAAGCAAAAGAATAAATTCTCCACCGCCAAACAGATGTATATTTAATAGAGATCAATCAACATAGAATAAAATCCAATGTCAGACACACAGTCCATTTACAAGTTCGTTTTGGGTCTAAACGAAACCGGAGTCACTTTCCTCGCATATCCATCGATCTCCAAGTACGTCTGGACGATCACCAACTGATTCCCTCATCTTGGGTGTACATCCCAATCAAGATCATCAGTAATCACCCAAACGATGTGAAGACTTCCGGTCTTTAACCACCGTCTTCATCTTCGACTTATCGTCGAATCGGTTATTCAGAATGGGTATAAACCCGGCCTTTCAGAACAACCCGCGTATATTAAAAACAAATGTTACACAAACACAACATACGCCTCATTCCAATTCATTAGTCACTAACCGTAAATCAGTAAGAGAGCAATTCCCTAAATATTAACCCCGAAGGCCGAAACCAACATCAGATCAATACCCAGGAAACCATTCTTCTTAACTAACCTACAGCTAGTGTCTAAATTTCAATTCTTAGGGAAAGGTTCCCATTAATTTTATCAAAGATAAATTCTTCTAATTTATTCTTTAATCTTCCTTTGGATATCATTTCAAACCATGTTAAGGTTTTCCAAACTAGTCGGGATTAGCGAACCACACCGAAGTAATTATTTATTTTATTTCCCAATCCCAACCTATTCATCCCATGAAGCAAAACTGGTACTACTCCATATCTAACACCACGGTGTTATCGGTAAAATTAATTACCATTTCACGTTCAAATCTAATTAAAGATTTGACTAGCGCTTTGGAGCAAAACTGGTGATACTCCATTCTCGCTCATTTTCTAAATTTGATAATTTAAATTATCAATTCCCATTTCAATCTAATTACAGATTCATTAAAACTCCTTTTACTGGGTTAAAGAACTAATGTCATTTAAAACACAGTTAACGATAAACCCAAATCACATCCTACTTATTGTCGAATTAAAGAATAAATGTTATTTAAAACACTGTTCGTGATAAACCCACAAATCAATTCTAATTCAATTCCAATTAAATATATTAGAAATTCTGGTTATTTAAAACCCTTTTCAAATCCAATTTATTTATTAAAAATAATTGGGTTTTGAATTTAGTTCAAAACTAGTTCATTCTGATAAAAATCTATTTTTATCTTTACAAAAGGTGGGGTTTTTCATCCCAGTTCTTCCCTAATCATTCATTATGATTTTACACAATTTATTGATATTTTTAATAATTTTATCAAGGCCCGTACAGCCGATTTCCATCAACGGCCATCGAACTGCACTTACAGCGACCTTTTCAGAAATTGATTTGGACATATCTCCAAATCCAATCGTTAGATTTCAAATTTCTAATATTCGTTAGAAAGCTCTTTTCGATACGAACCCAACGGTTCCGGTTTTAGGAGAATCCGACGGTCGGATCTCCCGTAATGTCCGTTCAAAATCAATGGTCGAAATTCACACACTGTCGCGGCGCGACGCGTTCTATTCAGGCCATTATATTATATATATAATATATAATATATATTTCATCGATTTCTTTTTAAAATAAATTTTATAAATAGTTTTAAATTCGTTTCAAAACAATTTCAACTTCCATTTCAAATTCAAATCAAAATCGAATTTTTTTCCTTTTAAATTCGTTTTAAATTCATTTCAACTCAATTCAAATTTCGATTCAATTTGAATTCATTTCATATCGATTTTTATTCTATTTCAATTCGTTTTCAATTCAATTCGAATTCGTTTTATGTTCAATTCAATTCGAATTCGTTTTATATTCAATTCAATTCGAATTCGTTATATATTCAATTCAATTCGAATTCATTATATATTCAATTCAATTATAAAAACGAATATAATCGATATAAATATCGTTCGCGTCAAAATAGCGCATCTCTAATCAACACGGCTTTATATATTTCAATAATTCCGTTATTCTATTCAACAAATGAATATTTATCCTATTCAATACATGAATCTATATTTTTGTCAACACATGACTAATCTCAATGAATGAGTACTGTCCATCTCAATGAATGAGTACTGTCCACGTGTGACTATTTTTGTTATTTAATATATTTTATAAAAATTATGGTATCTATCGTTTGATTTCAAATCAGACTCCAACCGTAAATTAGTAAGAGATCGATTCCCTAAATATTAACCCCGAAGACCGAAACCAACATCAGATCAATATCCATGAGACCACTCATCTTATCTATTTCCCAGTTAGTTTCTAATTTTATATATGATAAAGATGTAAATTTTATTGTTAAAATATTTCGTTCAACACATGACTAATCTCAACGGATGAGTACGGTCAACACATGAACCTTTATTTTATAATATTCTTTATTTTCCCAATTGGAATGAGGCCCAATCAATCACCATATAAAGTTAATTATATGGATTCCATACAACACATGTATATAATAGCAACGATAAATAATCAATCATCATCCAAAGTGCACTACTCTGTATAAGCATCAAATATAGATATCTAACTCTTATAACAGCCTGTCAATCAATCGATCGACATACAACTAATTACTGGGTTGGTGTATGCCGTATTTTATCCCAATACCCGTGTGGGGTTTCAAATCAACAAACACAGATTTTTATTTGTGCAGTTGGGCGATGTGTAAAATTTATCATCCCAATCAATATCAGTCAAATCAGTGTATATAAACAAATTGGCCGATTTGTTTATAAATATTCATTTATTCACATTCACGTTAAAAATTATATTTTTAACGATAAAATATTTTAACTATATAAATATTTTATTTCATTTCACATCACACAATCAATTTTACAACAACAAACAATCAAACATACAAGCCATCCATGGCTGTGGATGACGGGTGTCGGGTGCTACTAAACACCATCTGCATCCTAGTATATATATTTATAACTAGAAAAAGGAATTTAAAGTGAGAAGTTCTCACAGAGGGTTCCACTCCGCCGTGCTTTGCTGTTGAACTGCTGAACGTCTGGATTTGCTTGAAATACCAATGCAGTTCTTTTCACGCTATTCAAATAAAAATTATATTTTTATTACTTCTTTTTACTAAATAAAAATCCTATTTTTATTTCTCCTTTACATATATTTTCTCGACGCTTTCATTCTATATAAAAATTATATTTTATATTTCTATTTCATGAATAAAGATTGAATTTTTATATCATCGCTATAAAAATAACATTTTCATTTCAACATATATATAATAAAATCAGATTTTTATTTCGCTACATATATAAAGATAATATTTTTATTATCTCTACAATATAAAAATTATATTTTTATTCTCTTCATTATATAAAAATTATATTTTTATTGTCATAATTATATAAAAAATCATATTTTTATATGAATAAAAGTCTTGTCTTTATATAGTTAAAAATTCCGTCTTTTCTAAATTAAAGATCTAATCTTTCAAATATAAAGAAGCAAATCCTTTTCAAATCAAAAATCTAACCTTTTTAAAGCTAAAAATCAAATCTTTATTTTATAAAACTCAAATCTTTTCATTTATAAAAATTTAGTCTTTTCCTTTGCGAAAATTTAATCTTTTCCCATACTAAAATTTAATCTTTTCCTATACTAATATTTAATCTTTTCCTATACTAATATTTTTATATATATAAAAATCATTTCCTTATCTAACTAAAAATCTATTTTTATCATCATTAAAAATCAAATTTTTATTTTTGATAAAAATCATACCTTTCATGCATTAAAAATCAAACCTTTAATGTATTAAAAATCGCTTCTTTGTATGATAAAATCACTACTTTTAAATAATAAAAATCGCTACTTTATGTGTGATAAAAATCTAGTATAAAAATTATAATTTCACCTACATAAAATAAAAATCAAAATCAAAAGCTTACAGGTGGATTCGGGGTTAGGGGTGGCGTGCCGGAGTTGCTGAGGTGGCAGGGTTCTCGATGGGGTAGGCAGGGGGTTGCACAGGCTGGGGAGGCGGCGGCTCCTCGTGATTTGGGGCTTCGGTGGTGGGTTTCGAACTGGACAAGGGGGCTGGGGATCACCAGGGCGGTGGCGCTTTAGCTGGAGGTGGGGGCGGCGCTAAGTTGGGGCGGTGGAGCTCGAGGTCGGCGGCGGCGAAGGGGAAGGCTAGGGTTTCGGGGCTTTGGCACACGGTAGAGAGAGGGAGCGAAGGGGAAAGCGGAGGGAGGGGGTTTCAGGCAGAGCGACGGCGGCGTGGGCCAGGGTGGCGGCGTCCAGCTCTGGCGCGGCGGCTCTGTTCTTTTTATTTATTTATTTATTTCGACTGAAGGGAAAAAGAGGCGGGGAGAGAGAGTAAAGGGGGTGGTTGAGATTATAATTAAATTAATTAATTAATTAATTCTTCAAAAAGTAACTTTCTACTTCGAACTCCAAACGAGAACCAACGAATGTCATCCCTAGCATATTACCCCCATTCTGAACACAATGGGATATATATCGTAAGTCAATTCGACTGTTATGACCAGTTTTCATTTAAATTAAAATTTAAAATTATATATATTCAATTTAAACGCACCTTACAAATTACCGGGGTCACATACGAACTCGAAAAATTCCAGAGAAATTATTTCTAGCTTCATATTGACGATACGGTCCTAATAAAACTAATTTCGTCGAATTCTGAGATCGTTTGAAAAATGCCATTTTCCAGTCGATTAAAATCAACTGAAATTGGTCAAACACGTTTTCCTTTGCCACACTCACATATTGATTCCAAAAATTATGAATTTTGAAATCTAGCAATAACTTGACATCACGGATCCAACAAAAGTGGTTTCGTCGAAATCCGAGGTCGTTTGCAAAATTCTCATTTTCAAAGGCCTTTATATATATTAAAAAATAATTAAATTCCACAGCGACTTTTCTGAATTTTAAACTGGACATATCTTTCAAATTCTAAAGTGAAATCTCAGTTTTTTACATCCGTTAGAAAGATATCGTCAAACAGATTCAGATATTTCTGGCTTTGTCCAATTCCGACTTAAAACGAATTCTGTATATTCATTTTAAATTCGAAATCGAAATTTCAAACTACCGCGCCATTTCAGGCTCGTTATATAATTAAAATAAATTTATTCATTTTAACTTCGTCGAAAATAAATTTTTCGTCGTTATTATTTAAAATAATTCATTTTAAATGTTCAAAATTCAATAAAATCGCCAAAATAAAAATTTTAAACTGGCTCAGAATTTTCCGGGTTGTTACATTCTCCCCCACTTAAAACTTTTCGTCCCCGAAAAGGAACGATGCCGAAAGTTGTTTAACAAATCAACTCAACTTCCATTCTTTTGATTACGGCTTAAGTTCTTCAACTTTTCAGTTTCTAATAACTTTTCAAATTTTTCAAAAATTTGGCTAACACCCTAAATTTTCGAAAAATTTCGCCATATCCTCCCCTGCACCGGGATCACCGGGAAAATCCCGAAATTGCCATACAGGCCCTCTGATCTCAAAAAGAAAAAGAAAAAGCTAAGCGGCTAGCCAATAGGCTCATAAAATCATCATCACCCAAACGAAACAGTAAATTATGATAAACATGTACCTATTTGTCGGGCAAACAAATTTTATTCCTCTGCTCTAGCCTCCTTGCTATGACCTGTTCAATGTAAGTACATGTATATGCAAGCAAATGCGACCAATTTTCAATACAATTCAATATTTGATTCAATTAGGCATAATGGTTCAAAAATATCAAACAAATAAACAACACAACTAGCAATCAATTAGTTGATTAACGTTTCAAATTCATAATTTTGATATATATACAGAAAATCATGTTTTTGATGCCAAATCACACAATAAATTTATCTATATAAGTTTTAGTTCTCACACCAGTCGATGGAGATATATAGATATCACACCTTCGTCACTCGAAAATAAATGCTGATAGTGTTTCGAACCACCATCAGAACATCTCCGGGCTACTAGAGTGCGGTTCTATATCTATCCGGTATATTAAAACTTCGAATATACGTTCATGACGCGTATATGCAATATCTTTATATATCGGATTGTCCAAATTCAAAGTAAATAAATATTCAAATACATATAAACTGATTTAAATTTTCAAAATAAAATTGTTTTCGTTTGAAAAATATACTCTTCACACTCGTTCTAGGATACTACTGATCCCATCTCTAACGAGTTATTCTAATTGGATATTACTAATCTAATATCTGATGAATTCTTTCGTATGGTTCTAATGTGTCTTGTTCTCGAGCTCTGTAAACAAAAGCTCTGATACCACTGTAAGAACCCGTTACTTCCCCGTGAAGGAAAGAGCGGATGCTTTGAGAACAACACACAAAAGAACGCAGACAGAAGAACATTTCATTGTTATTACAACAATTCCATCAGAATACAAGAATATACAGAGTATGAATGAATATTACACAACAAAGAATATCGGGGATTACAATAAATTACATTACAGCGGAAAAACAATAGAGAACACAACTGAAGGTGATATACGGATACAGAGCTTTCCGGATATCATTCCAGCTGTAAACCAGGATCCTGTGAATATAAATCTGCAAAACCAAAACTACTAGCTGCCCGTGTCAAAATAACGACACCCAGAGTTTAGGTTAAAACAATAAACCCCAGGTCAGTCATGCGTGTAACGACCCGGAAACCCGTACCTTTTTGAATCGACAATAATCCACACATGTCTAACTCAAAACTGTACGTATTTACAGATTGTTAAATGACGATCCACATCTTTAACCATTATAGTCAAAAATATAGATAATCAAGGGGATTAATTTAGAATTAGAAAGAAAGAAGAAAACAAGCACAGAATCTCGCAACGGGATGAAAAAAATATAATAATCAAATAACAGTTCATGAAGCTGTTTAGAATAAACATTTGATCATTTTACAACATTTATCGGAGTTATACAATTTTATACACATAACTGAGAATACATAGTAATACAGAGCAGTAGTGGAATACACTAGTATTATTTTTTTCAAAATCATGACAAACAATTACAAATCATCAGAATTTAAAGATCTCATATTCTCCTTTTAAATTCATTTGGTTTACAATTAATTATAGATCATATATAAAAGATCGATTTATTGTTATAGTCAATAGTTTAAGAGTATTGACTAATTTACCATCAAATTTCAAAATCATTTATCTAACATATATGAAATATATATGAAAATAATATATTGTGTTGGAATGCCTTGTTCAAGTGTTTTGAAATCCCATTCGATAACGCTTGCAATACGTATCGACTGGAGCTTCGAACTCGACTCAATAAGCCAGCAACACAATATAAAACTATTTTTATATCAAAAGTACAAGTACCCTATCTCGTATATATATACACTCAGAACTCATTCTAGTCTTATCGATTTAACTATCGATTTTTTATTTAATATCGTATATATTAAATTATCAAAATAAGGGATCAGCGAATAACTGAATTCGAAGTTACAACTGGTTTGAAAACAGTTCAGATAATCAATACAAACTCCTGTTTAAAATTTGAATAATAGTATTTAATTATTATCGAAGAATTTAAATGGTTTAAACTTTAATTTATATAAATTTAAATTAATATATGTTCTAGATAGTCGAATTGGACTTCATGACCTATCCCAGTGTGTCCGGAACAGGGGTATTACCCTAAAAATGTTAGTTGCTGGGTTCAGAAAGGAGTTCGGACCCCGTGGGATTAATTTAATTAATTTTAATCATATCGGTAGACTTAAAAACTAAAATAAATAAATATTAGTGGATTTACTTTTGGCCAACACACCACAACCGTGGCCTTTCCTCCTCCTCCAATTCAAAAATGACCACGTTCTTCTCTTCAACTTGACATAGCTATGGCCTCGCTGTTCAGTTCAAAAACCACACCATCCTTTATATAAATCGCGAGCCTCCTCTTCTATAACCAAAATCGAAATGAAAGCTTCAGTAAAAACGAAATAAATCATTTCCTTCTCTTAAAAATCATAGTTCGAATCCATTAGGAAATTAAAAAGGGAATCGCAGTGAAGACCGCGAGTTCGACATCAACGAAGAGGCGCTCGTAAATCCGAGAAAATGGGTGCATTCGATTTAGGGATTGCGATGATGATCTCGAGATTTCAGAAGCGAACCGAGCTCGACATCATGACTGGAGCACTCACGACTATGGGCGACAATGCGATCAAACGGATCCGGTTGGAAGTGTTGGGGAGTTATGCAGATGGGTGAGGGTCACTGCGATGTTGAAAGCAGTCAGAGCTATATAAATGGCGTCTGTTGGAGTGATGATCGAATTGGTCCTCTTCGGTGAAACTGCATATGTTATAGGGTTGCAGGAAAATTGGGGTTTTTTTGGACTTCGTGAATGTGGCCATTCGACAGTGGGGTTCGTAAATGGACGGTCTCTTGTGAGAGCAGTAGTTGTTGAGATGATTGAATGAGAAAAAGAAGTTGATTACAAGAAAACCACAAAGCTACAAAATCAATCTCAAAAGAGTTCAAGGTGTCCAAGTGAGGGAGTGCCTGTAGATAGAGAATAATATATTTATAGTTTTTGGTGGAACCAGTAGAGAAGGTAAAGAGGGAAAAGGTGCGTTGTTTCTTACGCCATGGGAAGAGGTCGTATTTGGTTCGAAGGAATAAGGTAACTAATTTAAATAATTTTTTCATTTAAATTTATTAAACATATTATAAGTCGTGTTAAACTAATAAATGTTATATTAAATATATACGAGATCTTTCCAAATGGAATCAGTCGCGTAATTCATAGTAGCGGATTTCATAAGCTGCAAATTAAAATGGAATCAGAATAGATCGAAATTAAATATCACGGTGAGTAAATCTCACTCACTTTTTATTAAAAATTATTTTTATCCGTTAAAAATAATTGTTGTTGCTTGTTTGGATTTTTCTGGTTGCTTTAAATATATTATTTATTTAGGGTTGACTGTTATATATATATTGGGTTAATGATTGGTTGGATTCCCACAGTCTCATTAGCGGATGCCCGCAGTTTCATAGCGGATGATTTCCCTATGTGCCCCACAAATATATATTAGTGGATGACCTTCGTACCGCGATGTCCTGCCTCAAAGCAGGATGGGTATTATTTATGTTGACTAATATATTTAGATGTAGGAAAACAGGTTGGAGGGATCCAACTGGATCCCTCAAAAATATATTATCTATTTGTTTATTTGTTTGCATATATACTGTCATATATGATGTGTTACAAAACCAGAAATAAATAATTGGTTTTTTAAATATCACTGGGCCTAAATGTTGGTATTTAAAAATATCATGAAAAGGAATTTTTCAGATTTGCAAAGGAAATTCTATTTTTCTAAAATAGAAATTTGAAATTCGAATAAAATATGAATATTAACTTGTTTTAAAGAATAAAAACAAGTAGTTCATTTATAAACGAAGTTTATAAATTAAGTGAAATGAATTACCATTGGATAGTTCAGAAAATAGAAATACATGTGTGACTTTGGGAAGGGAAATATATTTTTCCAAAGAAGAAATATTTTATTTGAAAGAGAGTCTTGTTTAATAACAGTGTTTATAAATAAAGTGGAAAAATTATCATTTGGATAAATGGGAATATTTAAATTCAAATGTAAATTTAAAAATAGAAATGTTTAAATTCAAATGTAAATTTAAAAATAGAAATAGGGAAAACGTTTTAAAGAAATAAACGATGGAATTTATTATGATGTTCAGAATATAAATTGAACTAAAATAAATTCGTAAGGATTTATGATTTGAATTCGATTAATTCGAATTTATTTAAGTAGAAGTTAAATTGAATATGAACATAAATTGGGTATTATATTTATAGGTTATTATAAATAGAATTTCCAAAATGAGATTTTGGTTTTAAAAAGAAAGTTGAAAGGGGAACTTGTTTATATATTAAACAAGGAAATTTGTAAAATGGTGTTTATAAATAAAATGAATAAATTATCAAGAGATAATTTGAATGTTAAAATTCAAAGAGAATTGGAATGGAATTCGAATAAAGAAAATTTAAATACAGAATTTGAATAAAGAAATTAAAATGTTATTTAAATATAGAATTTGAATATAGGATTCAAATAGAGTTAAAATGGAATTTGAATATAAAACTCAAATAGAATTGAAATAGATTTGAATATAGAAATTCAAATGAAGTTTGAAAATAGATTTGAATATAGAAATTCAAATAAAGTTTGAAAATAGATTTGAATATAGAAATTCAAATGGAGATTGAAAATGGAATTTGAATATAGGATATTCAATTTGAATTGAAATAGAATTTGAATATAGAAGATCTAAGTATAAATTTATTTATTCCTGAGCTAAAGAAAATCGACAATTTTAGAAGATCGAAAATATTATGTTGAATTGGAAAATTGGATTTGATATATATTAAAAATATATCAGAATGAAGTTGAAGTTATTAGAAACGAAGTTAAAACGTTTATATTTATAAATATAATTAAAACGAACTCGCCGCAGCACGACAGTTTGTAAATGGTCGTTTCGAACTTTAATTGAGTATGCAGAACTCAATTGAAGTCAGAATTGGATAGAATCAACTAATTCGAATAGTAATTAGTTAATGAGATTTTGAATTGATATTGGGCTTTGAATAAGTGAATTCGATTTGAAAATTTATATTCGAAATCAAAAAGGAAACTAGAATTGAAATTGAAATTCAATTTGGTTATGAGCAAGTTTAATATTTTGTTTGAACATGTTATGTTCAAACAAAGAAGTGAAATAGGCAAAATAGCTAATTAAAGAATAAATTAGCAAGTTGAGTTAGGAAATGACCGAATTGAGTTGGATAAATTGGAAAACAGGTAAATATAGGTTGAGCAGGTATGGGATGAAGTGTATGAAGATTTTAATTCGTGTGCCCGACAAAAAGGTACATGTTTAAATTCCATATGAGGTTTTATGCGCCGTATCGGCAAGCCGCTTGGCTTTTTCTTTTTCTTTTGGACTGGTAAGGGCCATGGGAGGCTATTTGAAATATCCCGATGCTCCCGGTACAAAGGAGGTTATGGCGAAATTTTCCGGGAATTTAAGGAGTTAGAATATTTTTAAGAAGTTTGATAACTAGACATCTATATATCAATATATAAATATATAGAAGTCGATAAGGAAAACGAACTTAGAAATAGAATAGTATAATCAAAAAGGAAGTATAAGAATAAAATCTAGTAAGAATAGAAAGAGAAAGTGTACATGTGTTTAAAAGTGAAGAATTTATTGAATGGTATTGATTATTCGAGTAAGTAGTCTTATCTGTTTTGACGTTATAAATGTTATTCAGTCAACGTCTGAGAGGTAGTTATACCCCAACTTGATTGATTTCAATATTAACAAATAAATAGTAAGATTTCAGGCTCGAAGATCAATGTTGAATAAGAGTTAGTTGAATATAGTATTTGGGTTGTCATAACGATGTTTTACACAACGTCCGTTTTAACCCAAATAAATGTAAGCTTAGAAATAGACTAATAAATATTTCCTAAGTATAGAAATAAATGAGATCGGAAAAGAGATAAGTAATTGGAATATTTCCTAGTTATGAATAACATATATTTTCTAAAGTTTAGAAAATAAAGGAAGGCGATATTCGGAAATGTTTTCCAAATAGCGTAAAAGGCCAATATGGTTATTGAAAATATTTGGTTAACAAATATTGATAAAGAAATAGAGAAGTGATTTAATTAATGAAATATTAATTAAGGGCTCAGTGATTGTTTGATATTTGGATGAACACCTGTTTTCTTCGATAGTTAAATCATCGACTATCGAAACACTTGTTCTTATTCTATAGTTAATTCACAGACTGTCGAAGTTTTGACCATCGTTGTCAATATGGAGAGACCGGTTTGATTGTTATCCGAAGAACCACTCCATATTGGCATAAGTGTTGCAAACCAAGTATGCTGATTTTATTGAAGATGGAGTAAAGTGCAAGGGCTGTTGTACAAGTCCTAGGTAGAGATTGCCTAGGGTGGATGTACTGAATAGTGCCTTCGGTTTCGTTCAGTCCCAGAACAAACGTAAATGGACGAATGTCTGACAAAGTATTTCCAATGATCAAATGGGTTGGCCTATATAAATATATATGGTTGCAACGGATATATTCCCTTAGCATAATATCTAGAATATTTGTGCAAATCAATTAGTGATTAACGGATCTGACAATGTGGCATTCAAAGTGATCGTGCTATCAATGAATGATAAGTAATCGTAGCCTCAGGCCTCAACAACCGGGAAATGACAAAACTCGGGCATGTAGCATGGCTATGTGGGTCGCTCCCATTAGGTTGTATAATCACCTATCTAGAGATTCATTTAATTCCTTATTTAATTCGATGCCGTCCCATTCAGGAAACGGTTGCTGATCCCAACCGTTGGTGATATACATTCGATACACTCAAGCGAAATGAGTGGTCGATCATGTGTGGGCCGGGTTGCAAGACGTTCTTGTTGAACCCATTGTATTCCTCTCTAGAGATATACTATCGGCAGGTGGTCCCATACCAGTCCATGTTGCATGCTTAGGGCATGTGTCGCATGATAGGGGTTTCTCACTTTTCGTTAGGTGGCGAACGGGAGACTCTTACCCCTACATGTCCCGAAAATGAGGGTTGGTTGTGAAGTCGAAAGTCTGACCATAAAATATGGTGCTCGGGTACCAATGTAAGCCACAGTGGGGTATTACCTTGCTGCTTTGGGGATTGGGGGAGAGGATGGTTGCAAAGCCTACTTGAACGCCTTTTTCTGGGTCGTTACAGTAGGTATCAGAGCTTAGGTTGAGCGAACATCTAGGCTTTGTGGAATGTGCTCATTAGAGATAGGGTCAGTAGTACCCTAGAACGAGTTGAGTGTATATGTATATATATATATATATATATATATATATATATATATATATATATATATATATATATATACGAGAGCGCATATTTGTTAATTGATTAAAACAAATGATTTATATTGTGTTGGCTAGTCTGTTGAGTGGATTACAAATTTTGGTCGAATCGCGGGATGCCACGAAGTCGATAGGAATTTATAAACACTTGAACAGAGAATTTGACACGATATTGTTTTAAGTGGGTAAATGAAATAAGTTTACTCAAAATTCTATTTTGATATAAAAAGCAATAATTTTCTAGAATTATTATAATATATGGATGTGTTGGATGTTAAATTTATAATCGAATAACATTACAAAAATTGAAATGGTTGGTTATAACCAAATATAATTTATATAAGAATGAAATATATACAAATGAGATGAATTGAAATTGGATTCAGAATCAAAATTAAGAATTTAAAGTCCTGGGAAGTTGGAAAATATTTTCTGAAGTATATTAGAAAATTATAGCTTTGTTTTGAAAGGATTTTAAATAAAAACCCAGAAATTTGAATTCTGGAAATTTAATTTTACTTAAGCAAGTTAAAAAGATCAAGTGGAATAGATCGAAGTAAAAATTGATTAAAATCAATTTGAATGAGTTGAATACATATAACATGAATATGAATAGGATATGAAAGAATGTGAACCAAAAGTTTTGGTAGAACTGAAATTTATTGTAGTATGAAATGTTGAGTTCAACATAAATGAGTTATGAAAAGATAATGGTTCTGAAGCAATTTTCCTAACTTAGTAATTTCGGGGATGAAATTCTTTTAAGAGGGGAAGATTGTAATGACCCAGATTTCTGTCGAGTTATTTTAAAATATTTAATATGGATTTAAATATTGTGTTGATAATATAAATGAATTTTTATATTTATGTTATCGATTTAACTATCGATTTTTTATTTAATATCGTATATACTAAATTATCAAAATAAGGAGTTAGTGAATAACTGAATTCGAAGTTAAAACTGGTTTGAAAACAGTTCAGATAATCAATACAAATTCCTGTTTAAAATTTGAATAATAATATTTAATTATTATCGAAGAATTTAAATGGTTTGAACTTTAATTTATATCAATTTAAATTAATATCTGTTCCGGATGATCGAATTGGACTTTGTGACCTATCCCAGTGTGTTCGGAACAGGAGTATTACCCTAAAAATGTTAGTTGCTGGGTTCAGAAAGGAGTTCGGAACCCGCAGAATTAATTTAATTAATTTTAATCACATCGGTAGATTTAAAAACTAAAATAAATAAATATTAGTGGATTTCCTTTTGGCCAACACACCACAACCGTGGCCGTTCCTCCTCCTCCAATTCAAAAGGGCCAAAGATGACCACGTTCTTCTCTTCAACTCCACATAGTTATGGCCTTACTGTTCAATTCTAAAATGACACCTTCCTTTATATAAATCGCGAGCCTCCTCTTCTAAAACCAAAATCGAAATGAAAGCTTCAGTAAAAACGAAATAAATCATTCCCTTCTCTTAAAAATCAAAGTACGAATCCACTAGGAAATTAAAAGGGGAATCGCAGTGAAGATTGCGAGTTCGACATCAACGAAGAGGCACTCGTGAATCCGAGAAAATGGGTGCGTTCGATTTAGGGATTGCGATGATGATCTCGAGATTTCAGAACCGAACCGAGCTCGACATCGTGACTGGAGCACTCACGACTATGGGCGACGATGCAATCAAATGGATCCGGTTGGAAGTGTTGGGGAGGTATGCAGATGGGTGAGGGTCACTACGATGTTGAAAGCGGTCAGAGCTGTATAAATGGAGACTATAGGATTGATGATCGAACTGGCCCTTTTCGATGAAACTGCAGATGTTCTAGGGTTGCAGGAAAATTAGGTAGTGCGAATTTGAGAATGGACCATGGCGGATCTAGAGTTCGATTTTTGTGAATTGGGGTTTTTCTGGACTAGGTGAATGTGGCCAATCGACAGTGGGGTTCGGAAATGGACGGTCTCTTGTGAGAGAAGTAGTTGTTGAGATGATTGAATGAGAAAAAGAAGTTGATTACAAAAAAACCACAAAGCTACAAAATCAATCTCAAAAGAGTTCAAGGTGTCCAAGTGTGGGAGTGCCTGTAGATAGAGAATAATATATTTATAGTTTTGGGTGGAACTAGTAGAGAAGGTAAAGAGGGAAAAGGTGCGTTGTTTCTTGCTCCATGGGAAGAGGTCGTATTTGGTTCGAAGGAATAAGGTAACTAATTTAAATAATTTTTGCATTTAAATTTATTAAACATATTATAAGTCGTGTTAAACTAATAAATGTTATATTAAATATAAACAAGATCTTTCCGAATGGAATCAGTCGTGTAATTCATAGCAGCGGATTACATAAGCTGCAAATTAAAATGGAATCAGAACAGATCGAAATTAAATATCACGGTGAGTAAATCTCACTCACCTTTTATTAAAAATTATTTCTATCCATTAAAAATAATTGTTGTTGCTTGTTTGGATTTTTCTGATTGCTTTAAATATATTAGTTATTTAGGGTTGACTATTATATATATATTGGATTGATGATGGGTTGGATTCCCGCAGTCTCATTTGCGGATGCCCACAGTTTCATAGTGGATGATTTCCCTATGCGCCTAACAAATATATATTAGTGGATGACCTTCATAACACGATGTCCTGGCTCGAAGCAAGATGGGTATTATTTATGTTGACTAATATATTTGGATGCAGGAAAACAGGTTGGAGGGATCCAACTGGATCCCTCAAAAATATATTATCTGTTTGTTTATTTGTTTGCATATATACTGTCATATATGATGTGTTAGAAAACTTGAAATAAATAATTGGTTGTTTAAATATCACTGGGCCTAAATGTTGATATTTAAAAATATCACGAAAAGGAATTTTTCGGATTTAAAATGGAAATTCTATTTTTCTAAAATAGAAATTTGAAAATCGAATAAAATAGGAATATTAACTTGTTTTAAAGAATAAAAACAAGTAGTTCATTTATAAACAAAGTTTATAAATAAAGTGAAATGAATTATCATTGGATAGTTCAGAAAATAGAAATACAAGTGTGACTTTGGGAAGGGAAATACATTTTTCCAAAGAAGAAATATTTTATTTGAAAGTGAGTCTTGTTTAATAACAGTGTTTATAAATAAAGTGGAAAATTATCATTTGGATAAATGGGAATATTAAATTCAAATGTAAATTTAAAAATAGAAATGGGGAAATCGTTTTAAAGAAATAAACGATGGAATTTATTCTGATGTTCAGAATATAAATTGAACTAAAATAATTTCGTAAGGATTTATGATTTGAATTCGATTAATTCAAATTTATTTAAGTAGAAGTTAAATTGAAATAAATTGGGTTTTATATTTATAAGTTATTATAAATAGAATTTCCAAAATGAGATTTTGGTTTTAAAAAGAAATTTGAAAGGGGACTTTGTTTATATTAAACAAGGAAATTTGTAAAATGGTGTTTATAAATAAAATGAATAAATTATCAAGAGATAATTTGAATATTAAAATTCAAAGAGAATTGGAATGGAATTCGAATAAAGAAAATTCAAATATAGAATTTGAATATAGAAATTCAAATGTGATTTAAATATATAATTTGAATATAGGATTCAAATAGAGTTAAAATTGAATTTGAATATAAAACTCAAATAGAATTGAATATAGAAATTCAAATAAAGTTTGAAAATAGATTTAAGTATAGAAATTCAAATGAAGTTTGAAAATAGATTGGAATATTGAAATTCAAATGGAGATTGAAAATGGAATTTGAATATAGGAAATTCAATTTGAATTGAAATAGAATTTGAATATAGAAGATCGAATTATATATAAATTTATTTCTGAGCTAAAGAAAATCGACAATTTTAGAAGATCGAAAATATTATGTTGAATTGGAAAATTCAATTTGATATATATTAAAAATATATCAGAATGAAGTTGAACTTATTAGAAATGAAGTTAAAACGTTTATATTTATAAATATACAGTTCGTAAATGGTCGTTTCGAACTTCAATTGAGTATACAGAACTCAATTGAAGTCAGAATTCTTTAAAACAAGAAACGTCAAGACCGATTTGATAATAGTTTTCTAATAGAGGAGAAAAATCTAGATTTCATCGAATAGTTTTTGAGTTATATCAAAATCAAATTTTCAGAAAAACAGCGCCATAACCATTTAAAAACCATAACGGTTTATTTAATTTTATAAAAGGATTTCAAGCAAATGAAATCCTAATTTCTATTTAGAAAATTTCAGATTTTGAGTTGTAAATAATATGTGAACTCAAGTGGAGAAATGAATTATTTTTTTGAAACAGAAATCAGATTTTTGATTATTGAATAGAATCAACTAATTCGAATAGTAATTAGTTAATGAGATTTTGAATTGATACTGGGCTTTGAATAAGTGAATTCGATTTGAAAATTTATATTCGAAATCAAAAAGGAAACTAGAATTGAAATTGAAATTCAATTTGGATATGAGCAAATTAAAATTTTGTTTGAACATGTTATGTTCAAACAAAGAAGTGAAATAGGCAAAATAGCTAATTAAAGAATAAATTAGCAAATTGAGTTAGGAAATGACCGATTTGAGTTGGATAAATTGGAAAACAGGTAAATATAGGTTGAGCAGGTGTGGGATGAAGTATATGAAGATTTTAATTCGTGTGCCCGACAAAAAGGTACACGTTTAAATTCCATATGAGGTTTTATGCGCCGTATCGGCAAGCCGCTTGGCTTTTTCTTTTGGATTGGTGAGGGCCATGGAAGGCTATTTGAAATATCCCGATGCTCCCGGTACAAAGGAGGTTATGGCGAAATTTTCCAGGAATTTAAGGAGTTAGAATATTTTTAAGAAGTTTGATAACTAGAAATCTATATATCAATATATATAGAAGTCGATAAGGAAAACGAACTTAGAAATAGAATAGTATAATAAAAAAGGAAGTATAAGAATAAAATCTAGTAAGAATAGAAAGAGAAAGAGTATATGTGTTTAAAAGTGAAGAATTTTTTGTATGGTATTGATTATTCGAGTTAGTAGTCTTATCTGTTTTGACGTTATAAATGTTATTCAGTCAAGGTCTGAGAGGTAGTTATACCCCAACTTGATTGATTTCAATATTAACAAATAAATAGTAAGATTTCAGGCTCGAAGATCAATGTTGAATAAGAGTTAGTTGAATATAGTATTTTGGTTGTCGTAACGATGTTTTACATAACATTCGTTTAAAACCAAATAAATGTAAGCTTAGAAATAGAATAATAAATATTTCCTAAGTATAGAAATAAATGAGATCGGAAAAGATATAAGTAATTGGAATATTTCCCAGTTATGAATAACTTATATTTTCTAAAGTTTAGAAAATAAAGGAAGGCGATATTCAGAAATGTTTTCCAAATAGCGTAAAAGGCCAATACGGTTATTGAAAATATTTGGTTAACAAATATTGATAAAGAAATAGAGAAGTGATTTAATTAATGAAATATTAATTAAGGGCTTAGTGATTGTTTGATATTTGGATGAACACCTGTTTTCTTCGATAGTTAAATCATCGACTATCGAAACACTTGTTTTTATTCGATAGTTAAATCACAGACCATCGAAGTTTTGACCATCGTTGTCAATATAGAGAGACCAGTTGGATTGTTATCCGAAGAACCACTCCTTATTGGCATAAGCGTTACAAACCAAGTATGCTGAATATATTGAAGATGGAGTAAATTTCAAGGGCTGTTGTATAAGTCCTAGGTAGAGATTGCCTAGGATGGGTGTACTGAATAGTGCCTTCGGTTTCGTTCAGTCCCAGAACAAACGTAAATGGACGAATGTCTGCAAAGTATTTCCAATGATCAAATGGGTTGGTCTGTATAAATATATATGGTTGCAATGGATTTATTCCCTTAGCATAATACCTAGAATATTTTTGCAAATCAATTTGTGATTAATGGATCTGACAATGTGGCATTCAAAGTGATTGTGCTATCAATGAATGATAAGTAATCGTAGCCTCAGGCCTCAACAACCGGGAAATGACAAAAATCGGGCAGGCAGCATGGCTATGTGGGTCGCTCCCATTAGGGTGTATAATCACCTATCTAGAAATTCTTTTAATTCCTTATTCTATTCGAAGCTGTCCCATTCGGGAAACAGTTGCTAATCCCAACCGTTGGTGATATACATTCGATACACTCAAGCGAAATGAGTGGCCAGTCATGTGTGGGCCGGGTTGCAAGTCGTTCTTGTTGAACCCAGTGTATTCCTCTCTAGAGATATACTATCGGCAGGTGGTCCCATACCTTTTCATGTTGGAAATCCAATCTCCAATAAGCACCTTACGGTTTTTGATTTTATACTATGTATATGGAGCGTGAAATGCAAGCGTTCCGCTAGATTTCATTTTTTTGATGTAGACATTATTATAATATCACTGGATTTTTGTTTCAAAGTGTTTTGGGTTATAGTAAGGTAAAAACCAACCATGTTTATGTGTGGGTTGGTCTTACTATTATCCTTTCTTTCAAAAGGTCTTTGAAAATTAAACAAATGGTTTGAGTTTACTCACACTAGTCCCATGACTGACCCAGAGTTTATTTTGTTTTGTATTCCCTAAACTCTTGGGTGCCCAAATTTGTACGGGCAGTCAAGTAGTCGGAATTTTACAGATTCATTTGGAGGAGCTGGAAGCAGGAGGCTTCACCAGTTGGCTATAGACTATCATATTTCTGCTGTATACTATGTGATATCCGGAAACATGTGGTTATAATTGTTCCAGGAATAACTGTTGTGCTCTGATGATGGTACGTAAATAAAGTTACTGATTCGTATTTCAAAAAGTTATGTTATATAATATATTTTATTCGTTCCGCTGTGAGATCTGTCTTCTTTGTTTTCTTCTATTCTAATATTTCTTTCTTTCTATTTCTCATCCTCTAACTTCTTTCTAATAATGATTCGTATTTCTGTGCAATTTGGGTTGGACGTGTGGTGTTATTAGTCAACTAAGATAGTACGGATTTGCGGGTCGTTACAAGTAAAGACTACAAGAGCTAAGCAACTTGCCCCTAAAAAAACAATCTAAACATCCAGTTGGTGTATCCGCTCAACCACCATACCTCCATAGTGAAAGGTGAATGGTATATTGGGTTTAGCTCCAGTCTTTTTGCATCCCACTGGCTGCCGATGACGGGTACCCGATGATCTACTATCCTTGTTGGTCCTGACCTTAGTGTCACCTTGTCATAGCATTCTGAATGCAAAGCTACTTTTGCAGTCAAGGCCCACCCACCTGGTAGTAACGCGCGGACCCAATCTCTGCGAGCACAGCCTTAACATCAACCACCGCATAGAGGACCACCAGGAGCACCTTACGTATCTCAGGAAGCTACGTGCTTCCTGTTCCAGTCCTTTGTAGCTATCAGAATAATCAGTTGGACGTGCGATCCTCTCGTGCCCCACGACACCGCGATGATCTACCCCGTTGGGTTATTCACCCATGAACATGTGGACTGGTCCAAGCGCCTCATTTTATCATGTTATTAGACCCTATGTCTAAATATTCTTTTATTCGCTTGCCTTACCTCATCTGGTTTCCATATAACTTGGTTATTACCATTCACATTGAATTCTTAATCAAGTTACTATGTTCCTCTCGCTTATTAATTTCAGTCATATAACTTAACCCATTTAAGTTTATTAATAAGCCCACAACATGTTATTCTTTATATTGTGATCCAAGGTCTGTAATCCACAATCTCTTTATACTCTTGTTTGACTTCATAGTTACAATAACGTGTTCTACTTAATATGTAATTAAGTATATCTCAATTCACATGTTTTCTATTTAACATGTCACTTATCATTTGTGATTAAATATAACATATTTCATTTCATAAGTTGCCTTATTCTTTCTTATTTAATCATAATTCCATCTTATATTGTCACTACAACTTATCATTGTTTACTTATTAACTTAGTTCTCTTAATTAAGGTTTAATAATAAGTCTCCTTTCCATTTATTACAAACGATGTTATAATTTCCACTTGTCCCTAGGACAAGCCTTAACATGTTATTCTTATCAGCAGATTTCAGATTTCCAGGTTTACAAATTACTTAATTTATAATTAAGTACAAATTCTTACATTTCATAAATTTTCCCCCTTTTCTCTACTTATTACAAACAACTGGAAGTTAAGAAGTGAACAAATAAGTTCTAACCAGTTAATAGGATTGTTTTCTACCTTAGCAATTTCGAGGATGAAATTATTTTAAGGGAAGAAGAATGTAATGTTCCGTATTTTTAGCGATATAATAATTTTTTTATTTAATTATTGAAATAGTGATTAACAAAATTAAATGGTCGTCGAATTAAATTATACGGAATACTTAATTAATATAAATAATAGAATAATATATTTAAATTTCGAAATAGCCGGAAATAGTGGAATTCACAATATTGTGTGAATTGGATCATATATAATATATAATTCAGTTTAGAGTTGAATTATATTAACGTATATATTATATAAACGAAAGTTGAACGTATAGTTATATTATAATTTAATTCGAGCTCGAAATGGTGCTGCAGTTCGCTATTTGGCGATTCAAACTTTAAATGAATATACAGGATTCGCTTTAAATCAGCTTTCCGTGAAACAAGAAACGTTCGGAGCTGGTGAAGTATATTTTTCTAGTGGAAGAGAAAAATCAGGATTTCATCAGGTAGATTTTGAGTTGTGTCCAAATAAATTTTTAGAAAAGTCGCTATGGAAGTCCTTTATAATTTATAATGATTTATTTATATTTTAAAAAAGATTTAAACATAAATCGAATATCGGTATAACTGAGAACTTTGGAATATCGGGTTATGAATCCCAATATGGAGTTGTATGATTTTCTAGTGTGAATATATACGATAATATTTATAATAAATATTTAATTTAATTAATATTTAAATATATTAATATTTAAATGGGTTTATTTAGAGCTTTAAAAATATCCAGTTTTGCAAACGAACTCTGTTTCTGACGAAACTAATTTTGTTGGATCTGCAATATTAAATTATTGGTAGATTTCAATTTTCGGGATTTTTGAAGTCAGTGTGTGGCCGTACGGGATTTTAATGTGAAAAAAAATTGATAATTCGACTTTAAAAATACGCTGTGTGAGCAAATGGAGTCGGAATTCGACGAAACCAGTTTCGTTAGGTCCGTAATGTCGAACTTTAGCTACATGCCCATTTTCATGATTTTTGGGTATTGTGTGTGATCTTAGGAATTTTTAAACGATAAGTATAAACAACTGTTGAATAAAATTAATATAAATATTCAGTATAAAAATATTTTCCTATCCTATAAGTACCGTAGAAACCTTCCTAAACCTAAATCAACTCATTTCTTTGGTCAAAGCATTTTTCTGCCGTCGGTCTCTTTATTCCAAAACTTGGAAAATAAACCAATCTTCGAAAATCAAAACAATTTGAATAAAATCTCTTAATTCATTAAAACGGATTTGTTGAGATTGGCCAAGCAAGTGCTTCGTGTTGGCATTGGTTTTGAGAGACTCGACATCGATTTTCGCTCGCTGAAAAGCGATAGAGGATCCTAGGGCTTGCGAATATGAGGATTTGGAAACTTGATTCAATGTTTGGAGGTTGTTTTTGGTTTCAGTAGGGCATTTAGCTGTAGCCTGTGGATTTTTGGGAGATCCGACATTAAAATTGGTTGCGAGCAGCACTGTTGCAGCGGAGGAAGGGCGAAGTCGCCATTTGATAGAGCAATTTGAATGTGAAGCTGTCAGGTTCAGTGTGAAGGTCGTGAGGCAAGGAGTTTTGTAGTGTGATCCTTTGTGACTTTTATTGAATGATGAAGGAGCTTGGATCTAGGAAGTGTGCGGTTCTGGCACTATGATGGGCTGACGAGGTCAAGATGTCGCGATACAGAGACTAGCTGCGGTCTCGAAGTTGTGGTATGAGAATGAAGCAGTTTTTGAAGAGCAAGGCAATGGTGATTACGGTTTGGAAATTACTGGAGTAATGGGGGAGTTAAGTGGATGTAAAGGATCGTCCATGGACATTAGCAACAGAGTGTATTTGGGAGGGAAGGTAATGAGCAGGGAGGTTAGCGGCTAATGGTATAATTAAGGGTATATGATTTAATTAATTATCAAGTTAATGACATCTCTATATACACAAACTTGTCAAATTGATAACCTTCTCATATGTTAACGGAATTTAGAAAAACAAGATCCGTTGGGATCGTATGGATGGTGGCTATGCCATGAAACTGACTGGGAATGAATTCGAGCTCGTTACAATTTATAGCGAAATAAATTGTCGGATCTGAATCAAATCAAAGACAATTTATCGTTATTTAACGATGATCATACAATGTGAGTGAAACACACCAACTCTACCAGTTCATATTTTTGTAACATATTTTTAGAACTGATAAATGATGATTGATATCTGTATGTTGACCGTTTGATTGAATTGCTGATTGATTGTTTGAAATTATAGATAACGATATATATATATATATATATATATATAAATCGTTAATCAAACATTGATTCTGTTTATCAGAATATTTCATATTGAAATGAAATCGATGTTAATTATAGTGGTTAACATATTGAAATGAAATCGTTAATCACTTTCCAAATTTGATAATTTAAATTATCAATTCACAATTCAATTTAACTACAGATTCATTAAAACTCCACTTAGTTTTAATCTTCCCAAAAATCCATATCCTGTCTTTAACTAGGTTAAAGAACCAATGTCATCTAATACACGATTCACGATAAACCCCAAATCACCATCTATTGTTAATCGGGTTAAAGAACAGGTGTTATTCAAAACACCGCTCACGATAAACCCAAAACCAATTTAAATTCAATTCCAATTAATATTATTTAATTGGTACACTTCATTAAATCTAAATAGAAAGATTTAATCTTTTTCTCAACTGGGTTTAAGAACAGTGTCAATGAAGATACCAATCACGACAAACCCAAATCACATTTGATATTAAATACAAGGCTCTGAATAGAAAATATACCAGCTTATATTCAATATCAAATTCCACGACCAACAAATATCATATTGGAAATAAAGATATGAATATATCTTTCAAATTTCCACAACCATATCTGTATAATCACAAAATCCAACATCGAAATATTCCGAAGACAATTTCGATTCAAATCCATTCCAATTCAGGTATTGGAAATTCTGATTACTTTTAAAACCACTTTCAAATTCAATTTATTTATTTCAAAAATAAATTGATTTTAATTCTAGTTCAAAACTAGTTCATTTCGATAAGAATATATTTTTATACTTTCAAATGTGGAATTTTTCATCCCAGTTTTTCCAATTCACATATTATGATTTTACACAAATTATTAATATTTTTAATAATTTTATCAAGGCCCGTACAGTCGATTTCCATCAACGGCCATCGAACTGCACTTACAGCGACCTTTTCCAAATTTGATTTGGACAGAATTCCAAATACAACCGTTAGATTTCAAATTTCTAATATTCATTGGAAAGCTCTTTTCGATACGAACCCAACAGTTCTGGTTTTAGGAGAATCCGACGGTCGGATCTCCCGTAATGTCTATTCGAAGTCAATGGTCGAAATTCACGAACTACCACAGCGCGACGCATTCTATTCAGGCCATTATATATATAATATATATATATATTATATATATTTCATCGATTTCCTTTTAAAACGTATTTATAAATCATTTTAAATTCGTTTTCAAAACCATTTCAACTCTATATTCAAATTCAAATCAAAATTGAATATTTCATATCATTACCATTTAAATGATTATAATATCAAACGTTATATTTTGAAATCACTACCTTTTCTATATTCATTATAAAAACGAATATAATCGATATAAATATCATTTACGTCAAAATAGTGCAACTCTAATCAACACGGCTTTATATATTTCAATAAATTCGTTATTCTATTCAACAAATGAATATTTATTCTATTCAACACATGAATCTATATTTCTTTCAACACATGACTAATCTCAACACATGACTATTTTTGTTATGTAATATATTTTATAAAATTATGGTATCTATCGTTTGATTTTTAATCAGACTCCAACCGTAAAGTAGTTTCTAATCTTAAATATAATATAGATGTAAATTTTATTGCTAAAATATTTTACTCAACACATGAATAATTTCAACATATGAATAATCTCAACACATGAGCATCGTCAACACATGACTATTTTTATATTCTAATATTCTTAATTTTCCCAATTGGAATGAGGCCCAATTAGTTACCATATAATGTTAATTATATGGATTCCACCCAACACATGTATATAATGGCACTGACAAATAATCAACCATCATCCAAAGTGCGCTACTCTGTATAAGCATCAAATATAGATATCTAACGCTTATAACAACCTGTCAATCAATCGATCGACATACAACTAATTATTGGGATTAGTGTATGCCGTATTTTTTCCCGATACCCGTGTGGGGTTTCAAATCAACAAACACAGATTTTTATTTATTCACATACCCGTTAAAAATTATATTTTTAACGATAAAATATTTTTAACTATATAAATATTTTATTTCATTTCACATCACACGATCAATTTTCACCACAACAAACAATCAAACATACAAGCCATCCATGGTCTGTGGACGATGGGTGTCGGGTGCTACTAAGCACCGTCTGCATCCTAGTATGTAATTTAAACTAGAGAAGAAAATTTAAAGTGAGAAGTTCTCACCGACTAGCTAAACCAATACCACGACTTTTCATATGTAGAAATCTTCGTCGTTCTCGCCCTTCTGTCTATTTCGTTATCCGTAGCCACTACATATATAAAAACCACTTTTTTATATTGTTGCTATGTATATAAAAATTCTATTTTACACCCCTACTATGTAGATAAAAATTCTATTTTTATCACACTATTCTCTAAATAAAATTATATATCTACTTCTAATATAAAGATCGAATTTTTATATCATCGCTATAAAAATCACATTTCTATTTCAACGTATATATAATAAAAATCAAATTTTTATTTAGCTACATATATAAAGATCAAATTTTCATTCTCTATATTATTTAAAAATCGTATTTTTTTTCTTTATATAATATAAAAATCATATTTTTAATCTTCTACTAGTATAAAAATTATATTTTTAACCTCTTTCTCTTCGCTTTCATACGATATACAATGTCATATATAATGTAATGGCCACTTAGTTAGTAAATTTAACTGATTACATGAAGTGAAAGATAACAAAACTCACGTTTTTCGAAGGTGGAGGGTGGCCTTTCGCTGTTCGAAGGGGAAGGAGGCTTTGTGGCTGGAGTTGAAGGACTGTGGAGGCATAGGGGAGAAGGTTTGGTTCCACGGAGGCGGAGGAGGGTGGCAGGGGGGTCTCGTCGGCCAAAAGGGCGCGCTAGGGTTTCTAGGCGGCTCGGGTGCGTTAGGGAAGGAGGGCGGAGGCTGTAGGGGAGGAGGAGGGCGCAACAATGGGGGGCCCTCGTCGTAGGCGGCACGCAACCTGGGGGGAGGGCGCGATGGAGTGCGGCGGCGATCCCCCCTCCATCGCCCCTTTCTCTTTTTCTTTTATTTTGTTTGAAAAATGAAATCGGGGCGGGGGGGGGGGGGGGGCTGCTGAAGGTTATAGGAGGGAAGAGAGAGATTTTATTTTATTTATTTAATTAAGTAATTTCAAAAAGCAACTTTTATTTTCGAACTCGAAATCGAACCCACCGACTATCGTCCATAGCCAATTACCCCCATTCCGAACACAATGGGATAAGTATCGTAGGCTGATTCGATCATTTCGATCAGTTTTCGTCAAAATCAAAATATAACTCTATATATTGAATTTGAACGCACATTTCAATTTTCCGGGGCCACATGCTAACTCGAAAAATTCATGAAAAATATTTTCTAGCTTTGTATTGACGATACGGGCCTATCAAAACTAGTTTCGTCAGATTCTGAGACCGTTTGAAAAATGGCCATTTTCCGGACGATTAAAATCAAATGAAACTGGTCAAACGCGTTTTCCTTTGCCACGCTTACATATTGATTTGAAAAATTATGAAATTTGAAACCTAGCAATAACTTGACATCACAGATCCAACAAAAGTGGGTTCGTCGAAAACCGAGGTCGTTTGCAAAATGGCTATTTTCAAGGGCCGAAATTCCATAGCGACTATTCTGAATTTTCAACTGGACATATCTTTTGGTTCCAAGATATCCTCAATTAGATTCAAATATTTTTGGTTTCACTAAAATCCAGTTTATTTTGAATCCTATACATCCATTTGAAATTTGAAATCGAATTATCGAACTACCGCGCCATTTAAATTCCTTTTATAATTATAAGGATCTATATAAATATATACGTTCTATTTCTATTCAAAATAGATTTCTCGTCGTTATTATTTAAAATAAATCATTTTAAATGTTCCAACTTCATTAAAATTGCCAAAATAAAATTTTTAAATTGGCTCGAATTTCCGGGTTATTACAAAACATATCGAAGTTTATAGTTTTCGAGCACGTAAATGGTATTTTGAACTCAATGGAAGTGGTTTCGAGACCAAATTCATCCATATACAAAATGTGTCTTTTTAGTCATACACTCGATTAAGGATTAAGGATTAATGACGTTATTTTTAAATATATTATCATCAAATATGCGGGTTGTTACACCAACCATTAGTGAATACATTCGATAAACTTAAGCGAAATGAGTGGTCGACCATGTATGGCCAATTTTCATGGTGTTCTTATTAAACCTCATGTACTCCCCTCTAGAAATACACTATCGGAAAAAGGTTCCATACCTTGTCATGGTTGGAAATCCAATCTCCAAAAAGCGCCCATAATTTTGATTATATATTATGTATATGGAACGTGGGATGTAAGCGTTCCGCTAGATTGCTATTTATTTGATTTAGACACTATCATAATATCAGAATAGTATTGATTTTAAAGAAATGTTTTGGGTTATCATAAGGTAAAAACCATCGTGTTTATGTGTGGATCGGTCTTACGATCATTCTATCTTTTAAAAGGATTTTTAAAAATTAAAACAAGTTGTTGGAGTTTACTCACACCAGACCCATGACTGACCTAGAGTTTATTTTGTATTGTTTTACCTTAACTCTTGGGTGCCCAAATTTGTACGGGCAGTCAAGTTGTTCAGGTATTTTCAAATATACTTGGACGAGCTTAGAGCAGGAGGCTTCAACTTTAGATATTTGTCATTTATTTTCCGCTGAGTTGTATTGCACTCTGATGATGGTATGTATATGTATACCGAAATTCCTGTATTCCAAAATCTATTTTATATATATATATATATATAATTTTATTCTGCTGCGATGTTAGATTCTGTGCTGTTGTTTCTATTTTTCTTCTATCTTTTTCTTATTTAACCCATAACGATTCGTATTTCTGTGCAATTTGAGTAGAACGTGTGGTGTATTTAGTCAACTTAGGTAGTATGGATTTGCGGGCCATTACAGTGTCAGTGAGTCTGTATATGAGTGAATCGAATGATAGTGTAGTGAGAATTGTATGTAAATATGAATGACTGTGTAATATACCAGTGAACGTACAATAATGGAGTCAAAAATTTTGTACTATTTGAAATGTTGAAATAAAATATTTATTTGAATAGAATACTTTGTTTGAATATCTAATTATGTCAATAGCACATTATTCAATAAATATCGTTATATTCAACAAATTGTTACTGTATGCGATAGTAAATGTTGCAGTATGTTATGGTAAATATCGTGATAAACTAGCAAAGTGTTGCCATTGGATGGTAAAAGTGTTACTATAGATAATGTGTGGCCCACTTTTAAGTAAAATTAGTATCTGTGGCAATATTAGGAAAATGTTGTCATTGTATGGTAAAGATGTTGTCTTTGACTCTAGGGCAACGCGACAAAATGCAACACTAGGGAAATGTTGCCTTTGATCGTTTTTAGTCTACAACAACAGTTTCTGGCATTTACTGCATCATATCTTGGGGTTTGCAGTAGGCCATCTATGGTATAGTGAACCATTTATAAAATTTACGAAGATTTTGTGGAGATAACTGAAATTCCTAAAATTTCGGATGCAAATTATAATATTGGAAACATTGTTCTGCGTTCTTTTAGTATAGGTGTTTTAAAATGTTTTTAATGCATGATTTCAGTAACTAATGCTTAGTTAAATCTACTATGTATTTTATAGTAAATTACATATTATATCAATCGATTCATAAATTTTGTACTTTGATTCCATATTTATGTCTAGAAATTCACGTCATTTATTTTTCAGTCATAAGTTTGAGTTCCGTAGAAGCTGTTTAATTTCTAAAAGCAAACATTACATACATGCTAAAGGTGTTTTGTAAAGTCTGAAACAAATTTGAAACAATGCATGTATATATCCATATATATATGTATAATACGGTATCGGTTCAAATGATTCATTAATTTTTTATTTTTAAAAATGTGTTCAAGTTATTAAGTTGAAGCATCTTGACAAAAGATCTGCTTAGCTTGCTTATCAAAAAGAAAATTATAGACATGTAACTAATGGAATACCAATATTGGTTTTCACAAACTGGCCACTCCTTTTATTAATTAATTTTTGATGATAAAAGAAAAAATAGATGACAATGCTGATAGTATAACATTCAAACTCAGCTTCAGTTATGATTTTTATTCCTTCTACTTATCATATTTACATATTGTTTACTTTGGAGTTATACTATAAAAGAAGCATCAGCTTGACCATGTCAGAGAAAGGTAAATCAAAAATAGAAATGAAAATGTTCGAGCAGAATTGGAACTTTACAAAAAAAAAGGTGCTATCTTATAATGGATTTTCTTCGAATTTATACTTTTTAACTTGAATTGCTGAGCATTTGGAGTTGTTTTTGCATTTTGTTGTATGTGAGTAATTAAAAAATCGTGATTATTTGATAGTTACGTAACTACAGTGTTTTGTGAGGTATATTCAGGACACTTTGATTTGTCTTTTTATATTAGACCTCATGAATTAGGTTACTGAAATATAATAACTATAGGTCTTATTTTTTAACCTATACTCGGTTATTTTACCTTTATAATTTCATATTTTCCATTAGCACTGATACGGCTTCACATCTATGTTTGCAAGTAAAAATTTCAATATATAATTGATTTTTTTATCTACATTTTTGTAGAAAGAGAGCGAGGCCTTAGAAAGAGGAGATTGTACAGAAAAGGGCAGTTTATATGTCCCTTAGAAAGAAGAAGTGGATTGCTAAGGTTCTTATTTCTTAAAGGATGGTAAGCACATTTCACCGATTTCTAATTGAGATTTATATGTTTCTAAGCCAAGATGTAATAGCAAGCTTTAGCCTAGGCAGTTTATATGATTCATGTTCCAAGTTTAAACAAATTATATCAAGTCGAGAAGTATATTCACTATAGATTTCTAAGTTTATTTAAATTAACTCTACTTTATATCTTAATTGTCTTATATACAAACACAATTTATTGTTATGCTCTATTAACTTCATTACTTTTATTAGGTGGTCTAGATGAAAATAATGAATTTTCGCACTGTTAGGAGTATCAATATGTTTCAAACTGATTGTAGTTGTTGAAAAAGGAAGCAAAATGGTATGTTCTAACTTATGCTATCTCTAAATAATATTTTCTTTACATTTCTTTTAAGTCACGGATGAAATTTTTAAGATATATTCATTATATGTTGTTTTCTAACTTTTTGTATCAATAAATTTTATCAAACTCAGTCGGTGCTTATATTTTTATCTTACAATAGACTTCTGAAATTTTTTCATTTTTATTCATTTGATCATCGGTTTTGTCTCTCAATTTTTTGGTTAAATTGCGGTCAACTGTTGCATTCAACTTTTTTTTGTTGAAATCACTACAGTCTTCAAATTTACGCTTATTAATGAAATTATAAATGCAACTACAGGTGTAGTGGTTGTTTAATTACTTTATCCTGCATGGTAAGGGTTCAAATTATAATTTTGCTTTCTTTAATTTTTAGGTGATTTTAGTCACTGAATCAATGCAGTGTCATCAATACTGCATTTTTAAAGCACTGATTTAAGAAGTACACCCAATTATTTTACATTTATATTCCGATCAGTTGTAAACATTGCATTTTGTGAAGGCGTATGAACTAAAATAACCAAGTAAATATAGCCATATAATAACAGCTTTATTTTACTATACCCAGCAAACTTTTCCTACTACAACAATTTTGGTTATATAAACAATTTGTGCATATGTTTTCATTTATTATTTTTGCAATCATTTTGTACACTACATATAATATCGATCGCTTATTTTATTCCTTGCTTTCCCATTCTTTAATGATTGTGCCAGATAGGAATTGTCAACGTTACTGATTCAAATTCAAATTTGCTAACATGTACATTCTTTTCCCCTACTAGGAAAAATATTTTTTACGTAATCAGACTTTTACAACCGAACTTTCTTTTAAGATATCTCCAAATATCCATGAGATATTTACATCAACAGCACTTCTGCAATGATTACATCCTCTACTATGACTTAATCAACACGTTCCAATGCTTCTATATTTGTTCCTTCTTTTTTGAACCATCGTTGACACCTTTACAAACACAAAAAATGCATTATTTACAATTTCTCTATCCTTTTTTCTCATTTGTTTTCTCTAACATATTTCTTTTCTCCACCGTTTGCAATACGTACATCACCCACTTCTCTCTTTTTTCCTTCTACACCAACTACACTTATTTCAATCTACTGATTTCTTCATTAAACCAATAGCTGATCAACATTGAGAACAACAACGGTTAGCACATCGAGCTAAACGTGCTAGGATGTCAACTGACGAACGAGAACTACAGTTGGCAAATCGTAGGCAATGATGACACGCGAAACAAACCCTATTGATTACCCTATCTGCGATTACCACAAGCTATAATTGTGGTAGAAATTTTGTCGCCACTCATCAATTCCTCCATCACATGCTTCCCCACCCGACTTACTACCAACACTGTCACGCAAAATTATTTTCACGGGACATCTGAAAACTGCTGTACAAATGGGAAAATTGAAATTCACCGCTCTATCCCACCTCCCGAGCTATTGAATTTATTTACCGCTGATGGAGAATGCGGTTCTCACTTTCGCACAAACATAAGATCTTATAACAATGCTTTTTCATTCAATTCTATAGGTGCTAATATTGACCAAAACTTGGCTAATGCACGAAATGGAATGTAATCTTATCGTGCACAAGGTTCTATCTACCATAGCATTGAAATTATTCTACTGGCGCCTGCTACATATATGATACAGATCATAAGATTAAAAATCGACGACAAGATAATGCACTCTTACGTCTTGACATCTTACAGACACTACAAGAAATTTTAGATGCTTACATCCCTTACGTCCATGTGTTGAGACATTTGGGACAGAGTGCCAACATTGATGAATGCAAACTTATTATAAAGGAAGTTACAGTTGATCGACATCTGCATCTCGCGCATCTCAAGTTGTAGGTATCATTGTTGGAGATGACGGCGATGACGATATTTATGAAAGAGATATTATAGTTTAAACCGAATTAGGAACTCTACAACGAGTTCCTGATATAACATGCTTTTATGATCCGCTACAATATCCGCTTCTGCTTCCACGTGGTGAACATGGTTTGGACCTAAATATCCATAATGTTGGTGAGAACATAATCATTTTTAGAGCTTACTACTCACATATGTTAAGGTACATTTTTCCTTAACCCAATCCATAATATTTCCTGCCATACTTTTTATCTTACCTGTTGTTCATGCACTTCTTTTTTTTACTTCTAGATACGACTATTGCCAATGTCCTTTTACTACATGTTCGTCGTCTACTTCAGCAAACTTTGCTGCTTCGATATATTGAAGAATATCATCATATTATTCGAGCTGAATTGTATCAGGGTCTACAAGACGCTTTCGCAACTGGCGAGACATGTGGTAGTAAGCATCTGTTCTTCTTACTTTGCATCCTCCCACAAAGATAAATGTATCTCTTTTATTTTTTTTCAATCCCCAATTTTCATTTGCCCCTTGTAATAAAAAATTAATAATTATAATTAAATAATAGTACTCAATAATTAATTCAAAAAATAATAATAAATCATAATCACTATTAAATGATAATAGTTAACTTTAAATATGAAATAAATAATATTTACAATTAACATTTAATAATTAATTATTAGTATAATAATATTAGTTAATAAATAATATTAATTATTTTCATTGATAATTAAAATCTTTTAATAATAAATAACTAATATTGATAGTTAGTTTGATAAATAATGAATTCTTATTATTAAATAACTAATAATTAATTTTAACAATAATTATTTTTTAATGATTAGTAATTAATTTTTAACAATTAATAATTAATCATTAATATTAATAATTAAGAAGTAAAATTGAAGAAGTAATATTTAATATTTCACTACAACAGAAATATTATTTTGCAATTGCCAAAAACTGTTGTAATACGTGACAACTTGCGCCCAACAGTCTTAATATTCGGAGTCGTAATAAGTGGGTCATTTTACAACTGTTTTTTTACTGTTGTAATAAGGCCTTTTACAATGTCAGTTGTAACAGATTTATTGACAACTAACTTCTGAAATTGTAAACACTCTTTCCACAACTGCTTTAAGCTGTTGTAAAAATTATTTTTATAATTGTAATTAGCTTATTGCAAGAACTAATAACAGTTGTTATAAGTTCCTTTCACAACATTTTTTAGCTATTGCAAAAGACCCACTTACAACTATATGCAACTGTTGCAATTAACATTTCAACAACTGTTTTCATTAGTTGTGCTACTGATTCACAACTGTTCATAAAGTTGTAATAGAATCTACTACAACTGACAATTGCACTAAATACTTTTATAACTGATATTAATCAAAAAAATTAAGCATTATAATTAAAACAAATAATTCATAAATAACAATGACAGCCATTTTATGGTATTTAAATACCAAATCCTATGGCCAGTGATATTTAAACACAACAAGATCAGTCACAGTTAATATATCAAAGCATAGGTCACCACTAATGCAAGCACAATAATATAAATGTTGAGGAATCCAGTTGGATCCCTCCAACCTGTTTCCCTGCATCCACAGATGTTAATCAACATCAATAATATTATTTTCACATCGATATGAAATATCATGGTGAATAGAATTATTAAACGATCAATGATATAAATAATTCAACCATTTCAACTAATTTTATCAACCATTCATCCAACCAACCATAAAACAGTATAAAATTACTACAAAATAAATTTCAAATTCGTATATATAAAAATATAAATGAAAGAGTTAGTGAGTTTTGAGACGACCCGATTTCCCGTTCTCACGGAAACAAGGTTATCTTTTGGAATATAACACAGAAACAGATAATAGCAGAACAGAATTAAATAAATACACCAGAATGAACAATAGAATATACTGGATAAAAGTATCATCAGAGTTACACAGTATGCAGGATCTTACTTAATACAAATACAGTTCAGCTATACATAAATGTCTACAGCGGAAATAAACAAAATATGTACAATAGGAGCTGAACAGCCTAAAAGGAAATAAATGATAGAACCCATCTTCAGCTCCAGCTATCCAGAAAGAACCAGCTAAACCTGAATACAAGGCTGCCCGTGTAGAAAAAGGGGCACCCGAGTTTGAGAGTGAAACAAACTACGAGTCAGTCATGGGACTGGTATGAGAAATCCACTCAACACATACATAATTGGCTAATCACAGGACCACGCCACTTTCGTGGAACGGGTTTACTCCATTGGATTGCCAGTGCTTTAAAACAAATCTTTCTTTTAAACATCGCTATGCTTTTTATAAAAAATGAAGCCATTATAAGACTCAGTTCCCATCACACAATGCAACGCAAACCGGAGGATAGAGTTTTACCTTATAACGGCCAAAATATGCTTGATACGAATAAAACAAAGGCATTTGATATTATTGCTAGTGTTTATATGTTTTGAAAACAATTTCAAATCATAACTATCAATCATAGACGACATGAGCGTCCCATGCCACTATGTCGCCAAATGTATATATACAATCGAAATCGCATCGTCACGTATTTGGAAATTGGATTTCCGTCATGAACCAAGGCAAAAGATAGTCCTTACCGCATTCGAGACTGCCTAGCCCGTGTCTCAGGATCAGAACGCATCGACCCTTGGAGCGACAGGGCCGGTCCACCGATGTGGATTAAGAATGCCTGAACACTACGTTTCCCCACCCTTTGGGGTGTAAATGAGCCAACGAATGACTCCATCGGACCCGAATTGCCCGATCAAACCGAGGCGCCTCGCAACAGCAACAACCACATAGGTGAAAAGTATATAAATGTCAGGGCTGGTAGGTCACTGACACCACCCTAGCTAGGAAGAAACGCAGGCCCTCCCTGATGTCCTCTCCAGTTTTAGGTTCATACCGGGGTGTGAGGCTCGCGAATTCACGTTATACACAAAGCTACGCCACACAGGCGGTGCTTCGATCATCACCACAAGACTTTGCTTTTCAACAGAAGCCCTGATCACTGCATCTTAGCATGCCACACAGGCAATTCACGCCATGCGATTGATGTCCATCTATATACAACCTCTGAGCTCGTACGTCTCAGAGAAGGGCGTTAAGCAAAAGAATAAATTCTCCGCCGCCAAACAGATGTATATTTAACAGAGATCAATCAACACAGAATAAAATCCAATGTCGGACACACAGTCCATTTACAAGTCCGTTCTGGGTCTGAACGAAACCGGAGGCACTAAATACCTCGCAAACCCTTCGATCAACACGTACGTCTGAACGATAACCACTCATTATCCATATTTCGGGATGCCTCCCAATCAGGACCTCGGTTACCATCCAAACGAGGTGAAGATCTCCGGTCTTCGACCACCGTCTTCATCTTCGAATTTCAATCGTCGGTCAATTATTCGAAATGAGAATTAACTCGGCCTTTTCAAATAATTCACGTATATTTAGAATTTCAATTCGATTTATTTCAATGGTTAAATTATTCGACAACACCAATTTTGTTCTTTAATGTAATTTTCACACCAAACACATTCAACCATCAAATATCACATAAATCAAGCAAATTCAGTTTATTTCCATTCCATATCGCTTATGATATTTTATAACTATTTATCGCTATTTTTATTTATTTTAAAATAGCTAATTTATTCGAAACGACGCTTCGGGCCATAAGGCGGCCGTGGCGCTGTTTTTCTTCAGATTTGATTTACACATATCTGAAAATCTAACCGTTGGATCTTCACAAAATTTTCATCATTAGAAAGGTCTTTTCAAAACGAATCCAACGGTTCCAGTTTCGGGAAAATCCGACGGTCGGATCTCCCGATACAATCGTTTGAAGTTTCGATTTCAAAATACGAACTTCAGCGTCGTTATTCGATTAAATATAATTCTATTTATATTTATATATATAAATAAAATCGATTCTGGCGCTGTTTTTCTTCAGATTTGAATTAAACATTCCAGACAATCCAACCGTTGGATTTTTACAAGGTTGGTGCCGTTGGAAAGATTATTCCAAGGCGAACCCAACGGTTGAGGTTTCGGGGAAATCCAATGGTCGGATTTCCCGTACTAGTCGTTTGAAATCACAGTTTCAAAATACGAACTGCACGGCCTCGTTTCGTTTTAATTTTATTTATATTTATATATTTATATAAATATAGTTCTTTCAGTGATTTCCATATCGTTTTCACTTCAAAAAATTTTCTAACTCCTTAAATTTTGGAAAAATTTCGCCATAACCTCCCCTGCATCGGGAGCATCGGGAAATCGCAAATAGCGTTCCCGGTCCTTCTAATCTCAAAAAGAAAAAGAAAAAGCCAAGCGGCTAGCCAACAGGCTCAAAATCATCACCCAAACAAATCAGTAAATGTGTACCTATTTGTCGGGCACAAAATTTTATACCTCTTCTCTAGCCCCTTTGCTATAACCTGTTCAATGAATATGCATATACATATATATACAGTTCTTATCATTTATCCTTTTCTATTCAACTTCATATTTGATTTCTGTTTGGTTTAAAGACACCATTTATTCTAATGTTACATACATAGGTGCAAATCATTTCATTAGCTAATTAATGAATATTTCATCTCATATATGTTTATTTTGAACAAGTGGCTATTTTTAACACTTCACATTTCAACGATTTATGCATACAATAAAAATGTGATTTTTATTGTAAAACAGTTCATTTCAAAACAGTATTTTTCTATATAGTTCATATAGGTGACAAAATAGGATTTTTATCATAAAACAATTTATTTCAAAATATGAATACCATTCAACACATGAATTTCTAATCAACGAATGAATATCAATTCAACACATGAATGTTTTCTATAGTTTCTATATATAGATAAAAATGTGATTTTTATTATCGAACAATTTATTTCAAAATATGAATACCATTCAACACATGAATTTCTAAACAACGAATGAATATCAATTCAACACATGAACGTTTTCAATAGTTTTTATATATAGATAAAAAATGTGATTTTTATTATCGAACAATTTATTTCAAAATATGAATACCATTCAACACATGAATTTCTAAACAACGAATGAATATCAATTCAACACATGAATGTTTTCTATAGTTTTTATATATAGATAAAAATGTGATTTTTATTATCGAACAATTTATTTCAAAATATGAATACCATTCAACACATGAATTTCTAAACAACGAATGAATATCAATTCAACACATGAATGTTTTCTATAGTTTTTATATATAGATAAAAAATGTGATTTTTATTATCGAACAATTTATTTCAAAATATGAATACCATTCAACACATGAATTTCTAAACAACGAATGAATATCAATTCAACACATGAATGTTTTCAATAGTTTTTATATATAGATAAAAATGTGATTTTTATTATCGAACAATTTATTTCAAAATATGAATACCATTCAACACATGAATTTCTAAACAACGAATGAATATCAATTCAACACATGAATGTTTTCTATAGTTTTTATATATAGATAAAAATGTGATTTTTATTATCGAACGATTTATTTCAAAATATGAATACCATTCAACACATGAATTTCTAAACAACGAATGAATATCAATTCAACACATGAATGTTTTCAATAGTTTTTATATATAGATAAAAATGTGATTTTTATTATCGAACAATTTATTTCAAAATATGAATACCATTCAACACATGAATTTCTAAACAACGAATGAATATCAATTCAACACATGAATGTTTTCAATAGTTTTTATATATAGATAAAAATGTGATTTTTATTATCGAACAATTTATTTCAAAATATGAATACCATTCAACACATGAATTTCTAAACAACGAATGAATATCAATTCAACACATGAATGTTTTCTATAGTTTTTATATATAGATAAAAATGTGATTTTTATTATCGAACGATTTATTTCAAAATATGAATACCATTCAACACATGAATTTCTAAACAACGAATGAATATCAATTCAACACATGAATGTTTTCAATAGTTTTTGTATATAGATAAAAATGTGATTTTTATTATCGAACAATTTATTTCAAAATATGAATACCATTCAACACATGAATTTCTAAACAACGAATGAATATCAATTCAACACATGAATGTTTTCTATAGTTTTTATATATAGATAAAAATGTGATTTTTATTATCGAACGATTTATTTCAAAATATGAATACCATTCAACACATGAATTTCTAAACAACGAATGAATATCAATTCAACACATGAATGTTTTCTATTCAATGAATAAATATAGTTTAAGCAAATGAAAATGATTCAAACACACAAATATTATTCAAAATTTCGGCAGCATAACGGCAGGGTAGTTACACCGGCACCGTCCCTAGTACGGCTCCTCGCTCTACCTTAAAACCTCGCGGTTTTTGACAATGCGGTTCATGCATCTAGTTCGCACGCAGGCGGCATGTATATATTTATTTCATTTCCACAAACTAATCCTATGTGGTTTCAACCAAATATTTCACAACCACAAACGAGTATTTTTCAACCGCAATCAACCAATATCAATCACAAACAATCCCAAACAATCATTCAATTTTCACAACAATTTCAACCAATAAATATCGTCCATGGTTTGTGGACGAGGGGCGTATATATATATATATATATTTATATATAGCAATTCACTTTAATTTCAACACATATATATATATATATATATATATTTTTAAATCAGAAATCTCACCAATAGCTATCCAACTGCACGATACTTCCTTTTATAGAAATCTTCGCCTTTTGTCGCTTTCGCCCGTATTCTCTACATATGTAAAAATCGAATTTTTACGATGTTATTCAATATATAAAAATATGATTTTTACTTCGACTTTCAATATATAAAAATATGATTTTTACTTCGACTTTCGATATATAAAAATATGATTTTTACTTCGACTTTCAATATATAAAAATATGATTTTTACTTCGACTTTCAATATATAAAAATATGATTTTTACTTTTCTACAAATCTGATCTTTTTAAAGTTTAAACCTTTTGCTTTTAACTTAAAACTAAAATCAGTTTTAAAGTTCAAACCCTTTTCTTTTGACTTAAAATTAAAATCAGTTTTTACTTTTAAAACAAAATCAGTTTTTATTCTTTTATAAAATCAGTTTTTATTTCTTAAAACAAATCAGTTTTTATTTCTTTTATAAAATCAGTTTTTATTCTTTTTAAAAAATCAGTCTTTATTTATTTAACAAAATCAGTTTTTAATATTAAAACAAAATCAGTTTTAAATTTTTTTAAAACAAAATCAGTTTTAAATTCTATTTTTATAAAATAAAAATAAAATAATAAAATAAAAGAAATACTTACAGAAAAAGGGGGGGGGGGGTTTCTGCAGTTCGTCGGCGGCAAGGTGGAGTTGGGCTTCGAACGGTGGTGGCAGGAGGAGTTGCTTCGAGGGGGGGTGGCGCGGCGTCTTCACGAGGGGTTCGAGGGCTTCAAGGGGGGGGCGCGGCGACTTCGAGGTGGGCGGCGGCTTCGGGGTCGGCGTCGAGGTTTGGAGGGAGGACGGCGGCTTCTAGGTTTAAGTTTTTTTTTTTTTTTTCTGTTTTGAAATCGAAATGAAAAAGGGGGGGGGGGCAGAACGAAGATAAAGGGAGGGAAAGATTATATTTTATTTTTATTATTTTATTTAATTATTTAATTTCGCAAAAAGGTTGACTTTTACATATGACCTCGAAACGAGGCCCACCGCCTGTCGCCCATAGCGTTTCACCCCCATTCCGAACACAATGGGATATGTATCGCAAGCTGATTTGATCGTTACAATCAGTTTCCTTTTGAATTTTCATTTAAATCACTATATTGAATTTTAAACGCACATTTCAAATTACCGGGGTCACATACTAACTAGAAAAATTCCAGAAAAATATTTTCTAGCTTCGTATTGACGATACGGTCCTAACAAAACTAGTTTCGTCGAATTCTGAGACCGTTTGAGAAATGGCCAATTTCCATTCGATTAAAATCAACAGAAACTGGTCAAACGCGTTTTCTTTTGCCACGCTCACATATTGATTTGAAAAATTATGAAATTTGAAACCTAACAATAACTTGACCCTGCGGATCCAACAAAAGTGGTTTCGTCGAAATCCGAGGTCATTTGCAAAATGTCCATTTTTAAGGGCCTGAATTTCATAGCGACTATTCAGAATTTTCAACTGGACATATCCTTTGATTCCCGCTTTCAAATTTCGATTGGTCGGATTCGTTAGAAAGATATTCACTAACAGATTTAAATATTTTTGGTTTCACTAAAATCCGGATTGTTTTGCACCCGGTATATTCAATTGAAGTTTGAAATCGAATTATCGAACTACCGCGCTATTTTCAATTCTATATATAATTATAATTAGTTATATTCGTTTTCAAATGTCGATTCAAACTCAATTTTCATCGCCATTATTTAAAATATTTATTTAAAATATTTAAAATCCATTATTTTAGCCAATTTAAAAATTTTAAATTGGTTCAGATTTTCTGGGTCGTTACAAGTTTACTCACCTTGCTTCGTAGTTGTCGATTCTGCTTTTGTTTCATATAAAATGAAACGGGCGTTTGATTTTTCCTTGAAATTCCAGTGAACTCTGATTTGATTCCAAATCATCTTGATCGTATTGTATTCGATGCCACTATCCCAATGAATCTTGTTTTGCGAAATTCTGTAATCGTATGAATTATATATCGAAGTTATAAGATTTGAATACATTTAAACATCATTATCCTTTTATTAATTATACTCAATTATACCCTTAATCATGATTTAAACAGTAAACCCTCATTTGCAAACTACTCACAAACTTGGAGTCATACTATATCATTCGAACAAAACCCGGTTATATATATAGTAAAGTTGTTTAATTGAATTAAACCATATGTTTACCTTGATTAATTATTTCATAATCACGTATATGGCACATTAGTTCTTCTTCCCGGGATAACAGAAAAACATGCTGCTCCTTGGTCTGGTGGGTTTCGGCCATCGTGGTTTCTTCAAACCCCCTGTTAATATTAATCAATTTTCTTAACCCTGTTTGCCAGCTAATGCCAACGTTTTTATTTAAATCCTTCTTCACCGTGACTCACATACACTGTTGCTATTTTTCCTCCATTTTGAAGACTTTAATCCTACATTTCTCGTCTGTTTCTTCCATTTCCACACCAGGTTTCACGCTTCCATAGCAGATCACAACTTCTACACCTTATTTACAGTACTTAGTGTGAGCTGGTTTCACAAAATATTCCCATGAACTTCCCTTTCCATAAAGACATCCAAACCCATCTTGTAACAACCTGCCTTTTTGACCGCTCTAAGTCGGTATTTAAACCAACTTAGAACGTTCAAAACGACAGTTCGTTATTAAGCTTACAGGGTTTAAACAGAAAATAACACAAAATCACAGTACACAGTAATATGCAGCGGAGAAAATTTCATAAATATCAGAGTTAATACAAAACTATTCGTACAGCGGAAAAAGTAAAATATACACATGAATTTTTTTTCAAAAGATAAAGCTTTACAGTTTTGTCGAGCGCGCCACATGCGTCTTTACGCTTCTCCACTTCGTTGCAAGCTGAATTCATTAAAATCTGCAATGCTCGTATCTGACCCGAGCATTCCATGCAAAACATAAAACACTCGAGTCAGGATTAATCATAGTTCAAGTAAAATGATTTCAGTGGAAACTGAAGATGATAATTAATCCTAACTTCAAAAATATACACAAAATAAACGTTGCGTAGTAACTACCCATATCAGCTCTATATCAATGACTAGTTCAAGTGTGATTACAGGTAGTAGTGAATACTAGGGTGTATACTTAAGGATGTATATAAAAATAAATATAGTTAAACTTGCATGGTACTCTCATGCATTCCAATGGGAACAACCACAAGCTATAACAATGTACACATACAGTAAAAGGTGTGTTTAACTCTTCCCAAATAAAGAATAAATATGCAGTAACACGGGTGTAGCAATATCTTGCAAGTGTGTCCATAAATACCATTTAAGTTTCAAGTGCAGGTGCTATATACAACTTCATACAAGGGTGGATAGTGATCAAAAATTTCATGCATACCAAGTTTATATAAGCCACGTTTCCCAAATGATAGTAGCCACCAACTTTCTTAACTGACTAAGGCAAGACATGTATGTATGTAAATATAAAGCAAATTTTGTTTAATTTACTTGGCCACTGTTTAGCACACACAATGGAAGTGAAATATAAAACAAACATTGGTTTACCACAGAAGAATGCCAATTTCCAGTTATCTGTGTATATTAGTGATGACTAAATGATGCCTACAACGATATCAAATGGATGGCCATAGCAATATACTTGTTTAACAATTGGAATGCAACATGGATATACTTATTTAACAATTTGAATGCAACACATAAGTATTTCAGGTAAGTCTACAAGACATTATAACATGCAAAAGTAATACGTAAGTATTTCAGGTGAGTTTATATATGTACCAATCTAAGTGTATACATGCATATACAAAAAATCAAATCAGACAAGTGGAATGTATAGCCCCAAGATAACAGTAAAAGTAGGATTTATTCCTATTTGTGACCCATCAGTTTGCATGCCTACAGTTACTTCAGATCTGTCCTAAAATATGATACCTGCATGCTACAGCCAAACAATTTAAAACCTACTCTTACCAAGGATTGAACCCAACATGCACACATTAAGTGTCAAACCAATTCATAATATATATATATATATATGTGTGTGTGTGTGTGTGTGTGTGTCATACTTTACTGAGTATAGTTTTTTAGGTTGGCACTGACTAACAAATAAAAGTTGGCAACAGATCGAACAAAGGCAGCGGGTATTTGGGGTGGATACGCATGCCGTCGTAAATACGTGTATACGCACATCGAGATATATATTTTCACGTATGAATCGGCCTCTGAATACATACCCATAAGCAAGTTCAAGAAGGTCGACAAAATGTAGCAGACAATACCGATTTAAGGCCATAATTAATTCCAAACAACATGCACACATTTTAGGTCAGTATGATAGGTCAAGACAACCAAACTTCAATGCAATTTAACCAATACACTTTACCACTAGAGTCTAGTGTAGAACTGAAATCAACTAACTTGAAATAAGGTGAATCATGAGTCGAAACTCACCTTGAACGGCGCTGACTCATGGAGGAGGGGTGGTAGCGTTCGGAGATTGTCTTGGCTGATGGAAGGCATACGAAATAGCCAATGGAAAGGAGGGCCTGCGTTGACGACGAGCCACAATGGTGACTCGGTCGACGAGAAAGTTGTGCAAAGCTACAGTGGTTGGGTACTGCAGGCAGACCAGAGTTGGAGGAAGGCTAGGAGCCAGGTGCAATGCAGTGCTCGACTTACGGGGGAAGGCCGACTAGCGCTGGAGGAAGCGGAGATGAACGGAGGGGATGGCTTGCGTTGACCAAGGCTTGGAGGTGAGAGCGGCACTCGAGGGGACCGATGGAAGATTGCCTCGATTGGATGAAGTGGTGATTTGAGAAGAGCAGCCATTGATTTAGGGAACGATAAAATCAGTGATAGTCATTAAAGAATTTGGGATTATATGATTTAGGAAAAAAAATTGGGGATGGATTTGTTTGGCTGAGAAAAAGGGAAAGGGAGGAAGAGTATGCCAAAGAGACGTAGATTTCCAGTGACATATATAAGCATTTGAACGGTTGTGATGTACATGAATTATAATGATGGTTGGGTACCGAAGCGTTAGATCAAATGAATGAATTGGCACAGTTTGTTCCTTTGCTTCTTAAGATTCCAACCCTTTTTTTTAATGTATACGTATGGAAATATAAAGAAAGAAGTGAATGGTTTGCGGTAAGAAGAAGGGACGCATAGTCATAGAAAGGGGAAAGGAAAAGGTTCTCTAATTGGATGGTTGAAAAATCACATGCGCATGCATGTTTAATTAAGAAGGTGAACGTTTCTTCCCATTATTGCCCTTTTTAGCGCTATGCAAACGATACAGACTGGTTTTGCAGACCCAAAATGGCTATAAAAATATGCTGAATCGGAATAGGGACACGTCGAACTCAAATGACATTGTTTCAAAAATGAACCATTCAAGCATTTTGCAATTTCATCGTGAACCGGGCACCAGAACTGACAAGTGAATATATTGCGGAAACCAGCTCGACGAGACGGACGCAACCGTACACAGTTTGCAGTGTTATGACGCTTTGATCAAAACGCGTTACGGACCCCTTTTAACATAAAATCATATATACGGACATGCATACGGTGGTTCATATATCCGAATTTCACGAAGCAAAAAATGACGTTCTCTTCAGAATACAGTCTAGTATTCTTAGTTCAAGTTTGCTCAAGTTCCGACAACGTTTCGTTCGTAGTAATTATTAGTTGCTTAATTAAATTAACGCAAATGGTACAAACTTGCGTATTTTTTCTATGAAATTAATTCTTACGCTATGTTTAATTAAACGCATCTCAAATATAAATTTTATATTTGAAACCATTTCAAATTCAAAAATTAAATTAAATTCAATAATTTAAATGATCAAAAAATATGGGATGTTACACATCTTCTCCAGAATAAACAAAAATCCATTTCTACCATCTGACATCTGCAAACACTCACGTCCCTTCCTCCTCATCACAAATGCTTAACTCTTCTTCTAGTCGTCACAACGCCCTCCCGCTATTTTTCACATGCCCAGTAAGAAAAACGGTATAAAACTCCAAGAGATCCCACCAATCTTTGCTAGCTTGTGTAGAAAACCAATGGCCTCCTCCTAAACAACCATTAAATTAACACTAATCTTAATCTTAAACACATCAATCCCTAAGCCCTGTTTTAGATGTTAATACATCTTCCCCATATACTTCATTTATTCGATTTCTACCACCCCTCAAAATAAAAATCAATCCGCCCCATGCCTCAGACATTCAACACCAACGCAGCTCCACCATTTGCCAAACAGACTTTGTCAGTGCCTTCCCCTTCACCACCTCCACCTTGTAACCACCACAACATCCACCCCAAAACTCTGTAAAAGGATCGCGGCCCTCCCTTGAAAGCGACGGCTCCAGATTTGGAGCATAGGCCACCCCTAGGCACTGTGTTGATCTTTACGCGACTAAAAAGAAGCTCGAGTTGAATAAAATACCTGAGAGGCTGCAGCTAATTGAAAGCGGGGCTCGGTGGATTAAACGGAATCAAATTCCATTTTGTTTTGGGTTTTCCAGGCTTTTCCAAAGATTTATTTTCTCTCATTATTTAATTTTTTTCTTCCTTCTTCTATGTTTAGGAAAGAGATTGGTAACACTAGTATTTAAAGGAGAAGCTTCTTGCGGGGCACGGAGTGTAGTAGCTTGGAACCCATGGTAACATCAACTTGGCACGCACGGGATAAAATCTTGGAGTGTACGGTTTTGGGAAAAATTGGAGCACACACTTCTGTTTAAGTTAGGCATAGTGACCAGCTTAGTAAATACTTGTAATAACCCGGAAATTCTGGGCCAGTTTAAAATTTTTATTTTGGCAATTTTAGCGAATTTTGATTATTTAAAATGAATTATTTTAAATAATATCGACGAGAAATTTATTTTGAATTGAAATTGATGTATATATTTATAAGCGTCGTCGTTAGAATATAAATATTTATTTTAAATTATAAATGGAATTTATAGAGTTAGTATGTGACCCCGGTAATTTGAAATGTACGTTTAAAATTCAATATAGTGATTTAAATGTAAATCCGACGGAAACTGATCGAAACGATCAAATCAGCTTGCGATACATGTCCCATTGTGTTCGGAATGGGGGCGAAACGCTATGGACGACAGGCGGTGGGCCTCGTTTCGAGGTCGTAGGTAAAAGTCAACTTTATGCAATTTAATTTAATTAATAAAATAAAATAAAATAAATAATATTTCACTCCCCTTTTTCTTTCTGGCCCCTCCCCTATTCCTTCTTTCGATTCAGAAAAAAAAAAAAAAGAAAGAAAAAAAGATGGATCCATCGTTGAACCGCCGGAAGCCCTCCACCGCCGCCCTCGTCTCGCGCCTCCTCCCCTTCTTCTTCTCCGACGATCGCCCCCCCCCCCCCCCCCCCCCCACCAGTGACGCCCCTGCGTCGATTGACAACACGCCGAGACCCCGACATCGCATCCCCAGCCTCCGCCTCCTCCAGTCGGATGCGCCACCAGCACCCTGCTCCTCCTCCTGCCGCACCTCCCAGCGACGTCACTCCCCTTTCTTCGATGCAGTAAGTTTTTTTTTACTTTACTTTATTTTATTTTTATTTTTCAATTCTGAAATTCTAATTTTAAAAGCATTTAAAACTGTTTTTTTTTTTAAAAAAAAGGGTTTAAAAACTGATTTTTTTAGGATTAATAAACTGATTTTTTTAGGATTAATAAACTGATTTTTTTTAGGATTTTAAACTGAATTTTCTAAGAGGTTTAAAAACCGAATTTTTTGAAAAGCATTTAAAAACTGATTTTGAAAAGATTTTAAAAACTGATTTTATTTTTAGACTTTAGAACAGAAAAAGATTTAAACTTTAGAAAGAGAAAGGTTTGAACTTTAAAATAGAAAAGACGGAATTTTTATTGAGTAGAAGAAGTAAAAATATGATTTTTATATTTTTAAAGTAATAAAAATATGACTTTTATATTTTTAAAGTATTAAAAATATAGTCTTTACTATATAGATGATATAAAAATATGATTTTTGGTTAGGTAGAGAATTAAAAATATAATTTTTACATGATAGGAATATTAAAAATATCATCTTTATATAGGTAGCAAAATGAAAAGGCGATATTTTTAGATATGAAAAGACGATATTTTGATATGAGTAGGGAAGTAAAAATATGATTTTTACTTCGAGGAAAATATAAACTTTATTTCTATAAAGGGAAATCTTTATTTTTATAAAGGCGAAATATATATTTTTGAAAAATCTATTTTTACAAATATGAAATAGCGATGAAAATTCTATTTTCACAATATGAAGTTAGCGATAAAAATATGATTTTTACATAATAGAGAATATAAAAAGGTGATTTTTTTTTATATATACAGTGTATACGGGCGACGAAGATGACGAAGATGCGATAGCGATGAAGATTTCTATCAATGAAGTGTCGTGGAGCTAGGATAGCTTTATGTGAGAATTTCTCACCTTTCAATTTCTTTTCCAGATATATATATATATATATATATATATATATATATACTAGGATGCAGACGGTGCTTAGTAGCACCCGACACAATCGTCCACAGACCATGGACTTGTTTGTTTGGTTGCATAGATTAGTTATATGATTTGATTTGAATTTGGTTGATTGGTGATTTTGATTGATGTGTGAATGGCGTGGGCCTTCACTAGACCGGGGATAAGGCTAGGCCTCGTCCCGTTTCTAGTATCGTGCCGTTATGCCGCTGAAATTTTCTAAAATATGTTAGAAAATAAAAATATCATTTTATTGTGTAAATGAATTGAATAGAAATTCATAGGTTGAAATAAAATGTTTTATCGTTAAAATATAATTTTAAAGTGAAGTGAATAAAATAAAATATTCATTTATAAACCGGACGGTTTGTTTATGTACACCTATTTGAATGACATTGATTGGGACGATAAATTTTACACATCGCCCAACTGCACAAATAAAATCTGTGTTTGATTGTTTGAAACCCTACACAGGTATTGGGATGAAATTTGAAGTTCACTCATCCTGATTGATTAAATATGTCGATCGATTGATTGACATGCTGTTATAAGCGTTAGATATCTTTATTTGATGCTTATACAGTGTAGTGCACTTTGGTTGATGGTTGATCATTTTTCAATGCTATTATATACATGTGTTGTATGAAAATCCATATAATTAATTTTATATGGTAATTGATTGGGCCTCATTCCAGTTTAGAAATAGAAATATTTGAAATAGAAATATTCGAAATGGAATATTTGAAAATATCAATATATGAAGCCGTGTTGATTAGATTGACGCCATTTTGACGTGAACGATATTTATATCGATTTCGAAATGAATTGAATTGAAAACGATTTCGAAATGAATTGAATTGAAAACGATTTCGAAATGAATTGAATTGAAAACGATTTCGAAATGAATTGAATTGAAAACGATTTCGAAATGAATTGAATTGAAAACGATTTCGAAATGAATTGAATTGAAAACGATTTCGAAATGAATTGATTTGAAAACGATTTCGAAATGAATTGAATTGAAACCGATTTCGAAATGAATTGAATTGAAAACGATTTCGAAATGAATTGAATTGAAAACGATTTCGAAATGAATTGAGTTGAAAACGATTTCGAAATGAATTGAATTGAAAACGATTTCGAAATGAATTGAATTGAAAACGATTTCGAAATGAATTGAATTGAAAACGAATTCAAATTGAATTGAAAGCAAATTGAAATGAATTCAAATTGAATTGAAATTTGAATTGAATAGAAATGAATTTTGAAACGAATTTATAAAGAAGAATTCAATTTTGCTTTGAATTGAAATGGAAGTTGAAATAGATTTTGAAACGAATTATAAAACTATTTATATAATTCGTTTTGAATAGAAGATCGACGAAATATATATTATATATATAATATAATGGCCTGAATAGAACGCGCCGCGCCGCGGCAGTTCGTGAATTTCGACCATTTATTTCAAACGGACATTACGGGAGATCCGACCGTCGGATTCTCCTAAAACCGGAACCGTTGGGTTCGTATCGAAAAGAGCTTTCTAACGAATATTAGAAATTTGAAATCTAACGGTTGGATTTGGAATTATGTCCAAATCAAATTTGAAAAAGGTCGCTGTAAGTGCAGTTCGATGGCCATTGGTGGAAATCGACTGTACGGGCCTTGAAAAAATTATCAAAAATAGTAATAATTTGTGTAAAATCATAAGAAATGATTTGTGAAGATTTGGGATGAAAAACTCCATATTTGAAAAGATAAAAATAGTTTTTATCGAAATGAACTAGTTTTGAACTAGAATTATAATTCTATTTATTTTTAAATAAATAAATTGAATTTGAAAAGGGTTTTAAAAATAACCAGAATATCCAATGATTGCATTGGAGTGGATTTGAATCGAAATTGTCTTCGGAATATTTCGATGTTGGAATTCGTGGTTATACAGGTGTTGTTATGGAAATTTGAAAGATATATATTTATATCGTTATTACCAATACGACATTTGTTAGTCGTAGAATTTGATATTGAATATAAGCCGATATATTTTCTATTCAGAGCCTTGTATTGAATATCAAATGTGATTTGGGTTTGTCGTGAATGGTGTCTTCAGTAACACTGTTCTTGAACCCAGTTGAGAAAGGATTAAATCTTTTTATTTAGATTTAATGAAGTGTACCAATTAGATAATATTTAATTGGAATTGAATTGATATTGATTTTTGGGTTTATCGTGGACAGTGTTTTAAATAACACTCGTTCTTTAACCCGATAATTAATGGAATGTGACTTTGGGTTTATCGTGAACCGTGTTTTTAAATGACACAGATTCTTTAACCCAGTTAACGATTAAAACTAAGTGGAGTTTTAATGAATCTTTAATTAGATTGAAATGATCGAGAATGGAGTATCACCAGTTTTGCTCCAGGCGATAGTTAAATCTTTAATTAGATTTGAACGTGAAATGGTAATTGAATTTACCGATAACACCGTGGTGTTAGATATGAAGTAGGACCAGTTTTTCTTCATGGGATGAATAGGTTGGGATTGGGAAATTAAAACAGCTGATTACTTCGGTAAGGTTCGCTAATCCCGACTAGTTTTGAATTGATATTCAAAAATAGATTAAAGAATAAATTCAAGGAATTTATCTTGGATAAAATTAATGGGAACCTTTCCCTGTGAATGTGAAATTTAGAAACTAACTGTCGGTTAGCCAAGCAGAATGGTTTTCTGGACATTGATCTGATGTTGGTTTCGGCCTTCGGGGTTAATATTTGGGGAATTATTCTCTTGATTAATTTACGGTTAGTGACTGATGAATTGGAATGAGGCGTATGTTGTGTTTGTGTAACACTTATTTAAAATATACGCGAGTTATTCGGAAAGACCGGGTTTATCCCATTCTGAATAATTGATACGACGATAAGTCGAAGATGAAGACGATGGTCGAAGACGGGAGGTCTTCACGTCGTTTGGGTGATTACTGATGATCTTGATTGGGCTGTACACCCAAGAAGATGGAAACAGTTGGTGATCGTCCAGACGTACTTGGAGATCGATGGATATGCGGGGTACTAGGTGCCTCCGGTTTCGTTCAGACCCAGAACGGACTTGTAAATGGACTGTGTGTCTGACATTGGATTTTAGTCCGTGTGATTGATCTCTATTAAATATATATCTGTTTGGCGGCGGAGAATTTATTCTCTTGCTTAACGCCCTTCTCTGAGACGTACGAGCTCAGGGGTTATATATTGATGGATATCAAACGCATGGAGTGAATTGCCTGTGTGGCATGCCTAAGTGGCAATTGATCGAGGCTTCTGTTGAAAAGCAAAGTCTTGTGGTGATGATCAAAGCAAGGCCTTTGTGGCGTAGCTTTGTGTAACGTTTACTTCGCGTGTTTCACACCCGGTATGAACCAAAAACGGGAGAGGACATCAGGGAGGACTTGCGTTTCTTTCTAGCTAGAAGTGGCGTCAGTGGTTTTACACGCCCTGACGAGTTTGACTTATGTGGTTGTTGCTGTTGCGAGGTGCCTCGGATTGATCGGTCGTTCTCGAACCGATGGAGTCATTTAGTTGGCTCATTTACACCCCATAGGGTGGGGAAACGTAGTGTTCAGGCATAATAATCCACATCGGTGGACCGGCCCTGACGATCTAAAGGCTTGCCTGCGGGCTTGCCTGTGGCTCGGGCTAGAGAGTCACGAATCGGTTGAGGACTATCTTTTGCCTCGGTTCATAGATGGAAACCCAATTTCCAAATACGTGACATTTGCGGTTTTATTTGTAGAGCCTAGTATGGCGACATGATATATGGTACCCATGCCGCCTATGATTGATACTTATGATTTGAAGTTGTTTTATACACTATACACTTATTATAGTATCAAATGATTTGTTTTAAACGTATCAAGCATTCTTTGGCTGTTATAAGGGAAAACCCTATCCCCCGGCTTGCGTTGCATTGTGTGATAGGACCTGGGTCTTATAACAGCTTCATTTTTCTTATTTAGCATTGCGCTGTTTGTTTTATGCACTGGTATTCTTGGGAGGAAACCCGTTCCGTGTTATACGGCGTGGTCCCTTGATTTACCTAACTTTAAAATAAAGAATTAATAACTGTTTTAGTTCTCACACCAGTCCCATGACTGACCTGGAGTTTATTGTTTTAACCTAAACTCTGGGTGCCCCTATTTTGACACGGGCAGCTAGTAGTTTCGGTTTTGCAGATTTATATTCACAGGATCCTGGTTTACAGCTGGAATGATATCCGGAAAGCTTTGTATCCGTATATCTCTTCTAGTTGTGTATTGTATTATTTTCTGCTGCTATGTATTTAAATGTAATTTAAATCTCTGATAATTCTGTGTATTATTCATTTATACTCTGTATATTCTTGTAATCTGATGCATTGTTGTAATATACATTGAAACGTTCTTCTGTATGCGTTCTGTTTTGTTCTGTTCTCAAACGATAGGGCGTTTCGAACGGCCTGGATCGGTTTAGCGACTGGTTCGGACCGAGCGAAATTCCTTGCCGTCTCAGTTGGTATCAGAGATTTGGTTTACAAAGCTCAGAGAACAAGACACATTAGAACCATATGAAAGAATTCATCAGATATTGGATTAGTAATATCCAATGGGAATGACTCGTTAGAGATGGGATCAGTAGTATCCTAGAACGAGTGTGAAGAGTATATTTTTAAAATGAAAACAATTTTGTTTTGAAAGTTTAATCGTTTTAAACGTATTGGGTTATTTATTTATATTGATGTGGACAATCCAGTATATATAGATTTTGCGTATACGTCTGATCCGCGTGTATTCAAAGTTTTAATATATTGGATAGATATAGCATCGCGCTCTAGTCGCCCGAAGATGATATTGATGATAGCGATCGCATCATCAACATTTATGTTCGAGTTTCGAAGGTGTGATTTTCTATATATTTCCATTAGACTGGTGTGAGAACCAAAACTTATATAGCTAGAATTCATTGTTGTGATTTGGCATCAAAACATGATTTTCTTTATATATATCAAAATTATGAATTTGAAACGTTAAATCCACTAATTGATTGATGTTTGTGATGTTTGTTTAATTGTTTGCTAATTTTGAACCATTATGCCTAATTGAACCCAATATTGAATTGTATTGAAAATTAGTCGCATTTGCTTGCATATACCTATACTTACATTGAACAGGTCATAGCAAGGAGGCTAGAGCAGAGAATAAAATTTGTTTGCCCGACAAATAGGTACATGTCTACTACATAATTTCCTGTTTTGTTTGGGTGATGATGATTTTATGAGCCTATTGGCTAGCCGCTTGGCTTTTTCTTTTTCTTTTTGAGATCTGAAGGACCGGGGAAGCTATTTGAAATTCCCCGATGCTCCCGGTGCAGGGGAGGTTATGGCGAAATTTTTCGAAAATTTAGGGTGTTAGCCAAATTTTTGAAAATTTGAAAATTCTCAGAAACTGAAAAGTTGGAGAATAGAAGCCAGATCGAACGTAGAATTGATTAATCAAACCACTTTCGACTTTGTTCCTTTTCGGGGACGAAAAGTTTTAAGTGGGGGAGATTGTAATAACCCGGAAATTCTGGGCCAGTTTAAAATTTTTATTTTGGCAATTTTAGCGAATTTTGATTATTTAAAATGAATTATTTTAAATAATATCGACGAGAAATTTATTTTGAATTGAAATCGATGTATATATTTATACGCGTCGTCGTTAGAATATAAATATTTATTTTAAATTATAAATGGAATTTATAGAGTTAGTATGTGACCCCGGTAATTTGAAACGTACATTTAAAATTCAATATAGTGATTTAAATGTAAATCCGACGGAAACTGATCGAAACGATCAAATCAGCTTGCGATACATGTCCCATTGTGTTCGGAATGGGGGCGAAACGCTATGGACGACAGGCGGTGGGCCTCGTTTCGAGGTCGTAGGTAAAAGTCAACTTTATGCAATTTAATTTAATTAATAATAAAAAAAAATATTTCACACCCCTTTTTCTTTCTGCCCCCCCTATTCCTTCTTTCGATTCAGAAAAAAAAAACGATGGATCCATCGTTGAACCGCCGGAAGCCCTCCACCGCCGCCCTCGTCTCGCGCCTCCTCCCCTTCTTCTTCTCCGACGATCGCGCCCCCCACCAGTGACGCCCCTGCGTCGATTGACAACACGCCGAGACCCCGACATCGCATCCCCAGCCTCCGCCTCCTCCAGTCGGATGCGCCACCAGCACCCTGCTCCTCCTCCTGCCGCACCTCCCAGCGACGTCACCCCCCCTTTCTTCGATGCAGTAAGTTTTTTTTTACTTTACTTTATTTTATTTTTATTTTTCAATTCTGAAATTCTAATTTTAAAAGCATTTAAAACTGTTTTTTTTTTTAAAAAAAAGGGTTTAAAAACTGATTTTTTTAGGATTAATAAACTGATTTTTTTAGGATTAATAAACTGATTTTTTTTAGGATTTTAAACTGAATTTTCTAAGAGGTTTAAAAACCGAATTTTTTGAAAAGCATTTAAAAACTGATTTTGAAAAGATTTTAAAAACTGATTTTATTTTTAGACTTTAGAATAGAAAAAGATTTAAACTTTAGAAAGAGAAAGGTTTGAACTTTAAAATAGAAAAGACGGAATTTTTATTGAGTAGAAGAAGTAAAAATATGATTTTTATATTTTTAAAGTAATAAAAATATGACTTTTATATTTTTAAAGTATTAAAAATATAGTCTTTACTATATAGATGATATAAAAATATGATTTTTGGTTAGGTAGAGAATTAAAAATATAATTTTTACATGATAGGAATATTAAAAATATCATCTTTATATAGGTAGCAAAATAAAAAGGCGATATTTTTAGATATGAAAAGACGATATTTTGATATGAGTAGGGAAGTAAAAATATGATTTTTACTTCGAGGAAAATATAAACTTTATTTTTATAAAGGGAAATCTTTATTTTTATAAAGGCGAAATATATATTTTTGAAAATTCTATTTTTACAAATATGAAATAGCGATGAAAATTCTATTTTCACAATATGAAGTTAGCGATAAAAATATGATTTTTATATAATAGAGAATATAAAAAGGTGATTTTTTTTATATATACAGTGTATAAGGGCGACGAAGATGACGAAGATGCGATAGCGATGAAGATTTCTATCAATGAAGTGCCGTGGAGCTAGGATAGCTTTATGTGAGAATTTCTCACCTTTCAATTTCTTTTCCAGATATATATATATATATACAAGGATGCAGACGGTGCTTAGTAGCACCCGACACAATCGTCCACAGACCATGGACTTGTTTGTTTGGTTGCATAGATTAGTTATATGATTTGATTTGAATTTGGTTGATTGGTGATTTTGATTGATGTGTGAATGGCGTGGGCCTTCACTAGACCGGGGTTAAGGCTAGGCCTCGTCCCGTTTCTAGTATCGTGCCGTTATGCCGCCGAAATTTTCTAAAATATGTTAGAAAATAAAAATATCATTTTATTGTGTAAATGAATTGAATAGAAATTCATAGGTTGAAATAAAATGTTTTATCGTTAAAATATAATTTTAACATGAAGTGAATAAAATAAAATATTCATTTATAAACCGGACGGTTTGTTTATGTACACCTATTTGAATGACATTGATTGGGACGATAAATTTTACACATCGCCCAACTGCACAAATAAAATCTGTGTTTGATTGTTTGAAACCCTACACAGGTATTGGGATGAAATTTGAAGTTCACTCATCCTGATTGATTAAATATGTCGATCGATTGATTGACATGCTGTTATAAGCGTTAGATATCTTTATTTGATGCTTATACAGTGTAGTGCACTTTGGTTGATGGTTGATCATTTTTCAATGCTATTATATACATGTGTTGTATGAAAATCCATATAATTAATTTTATATGGTAATTGATTGGGCCTCATTCCAGTTTAGAAATAGAAATATTTGAAATAGAAATATTCGAAATGGAATATTTGAAAATATCAATATATGAAGCCGTGTTGATTAGATTGACGCCATTTTGACGTGAACGATATTTATATCGATTTCGAAATGAATTGAATTGAAAACGATTTCGAAATGAATTGAATTGAAAACGATTTCGAAATGAATTGAATTGAAAACGATTTCGAAATGAATTGAATTGAAAACGATTTCGAAATGAATTGAATTGAAAACGATTTCGAAATGAATTGAATTGAAAACGATTTCGAAATGAATTGAATTGAAAACGATTTCGAAATGAATTGAATTGAAAACGATTTCGAAATGAATTGAATTGAAACCGATTTCGAAATGAATTGAATTGAAAACGATTTCGAAATGAATTGAATTGAAAACGATTTCGAAATGAATTGAATTGAAAACGATTTCGAAATGAATTGAGTTGAAAACGATTTCGAAATGAATTGAATTGAAAACGATTTCGAAATGAATTGAATTGAAAACGATTTCGAAATGAATTGAATTGAAAACGAATTCAAATTGAATTGAAAGCAAATTGAAATGAATTCAAATTGAATTGAAATTTGAATTGAATAGAAATGAATTTTGAAACGAATTTATAAAGAAGAATTCAATTTTGCTTTGAATTGAAATGGAAGTTGAAATAGATTTTGAAACGAATTTTAAAACTATTTATATAATTCGTTTTGAATAGAAGATCGACGAAATATATATTATATATATTATATATATATAATATAATGGGCTGAATAGAACGCGCCGCGCCGCGGCAGTTCGTGAATTTCGACCATTTATTTCAAATGGACATTACGGGAGATCCGACCGTCGGATTCTCCTAAAACCGGAACCGTTGGGTTCGTATCGAAAAGAGCTTTCTAACGAATATTAGAAATTTGAAATCTAACGGTTGGATTTGGAATTATGTCCAAATCAAATTTGAAAAAGGTCGTTGTAAGTGCAGTTCGATGGCCATTGGTGGAAATCGACTGTACGGGCCTTGAAAAAATTATCAAAAATAGTAATAATTTGTGTAAAATCATAAGAAATGATTTGTGAAGATTTGGGATGAAAAACTCCATATTTGAAAAGATAAAAATAGTTTTTATCGAAATGAACTAGTTTTGAACTAGAATTATAATTCTATTTATTTTTAAATAAATAAATTGAATTTGAAAAGGGTTTTAAAAATAACCAGAATATCCAATGATTGCATTGGAGTGGATTTGAATCGAAATTGTCTTCGGAATATTTCGATGTTGGAATTCGTGGTTATACAGGTGTTGTTATGGAAATTTGAAAGATATATATTTATATCGTTATTTCCAATACGACATTTGTTAGTCGTAGAATTTGATATTGAATATAAGCCGATATATTTTCTATTCAGAGCCTTGTATTGAATATCAAATGTGATTTGGGTTTGTCGTGAATGGTGTCTTCAGTAACACTGTTCTTGAACCCAGTTGAGAAAGGATTAAATCTTTTTATTTAGATTTAATGAAGTGTACCAATTAGATAATATTTAATTGGAATTGAATTGATATTGATTTTTGGGTTTATCGTGGACAGTGTTTTAAATAACACTCGTTCTTTAACCCGATAATTAATGGAATGTGACTTTGGGTTTATCGTGAACCGTGTTTTTAAATGACACAGATTCTTTAACCCAGTTAACGATTAAAACTAAGTGGAGTTTTAATGAATCTTTAATTAGATTGAAATGATCGAGAATGGAGTATCACCAGTTTTGCTCCAGGCGATAGTTAAATCTTTAATTAGATTTGAACGTGAAATGGTAATTGAATTTACCGATAACATCGTGGTGTTAGATATGAAGTAGGACCAGTTTTTCTTCATGGGATGAATAGGTTGGGATTGGGAAATTAAAACAGCTGATTACTTCGGTAAGGTTCGCTAATCCCGACTAGTTTTGAATTGATATTCAGAAATAGATTAAAGAATAAATTCAAGGAATTTATCTTGGATAAAATTAATGGGAACCTTTCCCTATGAATGTGAAATTTAGAAACTAACTGTCGGTTAGCCAAGCAGAATGGTTTTCTGGACATTGATCTGATGTTGGTTTCGGCCTTCGGGGTTAATATTTGGGGAATTATTCTCTTGATTAATTTACGGTTAGTGACTGATGAATTGGAATGAGGCGTATGTTGTGTTTGTGTAACACTTATTTAAAATATACGCGAGTTATTCGGAAAGAACGGGTTTATCCTATTCTGAATAATTGATACGACGATAAGTCGAAGATGAAGACGATGGTCGAAGACCGGAGGTCTCCATGTCGTTTGGGTGATTACTGATGATCTTGATTGGGCTGTACACCCAAGAAGATGGAAACAGTTGGTGATCGTCCAGACGTACTTGGAGATCGATGGATATGCGGGGTACTAGGTGCCTCCGGTTTCGTTCAGACCCAGAACGGACTTGTAAATGGACTGTGTGTGTGACATTGGATTTTAGTCCGTGTGATTGATCTCTATTAAATATATATCTGTTTGGCGGCGGAGAATTTATTCTCTTGCTTAACGCCCTTCTCTGAGACGTACGAGCTCAGGGGTTATATATTGATGGATATCAAACGCATGGAGTGAATTGCCTGTGTGGCATGCCTAAGTGGCAATTGATCGAGGCTTCTGTTGAAAAGCAAAGTCTTGTGGTGATGATCAAAGCAAGGCCTTTGTGGCGTAGCTTTGTGTAACGTTTACTTCGCGTGTTTCACACCCGGTATGAACCAAAAACGGGAGAGGACATCAGGGAGGACTTGCGTTTCTTTCTAGCTAGAAGTGGCGTCAGTGGTTTTACACGCCCTGACGAGTTTGACTTATGTGGTTGTTGCTGTTGCGAGGCGCCTCGGATTGATCGGTCGTTCTCGAACCGATGGAGTCATTTAGTTGGCTCATTTACACCCCATAGGGTGGGGAAACGTAGTGTTCAGGCATAATAATCCACATCGGTGGACCGGCCCTGACGATCTAAAGGCTTGCCTGCGCGCTTGCCTGTGGCTCGGGCTAGAGAGTCACGAATCGGTTGAGGACTATCTTTTGCCTCGGTTCATAGATGGAAACCCAATTTCCAAATACGTGACATTTGCGGTTTTATTTGTAGAGCCTAGTATGGCGACATGATATATGGTACCCATGCCGCCTATGATTGATACTTATGATTTGAAGTTGTTTTAAACACTATACACTTATTATAGTATCAAATGATTTGTTTTAAACGTATCAAGCATTCTTTGGCTGTTATAAGGGAAAACCCTATCCCCCGGCTTGCGTTGCATTGTGTGATAGGACCTGGGTCTTATAACAGCTTCATTTTTCTTTATTTAGCATTGCGCTGTTTGTTTTATGCACTGGTATTCTTGGGAGGAAACCCGTTCCGTGTTATACGGCGTGGTCCCTTGATTTACCTAACTTTAAAATAAAGAATTAATAACTGTTTTAGTTCTCACACCAGTCCCATGACTGACCTGGAGTTTATTGTTTTAACCTAAACTCTGGGTGCCCCTATTTTGACACGGGCAGCTAGTAGTTTCGGTTTTGCAGATTTATATTCACAGGATCCTGGTTTACAGCTGGAATGATATCCGGAAAGCTTTGTATCCGTATATCTCTTCTAGTTGTGTATTGTATTATTTTTCGCTGCTATGTATTTAAATGTAATTTAAATCTCTGATAATTCTGTGTATTATTCATTTATACTCTGTATATTCTTGTAATCTGATGCATTGTTGTAATATACATTGAAACATTCTTCTGTATGCGTTCTGTTTTGTCCTGTTCTCAAACGATAGGGCGTTTCGAACGGCCTGGATCGGTTTAGCGACTGGTTCGGACCGAGCGAAATTCCTTGCCGTCTCAATACTAATTAGTTTGTTGTATTATTTCCATGTTGTAATCAATACTTGTTTAGCTTCCGTGTTCTTTTCAAACTCTTCCATTAAAGAAAGATTTCCTATTTTCTATCCATATATATTTGTTTTGTATTTTAATTTGCTAGCAGTAGACTAATCACCTGATCCCAAATTTACTTCCCATCATTCCTGCAACTTGTTAAATAAGAAGTTGGTTGTTCATAGTTTACTAATCACATAACCAGAATATTTATTATAATGCTAACTTCCTATTCAAATAAAATTTACCCTTTCCATTCGAAGTAAGCAAATATGTTTAAAATTTTCTTTGTTCTTCTATAGTTATGCGTACCCCTGCTACATAAAATTTCATATAAATTTCCATTTACATTTCTAATACAACGTTTAAAATAAATTTAAAAGTTCAAAATAAATCCGAAAAAATCCATGTCGTTACATTCCTTCCCCCTTCCTCGAAATTGCTAAGCAGTAAAAATGCTATAACTCTAACTCCTCATAACCTACTTAGTGGAAATCTTATATTTCATATATTAATAACCCGTTCCTTACCCGACCTTCGAATTCTCATACCAATACCTTACCATTCATAATTCCTTCCAAATGAATTGTCCACCATTTTGGACAATACATCGTCACTTTCTTGTCTTCAATTCATATGCTTTTCTACATATCCACACCTATTCCAATTGATTTTAAATCCATTTATCAATTTCATTATCCCAATTGAAATTTTATTAAACAATTCCGGTTTTCCTATGTCAATCACAATAACTCGATTTTAAATTATCAAAAAAAATTCTTGAAAATTTTCTAACTCTTTAATTTTTCGAAAAATTTCGCCAGCATCTCCTTTGCATGGCTCAATCGGTACAACCACAAATCACCTTTCTAGGCCTTCTCCAATCCAAAAGAAAATCAAAAAGCCAAGTGGTTTGCCCCATAGGCTCATAAAACCATCAAACCCAAGTAATATTGTAAACATTTACCTTTTTGTCGGGCATAAATTCTATCTCTTGAATTTGCTTCCATTCAATATCTGCTCAGCATACATATATCCATTTCCAGTTGGTTTCAAATCATACCAACTTCCATTTTATCAATTCAAATCTCATTTCTATTTAAGTCAATCCAATTATTATACTTGAATCCAAATTTATCATAATTCATAAGTCGAATTCATATTAATAATTCGAATCTTAACATTTATCTTTATTTAATTTCATTCAGAATTATTTCTAATCCAATCCAATTTTGTTTAACTTAAGTTAAATTTTATTATATTCAATTTACTTATACCATTTCAATTCATTTAACTTATATAGGTTAAATAAAAATTTAGAATTCAAATTCCCGGCTTTTATTTCAAGCTCCCTTGAAATAATATATATACATGTATCCATAACCATTTGCAAAACTAAAACTTTTGAATTTATTTTTTTAAAATAACTTGTTCTTTTCAAACAAATTTTCCATTAACGAACTATTATGGTAGCAATCCGCCACTCAGAAACTTGAAAATGAATACCGATAATGTCATGATCCATTATCAATATTATTTTCTCGTCACTAAAGTGATTTCAATGCTTAATCGCTTTCAAAATCTTTTAAAAATGATTTCTATTCAAAAATTCCTTCAAAATGACATTATATTACTTTTAAAAATACTTTAGAGAATAGTTCCAAACATCCGGGATTTAAATTCCAAATTCTGGTTTGTATCCAATTGTAATCCAGCTTATTCCATGCTTAAACAGATTCGATTTGGTTTTATATAATCATTTCAAATTTTTTATAATTTCATACGATTGTAATAACAATCCACACATTCATATATACTATAATAGTTCAAAAATTATTTCTTTTATACCAAAATAACTTTTAGGCAAAATTATTTCATCTACCCATTTTAAAACAATATTGTATCGAATTGCTTTGTCCGAGAGTTTAGAAACACCTATCAATACAGTTGTACATCCTGTATCGACCAGAATTCATAAACAACTCAACAAACCAGTCAATACAATATAAAACAATTTTATATCAAATCTACAAATACGCACTCATATATTCACAATCAAACTCGATCTGAGTTATTACTAACCCTATCTCTATTGAGTTACGCCACAGAGCCAAGGTTACTACTCAACCTTCAGCTCTGATACAAACTGTAACGCCTCGAATTTCCATACATTTTGAGTTGACTAATTACACCACATGTCCAACCCAAATTGCACGGAAGTACGAATCATTATTAGAAAGAAGTTAGAGGATGAGAAATATAAAGAAAGAGAAATTAGAATTAAAAAAAATGAAGAACACAAATCTCATAGCGGAATGAATAAAATATATTAAATAACATAACTTTTGAAATACAATTCAGTAACTGTATGTACATACCATCATCAGAGCACAACAGTTATTCCTGGAACAGTTATGAACACCTGTTTCCAGATACAACATAGTACACAACGGAAATTATGATAGTCTATAACTAGCCGGTGAAGCCTCCTGCTTCAAGCTCCTCTAAGTGAATTTGTAAAATCCCGACTACTTGACCGCCCGTACAAATTTGGGCACCCAAGAGTTTAGGGAAAACAAACAAAATAAACTCTGGGTCAATCATGGGACTGGTGTGAGTAAACTCCAACCATTTGTTTAACTTTCAAAATCCTTTCGAAAGAAATGATAATCGTAAGACCGATCCACACATAAACACGGATGGTTTTTACCTTATGATGACCAAAAATATTTTTGATATCAAATCCAGTGATATTATAATAGTGTCTAAATCAAATAAATAGCAATATAGCGGAACGCTTGCATCTCACGCACCACGTAAAATATTAAATCAAAAACCGCAAGGCACTAATTGGAGATTGGATTTCCAACTTGACAAGGTATGGAACTACCTTCTGATAGTGTATCTCTAGAGGGGAATACACTGGGTTCAACAAGAACATCTTACAACCCGACCCACACATGGCTGGCCACTCATTTAACTTGAGTGCATCGAGCATATTATCACCAACGATTGTGATTAGCAACCGTTACCGAAATCATACAATAACGAATAGAATAAGAAGCAAATGAATTTTCTCTAGATCAGGTAATAATACCCCTAATGGGAATGACCCACATGGCCATGCTGCCTGCTCAATTTTTGTCATTTCTCGGGTGATGTGGCTTGAGGTCAAGATCATCTTTCAGCACATCTTGCCATCATTTACTTTGAATGCCACATCATTAGATCCTTCCATATACATTGTCATGGGACTGGAAAAACCAAAGGCACTACTCCATCAATCCATCTTGGGCAATTTCTACCTAGGATTAACATAAAAGCCCTTGCATTTTACTCTGTCTTCAATCATCCTTAGCATAAGTTGATTTGTAACGCTTATGCCAATACGGAGTGGTTTTCAGATATTAAATCTGATCCCGGTCTCTCCATATTGACAATGGAGGTATAAAGTAAATCAAAGCTTTGATAGTCGGTGATTTAACTATCATAGAAACATCCATACAATCAACGGTCCTATTTCCAATTGGAAATTCTATCGATCAAACATCAGACAACACTGGCCCCTTTTTATATTAGTTATTTATTATATTATCTATTTCAAATCCCTTTTTCCCTCTTTCATATCCTTTCAAAGCTCGATTTTATCTCTCTATTCTTGGAAAAAGCATTTCAATATCATAATTTCTTTATTCGAGGAAATATCTCTTATTACAGTTAGAACACATTTCTATATATTCACAAATCCTTATTTTCTATATTCAGAAAATATCCTTATTAATATCGGAAAATATTTGCATATTCCATTTCTTAATTCTTCGTTGACCAATTCATTTCCTTTTCTATGCGTAAAAAATATCTCTCATTTTATTTAGGAAACATTTCAAAATTTTCATTGTTACTATAACTCAAACCATTTATCATTCGTTAACTAATGGTATCACTAACCAATTCTTGCTACCAAACCTTAACCATTCCTCCTTCAATCATGCAGTCAGTCAAGTTGGGGTATAATTACCTCTCAGACCTTATCTGAACGATATTCTTAACTTTGAAATAGTCAAAGCTCACAACTTCTAACAAAAAATTGCTTACACAACTCTTAGATTCAATATAAGAATCAATTTCTTTTATGGAAAAACATTGATTATAAGGTAGCGCTATAATCATTGTATTTGATTTATAAAACATCAATTTTAATGATAGCGTTAAAATCACTGTTTAGATTTACAAAACATTATTATAACAACAGCGTTATAATCACTGTTTGTTTACAAAACATTTATTATAACAACAGCGTTATAATCGCTGTTTTGAATAAAGTACCGTGTGCGACGCACACACTTCCGTTGTTCATTTTTAAAAGATAGTCAAAATGTCTGAATTTAAACAATGCAGACATATACCATTTTGTTTGTCAAAACCTCATAAGATAAAGGGTATATAAGGATAAAAGTCCGCTTTCCACCTTCTTTACAACAAGATCTCTTTACTTGGATTTTATTTCAAAAATCCATTTATCAACGTTTAACACAAAACTATCATATGTGTTTTCCTTTGCATTTAATTTTTTTATTTCAATTACAGTGCTTTGCTTAATTCAATTAAAGTCATCACTTTGGTTTTAAAAAATCTCATTTAAACCTTGTTTGGATTAATCACTTATACTAATCCGTTTACCATCTTTCATCACTTAGCTTAGATTTCATTCTACAACCATTAACACATTTTAGTCTATTATTAACCTATTAATCATCTGCCTTAAAAGTTTCATTCCATTGAATTTTCTTTACTTAATTTAAAAATTAAGAAAAAGCCTTATTTAAATCTCTGCATTTACCAAAAAATCCCATTTACAAATCTCATTTAAAACTTGGATTATAAATCCCTTTATGAAGCTCTTATCATCTCCTTGATCAGACTATAATGCCACCAAATCATTTATTAATTGAATCTCCACTTAAAATCATTGTTTAATTATTATTAATTAAAATAACATTTAACCTTATTATTAAATATATTAAAAATAGTTGACTTTGCTATTAACTAAAAATAGTATAATTATCGCTTTTAAAACATAGGGCATGCGATGGTGAGACCAGAGACTTTCCATTTAACATAGGGTTAAATCAAGGTTCGGCTTTGAGCCCCTATATTTTTGCATTAGTGATGGATGAAATCACAAAAAATATACAAAAGGAGATTCCCTGGTGTTTGCTCTTTACTGGTGATGTTATGCTAATTGATGAAAGTAGAATAGGAGTTAATCGACAACTGGAGTTGTGGAGGGAGACCTTGGAATCAAAGGTTTTCAGGCTTAGCAGAACTAAAACAGAGTATATGAAGTGTGAGTTTAGCAGTGTCAGGTCAGATGACGAATATGTTACCCTAGCTGGTAGAGTAGTACCTAAGAAGGAATCTTTTCGATACTTAGGATCTATGTTACAGTTTGATGGAGAGAATGATAAGGATGTTAGTTTTAGAATTCAAGCAGGATGGGTGAAATGGCAACTAGCATCTGGCATTCTCTGTGATCGAAAGATTCCTCAGAAGCTTAAAGGAAAGTTCTATAGGACAGCAATCAGGCCTGCAATGTTATATGGTGCAGAATGTTGGCTTATTAAGAGGCAACACATGCAGAAGATAAGCATAGCAGAGATGCGAATGTTGCGTTGGAGCTGTGGGCATACCAGATGAGATCGGATTAGAAATGAGGATATTCGGGAAAAACTTGGAGTTGCACCTATTGAAGAGAAGTTAGTCCAATACCGCTTGAGAAGGTTTAGACATATCCAACGTAGATCATACGATGCACTTATACGCGTTGGAATTCTAGGCCGCGCCGAAGGCCCAAAGAGAGGTAGAGGTCGACCTAAAATGACATGGGAGGAGATAATAAAGAGAGATTTAAGTAACTGGAGTTTATCGGAAGAGCTGGTAGTTGATAGGAGTGCATGGAAATTGGCAATCCATGTACCAGAACCTTAGGTTTTTTTTAGACTTTATTTCACGTTTACTGAACCTTTTTACTTTTTATTACTATTTTAGATTTTATTTCACTTTTATTGAACCTTTTTACATATTATTATTATTTAAAAAACCCTTTATCGGACGACTTTTTATTTGTTTGGTTATTTAAAACCCTTTATATATTTATTATTATCATTATTATTTATTTTATTTTATTTTAATTTTGGGTTCCATATCTACCTGACCCCAACATGTTTGGGATATATGGCTTTGTTGTTGTTGTATCGCTTTTAAAAGCTTATTAAATAATAATTAACTTTATTAACACTAACTAATTCGATAATCACTTTAGTTATAGTTAATCGAAGATTAACTAATATTTAACACCCTTCGTTAAATTCAAATTAATTTCAAATATTGGTTTCAAAACCATTTTCCATATTTCCATATAAATTCAAATTTGAATTTCTATTTCAATTTATTCAATGATAAATAATTCACTTAATTTATACTCTCGTTTATATACAACTTCTTGTTTTCTCCATTTACATGTTTTTAGTTTCAATTCTATTCGAAATTACATTTCTATTTTTGGAAATAAATGTCTTTTTTAAAAACTCAAATTTCATTTTCTATATTGGAAAATATTTTACGGTATTTAAATACTAAACTCTATGGCCAATGATATTTAAATACAATAGGATCAATCACAGTTAATACATCAAAGCATAGGTCACAAGTAATGCAAACACAATAATATAAATGTTGAGGAATCCAGTTGGACCCCTCCAACCTGTTTCCCTACATCCACAGATGTTAATCAACATCAATAATATTATTTTCACATCAATATGAAATATCATGGTGAACAAAATTGTTAAACGATCAATGATATAACTAATTCAACCATTTCAACTAATTTTATCAACCATTCATCCAAACAACCATCACACAGTATAACATTACTATAAATAAATTTAAAACTCATTTATATAAAAATATAAACGACAGAGTTAGTGAGTTTACTCATCTTGGTTCGCAATTGTTGATTCTGCTTTTGTTTCATATAAAATGAAATAGGCATATGATTTTTCCTTGAAATTCTAGAGAGCTCTGATTTGATTCCAAATCAGCTTGATCGCATTGTATTCGATGCCACTATCCCAATGAATCTTGTTTTGCGAATTTCTGTAACCGTATGAATTATATATCGAAGTTATAAGATTTGAATATATTTAAACATCATTATCCTTTTATTAATTATACTATTATACCCTTAATCATGATTTAACCAGTAAACCCTCGTTTGCAAACTACTCACAAACTTAAAGTCATATTTTATCATTCGAACAAAACCCGGTTATATATATAGTAAATTTGTTTAATTGAATTGAACCATATGTTTACCTTGATTAATTATTCCAAAATCACATATATGGCACATTCGTTCTTCTTCCCGGGATAACAGAAAAACATGATGCTCCTTATTCTGGTGGGTTTCAGCCATTGCGGTTTCTTCAAATCCCCTGTTAATATTAATCAATTTTCTTAACCCCGTTTGCCAGCTAATACCAACATTTTTATTTAAATTCTTCTTCACCGTGACTCACATACACTGCTGCTAATTTTTCCTCCATTTTGAAGACTTTAATCATACGTTTCTCGTCCGTTTCTTCCATCTGCACACTAGATTTCACGCCTCCATAGCAGATCACAACATCTACACCTTATTTACAGTACTTAGTGTGAACTGGATTCACAAAATATTCCCATGAACTTCCCTTTCCTTAAAGACATCCAAACCCATCTTCTCCAGAAAAAAAATCCGTTTCTACCATCTAACATCCGCAAACACTCACCTCCCTTCCTCCTCATCACAATTCCACTCATCACAATGACCTCCCACTATTTTTCACATGCCCAGTAAGAACAACGGTATAAAACTCCAAGGGATCCCATCAATCTTTGCTAACTTGTGTAGAAAACCAACGGCCTCCTCCTAAACAACCATTAAATTAACACTAATTTTAATCTTAAACACATCAATCCCTAAGCCATGTTTTAGATGTTAATATATCTTCCTCATATACTTCTTCTATTCGATTTCTGCCACCCCTCAAAATAAAAATCACTCCGCCCCATGCCTCAGACATTCAACACCAACGCAGCTCCACCATTTGCCAAACCGACTTCGTCAATGCCTTCCCCTTCCCCACCTCCACCTCGTAAGCACCACAACATCCACCCCAAAACACTGTAAAAGGATCGTGGCCCCCTCTTTGGATGTGACGGCTCCAGATTTGGAGCACAGGCCAACCCTAGGCACTGTGTTAATCTTTACGCGATTGAAAAGAAGCTCGAGTTGAATAAAATACCCAAGAAGCTACAACTAATTGAAAGAGGGGCTTGGTGGATTAAACGGAATCAAATTCCGTTTTGTTTTGGGTTTTCCATGCTTTTCTGAAGATTTATTTTCTCGCGTTATTTTTTTTCCTTCTTTTATGTTTAAAAACGAGATTGGTAACACCAGTATTTAAAGAAGAAGCTGCTTGCGGGGCACGAAGTGTAGTAGCTTGGAACCCACGGTAACATCAGCTTGGCACACATGGGATAAGAGCTTGGAGAGTACGGTTTTGGGAAAACTTGGAGCGCACACTTCTGTTTAAGTTAGGCATAGTGACCAGCTTAGTAAATACTAAATAGTTTGTTGTATTATTTCTCTATTGTAACCAATACTTGTTTAGCTTCCGTGTTCTTTTCAAACTCTTCCATTAAAGAAAGATTTCCCAATTTCTATCCATATATATTTGTTTTGTATTTTAATTGGCTAGCAGTAGACTAATCACCTGATCCCAAATTTACTTTCCATCATTCCTGCAACTTGTTAAATAAGAAGTTGGTTGTTCATAGTTTACTAATCACTTAACCAGACTATTTATTATAATGCTAACTTCCTATTCGAAGAAAAGTTACCCTTTCCATTCAAAGTAAGCAAATATGTTTAAGTTTTTCTTTGATTTTTTATAGTTATGCGTACCCCTGCTACATAAAATTTCAAATAAATTTCCATTTACATTTCTAATACAACATTTAAAATAAAATTTTAAAGTTCAAAATAAATCGGAAAAAATCTGGGTCGTTACAATATTTTGCACTTGCTGCATCACTTCTTGAGGTTGCCATATGAAATCTACGGCGTAGTGCAAGTTCATGGTAATTTGACCATGATATTCATTTTACATCAATGTTTTTATTGATGTACATTGCTACAATTTTGCATATGTTCGGTTTTATTATGATTTGTGGTAGACGAAGATAAATATAAAACAACCATATTGAATTTTGGTGTACGTATGCGTAGGGAATGGGTAAGGATGCATATGAAACTTGGCGTAGGGAATGCGTAGGAATACGGCGTAGGAATGGCATAGGCAACTTGGCATAGGGACGACGTAGGGAATTTGACGTAGGGACGGTGTATGGAACTTGGCGTAGGGATAGCGTAGGGTACTTGGTGTAGGTATGGCGTAGGGAACGTAGCATAAGGATGGCGTAGGCATGAAGGAGTAGGGATGGCGTAGGAAAATATTTGTGACGAGCTGTTTTCCGACTTCCTTCTTGGCGTAGGGATGGAATAGGGAAATTCGATTCCCTACGTCGTCCCTACGTCAAATTGGCGTATGGAATTCAGAATTATTTTGTAGTGTTAACCATCATGTTATTATTCAGCCATGGATCAAACCAAAGCATGGTGTTGTGTCCATTAACAATACACCTTTTGATGCACTGTAGACTTTTTTTGTCTATGTTGTAGTATATTTTTCCATGTGCATGAGTTGTTACTATCAATTTTCATCACCCAGAAAAAGTCACGCGAACAATATCTATTGACCATCCATTTTTTCCATAGACTACTTCCATTAATAAAGTGTCGCAGCCATTTTAATATCCTTGAAGTTTCGCAGACCGACTCCCCCTTCTTCTTTAGGAGTACATAACGTGTCCCATGCAATTTTATGCTTTTTCCCCGCCCAAATTAAATTAGAACACAATTTATTAATTTTATCAATTGTAGCTTGGGGGATTTGATATGTGAACATCCAGAACAACACTATGGGCGTGATTACAGTTCGCACTAATTCAATCTTACCAGCCATAGTATAAAGTGGTCAACTGAAAGCATACGAGTGTAATATAATTTTCTCAATACATGGGTCTGGGCTAAAAGCCCAATAACCATTTATATTTGTTTGTAATAAATTACCATGCCTATATATATACACGGTCAACATTACTGTACAATACATTCTCTCATCAATAATAACAAACATTACTTCTTTGTTTCAATACATTTCTCTGCAATAAATCTTACATGGTATCGGAGCTATTCTAGCTTAACAACAATCAAGAATCCTGATTACAACTCATCAGAGTAGCTACAACTCTGTTTTTAAAACAGAAGATTCATCAGTTTAATTTCATCATCCAAATCCCTCCTATCAGAGATAGAAATTATGTCTCGTCATTTAGGAGTTGATACTCAATTATAATATTTGTGCCTCGCCATACTAATTTAAGTAGGCTGCATCAAACTATCATATCAAGTCAAGCCGAGAAATTTCTGAAGTCTTTGAAACCAATCAAGAAATCCAAGAAAAGAGAAATAGCTGTAAGAAAGTGCCATACCAGAGTGCTCCATCAGAAAGGTAATCACTTAAAAGTGTAATAATCATCATTTGAAGCTCTTCAAGTTGCAACATCAACATCTATATAATCTTTTCAAGAATTCCTCAATTCTAAAGTTTCAAGAATTAGTGTTTGTTACCTTCTTTTCTGTCAAGCATTCATAATTGTCATCATCATGGTAGATGATCACAATTATTCAACGATTCCCCCTGGAAGTCAACCAATTCCCCTTGGAAATGCTGCAAATCAAAATCAGACAATATCTGTGAATCAGAACATGTCCAGTGCAGAATCTCTTGTCAAAACAGGTATAAATCCACAAACCCAATTAATCACTATCCATCTTGAAGAGAATAACTACTTGCTATGGAAACTGCAAGTAGAAACATCCATTCAGGGTTATGGTCTTGGAGGGTACATTCTTGGTACTATTGCTATCCCACCTAAGTTCATAACTGATGCTGATAACAGGGTAGTTAGCAATGATGATTATGTCAAATATCATAGGTAGGATATACTAATTTGTGAATGGTTATTGTCATCTATAAGTGAAAAGATTTTATCTCAAGTAATTGGATGCAAAATAGCTAATGATATTTGGACAACCATAGAAAAATATTTTAATACCCAATCATCTGCTAAGACAATGTTCTACAGAAATCAATTATAGACTGCAAGAAAAGATAATTTGTCCATGAGAGAATACTTAACAAAGGTTAAAGGAATATGTGATCATCTTGAGGCAATAGGTCAAAAAATTAGTGACTCTGAGCACATTCTATCAATTTTAAATGGACTGGGTAAGGAATATGAGGCTGTTGTAGCAGTTATTACATCTAAAAAGGTGACCAGTTCTATGGAAGATGTACACTCTATTCTTCTTTCTCAAGAAGCAAGAATTGAAACAAAAAGGTCACAGTTAAATGAATTATCTGCTAATGTTACTGAAGAAAAAAACAAGAATTAAAACAGAGGGGATTCTTTTAATCAAATGGGAGGTTCCTCCAGCAGAGGCAGAGGAAGAGGAAGATGGAGCAATAGTAACAACAAACCTAAGTGTCAAATTTGTGGGAAAGTGGGTCATACTGCTGTGAAGTTTTATTTCAGATTTAATAACAACTATGTTGCTGGTCAGACACAAAACATTCAATGAAAATCAAATCCTACATCAGATCTAGCAAATGTTGAAATTGATAGTTAAAGCAACATTTCAAGAAATAGTCAAATTGATGATATTGGTGATGATAATTGGTATCCAGATTCAGGTACCGCTAATCATATCACAAATAATCTCAATCCAGGCCAAAGGGAGTACAAAGGTATGAATTCTTTACTCGTGGGTAATGGTGATAGTGTAAAAATTACACATATTGGCTTTGGCAGCATAAAAGGTAAAAAGCAACTATACGTTAATAATCTACTTATGGTTCCTCATATAAAAAGAATTTACTCAGTGTATCACAGTTTGCTAAAGACAATAATGTGTACTTTGAGTTCCATCCATATCATTGTATGGTTAAAGATTTATTGACTAATGAAATTATTTTGTAGGGTAAAACATGCAAAGGACTGTACAAAAATTCAGTGCTGTGAATTCTGCAAATAATGGTCAAGAGAAAAATAGTTGCTACTTATCAGAAATTAATGATAAAATTAGTGTATTTGATCTATGGCATATAAAACTTGGCCATGCTAATGTGAATGTTATCAAGAAGGTTTTATCTACTAATAATATCTCATATGATAATATTCCTATGCCATATGTCTGTACCTTCTGCCAAATGGGTAAAAGCCGTAAGTTACCTTTCACAAATTCCCTAACTACCTATACAAAACCACTTAAACTTGCTGCTGTAGACCTGTGGGGTCCAACATCAACAAATTCTGATTATGGGTTTAACTATTATATTTCTTTTGTTGATTCCTACTCAAGATATACATGGATATATTTTCTGAGATCTAAGTCTGAATCTAGCAAAGTTGTTATTCATTTCATTAATCAAGCTGAAAAAGCAGACAGGTGAGAATTTAAAGATCTTACAAACTGATAGAGGTACAGAATTCAAACCTCTAAGTGAATTCTTTCAAAAGAAAGGTATAATTCATAGATTAATTTGTCCATATACCTCTGAGAAAAATGGTTTATTGAAAGAAAACACAGACATATTATGGAGTGTGGTCTTACTTTGTCAGCTCAAAGTAATTTAACTATGAATTTTTGGCCTGATGCTTTTAATACTTCTGTATATTTAATAAATAGACTTCCTACTAAGACATTAAATAATAAAAGTCCTCTAGAAACTTTGTATAATGTCAAACCTATTATGATAGACTCAAAGTTTTTGGCTGTCTATGTTATCCCTATCTAAGGCCATATAATACTCATAAGTTAAATTTTAGATGCTCAGCATGTACATTTATAGGGTATGCCAGTGATCAGAAAGGCTATAAATGTCTTGATGAAAAAGGTAAAGTCTATATTAGCAGACATGTTGTATTTAATGAAAAGGTATTTCCTTTCAACAGTAAAGATATTGCTACCACACAAATAGTATACAATCCTAGGAAATAAGTATTAGGAATACCTCTCTACTCCGACAATTTTACTGAAGATATTGGTAAAGGTAGCTCAGACTCTTCTCAACGGCCTATGCCATCATCAAGCAGTGAGCCATCCGAGCCCTTCAACCAGCCCAATAACAATCAGCAACAACATGAAATTCTGCAACATGACTCAAGTTCAGAAGTTAGAAGTAATCAATCAAATATCAGAAACGATAACACTGAAACTCATGAACAACAGAGTGAATAAGTGTAACAACCCGCAAACTCTGAACCAATTTAAAATTTTTATTTTAGAAAATTTTAATGAATTTTGAGGTTATATTATGATTTATTATTAATAATAATGTCTAGAATTTATTGTTTATCGAAGTTAGAACGAATAAATTTAATTTAAATATAAATGGAGTTAGAAATGGCGCGGTAGTTTTAAAATTTGATTTTAAACTTTAACTGAATGTACATGATTCTAAATAAATCAGAATTGAGTGAAACCAGAAATATCTAAATCTGTTTAATCATATCTTTCTAACGAATCTGAAAAATTGAAATTTCATAGCGGAAATCAAAAGTTATGGCCAATTCAATTTTTAGAAAGGTCGTTGTAGAATTTAAATATATATATGGCCCGAAAGGCTACTTTTCACATATGAAGGAATTTTGACTCAAAACCACTTCCATTGAGTTTGGAATGACGTTTCTGCATTGAAAAACAGTAAACACTTATATATTTTGAGTTTCGGAATTTATTTGTTTAAAAATGTATTTTTAATATTAAATATATTGGCCTTAAAAATAGTCATTTTTCAAACGACCTTCGTTTTCGACGAAACCACATTTGTTGGAACCGGAATGTCAAATTATAGCTTGGTTTCAATTTTCAGAATTTTTCGAATTAATATGTGAGCGTGGCAAACGAAAATGTGTTTTGACTATTTACAGTTAAATTTAAACGCCTTAAAAATAGTCATTTTTCAAACAGTCTCAGAATTCGACGAAAATAATTTTGTTGGATTCATATCGTCATAAGAAAGCTAAAAATATTTTTTTTAGAATTTTCTGAGGTCGTATGTGGCCCCGACAAATTTTAATGTACGGTCAATATTTAATTAATTAATTTTTAATGCAATTTTAAATAAAAATCGTACATATTTCGGAATTGGGCCACGGGACCTATCCCATTGCGTTCAGAAGGTGTCAAAACCTTAAGAACGACAGTAAGTAGGCCCAAATCAGAGAAAGTCTGAAGATCCACCTTTTAAGCACGATTTTCGAGATTTAATATTAAAATATTATTAAAAAATTCGGGCTGAAACCCTAATGGCCGCCGGTTCCAATGAATGGCCAGAATTGCTCCGATTTCAAATTCTTATAACTTTCAATCCGCTCAACGAAATTTTACAAACTATACGTCTAATCGAAGAGAATTCCGAGCTCTTCAATCCATACGGCGATGATCGAGTTTCAGTGCACGGATTTCACGAATTTCGAGGCCAAAGTGTCCGGGTTTGCACGCGCCATGCGGCTCAGGGAGGAAGCCGAGCTTCAGGCAGTTCTGTCCGTGGGTGGCTCGTGGCAAGGCGGTCGGAGGGGTGGTGATTGTTCAGCCTCTGGGCGCTTCTAGGGGGGTGCGATCGGAAGCTATTGAAACCGACGATGGGTTTCACGGGTTCGGCCAAACGATGTGGAAGAAGATGGTATAAAATATTTTGTTAATTTAATTAATTTAATATTTAATTCTTAAAATCTTTAAAAATCCATATCTTGTTCATACGAGGTCCGTTTTGCGAACCGTTTGTTGCGTTGGACTCGTCTTTCCGAGATCTACGCAATTGCACCAACCACAGCTGAAACAGAGCACTTTGAATTTTCAGCCAAAACACGGTGAGAATCTCTGATTTTTACAATCTAATTAATTTAAATAATTATTTTATTCTGTTAAATAATTATCTGTATGTTATTTAACCAGATCTGCGTTGTGATGTATTGTGCTGGTTGTTCTGATGGATTATATTGAACTGTATTGCGTTGTATTTTATAGATCTATGTTTGTAAATTTAAACATGTATAAATTTGTAAATAATAAAATAAAAATTGGTTAACATATTTATATTTACCTTTTATGGTTAAATAAAAGGACATATTTAGTAAACACATATTTATTCACATGTTGTTTGTGAATTAAAGAGCACATCTTGAATTCATTTTTTTTATTTACAATTTATGTGTAAATAAAAAAACATGATTGATAAACACATTTTGTTTACATTTTATTTGTAAATAAAAACCATATTTGAATAACATACTTTTATTTACAATTTATGTGTAAATAAAAAGACATATTTGAGAAAACTATTTTGTTTACATTTCTGTATGTAAATAAGGTTTCATATTTAAGAATTATATTTTTATTAACATTTCATATGTTAATTAAAACCCATTTTAAAGAATTACATCTTGTGTACAGTTTGTATGTAAATAAAAGGGTAAGTGTTTAGAAACTACAATTTTGTTTACATTTTATATGTAAATAAAAATCCATTTTTAGAAATTATATTTTTATTTGCAGTTTATATATAAATGAAAATCCATGGTTAAAAATAGAATGGCACACAAATATTAACATAGAAAAATGAATCAACCTTTTTATTTTGTGTTCTTAACACAATATACATATAGAAAAATGAATCATCCTTTTTATTTGTGTTCTTAACACAAATATGAACATAGAAAAAATGAACTATCTTTTTATTTGTGTTTTCAACACAAAAATACACATAGAAATGAGTCGCCCTTTTAATTTGTGTTCTTAACACAAAAACAAACATGGAAATAAAGTCCATCTTTTTATATACATGCTACAACACAAATATATACTTAGAATCTGTTACACAAATAAAATTCACTTTTATTTGTCGCTTGAGAACTTAGAATTCGTTGCACAAATAAAACTTACTTTTTTATTTGTCATTTGAAAATTAGAATTTATTATACAAATAAAATTCACTTTTATTTGACATTAGAATACATAGAAAAATATATACATATATACATTCTTTTATATGTTATTAGAATGTATAGAAAAGTAATAACAAATAAAAGGATTCTTTTATTTGTTATTAGAACACACAGAAAAGTGTTAAACAATAAAATACCCTTTTTATGTTATTCTAGAATTAAAATTAAAGTTTGGTCTTTTATTTGCATTCACAAATGTAAACATATATTGAAAATAAAGTTTTGATCTTTTATTTGCATTCACAAATGCAAACACATATTGAAAAATAATGTTTCGCTCTTTTACTTGCATTCACATATGGAAATATATATATATATTGAAAACCAAATTGTTCTTTTGTTTGGAATCACTAATGTAAATATACATGGAAATTAAAGTTTATTCTTTTATTTGCATTCTCTAATGCAAATATACATTAAAGTATAAATTGTTCTTTTATCTGCATTCCCTAATGCAAATATATATTGAAAATAAAATTTGTTCTCTTTACAAACACAAACGTAAATATACTTTGAAAATCAAGTTTGTTCTTTTATTTGCATTCCACAATGCAATATAACATCTAAGATAAAAGTTACATTTTTATTTGCAAACTTAGATGCAAACAAATTTATTTAAAGACAAAGGTTACATTTTTGTAGCATGTTTTAAATGCGAACAAAGCATTAAAATCAATGTTACATTTTTATTTATTTATTTACTTCACTTGATGTAAGTAAACATAAAATAAGGAGTTGTTCTTTTATTTACATTTCTTGATGTAAATAAAACTAGAAATTAAATATTACATTTTTATTTGCATTACTCAACGCAAATAAACAGGAGAATAAAAGATACAGTTTCATTTGCAATCCTTAATGCAAATAAATTATGAAATGAATTGAAATAAAAGATTTTATTTTATCGTCGCTTTTATTTCCATAAATGGACGTAACATAAAGATTTCATTTGTTCATTGTTTTCAAATAAAAAGATTGTACATTTAAAATTTACATTTTTTTATGTAATTTATATTTCAATAAATAGAAATAAAGAGTTCATTTTTATTGACATTTTACATATGGTAAAAATAATAGAAATAAAAGAGACATTTTTATCGTGTGTTATATATTGTGTATTACACTGCCATAGACAAGTTACCTGACTTGTTTATGTGATTGGATCGATCATTTTCACACATCGCCCAAGTGCACAAATGAATTTATTATTTGTTTGTTGGCTGAAACCCCACACGGGTGTTGGGATGAAAATGAACATACACTAATCCCAATATTTAGTTGTATGTTGATCGTTAGATCGACAGGCTGCGATGAGCGTTATTATTTAATTTTAACGCTTACACAGTAGAAATTACACTTTGGATGAAAATGGATGAATTGATGATTATCTATTTTATTGTCATATGTATGATGTGTGTGAAATCCATATAATCCAAAATTTTATGGTAAATGATTGAGTCGCTTTTCGATTCCGGTGTTCTTTTAAATAATAATATTCTTACATTAGAAATTCTTAAAGAATATATTTTAATATAAAAATATATTTTTAATCAAGTATATGTTAAAACAAAGAATATTTGTAAAAGATAAAGATTTGTAATATAAAGAATACTTCTCATTTAGAGTCTTTATATAAAGAATATTTTTATGATTATTTTAAAATATGTTTTTAAAAGATTACTAGCATTTGCAATTATATTTTGTGATATGAAATAAATTGAGATGTGAAGTGGATTTATCGTGGACGATGTTTTAAAAGACATTTCTCCTTTAATCCAATTTACATTGAAATTATTATTTGGAACTTATGAATCTATTTTATAGATTTAAAAAGGGCATTTTCTAAAAATCAAGTTTTTAATGTAATATATTAAATAGGAATTAAGTGGAAATTTGATTTGGTAATAATCGAAATGGGCATCTGTAAAAGAAGACCGATATTATATGTGGAATTTAAGAGGCTTTGCCGTTATTCCATTTATATTATTAGTCCGATACAGAAATCTATATCGATTATGTATTGATTTGATTTCTGTGAAATTCCTTATTTTAGAAATCGATTTGTGGGTTTATCGTGAACTGTGTTTTAAAGAACACTAGTTCTTTAACCCGTTTTAAGACAAGATCTATTCCATAAAATAAATGATCTTGTAATAATGATTTTTGATATTAAATCAAAATTAGAGTTTTAATAATTCTTTTAAGGAAGATTTAAGATTTTATTTTAAAAGATTATCTTTGATAAAATTAATGAGAATCCTTTAATATGAATATTCTTATTAAAAGAATATTCGGAGTTGAAATGTGGCGTAATGTGTGATTTTCCAATATTTGATTTTTAATCACAAAATACGTGAGTTATTCAAAAAGACCGGGTTTAACCCATTCTGAATAATCCTCACGACGATCAAGAGTCGAAGATGAAGATGGTGGTTGAAGACCGAAGGTTTTCACATCGTTGGAATGGTGATGACTGGTATCTTGAATTGGGACTGTACATCCCAAGGCAAGGTATTTGGTAATGATCGTCCAAACGTATTTGGAGATCGACGGACACGTTGTTTCGCTCAGACCCAGAGCAGACTTGTAAATGGATTGCATGTCTGACATTGTATTCCTTTCTACTGTATTTGTTGAATGCTACTGATTATATATTTCTGTTTGGTGGTGAAGAATTTATTCTTTACTTATCACCCTTCTCTAAGACGTATGAGCTTAGAGGTTATATATATAGTGGTAGATGATCAATAATATGGTAGGGTCTGACAATGTGACAAGCTAAGATGCAACTGATCAAGGCTTTGTTGAAAAGCAGGCCTTGTGGTTGATGATCAAAGCATAGCCTGTTTAGGCATAGCTTTGTGTATATCGTGACTTCGCGAGCCTCACACCCCGGTATGAGTCAAAAATGGGATTAGGACTGCAGGGAGTGCACACCTTTCTTTCTAGCTAGTGGTGTTTGGGCTTTAACACGGCCCGACATTTTACTTATGTGGATTTTGGATTGAGGTACCTCGGGTTTTTATAGGCCGGAAGTGGTCATACTATAGGTTCATTGGAACCGGGAAACGTGTGTTCAGGCATAATTAATCCACTACCGTTAGGTGGGGACCGGCCCTGAAGATCCAAGGGTTCACTGCGGGGGATCCTGAGGCATTTGCTAGAGTGTCTCGAATCAAAAGAGGACGTTCCCTAGCCTCGATTTCATGATGGAAACCGAATTCCCAATACACCCTTGCGGTTTTGATTGTATAACTAGTATGGCGACATAGTATATGGTACCTATGCCATCTAAGATTAATACATTTATATTGAAATGTTTTAAATATATATATACACACTAATAATAATATCGTTTTTATGTATCAAGCATCTTCTGACCATTATAAGGTAAAACCCTATCCTTTGGTGTGCGTTGCATTGTGTGATGGGACCTGGGTCTTATAATGGTTTCATTTTTCTAAAAAGCATTACGTTATTTGACGATTTACTTTAATTATGCACCGGCAATCCAATGGAGTAAACATGTTCCGCGTTAGCGGCGTGGTCCTCTGATTAGCCTACTTATTAGATAGGTTAAGTTAAGAATTCTCACACCAGTCCTTGTTTGGCATGCCTGGTAATAGGATGCAACATGATGGGGGGTATGCCCAAAGTTAACGTACGCGGGTTTTGAACGGTCTTGATTGATCTTGCAATCGATTGGGGTCGGGCGAAATCCGGGTCGTTATAGCTGGTATCAGAGCCAGGTTAGCTCAAATCTTTGGGGTACAACTCGTTAGCACTAAACAGAAGACTCATCAGAGGTTGGATCAGTAATATCCAATAATAATACTCACTAGAGATAGGATCAACAATATCCTAGAATGAGAATACTAATTAGAGATGGGGTTAGCAATGCCCTAGAATGAGTCAGAGTGAAGAAAATTCATAATTAACGTACTTGTTATTATATATATAGCTCGATTTTAGAAAATATGATTTTTGAATATATAAAAGTTAAATATTTTTTGAAAATTTAATCAACTAACTAATTGATTGATGATTGTGTTGTGTGAATATGAATTCAACTAATAAAATGATTAAACAATTAAAGAATGAAAATTAAATTAGTTAAATGAACAACTTTAGCTTCATTTCCTTTTCGAGGACGAAAAGATTTAAAGTGGGGGAGATTGTAACAACCCGCAAACTCTGAACCAATTTAAAATTTTTATTTTAGAAATTTTTAATGAATTTTGAGGTTATAATATGATTTACTATTAATAATAATGTCTAGAATTTATTGTTTATCGAAGTTAGAACGAATAAATTTAATTTAAATATAAATGGAGTTAGAAATGGCGCTGTAGTTTTAAAATTTGATTTTAAACTTTAACTGAATGTACATGATTCAAAATAAATCAGAATTGAGTGAAACCAGAAATTTCTAAATCTGTTTAATCATATCTTTTTAACGAATCTGAAAAATTGAAATTTCATAGCGGAAATCAAAAGTTATGGCCAATTCAATTTTTAGAAAGGTCGCTGTATAATTTAAATATATATATGGCCCGAAAGGCTACTTTTCACATATGAAGGAATTTCGACTCAAAACCACTTCCACTGGGTTCGGAATGACGTTTCTGCATTGAGAAACAGTAAACACTTATATATTTTGAGTTTCGGAATTTATTTGTTTAAAAATGTATTTTTAATATTAAATATATTGGCCTTAAAAATAGTCATTTTTCAAACGACCTCCGTTTTCGACGAAACCACTTTTGTTGGAACCGGAATGCCAAATTATAGCTAGGTTTCAATTTTCAGAATTTTTTGAATTAATATGTGAGCATGGTAAACAAAAATGTGTTTTGACTATTTACAGTTAAATTTAAACGCCTTAAAAATAGCCATTTTTCAAACAGTCTCGGAATTCGACGAAAATAATTTTGTTGGATTCGTATCGTCATAAGAAAGCTAAAAATATTTTTTTTAGAATTTTCTGAGGTCGTATGTGGCCCCGACATATTTTAATGTACGGTTAATATTTAATTAATTAATTTTTAATGCAATTTTAAATAAAAATCGTACATATTTCGGAATTGGGCCACGGGACCTATCCCATTGCGTTCCGAAGGTGTCAAAACCTTAAGAACGACAGTAAGCAGGCCTAAATCAGAGAAAGCCCAAAGATCCACCTTTTAAGCACGATTTTCGAGATTTAATATTAAAATATTATTAAAAAATTCGGACTGAAACCCTAATGGCCGTCGGTTCCAACGAATGGCCAGAATTGCTCCGATTTCAAATTCTTATAACTTTCAATCCGCTCAACGAAATTTTACAAATTATACGTCAAATCGAAGAGAATTCCGAGCTCTTCAAATCCACACGGAGATGATCGAGTTTCAGTGCATGGATTTCGCGAATTTCGAGGCCAAAGTGGCCGGGTTTGCACGCGCCGTGCTGCTCAGGGAGGAGGCCGAGCTTCAGGCGGTTCTAGCCATGGGTGGCTCGTGGCAAGGCGGTCGGAGGGGTGGTGATTGATCAGCCTTTGGGCGCTTCTAGGGGGTGCGATCGGAAGCTATTGAAACCGACGATGGGTTTCACGGGTTCGGCCAAACGATGTAGAAGAAGATGGTATAAAATATTTTATTAATTTAATTAATTTAATATTTAATTCTTACAATCTTTAAAAATCCATATCTTGTTCATACGAGGTCCGTTTTGCGAACCGTTTGTTGCGTTGGACTCGTCTTTCCGAGATCTACGCAATGGCACCAACCACAGCTGAAACAGAGCACTTTGAATTTTCAACCAAATCAAGGTGAGAATCTCTGATTTTTACAATCTAATTAATTTAAATAATTATTTTATTCTGTTAAATAATTATCTGTATGTTATTTAATCAGATCTGCGTTGTGATGTATTGTGCTGGTTGTTCTGATGGATTATATTGAACTGTATTGCGTTGTATTTTTATAGATCTGTGTTTGTAAATTTAGATCTGTATAAATCTGTAAATAATAAAATAAAAATTGGTTAACATATTTATATTTACCTTTTATGGTTAAATAAAAGGGCAAATTTATTAAACACATATTTATTCACATGTTGTTTGTAAATTAAAGAGCACATCTTGAATTCATTTTTTTATTTATTTACAATTTATGTGTAAATAAAAAGACATGATTGATAAACACATTTTGTTTACATTTTATTTGTAAATAAAAACCATTTTTGAATAACATACTTTTATTTACAATTTATGTATAAATAAAAAGACATATTTGAGAAAACTATTTTGTTTACATTTCTGTATGTAAATAAGGTTTCATATTTAAGAATTATATTTTTATTAACATTTCATATGTTAATAAAAACCCATTTTAAAGAATTATATCTTGTGTACGGTTTGTATGTAAATAAAATGGGTAAGTGTTTAGAAACTACAATTTTGTTTACATTTTATATGTAAATAAAAATCCATTTTTAGAAATTATATTTTTATTTGCAGTTTATATGTAAATGAAAATCCATGGTTAAAAATAGAATGGCACACAAATATTAACATAGAAAAATGAATCATCCTTTTTATTTTGTGTTCTTAACACAATATACACATAGAAAAATGAATCATCCTTTTTATTTGTGTTCTTAACACAAATATGAACATAGAAAAAAATGAACTATCTTTTTATTTGTGTTTTCAACACAAAAATACACATAGAAATGAGTCACCCTTTTTATTTGTGTTCTTAACACAAAAACAAACCTGGAAATAAAGTCCATTTTTTTATATACATGCTACAACACAAGTATATACTTAGAATCTGTTACACAAATAAAATTCACTTTTATTTGTCGCTTGAGAACTTAGAATTTGTTGCACAAATAAAATTTACTTTTTTATTTGTCATTTGAAAATTAGAATTTATTATACAAATAAAATTCACCTTTATTTGACATTAGAATACATAGAAAAATATATACATATATACATTCTTTTATATGTTATTAGAATGTATAGAAAAGTAATAACAAATAAAAGGATTCTTTTATTTGTTATTAGAACACACAGAAAAGTGTTAAACAATAAAATACCCTTTTTATGTTATTCTAGAATTAAAATTAAAGTTTGGTCTTTTATTTGCATTCACAAATGTAAATATATATTGAAAATAAAGTTTTGATCTTTTATTTGCATTCACAAATGCAAACACATATTGAAAAATAAAGTTTCGCTCTTTTACTTGCATTCACACATGCAAATATATATATATATATATATATATATATATATATATTGAAAACCAAATTGTTCTTTTGTTTGGAATCACTAATGTAAATATACAAGAAAATTAAAGTTTATTCTTTTATTTTCATTCTCTAATGCAAATATACATTAAAGTATAAATTGTTCTTTTATCTGCATTCCTTAATGCAAATATATATTGAAAATAAAATTTGTTCTCTTTACAAACACAAACGTAAATATACTTTGAAAATCAAGTTTGTTCTTTTATTTGCATTCCACAATGCAATATAACATCTAAGATAAAAGTTACATTTTTATTTGCAAACTTAGATGCAAACAAATTTATTTAAAGACAAAGGTTACATTTTTGTTGCATCTTTTAAATGCGAACAAAGCATTAAAATCAATGTTACATTTTTATTTATTTATTTACTTCACTTGATGCAAGTAAACATAAAATAAGGAGTAGTTCTTTTATTTACATTTCTTGATGTAAATAAAACTAGAAATTAAATATTACATTTTTATTTGCATTACTCAACGCAAATAAACAGGAGAATAAAAGATACAATTTCATTTGCAATCCTTAATGCAAATAAATTATGAAATGAATTGAATAAAAGATTTTATTTTATCGTCGCTTTTATTTCCATAAATGGACGTAACATAAAGATTTCATTTGTTCATTGTTTTCAAATAAAAAGATTGTACATTTACAATTTACATTTTTTTATGTAATTTATATTGCAATAAATAGAAATAAAGAGTTCATTTTTATTGACATTTTACATGCGGTAAAAATAATAGAAATAAAAGAGACATTTTTATCGTGTGTTATATATTGTGTTATATATTGTGTATTACAAAGCCATAGACAAGTTAGCTGACTTGTTTATGTGATTGGGTCGATCATTTTCACACATCGCCCAAGTGCACAAATGAATTTATTATTTGTTTGTTGGCTGAAACCCCACACGGGTGTTGGGATGAAAATGAACATACACTAATCCCAATATTTAGTTGTATGTTGATCGTTAGATCGACAGGCTGCGATGAGCGTTATTATTTAATTTTAACGCTTACACAGTAGAAATTACACTTTGGATGAAAATGAATGAATTGATGATTATCTATTTTATTGTCATATGTATGATGTGTGTGAAATCCATATAATCCAAAATTATATGGTAAATGATTGAGTCGCTTTTCGATTCCGGTGTTCTTTTAAATAATAATATTCTTACATTAGAAATTCTTTTAATATAAAGAGTATATTTTAATATAAAAATATATTTTTAATCAAGTATATGTTAAAACAAAGAATATTTGTAAAAGATAAAGATTTGTAATATACAGAATACTTCTCATTAAGAGTCTTTATATAAAGAATATTTTTATGATTATTTTAAAATATATTTTTAAAAGATTACTAGCATTTGCAATTATATTTTGTGGTATGAAATAAATTGAGATGTGAAGTGGATTTATCGTGGACGATGTTTTAAAAGACATTTGTCCTTTAATCCAATTTACATTGAAATTATTATTTGGAACTTATGGATCTATTTTATAGATTTAAAAAGTGCATTTTCTAAAAATCAAGTTTTCAATGTAATATATTAAATAGGAATTAAGTGGAAATTCAATTTGATAATAATCGAAATGGGCTTCTGTAAAAGAAGACCGATATTATATGTGGAATTTAAGAGGTTTTGCCGTTATTCCATTTATATTAGTAGTCCGATACAGAAATCTATATCGATTATGTATTGATTTGATTTCTGTGAAATTCCTTATTTTAGAAATCGATTTGTGGGATTATCGTGAACTGTGTTTTAAAGAACACTAATTCTTTAACCCGTTTTAAGACAAGATCTATTCCATAAAATAAATGATCTTGTAATAATGATTTTTGATATTAAATCAAAATTAGAGTTTTAATAATTCTTTTAAGGAAGATTTAAGATTTTATTTTCAAAGATTATCTTTGATAAAATTAATGAGAATCCTTTAATATGAGTATTCTTATTAAAAGAATATTCGGAGTTGAAATGTGGCGTAATGTGTGATTTTCCAATATTTGATTTTTAATCACAAAATACGCGAGTTATTCAGAAAGACCAGGTTTAACCCATTCTGAATAATCCTCACGACGATCAAGAGTCGAAGATGAAGATGGTGGTTGAAGACCGAAGGTTTTCACATCGTTGGGATGGTGATGACTAGTATCTTGAATTGGGACTGTACATCCCAAGGCAAGGTATTTGGTAATGATCGTCCAAACGTATTTGGAGATCGACGGACACGTTGTTTCGCCCAGACCCAGAGCGGACTTGTAAATGGATTGCGTGTCTGACATTGTATTCCTTTCTACTGTATTTGTTGAACGCTACTGATTATATATTTCTGTTTGGTGGTGAAGAATTTATTCATTACTTATCACCCTTCTCTAAGACGTATGAGCTTAGAGGTTATATATATATTGGTAGATGATCAATAATATGGTAGGGTCTGACAATGTGACATGCTAAGATGCGAATGATCAAGGCTTTGTTGAAAAGAAGGCCTTGTGGTTGATGATCAAAGCATAGCCTGTTTAGGCATATCTTTGTGTATATCATGACTTCGCGAGCCTCACACCCCGGTATGAGTCAAAAACGGGATTAGGACTGCAGGGAGTGCACACGTTTCTTTCTAGCTAGTGGTGTTTGGGCTTTAACACGGCCCGACATTTTACTTATGTGGATTTTGGATTGAGGTACCTCGGGTTTTTATAGGCCGGAAGTGGTCATACTATAGGTTCATAGGAATCGGGAAACGTGTGTTCAGGCATAATTAATCCACTACCGTTAGGTGGGGACCGGCCCTGAAGATCCAAGGGTTCACTGCGGGGGATCCTGAGGCATTTGCTAGAGTGTCTCGAATCGGAAGAGGACGATCCCTAGCCTCGATTTCATGATGGAAACCCAATTCCCAATACGCCCTTGCGGTTTTGATTGTATAACTAGTATGGCGACATAGTATATGGTACCTATGCCGTCTAAGATTAATACATTTATATTGAAATGTTTTAAATATATATATATACACACTAATAATAATATCGTTTTTACGTATCAAGCATCTTCTGACCATTATAAGGTAAAACCCTATCCTCTGGTGTGCGTTGCATTGTGTGATGGGACCTGGGTCTTATAATGGTTTCATTTTTCTTAAAAGCATTACGTTATTTGACGATTTATTTTAATTATGCACTGGCAATCCAATGGAGTAAACCCGTTCCGCGTTAGCGGCATGGTCCTGTGATTAGCATACTTATTAGATAGGTTAAGTTAAGAATTCTCACACCAGTCCTTGTTTGGCATGCCTGGTAATAGGATGCAACATGATGGGGGTTATGCCCAAAGTTAACGTACATGGGTTTTGAACGGTCTTGATTGATCTTGCGATCGATTGGGGTCGGGCGAAATCCGGGTCGTTACAATTAGTTCAAATAGGTCACCCAATGATCACTAGATAAAAAAGGGGTATTTTCAAGCCCAAAGACTATAATGTCATCAGTGACCTTGATGAACCAGTAAACTATAATCAAGCCATTAACAATCAAAACTGGAAACATGCTATTGATGATGAGTACTAAGCACTGATAAGAAACAAAACATGGACACTTGTTAAAGCTCCAACAGACAAGAATATAATAGACAACAAGTGGACATACAGGTTAAAAAAGAATGCTGATGGATCTATACACAGATACAAGGCCAGACTCATTGCAAGGGGTTTTACATAGCAATGTGGTTTTGATTTTGAAGAGACATTTTCCCTAGTTGTTAAACCAACAACCATAAGAATAATTCTCACTATAGCTCTACATAACAACTGGAAAATACAGCAATTATTGGAAGTCAACAATGCATTCCTGAATAGTGATCTAAAGGAAGAAGTATGTATGAGTCAACCACAAGGATATTAGAAGAATAAAGATCTTGTTTGTAAACTAAATAAAGCTATTTATGGGCTTAAGCAAGCCCCTAGGGTCTGGTTTGATAAGTTGAAACTTGTTTTAACAAAGCTAAAGTTTCAATCCACCAAATCAGATCATTCACTGTTTGTCAAATTTTTGATAACATAACCATTTTTATTTTAATATATGTGGATGATCTGATCATTACAGGAAACAGTGAAGCTAAAATCAGAAGGCTCATTCAAATTTTGGACAAATAGTTTTCAATTAAAGACTTGGGTGAACTCATCTATTTTCTAGGCATTGAAGTAACAAAAGCATCCAAATCAGAGTTATTTTTAAATCAAAAGAAGTATATCAATGAAATTCTTGTAAGAGCAAATATGGATGTTGCTAATACTTTACCAACACCAATGATAACAAATCATCAATTGTCTAAACACAGGGGAGAAAACATAGTCAATATCAGACAATATAGAAGTCTAGTTGGAGCACTGCAATATGCTACCATCACTAGACCTGAAATAACCAACCGTGTTAACAAACTTTCACAATTCATGTAGGAACCGAAGGAGGATCATTGGAAGGCAATGAATAGAGTGATATGATACTTAAAGCGAACTGTGGACTATGGTCTACATTTTATGCAAGGCAATCAACTCAATATTACTGGATATAGTGATGCAGACTGGGCAACTGACCCTGATGATAGAAGATCAACATCAGGCTACTGAATCTATTTGGGAAATAATCCTATATCCTGGTGTGCTAAGAAACAACCTACAGTCTCAAGGACTAGCACTAAATCTGAGTTCAGAAGCATAGCAAACGCTACTGCTGAAATTATGTGGGTACAGTCACTTCTCAGTGAACTTAAAGTAACAATTCAAAAGCCACCAACACTATGGTGTGACAACTTAAATGTTGTGTCACTGTCATCTAACCCTATACTGTATTCTAGAATTAAGCACATGGAAATTGATCTATATTTCGTTCGAGAACAAGTAATCAAAGGAAAATTACAAATAAATCACGTTCCAACAAATTACCAGATAGCAGACATACTTACAAAGCCATTATCAAGTAAAAGCTTTACCAGGCTTATATCTGAACTCAAAGTAATTGAAAGATCAAACCTTGGAGAGAAAGCAAAGCACGCAAGTTCATATCTGAAATGTTTAATGTCTGAAAACCCTAGATGGAGGCCAAATTGTGCTGCTAATCTCAGTAGTGAAGAATCAAAGCTTGCAAGCAGACCAACATCTCGCATCCCAGGAATCGAGGACAATCTGAAGCAGATGCTACTCATATGAAGCAAGCAAGAGCCCTCATAGGTCCAAATCCTCGCCATCGATTGCTATACTAGTAGAATCGAAGCTGATTCAGACTCAATTGTGCAGATTTCTCTCAGATTTTATCATTACAACTCCTGGCGGTGGAGACAGGAAACTGTAGCTTTCATTTGCAGGGAGATATAAAGTGGTCAACTGAAAGGATATGGGTGTAATGTTATTTTCTCACTCAATTGTGCAGATTTCTCTCATATTTTATCATTACAACTCCTGGCGGTGGAGACAGGAAACTGTAGCTTTCATTTGCAGGGAGATATAAAGTGGTCAACTAAAAGGATATGGGTGTAATGTTATTTTCTCAATAGATGGGTCTAGGCTAAAAGCCCAATAACGATTTATATTCGTTTGTAATAAGTTACCGTGTCTATATATACATGGTTAACATTTCTGTACAATACATTCTCTCATCAATAATAACAAACATTACTTCTTTGTTTCAATTCATTTCAAATCCTGGCGGTGGAGACAGGAAACTGTAGCTTTCATTTGCAGGGAGATATAAAGTGGTCAACTGAAAGGATATGGGTGTAATATTATTTTCTCACTCAATTGTGCAGATTTCTCTCAGATTTTATCATTACAACTCCTGGCGGTGGAGACAGGAAACTGTAGCTTTCATTTGCAGGGAGATATAAAGTGGTCAACTGAAAGGATATGGGTGTAATGTTATTTTCTCAATACATGGGTCTGGGCTAAAAGCCCAATAACCATTTATATTCATTTGTAATAAGTTACCGTGTCTATATATACATGGTTAACATTTCTGTACAATACATTCTCTCATCAATAATAACAAACATTACTTCTTTGTTTCAATTCATTTCTCTGCAATAAATCTTACAAATAGATAAAAGCCTATTATCTCAGCTATCCATTCTTTTTCTGATTTTGTCAATAAGCTCCCCACAATCTGGAAAGTGTAAGTAATTATACGGTACCGGGACACTCAGATATTTAACCGGCAATCTTCCCTCTTTCATGCTTAGAACATTAAGAATCTAATTTTTAATGTTTACCCCTCTGTTGATTTTTTTTTTTTTGAATTCAAGCCATTAACTTTAAAACCAGCATATTCAGACATTTGGTCTAAAATCTTTCTAACAACCTCCACCCCATTTACCAAAGCTTTACAAAAAATCATCAAATCATTCGCGTATATTATATGAGTAATTGTAGGCTCCTCTTTGTATATGGGATGAATTTGGTTAGTTTTAACTGCCTTAAACATTAATATAGAAAAGTACTCCATGGCAACACAAAAAAGGTAAGGCAATAGAGGGTCCCCTTGTCTGAGTCCCTTATTACTGTAAATAAAACCTTTTGGGCTACCCTGAACAAGAATCGAGGAGGTAGGCGACGTAATGCATGTTCTAATGACTTTAATAATTTGTCTAGGAAATCCCATCATAAGGAGCATGTGACAAATGAAATCTCTATTGACCATATCATAAGCCTTTTGTAAGTCTATTTTAATGAAAATCTTTCCGCTTCATTTTCTACCAAAAAATCTAATTTGTTCATGAGCTAAAAAAACATTTTCAGCAATATATCTCCCCAGAATAAAGGCGGATTGATTTTCAGAAATTAAATGTTTAAGGAATGGTTTTATACGGTTGTAAATAACTTTAAAAATGATAATTGTAGAGCACATTGTAGCATGCAATAGGTCTGTAATCCAAAATTCTGGTAGGACTTTTAGTTTTAGGAACAAGGGTTAGAAAAGTGTGATTAATACCCTTAGCCAGTCTTCCTATATTGAACACTTCTTGAACCGTCTCCAGAATACCCTATTTTAGGGTCTCTCAATGGAATTTGAATTTTTTTATGTGAATCCATCTGGACTAGGGATTTTGTCATCCGGGATAGAAAAAATCGCCTTATGTATTTCATCCAAGGTAACACATGAGGAAAGATGCCGTCTGTCTCTCTAATTAATAATATACCTGCAATTGATTTGAGGAAAATTAGCAATCATAGGGGTGTCAGAATTATAAATCTGGGTAAAATAATTAACGGCTTCCCTTTCAATCTACACAACATCAAAAGAATGATCCCTATTCCCCTTAAATAGATTGCTCTAGTTATTTATGTGCTTTCTAATGGACATCTTAGCATGAAAAAAATTTGTGCATGAGTCACCCTGTAATAACCCGGAAAATCCAAACTAATTTCAAAATTTTATTTTGGCAATTTTAATGAATTTTGAATATTTTAAATGAATTATTTTAAACAATAACAACAAGAAATTTATTTTGAATAGAATTAGAATGAATATATTTATTTTAATCGTCGTTAAAATATAAATATTTATTTTTAATTATAAAAGGAATTGAAAATGTCGCGGTAGTTTGAAAATTCGATTTCAAATTCCAAATGAATGTTCAGGGTTCAAAATAAACCAGATTTTAGCGAAACCAAAAATATTTGAATCTATTTGAGAATATCTTTTCAATGAATCCGAAAAATCAAAATTTCATAGCAGGAATAAAAAGATATGCCTAGTTGAAAAATCGGAATAGTCGCTATGAAAATATAGTCCTTGAAAATGGAAATTTTGCAAGCGACCTCCGTTTTCGACGAAACCACTTTTGTTGGATCCGGGATGTCAAAATTTTGCTAGGTTCCAAAATTCATAATTTTTGGGATTAATATGTGAGCATGGCGAAGAAAAACGTGTTTTGACAATTTTAGTCAATTTGGATCGACCAGAAAATGGCCATTTTTCAAATGGTCTTCAAATTTGACGAAACTAGTTTTATTAGGACTGTATCATCAATACGAAGCTAGAAATAATATTTCTGGAATTCTTAAAGTCCGTATATGGCCCTGGTAAATTGAATTGTGCGTTCAAATTCAATATATAGATTTATATTTTGATTTTAGCAAAAGCTGATCGAAGTAGCCGAACTAGCTTACGATACATATCCCATTGTGTTCGGAATGGGGTAATTAGCTTGGGACAACAGTCGGTGGGGTCGATTTCAAGTTCGAAATAAAAAGTTGCTTTTTGAAATTTAAAAATAATAAAATATATAAATATCTATATAATGCCCTCACTTCTCTCTCCCTCTCACTCTTTATTTGTTCACGGGAAAAAAACGAGAAGGGGATCGATAGGGGGAGGAGACATCCGCCGCCACCCTCCCAGCGGACATCGCCCCTACCACCACCATCGCCTCCACCCTCGCCCCCCTCCTTCTCTCCTTCTTCTTCTCCCCTCTTCTAATTTAGCCGCACCCCCTGCCCCACTGACCCGAATCTGCCCCGCCGCCGCCACCACTGGCTCAACACCGACCACCGCGAGCCCCACCACCCCTCTTCCCTTATCTCTCCTCTCTAACACCCTTAAATCGAAGGCCACTGCTCAAAACCCGATGATAGCCACCGTGGGCCCAATTTCTGCCACTGACGGTCAGTATAGCACCATCACCGACCACCTTCAGACACCACGCCACCTCCGATTCCTTCGGTGAGCGTTTATTTGGATTTTAAGTAGTTTATATCATTAAAAATGCGATTTTTAATGGAAATTTCATAGGTAAAATATGAGTTTTATTCAAACGGATAGCACGATATGAAAGATGTAATCTTTCTTGTAAATTAGCGTTGTAAAGAAAAGAATGGATTTATATATATATATATATATATGTATATATATATATATAAACCATATGAAGATTCGATTTTTATTCACACAAAAATTTGATTTTTATATACGTAGCGATGAAAAGATTATATTTTTATTAGAACAAAGATTTGATTTTTATAGTTAGAAAGATAAGATTTTCAAATAAAACAATGAGATTGGATTTTTATAAAGATGAAGACTGAATATTTTTGACTATGAAAAGGTGAGATTTTTATTTATCAAAAGGTATGATTTTTATTTATGCTAGTGCAATAAAACCATGATTTTTATTATGAAAAGAGCATTATAGAAATATAGTTTTTATACTATAGATAGCAATATAAAAATGAGATTTTTATGTATGAAGTGGCAAAATAAAATTGTTATTTTTATTTATATGAATAACATATAAAGAAGCGATTTTTATATTCACTATGGTTTTTATATATGAACAGCGTGAAAAGGATGCGTTGGAATTCCAAACAAATTGAAATAGTTCAGAAAGAAAGAATGGAGGAGTGGATCCTAAAGGTGAGAACTACTCACTTTAATCTTATTTTTCTAGTTAAAATATACACTAGGATGCAGACGGTGCTTAGCAGCACCCGACACCCGTCGTCTACAGACTATGGACGACTTGTTTGTTTGTTTAACTGTGTTATGAAAATTGATTATGTGATGTGGAATGGAAATAAATATTTTTATTGTTAAAAATATAATTTTTAACGTGTATATGAATGAAATAAATATTTATAAATAAATCGAACGATTTGTTTATAAACACACATTTGACTGATATTGATTGGGACGATAAATTTTACACATCGCCCAATTGAACAAATAAAATTCATTATTTGTTGATTGAAACCCCACACGGGTATTGGGATGATATATGACATACACTAGTCCCAATAATTAGCTGTATGTTGATCGATTGATAAACATGTTGTATGAGCATTGAATATTTACATTTAATGCTTATACAGTGTAGAATGCACTTTGGATGATGGTTGATTGTTTATCGGTGTTGTTATGTACATGTGTACATGAAATCCATATAAATCAAATTATATGGTAAATGACTGTGCCTGATTCCAGTTCAGAAAGGATAAATATTTTGAAATAACGATTTTTTTTAAAATGATAAATATTTTAAAATAATATTCAGTAAAAGATCAAAATCTGATTGTGATGTCCGATTTGGGATGGACACGAATATATTTAAAAATATATAAAGTCATGTTGTTTAGATCGATGCCATTTTGACGTGAACGATATTTATATCGATTTTATTCATTTTTATAATGAATACCGAAAAGGAAATTATTTCAAAATCTAATGTTTTGAAAATACTATCATTTATATATCGATGATATGGAATATTCAATTTTGATTTGAAATTGAATATGAAGTTGAAATCGTTTTGAAAACTAATTTAAATGATTTTATAAAATACGTTTAGAAAGGAAATCGACGAAATGTATAATATATATATATATATATATATATGTGTGTGTGTGTGTGTGTGTGATGGCCTGAATAGAACGCGCCGCGCCGCGGTAGTTTGTGAATTTCGACCATTGACTTCGAACGGACATTACGGGAGATCCGACCGTCGGATTCTCTTAAAACCGAAACTGTTGGGTTCGTATCGAAAAGAGCTTTCAACGAATATTAGAGATTTGACATCTAATGGTTGGATTTGGAATTACGTCCAAATCAAATTTTGAAAAGGTCGTTATAAGTGCAGTTCGATGACCGTTTATGGAAATTGATTGTACGTGCCTTGATAAAATTATTAAAAATATCAATAATTTGTGTAAAATCATAATAAATGATTTGCAAAGAATTGGGATGAAAAATTCCATATTTGAAAAGATAAAAATGTAACTTTATCGAAATGAACTAGTTTTGAAATAGAATAATAAATCCAATATTTTTAAAATAAATAAATTGGATTTGAAATGGTTTTAAAAATAACCAGGGTTTCCAATAGATGAAATGGAATGGATTTGAATCGAAATTATCTTCAGAATATTTTGATATTGGATTTCGTGATTAAACGGGTATTGTGGAGAAATTTAGAAGATATGTATATCGTTATTCCAATACAATATTTGTTGGTTTTAGAATTTGATATTGAATATAAGGCGATTTATTTTCTATTCAGAGCCTGGTGTTTAATATCAAATTGGATTTTGGGTTTGTCGTGAATGGTATCTTTAATAATACTATCCTTGAACCGAATATAGTTAAGAAAATTAGAAACTGACTGGAGGTTAGTTAATTTGAGTGGTTTCCTGGGTATTGATCTGATGTTGGTTTCGGCCTTCGGGGTTAATACTCAGGAAACTGTTCTCTTACTAATTTATGGTTAGAGACTGATTGGATTTTGGGTTTGTTGTAAACTGTGTTTTCAACGACATTCGTTCTTTAACCCGATTTACAGTGAAATGAGATTTGGAATTTATAATTTTTTTTAAGATATAACATAAAATTTCCAAAGTAAAGTTTTCCAAATTAATATATTTAATTGGAATTGAATTGGAATTGGTCTTCGGGTTTATCGTGAACGGTGTTTTAAATAACACTAGCTTTTTAACCCGATTAACAATGGAGTTAAGAAAATCAGAAACTAACTGGAGATTAGTTAAGTTGAATGGTTTTTTGGTTATTGATCTGATGTTGGTTTCGGCCTTCGGGGTTAGTACTTAAGGAATTATTCACTTTCTAATTTACGGTTAAAGGCTGATAGAATGGAATGTGATTTTGGGGTTTATCATGAACCGTGTTTTAAATGACATTGGTTCTTTAACCCAGTTAAAGACATGATATGATTTCCCAAGTTAAACAATCCTTAATATTGATTTTTAGGAAGATTAAAACCAAGTGGAGTTTTAATGCATCTTTAATTAGATTGAAATGATATCCAAAGGAAGATTAAAGTATAAATTTAAAGAATTTATCTTTGATAAAATTAATGGGAACATTCATCAAATTATAAGAATATTTGAATGAAGAAATATTCTGGAGTGTAATGAGGCGTATGTTGTGTTTTTATAGCACTTGTTTGTTATATATGCGAGTTATCCAGAAAGACCGGGTTTATCCCATTTTGAATAACTGATTCAACGATGTGCCGTGGATGAAAACAGTGGTTGAAAACCGGAGGTCTTCACATCGTTCGGATGAATACCGAGGTCTTGATTGGGCTATACACCCAAGACAAGGTAATAAGTGGTGATCGTCTTGACGTACTTGGAGATCGGCCAGATATGTGAGGACCTCTCCCCTGTATTGGACATATAGGGAAGGAATAAGGTGCCTCCGGTTTCGTTCAGGCCCAGAAAGAACTTGTAAATGGATGTGTGTCTGGCATCATATTTCATTCTGTGTGACTGATAAACATCGGTTGCATAGCGTGAATTGCCTGTGTGGCATGCTGGGATGCAAGTGATCAAGGCTTCTGTTGAAAAGCAGGGTCTTGTGGTTGATGATCATAGCACGCCCTTTGTGGCATAGCTTTGTGTAGCGTTAATTCGCGAGCCTCACACCCCGGTGTGAACCAAAAACGGGAGAGGACTGCAAGGAGGGAATGCTTTTCCTTCTAGCTTGAAGTGGTGTCAGCGTTTTACACACCTTGGCATTTTACTTATTTGGATGATGGGTAGCAAAGCGCCTCGGATATATCGGTCGATCCGGGGCCGATGGAGTCATTTGGCTCATTTACGCCCCATAGGGCGGGGAAACGCAGTGTTCAGGCATTTTAATCCACCCCGTGTGGAACGACCCTAAAGATCCAAGGGTCGATGCATTCTGATCCTGAGACATAGGCTAGATTGTCTCGAAGCGGTAAGGACGATCCTTTTCCTTGGTTCACAGATGGAAATCCAACTTCCAATATGACATTTTGCGGTTTTGATTTTAGAGCCTAGTATTGCGACCTAGTGGTATGGGGCACTTATGTCGTCAATGATGGATACTTATGATTGAAATTGTTTTGACACTATACACTTATAGTAGTAATAAAACATGAAATTTTCCGTACCAATCATTCTTGGCTATTATAGGGTAAAAACTCTATCCTCCGGCTTGTGTTGCATTGTGTGATGGGACCTGAGTCGTATAATAGCTTCATTGTTGTTTATTTAGCATTCCGCTATTGTTTTATGCACTGGTATTCTTGGGAGGAAACATGTTCTGTGTTATACGGCGTGGTCCCTTGATTTATCGAACATTAAAATAAAGATTAATAACTATTTTAGTTCTCACACCAGTCACATGACTGACCTGGAGTTTATTATTTTAACCTAAACTCTGGGTGCCATTATTTTCCACACGGGCAACTAGTAGTTGGGTTTTGCAGATTAATATTCACAGGATCCTGATATACAGCTGGAATGATATTTGGAAAGCTCTGTATCCGTATATTCCTTTCAGTTGTGTTTTATATTATTTTCCGCTGCATTGTAATTTATACATCTCTGATATTTTTTCTAATGTGTAATATTTATTCATGCTCTGTATATTCTTGTATTCTGATGAAATTGCTGTAATAAGCAATGAAATGTTCTTTTGTTTGTGTTCTGATTCGTCTTGTTCTCAAAGCAATCTGGGCTTTCCTTCATGGGGAAGTTTGGGTTGTTTCAGTTTGGCATTAGAGCTTTTGTTTACAGAGCTCGAGAACAAGACACGTTAGAACCGAATGAAAGAATTCATCAGAGATTGGATTAGCAATATCCAATGAGAATGACTCGTTAGAGATGAGATCAGTAGTATCCTAGAACGAGTGTGAAGAGTATATTTTTAAAATGAAAACCAACTTTGTTTTGAAAATTTAAACCATTTTATCCGTATTTGAATATTTATTTGTATTGAATTTGGACAATCCAATATATAAAGATTTTGCATATACGCCTTGCAAACATGTATTCGAAGTTTTAATATACTGGATAGATATAGAATCACACACTTGTCGCCCAGAGATGATACTGATGATTGATATATCATCATCAGTGTTTGTGTTCGAGTTTCGAAAGTGGGATTTTTGTATATTTCCAATTGACTGGTGTGAGAAGCAAAACTAGATATGGCTTTTTTGTTGTGATTTGGCATCAAAAATCTGATTTTTGGACTATATATCAAAGTTATGCATTTGAAAAGCTAATCAACTAATTGATTGATGGTTGTGTTGTATGATTATTCCTTTAAACCATTATGTGAAAGAAAGGTAAATTTAGGCCAAATTGAACCAAATATTGAACTATATTGAATTTGTTTGAAATTGCAGGCATATACATGTGTACCCATTGAACAAGTCATTGCAAGGAGGCTAGAGCAGAGGAATAAAATTGTATGCCCGACAAATAGGTACATGTTTACTAATTTATTGGGTTTGGATGATTTTATGAGCCGATTGGCTGTTTCTTTTTGGATTGAAGAGGGCCTGTATGGCAATTTCAGGATTTTCCCGGTGCTCCCGTACAGGGGAGGTTATGGCAAAAAATTTCGAAAATTTAGGGTGTTAGCCAAATTTATGAAAAATTTGAAAAGTTCTTAGAAACTGAAATGTCGAAGAACTTAAGCTATAATGAAAATAACGAAAGTTGAGTTGATTAGTTAAACAACTTTTAGTTCCGTTCGTTTTCGAGGATGAAAAGGTTTTAAGTGGGGGGATTGTAATAACCCGGAAAATCTGAACCAATTTAAAATTTTTATTTTGGCAATTTTAGTGAATTTTGAATAATTAAAATGAATTATTTTAAACAATAATGACAAGAAATTTATTTTGAATAGAATTAGAATGAATATATTTATTTGAATCGTCATTAGAATATAAATATTTATTTTTAAAAGGAATTGAAAATGGCGCGGTAGTTTGAAAATTCGATTTCAAATTTTAAATTTTAAATGAATGTACAAGGTTCAAAATAAACCGGATTTTAGCGAAACCAAAAATATTTGAATCTATTTGAGAATACCTTTCCAATGAATCCGAAAAATCCTAATTTCATAGCGGGAATAAACAGTTATGCCCAGTTGAAAATTCAGAATAGTCGCTATGAAAAATATAGGCCTTGAAAATGGAAATTTTGCAAGCGACCTCTGTTTTCGACGAAACCACTTTTGTTGGATCTAGGATGTCAAATTATTTCTAGGTTCCAAAATTCATAATTTTTGTGACAACAAGGAATTTCGCTCGATCCGAATCAGTCGCTAAACCGATCTAGACCGTTCGAAACACCTGATTGTTTTGAGAACACGACAAAACAGAACGCAGACGGAAGAACATTTCATTGTATATTACGACTATGCATCAGATTACAAGAATATACAGAGTATAAGTGAAAAAATATTACATAGAAAATATCAGAGATTACAATACATTACATAACAGCGGAAAATAATACAATACACAGCTGAAGGAGATATACGGATACAAAGCTTTCCGGATATCGTTCCAGCTGTAAACCAGGATCCTGTGAATATAAATCTGCAAAACCAAAACTACTAGCTGTCCGTGTCAAAATAAGGGCACCCAGAGTTTAGGTTAAAACAATAAACTCCAGGTCAGTCATGGGACTGGTGTGAGAACTAAAACAGTTATTAATCTTTATTTTAAAGTTCGGTAAATCAAGGGACCACGCCGTATAACACGGAACGGGATTCCTCCCAAGAATACCAGTGCATAAAACAACAACGCAATGCTAAATAAACGAAAATGAAGCTATTATAAGACCCAGTTCCCATCACACAATGCAACGCAAGCCGGAGGATAGGGTTTTTACCTTATAATAGCCAAGAATGCTTGATACGTTTAAAACAAATCATTTGATACTATTATAAGTGTATAGTGTATAAAACAACTTCAAATCATAAGTATCAATCATAGGCGGCATAAGCGCCCCATCCCATTATGTCGCCATACTAGGTTCTACAAATAAAACCGCAAATGTCACGTATTTGGAAGTTGGATTTCCATCTGTGAACCGAGGCAAGGGATCGTCCTCTACCGATTTTAGACAATCTAGCCCATGTCTAGGAACAGCCGCAACTGCCCCTTGGATCGTTAGGGCCGGTCCACCGATGTGGATTATTATGCCTGAACACTATGTTTCCCCGCCCTTTGAGGCGTAAATGAGCCAACAAATGACTCCATCGGACCCGGATCGTCCGATCAAACCGAGGCGCCTCGCAATAGCAACAACCATACAGGTGAAAAGTATATAAATGTCAGGGCTGGTAGGTCACTAACACCACCCTAGCTAGAAGGAAACGCATGCCCTCCCTGATGTCCTCTCCCGTTTCTGGTTCACAACCGGGGTGCGAGGCTCGCGAATTCACGTTACACAAAGCTGTGCCACACAGGCTGTGCTTTGATCATCACCACAAGACTTTGCTTTTCAACAGAAGCCTCGATCAATTGCCACTTAGGCATGCCACACATGCAATTCACTCCATGCGATTGATATCCATCAATATATAACCTGTAACGACCCGGATTTTTCGGCTATTTGATTTCGAATATTTAAATCTATTTTAAAAATTATAATTGGACTATAAACGGTTTTAAATATTTAATTCCTTAATTAAACGACGGTCGAACGTTTATATTTTTATTTAATATAAAACAAACTCGAAATGGCGCGGTAGTTCGTAAAATCGAGTTTGAACTTCAATTGATCAAACAGAATCCGTTTTAAGTCGGAATGGTGTGAAACAAGAAGCGTCTGAATCTAATTGATAATATTTTTCTAATAGAAGAGAAAAATCAAGATTTCATCGTAGAAATTGTAAGTTATGTCCAAATCAAATATGCAGAAAAGCAGCGCCATGATCATAACGGTTTATTTGTAATAACTAGGTATAGGATCCGAATTTGGACAAGGTACTTTAGGGGCGTAAGTATAATTTAATTTTTAGAATTTTACTGTAATTTTTAAATAATTAAATAAGCAACTTTTTATTTGGAGTATTTTGCATCCTGTGCCAACATTTTAGGATTTCACAATATGAGTCAATCTACCGGTATTATTACATTTTCAGGATCGCGACACCTCATTGAACACGAATGTATTTTTATTTCTGCCTGCAACGCTCATATATGAATACATAGTGGTGTGGGTAACTTTATTTGAATGGTTAACTGGTCAAACGGACTCCAAATTCAACGAAACAAGTTTCATACGAAACCTTAGGAAGAGGTCTAGTGAAACGTCAAGGCCTCATATTTTTAGGATTTTTTCTGTAATTTTTAGGAATTAAAGCTCGGTGTTTTTCATCGATATTTTCTAAGGGATTTTCGCAAACGGTGTCAGAATTCAACGAAACCTGTCCCATTAGGTCCGAAATATCTTTTTATGCTAGAATTAGGTATCACTTCTTGAATTAGGAGTCAAATGGGATGTTAATTTTACAAAAAACTCCATGCACATTCATAAAAATAAAATATTATTAAAAGCATGTAACCCTTTGAAAGGAAAAAGGAAGAGAATGAAATACACACTAGTATATATTACACGCACATGCCACTAAGAAGGGAAAACACATGCAATGTAAAACCACACGGTTGAAAAATGTGAACGCTGACTAATGTTTAATTGAGGGTATTGGCTACATTAAAATATTTTAAACTAATTCGATTCCTTGCCTTGAAAGCCAAACAATCAATTTCTTGGCCACCACACAAACAAATTCCTTGCAAGACACGCCTTTCTTTCTTGCCATCCAAACTTTCACAGCGTGCTCCCTACGTAAACGTGACTGCCACTGTATCTCTCTCCTATATAAACCATCTGCCTCGTTCTCACTCAGCTACTTCTTTTTTTCTTCTAGTTTTACCCATCGCCCTCTCAACAGTCAATCGAATCCATGTGTATATATGTATATAAAAAAATAAGAAAATAAAAATGGCGCTACATTTAAATGGGGGTGCACTGCTGCAGCGGATGCTTGTTGAGTGCTTTGGGAACGAAGAATTGGAGAGGGGTCCAACGTGTTGAGGCAAGATGGGTGGCGTTCAAATAGAAATGCATGATATTTTGGTTGTATAACGTAGTGGCGGGTACGAGGTGGTATAAAAATGAGCAGATGGGATTGGGAAGGAAAATATGGAAGAAGGAGGTGGTATGGGGAGGGGCTACGTGAAGAAAAGAAGAAGAAATAGAGGAGGGGAGGTTGGCCATTGCCTATTAGTTCAGGCCTTGCGCAAGAAAAGAAAAAAAGGAATAAAAACGCAAGCAAGAAGAAGATGCGGAGGGAAAAATGCGGAAGGAGTACCTGCGCGTGAAGAAAGAAGGGATAGTTTTACTGTGTGAAGCAAATGTATGGGTGTGGGCTGTTACTGAGTTGGGCTAGTGGGCTTGAGGAAAAAAATAAAGAAACGAAGAGAACCTACAGGAAGAGATGGATGCGGAGAGAAGAATGGGAAGTAGATAGAAGAGAGGGTGGGCTTGGGCTGTTTCATTTAAGAAGAAACAAAGAAAATGAAAATTGGAAAATACATATAGGAAGGTGGACGTTAAGACTAGGAAGCAAGCAAGCAAGGTACTGTCCACTGACCGGTGCGAGTGAAGACAAAAAGATGGGGAGCTTCATTCATTACGTTGCAAATCGAAAGCGCCATAACCAAAAATGAAAAGAAGGTTCGACGTGTTACTGTTACAAGATGGATCGGAATTTGTGTTAGCCGAAGAAAGTTTAAGGTAATAATTTGGAACGGTTTTATATATATTTACGTTATTAAATTAGTTAATTAATTTTATTAAGGATCAATGAATTTAAATTAAGCCGTTAGCTTATCAAATTTATAACTCGTTCATACAGCATCCGAATTGGAAAAAATTCAAAGATGATGAGACTGGATCGACGAGCATAACATTTTGTAACTGGTTTGGTCAGCGCAGGAAGCAACCCCAGTCTTTAATTAAATTAAACGTCAGTTTAATTTAATTAAAGAGAAGCATTTTAACGACGGACGGAAACCAAGGTGAGTTAAACTCACTCAGTTCCTCTACTTATATTTTATATAAGTTGGGTTTTATTTTTGTGTGCTATGGTTACTATTCGTTGACTGATTGACAATGGTTTGACTAGTGGTTGGATATTTTTATACGGTTTAAATTAAACGTTATTTAATTTGAATAAAATAACATCGTTATTTTAACGATGATTTCCAACAAAGGTAGCTTACCTTGTTGGTTACGTTTATAAAATATAAATGTATTTAAATTTAATTGGATGCTGAATTATCATCGTTGGTTGACTACTATCAGTTAAATTTATTACTTGTTTGCATACGATCGTTACGTGAAATGTTTAACCATTTTGGTTGGATTATTGATTTGTTTATTTTTTTGTTGAATATGAATTCAACGTTGTTGTGTTATTAACACATGAGAAATATGGGTTGGGGGGAATATAGCAGATGACCAAGAGGCGAACTATTTTATAAAGATTGTTTTACCGTTGGATAAATCGATCGAAATAAAGTATGAAGTTATTTATAACTGAATATATATTTTAAATATATTAGTTTAATTGGGGTTAAAAAAAAAGAAATAAACCAACCGTATATACACTGATTCTTTTAACCCCAATCACCGGTTTTGGATATCGAAATTTATCCGTGTGCGAAGCACGTGTCTAAGCAAGTGATAAGCAAGTGAGCGAATGTCAGTGTGATGTTTGATTACCGAGGTCGATTGTTTTAAATAACAATTTAAATTGATACTATATTGATTTGATTATTATCATAATCAAATGTGACTATTTTAATTAATTTAATTTTAATTAATTAAGATCTGATTAGCGAGTTCATCGTGCTTAAAGTTGACTAAGTCAACTGTAGTAATCTTAAATGGATTTATTCAATTAATTTATTTTATTTAATAGTTAAGTAAATCATTTGGGAAAATGGTGATTTAACCAAAGGGAAAAATCATGGGATTTAGAAGGTATACATTTAGGTATGAAACGAGAGAAGGTTTATTTATAACAAAGTTATATTTTAAAGAAAATCATATTAAGGATAAATTAAGTCGAGTTTAAATTGCGATTTAAGGCGAATTCTTATTTGAGATTTTATTTAACTGGATTTACAGAATCTAGGATTTTGACAAAGTTGCAAATCCAAGTTTAGTGGATATTATGGTAAAGAGTTATTAGAAATGGGTTTTTGGAATGGAAATCAGACGAAACCCAAGTTTGAACTAGAATCATTAAGCGAGTGGGGTTATAAAGATGAAATATAGCTCCGTGATTTTAAATAAAGGATGATGTTTCATCAAGATAGAATCAAAATGGAATTTGTTTGATATTGGGATTAAATATCAGTTTTGGGTATTACAACTGTTATCTATCTTAAGGTAAGAACGGTGTTGATCAAGGTCTGAGAGGTAATTAAAGTACCCCAACTTGAACGACATCAGGATTATCGAAAGATGGTATTAATTGTAATAGTGGTGATGTTAAAAGTAATTTATTTTGAGAAATGATAATGCGACGATATTTGAAGGATTATGATATATATATAAGGATTTCTAATTTAAGGGGAATAAATAGGGGAATTGGAATATGAAATGGTATTTTCATAATAAAGAAATACAACGAGATTTGTGAAAATATAACGATATTTTAAAGGTAAGGAGATAAGTTTGAAATGAGATTATTCTGAAAGGGAAAATGACGATTATGGTGCTCGAGTAGCGAAACAACAAGGGAATGTTATAACAAGTGTCTACAACTATCTGTTGAATCGACTTCCTAATTATAGATGATACGAAATGTTATAACAAGTGGTTTGAAATGGTAGTTAATGAGGATTGAATTTGATTTAAGATACTTTGCCAAGTATTAAAATGATTTGAGAATATTAAGTTATATAATGGCCAAGTGACGCTGTAAAATCAACTGATGGATTTATTTTAATTGTTTATTTTGATAGTTAAATAACCGACTATCAAAATGTTACCCAACGTTGTTGGTACGGAAAGACCGGGATCGAAGTTATATTCGAAAACCATTCCGACCAATAAATACGAATGTGGAAGATGTTGATCGAGATGGAGCTATTGAAGACCGCATATCTTCATGAATGAAAGGACTATTGTTAGATTTCTCTAGCTGATCCCTAGAGATATTTTGACAATGATTCTGTCAGGATTGAAATCTACAGATTGCAAGGACTACTCACTACTGATCCATGGGGTGATTCCTATATTGAATGCAGTAGGAGAGTACCTTCGGTTCATCCTGTTCCTGGATGACTTGTATGGACGAGTGTCTGACAGAGTATTTCCAGATGGTCACGTATATTGATTTCTTCAACTATACCAAGAGTGGAAGCGGAGAAGGAAACTTCTTTTAGCTAACACATAATGTATTATTGAAGATGTCAATCGGTGATTGGACGGATTTGACGATGTGGCATTCGAATGGAATGTGACGTGCTGATTATAAAGATAAAGCGTAGCCTCAAGCCTCAACAACCGGGAATTGACAAAAATCGGGCAGGCAGCATGGCTATGTGGGTCGCTCCCATTAGGGTGTATAATCACCTATCTAGAGAAATTTCTTTTGCTTCTTGAATCTATTTCAATTCTGTCCCTTTTCGGGAAACGGTGGTTTGAGCCCAACCGTTGGTGATATACATTCGATACACTCAAGCGAAATGAGTGGTCGGTCATGTGTGGGCCGGGTTGCAAGATGTTCTTGTTGAACCCAGTGTATTCGCCTCTAGAGATACACTATCAGCAGGTGGTCGCATACCTTGTCAGAGTCGGAATCCAATCTCCAATAAGCGCCTGCGGTTTTGTATGTATACTATATATGTGGAGCGTGAGATGCAAGCGTTCCACTAGATTCTATTTAATTGTATTTAGACACTATTATAATATCAGACAAGATATTGGTTTCAAAAATATTTTGGGTTATCGTAAGGTAAAAGCCGTCCGTACTTATGTGTGGATTTGGTCTTACGATTACCCTTTGCTTTCAAAAGGATTTTAACTTTAAAAATCAAGTTGCTTGATACCTTAATACTGTGCGAGTTTATCTCACTCTTGTTTACCAGACTGACCCGCTGTTTTGTAAATGCTCGGGTTAGACCGGGTTGTACAGGTTCAGGATAACAGATGCTGCAAAGTCCAGAGGCGAGCTGAAAGTGTTCAGACGTATGATATTTTCTAATATTATTCCGCTGTGTGAGGACAGGTTATTATAACTGTCTAGATGGGTTGTTGTACTCTGATTATTGTAAGTATCATTTCAAAGCTTATTTATATATTATTATTTTGTTCCGCTGCGATGTGAGACTCTGTGATGTGTTGGTTCTTCTTATTCTTCTATTCTAATATTCTTTCTTTCTTATCTCACCCTCTAACTTCTTTCTCCTAGCCTTCTGGGGTTTTGATACTTGAGTTTTGGGCACAGGATGAAATAGTGTCAAGATTCAAGTGTCGAAATACCGGGGCCGCTACATAACCCCTGAGCTCGTACGTCTTAGAGAAGGGCGTTAAGCAAGAGAATAAATTCTCCACCGCCAAACAGATATATATTTAATAGAAATCAATCACATGGACTAAAATCCAATGTCAGACACACAGTCCATTTACAAGTCCGTTCTGGGTCTGAACGAAACTGGAGGCACCTAGTACCCCGCATATCCATCGATCTCCAAGTACGTTTGGACGATCACCAACTGTTTCCATCTTCTTGGGTGTACAGCCTAATCAAGATCATCAGTAATTATCCAAACGACGTGAAGACCTCCGGTCTTCGACCACCGTCTTCATATTCGACTTATCGTCGTATCAGTTATTCAGAATGGGATAAACCCGGTCTTTCCGAATAACTCGCGTATATTTTAAATAAGTGTTACACAAACAGAACATACGCCTCATTCCAATTTATCAGTCACTAACCGTAAATTAACAAGTGAATAACTACACAAACATTAACCCCGAAGGCCGAAACCAACATCAGATCAATATCCAGAAAACCATTCTGCTTAGTTAACCGACAGTTACTTTCTAAATTTCACATTCATGGGAAAGGTTCCCATTAATTTTATCAAAGATAAATCATTAAATTTATTCTTTAATCTACTTTTGAATATCAATTCAAACTAGCCGGGATTAGCGAACCTTACTGAAGTAATCATTTGTTTTAATTTCCCAATCCCAACTTATTCATCCCATGAAGTAAAACTAGTAATACTTCATATCCAACACTACGGTGTTATCGGTAAATTCAATTACCATTTCACGTTCAAATCTAACTAAAGATTTAACTAACGCCTGGAGCAAAACTGGTGATACTCCATTCTCGATCATTTCAATCTAATTAAAGATTCATTAAAACTCCACTTAGTTTTAATCTGTGACTGGGTTAAAGAATCAGTGTCATTTAAAACACGGTTCACGATAAACCCAAAATCACATTCATTAATTATCGGGTTAAAGAACAAGTGTTATTTAAAACACTGTTCACGATAAACCCAAAAATCAATATCAATTCAATTCCAATTAAATATTATTTAATTGGTACACTTCATTAAATCTAAATAAAAAGATTTAATCTTTTCTCAACTGGGTTCAAGAACAGTGTTAATGAAGACACCATTCACGACAAACCCAAATCACATTCGATATTAAACACAAGGCTCTGAATAGAAAATATACCGGCTTATATTCAATATCAAATTCTACGACTAACAAATATCGTATTGGAAATAACGATATATATATATATATATATCTTTCAAATTCCCATAACAATATCTGTATCATCATGAAATCCAACATCGAAATAATCCAAAGACAATTTCGATTCAAATCCATTCCAATATAATTATTGGAAATTCTAGTTATTTTCAAAACCATTTCTAATCCAGTTTATTTATTTTAAAAATAAATAGAATTATAATTCTAGTTCAAAACTAGTTCATTTTGATAAAAATCTATTTTTATCTTTTCAAATATGGAGTTTTTCATCCCCAATCTTCACAAATCATTTCTTATGATTTTACACAAATTATTACTATTTTTAATAATTTTATCAAGGCCTGTACAGTCGATTTCCATCAACGGCCATCGAACTGCACTTATAGCGACCTTTTTCAAATTTGATTTGGACATAATTCCAAATCCAACCGTTAGATTTCAAATTTCTAATATTCGTTAGAAAGCTCTTTTCGATACGAACCCAACGGTTCCGGTTTTAGGAGAATCCGACGGTCGGATCTCCCGTAATATCCGTTCGAAGTCAATGGTCGAAATTCGCGAACTACCGCGGCGCGGCGCGTTCTATTCAGGCCATTATATTATATATATAATATATACTTTGTCGATTTCAATTCAATCGTATTTTATAAATTGTTTTAAATTCGTTTTCAAAACGATTTCAACTTCTATTTCAACTTCAAATCAAAATCGAATTTTTCAACATAAATTCATTTTCATTTCATTTCGAATTGATTTAATTCAAATTGATTTCTAATTCAATTTCTGTTCGTTTTCAATTCAATTCAATTTCAATTTCAATTTCAATTCGAATTCATTTCTATTCAATTTCAATTCGAATTTCAATTCTTTTCAAAATATCAGATTTTGAAATCACTTTCGATATTCATTATAAAATGAATGAAATCGATATAAATATCGTTCACGTCAAAATAGCGTCAATCTAATCAACACGGCTTCATATATTTCTATTTTCAAATATTCTATTTCAAATATTTCTTTTTCGAAACTGGAATGAGGCCCAATCAATTACCATATAATGTTAATTGTATGGATTTTCTACAACACATGTATATATCAACAACGATGAATAATCAACCATCATCCAAAGTGCATTCTACATTGTATAAGCATCAAATATAAATATTCAATGCTTATGACAGTCTATCAATCAATCGATCGACATACAACTAAACGATCGGGATTAGTGTACGTCAAATATCATCCCAATACCCGTGTGGGGTTTCAAACATTCAAACACAGATTTTATTTGTGCAGTTGGGCGATGTGTAAAATTTATCGTCCCAATCAATATCAGTTAAAAGTGTGTGTATAAACAAATCGTCCGATTTGTTTATTTTTATTTCATTTCATATACACGTTAAAAATTCTATTTTTAACTATATAAATATTTTATTTTATTTCACATCACATCACACAATCAACTACACATCATAATCAAACAAACAAGTATACAAGCCGACCATGTTCTGTGGACGACGGGTGTCGGGTGCTACTAAACACTGTCTGCATCCTAGTATATATATATTTATATAACTAGAAAAAAAAAAAGAAATTTAGAGTGAGGAGTTCTCACAGAATTGCTAATCCAACGCCACGACTCTTCTTAGGTAGAAGTCTTCGTCGTTCTTGCCTCTTGTCACTTTCTTTGCCCGTATTCTGTACATATATAAAAATCACATTTTTACTTCGCTATTCAATATATAAAAATCGAATTTTTACTATGCTATTCAATATATAAAAATCAAATTTTTACTTTGCTATTCAATATATAAAAATCGAATTTTTACTTTGCTATTCAATATATAAAAATCGAATTTTTACTTCGCTATTCAATATATAAAAATCGAATTTTTACATCGCTATTCAATATATAAAAATCGAATTTTTACTTCGCTATTCAATATATAAAAATCGAATTTTTACTTCGCTATTCAATATATAAAAATCGAATTTTTACTTTGCTATTCAATATATAAAAATCGAATTTTTACTTTGCTATTCAATATATAAAAATCGAATTTTTACTTTGCTATTCAATATACAAAAATCGAATTTTTACTATGCTATTCAAAAATCGAATTTTTACTATGCTATTCAATATATAAAAATCGAATTTTTACTTCGCTATTCAATATATAAAAATCGAATTTTTACTTTGCTATTCTCTATATAAAAATCATATTTTTACTTCGCTATTCAATATATAAAAATCGAATTTTTACTTTGCTATTCAATATATAAAAATCAACTTTTTTACTTCGCTATTCAATATATAAAAATCGAATTTTTACTTTGCTATTCAATATATAAAAATCGAATTTTTACTTTGCTATTCTCTATATAAAAATCTCGCCTTTTCCATTTCAAAAATCTAATCTTTTCTGTTTCAAAAATCTAATCTTTTCTGTTTCAAAAATCTAATATTTTCTGTTTTAAAAATCTAATCTTTTCTGTTTTAAAAAATCTAATCTTTTCTGTTTTAAAAATCTAATCTTTTCTGTTTTAAAAATCTTATCTTTTCTATTTTAAATATCTAATCTTTTCTGTTTTAAAAAATCTAATCTTTTCTGTTTTAAAAATCTAATCTTTTCTGTTTTAAAAATCTAATCTTTTCTGTTTTAAAAATCTAATCTTTTCTGTTTCAAAAATCTAATCTTTTCTGTTTTAAAAATCTAATCTTTTCGGTTTTAAAAAATCTAATCTTTTCTGTTTTAAAAATCTAATCTTTTCTGTTTTATTAATCTAATCTTTTCTGTTTTAAAAATCTAATCTTTTATGTTTTAAAAATCTAATCTTTTCTGTTTTAAAAATCTAATATTTTCTGTTTTAAAAATCTAATCTTTTCTAATTCATACCAACATAACCACCATATAAAACTGAAAATCAATTCTTTTTGTATTGAAAAATCCAACACCTCATATATATATAAACCATAATTTTACATTGGTTAAATCGATTAAACTAAACATTTAGGATAAATTAATATAAAATAAATAACTTACAGCGCTTGTGAAGGAGGGGGGAATTCGCCGGAGTGGGGCGGATCTGCGGTGCCTGGTGTGGTGGGGTGCTGCGCCGGCCATCGTCGAAGCAGGGGGGCTCGGACGGAGGTAGAAGAGGAAGAGGAGGGAAGCAGCGACGGGAGGAGATGAGGGTGGGCGGCGCTCCGACGAGGTGGTGGCGCGTTGCTTGGGGGAGGCGGTTTCATCGATCGGAAAGGGGGCCAGAGGGGCGCGATTCAATTCAGAGGGGGAAGAGAGGAAAGAGATGGAGGCGGAGGGAGGATTGGAAGGGTGGAGGAGGTCGGCCAGTGGTGGGAGGGCCTGGCGGCGGTGGCTCTGGTGCGTCGCGATTTTAGTTTTAGGTTATTTTTCTTTTCCTTTGATTAAGAAACTGAACGGGGGGGGGGGGGGGGGGGGCAAGGTAAAGAGAGAAAAGGGGGGAAATATTTAATTTATATTTTATATATTATTATATTATTATTTTCAAAAAGCAACTTTTATTTCCAACCTCGAAACGAGGCCCACCGCCTGTCGTCCATAGCGTTTTACCCCCATTCCGAATACAATGGGATATGTATCGCAAGCTGATTCGATAGTTACGATCTGTTTTCGCCAAATCAACATATAACTCTATATATTGAATTTGAACGCGCATTTCTATTTACCGAGGCCACATACTAACTAGAAAATTTCCCGAAAAATATTTTCTAGCTTCGTATTGACGATACGGTCCTAACAAAACTAGTTTCGTCGAATTCTGAGACCGTTAGAAAAATGGCCATTTTCCAGTCGATTAAAATCAACAGAAACTGATCAAACGCTTTTTCCTTTGCCACGCTCACATATTGATTCGAAAAATTATGAAATTTGAAACCTAGCAATAACTTTACATCACGGATCCAACAAAAGTGGTTTCGTCGAAATCCAAGGTCGTTTGCAAAAATCCATTTTTAAGGGCCTGAATTCCATAGCGACTATTCAGAATTTTCAACTGGACATATCTTTTGATTCCCGCTATGAAATTTCAATTTTTCGGATTCGTTGGAAAGATATTCTCAATTAGATCCTAATGTTTTTGGATTCACTAAAATCCGGTTTGTTTTGCACCCGGTACATTCTTTTGAAGTTTGAAATCGAATTATCAAACTACCGTGCCATTTTCAATTCTATTATAATTATATATAATTATTTATATTCTAACGACGTCGTTTATAATATATACGTTCTAAATATATTCAAAATAAATTTTCCGTTGATATTATTTAAAATAATTCATTTTAAATGTTCCAACTTCGCTAAAATTGCCAAAATAAAAATTTTAAACTGGCCCGCATTTTCGGGTTGTTACAATCTCCACCACTTAAAACTTTTCGTCCTCGAAAAGGAACAAAGTCGAAAGTGGTTTGATTAATCAACTCTACGTCCGATCTGGCTTCCATTCTCCAACTTTTCAGTTTCTGAGAATTTTCAAATTCTTCAAAAATTTGGCTAACCCTAAATTTTCGAAAAATTTCGCCATAACCTCACCTGCACCGGGAGCCATGGGAAAATCCCGAAATTGCCATACAGGCCTTCTGATCTCAAAAAGAAAAAGAAAAAGCCAAGCGGCTAGCCAATAGGCTCATAAAATCATCATCACCCAAACAAAACAGTAAATTATGATAAACATGTACCTATTTGTCGGGCAAACAAATTTTATTCTCTGCTCTAGCCTCCTTGCTATGACCTGTTCAATGTAAGTACAAGTACTTGCATGCAAATGCGACAAATTTCAATAATATTCACTATTTGATACAATTAGGCAAAATGGTTCAAAATTATCAAACAAATAACCAAACAACACAACCATCAATCAATTAGTTGATTAGCTTTTGAAATTCATAACTTTGATATATAGTCAAAAATCAAATTTTTGATGCCAAATCACAACAATAGGCCCTATCTAGTTTCGGTTCTCACACCAGCCAATTGGAAATTTATAGAAATCTCACTTTCGAAACTCGAAAATAAATACTGGCGACGATGCCCCATCACCAGAATTATCCCCGGGCAACTAGAGTGTGATTCTATAACTATCCAGTACATTAAAACTTCGAATACAAGTCTGCAAGACATATATGCAAAATCTTTATATATAGGATTGTCCAAATCAATATAAATAAATAATCAAATACGAATAATTGATTTAAATTTTCAAAACAAAAATTGTTTTCATTTTAAAAAAATATACTCTTCACACTCGTTCTAGGATACTACTGATCCCATCTCTAACGAGTCATTCCCATTGGATATTACTAATCCAATATTTGATAAATTCTTTCGTATGGTTCTAATGTTCCTTGTTCTCTGCGCTTTGTAAACCAAAGCTCTGATACCACCTGTGACAACAAGGAATTTCGCTCGATCCGAATCAGTCGCTAAACCGATCTAGACCGTTCGAAACACCTGATTGTTTTGAGAACACGACAAAACAGAACGCAGACGGAAGAACATTTCATTGTATATTACGACAATGCATCAGATTACAAGAATATACAGAGTATAAGTGAATAAATATTACACAGAAAATATCAGAGATTACAATACATTACATAGCAGCGGAAAATAATACAATACACAACTGAAGGAGATATACAGATACAAAGCTTTCCGGATATCGTTCCAGCTGTAAACCAGGATCCTGTGAATATAAATCTGCAAAACCAAAACTACTAGCTGCCCGTGTCAAAATAAGGGCACCCAGAGTTTAGGTTAAAACAATAAACTCCAGGTCAGTCATGGGACTGGTGTGAGAACTAAAACAGTTATTAATCTTTATTTTAAAGTTCGGTAAATCAAGGGACCACGCCGTATAACACGGAACGGGTTTCCTCCCAAGAATACCAGTGCATAAAACAACAACGCAATGTTAAATAAACGAAAATGAAGCTATTATAAGACCCAGTTCCCATCACACAATGCAACACAAGCCGGAGGATAGGGTTTTTACCTTATAATAGCCAAGAATGCTTGATACGTTTAAAACAAATCATTTGATACTATTATAAGTGTATAGTGTATAAAACAACTTCAAATCATAAGTATCAATCATAGGCAGCATAAGCGCCCCATCCCACTATGTCGCCATACTAGGTTCTACAAATAAAACCGCAAATGTCACGTATTTGGAAGTTGGATTTCCATCTGTGAACCGAGACAAGGGATCGTCCTCTACCGATTTTAGACAATCTAGCCCATGTCTAGGAACAGCCGCAACTGCCCCTTGGATCGTCAGGGCCGGTCCACCGATGTGGATTATTATGCCTGAACACTACGTTTCCCCGCCCTTTGGGGGCGTAAATGAGCCAACGAATGACTCCATCGGACCCGGATCGTCCGATCAAACCGAGGCGCCTCGCAACAGCAACAACCACACAGGTGAAAAGTATATAAATGTCAGGGCTGGTAGGTCACTGACACCACCCTAGCTAGAAGGAAACGCATGCCCTCCCTGATGTCCTCTCCCGTTTCTGGTTCACAACCGGGGGTGCGAGGCTCGCGAATTCACGTTACACAAAGCTGTGCCACACAGGCTGTGCTTTGATCATCACCACAAGACTTTGCTTTTCAACAGAAGCCTCGATCAATTGCCACACAGGCAATTCACTCCATGCGATTGATATCCATCAATATATAACCCCTGAGCTCGTACGTCTTAGAGAAGGGCGTTAAGCAAGAGAATAAATTCTCCGCCGCCAAACAGATATATATTTAATAGAAATCAATCACACGGACTAAAATCCAATGTCAGACACACAGTCCATTTACAAGTCTGTTCTGGGTCTGAACGAAACTGGAGGCACCTAGTACCTCGCATATCCATCGATCTCCAAGTACGTCTGGACGATCACCAATTGTTTCCATCTTCTTGGGTGTACACCCTAATCAAGATCATCAGTAATTATCCAAACGACGTGAAGACCTCCGGTCTTCGACCACCGTCTTCATCTTCGACTTATCGTCGTATCAGTTATTCAGAATGGGACAAACCCGGTCTTTCCGAATAACTCGCGTATATTTTAAATAAATGTTACACAAACACAACATACGCCTCATTCCAATTTATCAGTCACTAACCGTAAATTAACAAGTGAATAATTCCCAAAACATTAACCCCGAAGGCTGAAACCAACATCAGATCAATATCCAGAAAACCATTCTGCTTAGCTAACCGACAGTTAGTTTCTAAATTTCACAATCATGGGAAAGGTTCCCATTAATTTTATCAAAGATAAATCATTAAAATTTATTCTTTAATCTACTTTTGAATATCAATTCAAACTAGCCGGGATTAGCGAACCTTACTGAAGTAATCATTTGTTTTAATTTCCCAATCCCAACCTATTCATCCCATGAAGTAAAACTGGTAATACTTCATATCCAACACTACGGTGTTATCGGTAAATTCAATTACCATTTCACGTTCAAATCTAATTAAAGATTTAACTAACGCCTGGAGCAAAACTGGTGATACTCCATTCTCGATCATTTCAATCTAATTAAAGATTCACTAAAACTCGACTTAGTTTTAATCTGTGACTGGGTTAAAGAATCGGTGTCATTTAAAAAACGGTTCACGATAAACCCAAAATCACATTCATTAATTATCGGGTTAAAGAACAAGTGTTATTTAAAACACTGTTCACGATAAACCCAAAAATCAATATCAATTCAATTCCAATTAAATATTATTTAATTGGTACACTTCATTAAATCTAAATAAAAAGATTTAATCTTTTCTCAACTGGGTTCAAGAACAGTGTTAATGAAGACACCATTCACGACAAACCCAAATCACATTTGATATTAAACACAAGGCTCTGAATAGAAAATATGTCGGTTTATATTCAATATCAAATTCTACGACTAACAAATATCGTATTGGAAATAACGATATATATATCTTTCAAATTCCCATAACAATATCTGTATCATCATGAAATCCAACATCGAAATAATCCAAAGACAATTTCGATTCAAATCCATTCCAATATAATTATTGGAAATTCTGGTTATTTTCAAAACCATTTCTAATCCAGTTTATTTATTTTAAAAATAAATAGAATTATAATTCTAGTTCAAAACTAGTTCATTTCGATAAAAATCTATTTTTATCTTTTCAAATATGGAGTTTTTCATCCCAAATCTTCACAAATCATTTCTTATGATTTTACACAAATTATTACTATTTTTAATAATTTTATCAAGGCATGTACAGTCGATTTCCATCAACGGCCATCGAACTGCACTTATAGCGACCTTTTTCAAATTTTATTTGGACATAATTCCAAATCCAACCGTTAGATTTCAAATTTCTAATATTCGTTAGAAAGCACTTTTCGATACGAACCCAACGGTTCCGGTTTTAGGAGAATCCAACGGTCGGATCTCCCGTAATATCCGTTCGAAGTCAATGGTCGAAATTCGCGAACTACCGCGGCGCGGCACGTTCTATTCTGGCCATTATATTATATATATAATATATACTTCGTCGATTTCAATTCAATCGTATTTTATAAATCGTTTTCAAAACGATTTCAACTTCTATTTCAACTTCAAATCAAAATCGAATTTTTCAACATAAATTCATTTTCATTTCATTTCGAATTGATTTAATTCAAATTGATTTCTAATTCAATTTATGTTCGTTTTCAATTCAATTCAATTCAATTTCAATTTCAATTTAATTCGAATTCATTTCTATTTAATTTCAATTCGAATTTCAATTCTTTTCAAAATATCAGATTTTGAAATCACTTTCGATATTCATTATAAAATGAATGAAATCGATATAAATATCGTTCACGTCAAAATAGCGTCAAACTAATCAACACGGCTTCATATATTTCTATTTTCAAATATTCTATTTCAAATATTTCTTTTTCGAAACTGGAATGAGGCCCAATCAATTACCATATAATGTTAATTGTATGGATTTTCTACAACACATGTATATATCAACAACGATGAATAATCAACCATCATCCAAAGTGCATTCTACACTGTATAAGCATCAAATATAAATATTCAACGCTTATAACAGTCTGTCAATCAATCGATCGACATACAACTAAACGATCGGGATTAGTGTACGTCAAATATCATCCCAATACCCGTGTGGGGTTTCAAACATTCAAACACAGATTTTATTTGTGCGGTTGGGCGATGTGTAAAATTTATCATCCCAATCAATATCAGTCAAATGCGTGTATATAAACAAATCGTTCGATTTGTTTATTTTTATTTCATATACACGTTAAAAATTCTATTTTTAACTATAAAATATTTTTAACCATATAAATATTTTATTTTATTTCACATCACATCACACAATCAACTACACATCACAATCAAACAAACAAGCATACAAGCCGTCCATGGTCTGTGGATGACGTGTGTCGGGTGCTACTAAACACCGTCTGCATCCTAGTATATATATATTTATATAACTAGAAAAAAAAGAAATTTAGAGTGAGGAGTTCTCATAGAATTGCAATCCAACGCCACGACTCTTCTTAGGTAGAAGTCTTCGTCGTTCTTGCCTCTTGTCACTTTCTTTCCCCGTATTCTCTACATATATAAAAATCACATTTTTACTTCGCTATTCAATATATAAAAATCAAATTTTTACTTTGCTATTCATTATATAAAAATCGAATTTTTACTATGCTATTCAATATATAAATATCGAATTTTTACTTTGCTATTCAATATATAAAAATCGAATTTTTACTTTGCTATTCGATATATAAAAATCGCATTTTTACTTTGCTATTCAATATATAAAAATCGAATTTTTACTTCGCTATTCAATATATAAAAATCGAATTTTTACTTTGCTATTCAATATATAAAAATCGAATTTTTACTTTGCTATTCAATATATAAAAATCGAATTTTTACTTTGCTATTCAATTTATAAAAATCGAATTTTTACTTTGCTATTCAATATATAAAAATCGAATTTTTACTTTGCTATTCACTATATAAAAATCAAATTTTTACTATGCTATTCAGTATATAAAAATCGAATTTTTACTATGCTATTCAATATATAAAAATCGAATTTTTACTTCGCTATTCAATATATAAAAATCGAATTTTTACTTTGCTATTCTCTATATAAAAATCATATTTTTACTTCGCTATTCAATATACAAAAATCGAATTTTTACTTTGCTATTCAATATATAAAAATCATGTTTTTACTTCGCTATTCAATATATAAAAATTGAATTTTTACTTTGCTATTCAATATATAAAAATCGAATTTTTACTTTGCTATTCTCTATACAAAAATCTCGCCTTTTCCATTTCAAAAATCTAATCTTTTCTGTTTCAAAAATCTAATCTTTTCTGTTTTAAAAATCTAATCTTTTCTGTTTTAAAAATCTAATCTTTTCTGTTTTAAAAATCTAATCTTTTCTTTTCTGTTTTAAAAATCTGATCTTTTCTGTTTTAAAAATCTGATCTTTTCTGTTTTAAAAAATCTAATCTTTTCTGTTTTAAAAATCTAATCTTTTCTGTTTTAAAAATCTAATCTTTTCTGTTTTAAAATCTAATCTTTTCTATTTTAAAAATCTAATCTTTTCTGTTTCAAAAATCTAATCTTTTCTGTTTCAAAAATCTAATCTTTTCTGTTTTAAAAATCTAATCTTTTCTGTTTTAAAAAATCTAATCTTTTCTGTTTTAAAAATCTAATCTTTTCTGTTTTAAAAATCTAATCTTTTCTGTTTTAAAAATCTAATCTTTTCTAATTCATACCAACATAACCACCATATAAAACTGAAAATCAATTCTTTTTGTATTGAACAATCCAACACTTCATATATATAAACCATATTTTTACATTGGTTAAATCGATTAAACTAAACATTTAGGATAAATTAATATAAAATAAATAACTTACAGCGCTTGTGAAGGAGAGGGGGGGGGGGGGGTAATTCGCCGGAGTGGGGCGGATCTGCGGTGCCTGGTGTTGTGGGATGCTGCGCCGGCCATCGTCGAAGCAGGGGGGCTCGGACGGAGGAAGAGGAGGGAAGCAGCGACGGGAGGAGATGAGGGTTGGCGGCGCTCCGACGAGGTGGTGGCGCGTTGCGTGGGGGAGGCGGTTTCATCAATCGGAAAGGGGGCCAGAGTGGCACGATTCAATTTAGAGGGGGAAGAGAGGAAAGAGATGGAGGCGGAGGGAGGATTGGAAGGGTGGAGGAGGTCGACCAGCGGTGGGAGGGCCTGGCGGCGGTGGCTCTGGTGCGTCTCGATTTTAGTTTTAGGTTTTTTTTTCTTTTCCTTTGATTAAGAAACTGAACGGGGGGGGGGGCAAGGTATAGAGAGAAAAGGGGGGAAATATTTAATTTATATATTATATATTATTATATTATTATTTTCAAAAAGCAACTTTTATTTCCGACCTCGAAACGAGGCCCACCGCCTGTCGTCCATTGCGTTTTACCCCCATTCCGAACACAATGGGATATGTATTGCAAGCTGATTCGATCGTTACGATCTGTTTTCGCCAAATCAACATATAACCCTATATATTGAATTTGAACGTGCATTTCAATTTACCGTGGTCACATACTAACTAGAAAAATTCCCGAAAAATATTTTCTAGCTTCGTATTTACGATACGGTCCTAACAAAACTAGTTTCGTCGAATTCTGGGACCGTTAGAAAAATGGCCATTTTCCAGTCGATTAAAATCAACAAAAACTGGTCAAATGCTTTTTCCTTTGCCACGCTCACATATTGATTCGAAAAATTATGAAATTTGAAACCTAGCAATAACTTTACATCACGGATCCAACAAAAGTGGTTTCGTCGAAATCCGAGGTCATTTGCAAAAATTCCATTTTTAAGGGCCTGAATTCCATAACGATTATTCATAATTTTCAACTGGACATATCTTTTGATTCCCGCTATGAAATTTCAATTTTTCGGATTCGTTGGAAAGATATTCTCAATTAGATCCTATTGTTTTTGGTTTCACTAAAATCCGGTTTGTTTTGCACCCGATACATTCATTTGAAGTTTAAAATCGAATTATCGAACTACCGCGCCATTTTCAATTCTATTATAATTATATATAATTATTTATATTCTAACGACCTCGTATATAATATATACGTTCTAAATATATTCAAAATAAATTTTCCGTTGATATTATTTAAAATAATTCATTTTAAATGTTCCAACTTCGCTAAAATTGCCAAAATAAAAAATTTAAACTGTCCCGCATTTTCGGGTTGTTACAATTTTTGGGATTAATATGTGAGCGTGGCGAAGAAAAACGTGTTTTGATAGTTTCAGTCAATTTGGATCGACCAGAAAATGGCCATTTTTCAAACGGTCGCCAAATTTGACGAAACTAGTTTTTTAGGACCGTATCGTCAATACGAAGCTAGAAATAACTTTTCTGGAATTCTTAATGTCCGTATGCAGCCCCGGTAAATTGAAATGTGCATTCAAATTCAATATATAGATTTAAATTTTGATTTTAGCAAAAACTGATCGAAGTAGCTGAACTGGCTTACGATATATATCTCATTGTGTTCAGAATGGTGGTAATTAGCTAGGGACGACAGTCGATGGGGTCGATTTCGAGTTAGAGATAAAAAGTTGCTTTTGGAAATTTAAAAATAATAAAATATATAAATATTTATATAATGCCCTCACTTCTCTCTCCCTCTCTCTCTTTATTCGTTCACGAGAAGAAGAAAAACGAGAAGGGGATCGATGAGGGGGATGAGACAGTCGTCGCCACCCTCCTAGCGGACGCTGCCCCTTCCACCACCATTGCCTCCCCCCACCCCCTCCAGCTCTCCTCCTTCTCCTCCCCGCTTCTAATTTAGCCGCACCCCCCATTGACCCGAATCCGTTCCGCCGCTGCCACCACTGGCTCAACCCCGACCACCGCGAGCTCCTTCGCGGGGAAGTTCAGGTCGTTTCACACCTAGAGCTAGCAAATTGATTTTTGCTTTTTGTTTTGCATTCATCATATCTATGTTGCATTGGTCTTTCCAGTTGTAGAAAGCCTCACTAAGCGTATCATATTGCCTATAATCTTCTGGAAATCTGTCAACTTCTGCAAAATAATATTCATATTTTTTTCCCATCATATTTAGAAGCTTGCTGTCTTTTAAACTATTATAATTCCAGTTTTTCAGGTAGAATTTTCTCATCCTAAGAAATTGCTGAAATTTGAAATTTTTTGAGCCTTGAATGTTAGCAAAAATCATGATATATCTCACCATGTCTATTTATTCATTGGTAGAATCAAAAGTTAGTTAAAATGGACAACATGGAAAGGTCCTAAATGATTTACTAACTTGAAAACATTAAGAAATGATTACAGTTTATAGCATTATTTTATATGGTTTGTTATCAGAAATATAGGATGTTAGTATAGATGGTTCAAGTGCATTGTTTCTACTAAATTTTAAACTGTAGATATAAATAGGTCAAGTACATATGGTTAGCAGTATATTAAATTGACACTGAATTCCTTAAGCTACTTTCTTCTGTTTCTGCTTACAATTTTGGGTTGTATTTGCACCAAAGTAACCATGAATTATTTTAAATAACCATTACTATGAAACACAAAAATGGCGAAAAAGAACCTAAAATAAAATGGGGAGAATACTCGTGAGATGTACATTAATACATGTCCATAAATCAGCCTTTAATTTGTCATCAACTTTCTTCTAGTTGTGAGTGGTCACAGGTACCCTCCCCCTCGCTAACGTCCTAACATAAGATGATAAACATTTGGAATTTTTACCAAAGGTTAATTTAGATCATTGAACTCAACTTCAACCTTCTCGTTTGGTGTCAAAAATAATAATTTCATTATTGTTTTTCCTCTTTTTCTCTTAGTTTTGATCATGTTTGTCTCTTTAGTGGAAAAATCTAAGTTCGTAAGTGGCTCATCTCTTTGGGAATTTACATGTGTGATATTTGGATGAGAGGTTAAATTATGAGGATCAGATGATTGTGTGATAATGACATTTTAAAGAAGAGTTGATTAATGATAATTGGATGATTGTGTGGTAGCGATGTTTTTGAAGGGGAGTTGAATCATGTTGATTGGATGGTTGTGTGGTAGTGACATTTTGAAAGGGAGTTGAATCATGTTGATTGGATGAGCATGTGTAACAACCCGTATTTTAATAACATGTTAAAAACATAAATCAAGGCAGAATTTATTTTTAAAGTAAGAATCAAGGGAAACGGTTGCGCCATTGCGTTCGTCTCTATATTCTGCTTGGAAACGAGTCTGAGTTTTCGAAAATCGGAGTTCATATGAGGGAGATACGACCCTTCGAAGTTTCAGAAATTTTCAGAATCGAAAACAGCTCGAAAATTCGAATTCAAAACCCAGAACAGGCTGGGCGGGAAATCTCCCGCCCAGGACTAGGTCAACCTAGGGGTCGACCATAGTGTCGACCTCCCAGGGACCAGGTCGACCATAGTGTCGACCTGGGGGTCGACCTGCCTCCTGAACTCAGTTTTTGAACTTGATGCATTCTGATGTACTTAGACTCGTTTCGTGACCAGATTCATCCGCCTAACCCTATATAAACAGCCCCCTAGCCTCATTCTCATTACACCATTCTTCTCTAACCTTATGCCGCACAAACTCTTGATGATCATGGCTTCTTCTTCTTCCTCTAAATTAAATTAAATTAAATTAAATTAAAACACGAAGATTATTTCTTGAAGACTACGGCTAGGAATTTCATATTGGGGATTTGCTTCTACAATCAAAGCAAGATTCAACGATTCAACAATTCAACGACAAATTTCTAGACTTGAATTCTGCATCTAAATTTCTTAGACCATGATCTGTAAGTTCAAGTTACTTTTAGATAAAAACTATAAACTTAATATGGACATGTTATAAATTGGAATTGGATCTATGTATGATTTATATCTATTTTTGTTCATCTTGGATCTTGACTTTTGGGAATATTGCTATGAAATCAGTTTGGACCTATTCATGTTGTAAATCAGACTCTCTCATGTCCATAACATTATTATGCCTATGACATTGAAACTATTGTTAATGGTCTAAGACTATAATGGTGAGTATAAGACTATACCTATGCCTATGCCTATGAATGTGAACATAAGACTATTGCCTATGACTATGACAAGGACAATTGTGGCTAATCACTTATGATTCATGACCATGAGGTGATTGCCTTGGATTATGACTATGAAATTGGATCTAAGCTTTATTTTTCTATTCAGACCTATTTTCTTTATTTGTCCTTGGATCTTGATTTTGGGGATTTTTCTATTTAAGTTAGATTTATCCATGTTCTTGAACCTAGCTTATTATTCAAACCTTTTCATGTTTATAATGTTATCTGATCTATATGCCTGCGTTGTTTTACTCAATTTATTCAGTTATGTTATGCCTTGGAAATAAATTGATAATAGAACAATGTTTATTATGTTATATGTGAAATTGAATGATATTCTATTTTATTTTCATGTTGAATTGGGAATTAATGAATAAGTCTATTCATATGTATATTGGAGTATAACCTGTTATGACAAGTTGTGTAGTTTATCATGTTATGCAAGTTTTAGGTTGTAAAATCATATCACATATGTGACCACATGTTAGATCTACATGTTTATGTGTATATGTTAAACCTATGTCATATTTCAAGATCGCACTTATTCATATGCTTGTGATTGATTTGCAAGTTCACATATATGTAAGTTGATTTAGTCCATGTTGCAAATTCACATATACGTATGTTGATTTAGTCTACGTTGCAAGATCACACCTATGATATTCATGTTGATTATTTTGCAAGTACACACCTATGGTGTTCATATTGACTATGCCGAGAATGCCAAGTTTACACCTATGTCATATTTATGTTAATGAATTTCTTTATGCACATTTTGTGTATGGTAAATTAGGCTAAGTTTTTAGCCTAATATTATATGTCAAAAATCATGAGGACGGAAAATTAGCTAAGATTGTTAGCCTAATATTTAGACGGTGTAACATTGGGAAAAATTGGTAATTATAGGAAACTTGGCATGAAACTCGCCATGAAACTTGACACGAACTTGACATGAATCTTGAACATGGACATAACACTAGAATGAACTTGGAAATGGCCAACTCGAGGTTGGGCTGAGTTTGTAGTGTAATTCTGCTCAGAACCGCCCGACAAATCCAGTTACTGCAAAAAATAGGATCCAATGTGGGTAGTTGGTCATATCGCACTTGAAAACCTAGGGTCAGACTGAGTTGTGGTGTAATTTTGCCTGGAACCGCCCGGCATATCCAGTGACCCCAACAACAGGTCTGATGTGAGAGGTTGGGGTGCATTAATGAATTAATGCCACATGATAGGGTTAAGTGATGAACATGAAAGACAACACTTAACCAACATGATACATGATTCGTAGGGCTAAGTCATGAACTTGAACGACGACACTTAGCCAATTTGACATGATTCGTAGGCAGGTTAAATCCCGAACTTGAATGACAACACTTAACCAACTTGACATGCTAGACTGATAAGGGTTAAGTCACGAATTTAAATGACAACACTTAACCTATTGGACGAAAACCTTAGTTACGCGGTCCATTTCAGCAGTAACCCACTAGATGTATCATGGCAGGATGGGGCACGATTACTGGGCTGATTGTAAGCGACCAGAACGACGGTTGTGTTGGTGCGTCAGTGTAGGTTCAGACGGGCTATGGTCGTGCACGTGGTCCGGAGTTGAAAAAGCAGGCATTGGGCATCACTAAGTCTATCTGTGCATGCTTGATTCGTGTCGGTGGTTGGCACCCTAGGGCTTGATACACCCTATGGTGGACCTAGCACAGGTGACTACATTCGTGATAGGGCCGTATGACACAGACACACAACGAGCTAGAACTTGTAGGGAGCCGATCGATTAGTGGATCGTTCCGTTGGACCTAGTAATGGGTCATTTCATGATGTTGGGCCAAGGGATCATTTCATGGTTAATATTTGACATGTGTTGGGATACTAATACGGTTGGTGCAGCGAACCTTGAGCATGCGATGCTATACTTGATTTATACTTGACTGATAATGTTATTTTAGTCTATCTTGCCCATCTTGCCATCATCCTTATGTTTACTTTCAGTTTATACATGTCATGTTACCTTTACCTGTTTTTATGCTGAAAGTCACTAGGACTTACCAGTCTTTATGACTGACCCCTTTTCTTTCGCCTTTTTTCCTTTTGTCCCCCCCCCCCCGGTTCTCAGGGAGGAAACTCTAACACTTAGCTTGGATTTCACTTGCTTTCGGTTCAGCTCATGTACGGTTTGATCTTGAGCTATGCTATGGCTGCATTTCTGCTACCTTTGGGGAATTAAGCTACTTTTGATGTTTTAAGTCTATACTTATTTATTTATGCAAGACAGAATTTGTTGTAATGGAAAATAATGACCTTGGCTATTTGATGTAAAAGGTTTTGACTCTTTTTGAAAGTAATGAAATTTATCTCTTGAATCTTCCGTTGTTTTATTTATGTTCTGTCTTGTAATATTTCTGTGTTTGTTTACCTCGATAACACTCCTCCAAAACTAGTGCATTCCCTTTGTGAGTGACCCTAGCGGAGGTGGGGTGTTAACATTTGGTATCAGAGCAGAAGGTTACCAGACTAAGCAAAAGTTTTTAAAAAACCTTCTAAAACTATTTTCAAAAACCGTTTACAAAGAAGCATTTTTCAAGAAAAGTCTTATTTTATTTAAAGGCTATTCCCCAAAAGCCATTAGCACTATCCTTTGTTTCCTCGTTTTGAATCTCTTCTTTTTCATTTCAGCATGTCTGGGAATCTTAACTTTCCAAAGGGCGTGCCAATACCTGGCTGGTTCAGGAGGTACTTAGAGGCTAGGGCCAACGATGCAGGCCCAGCAGATATTCCTCCTCCAGCTGCAGCGATTCCTTCTCCTCCGCCCCATCCTCGTGCAATTGCTTTCTCGAAGATCTGTAAAGATTTTAGGGCTATGGGTGGAAAGGATTTCAAGGGAACTGAATCATTCGTAGAAGCGAGGAACTGGCTCAAAGAAACTAAGGATCTGTTCGTTATCTTTGAGGTGGACGATAGGCAGAAAGTACAATTGGCGGTATGGTTGCTCAAAGACGAAGCTTCCTATTGGTGGGAAGTCACTAACGCTGAGAGGCCGGTTGAAACATGGATGGATTTCAGGATAAGGTTTGAGATGAAATTCCTCTCACAAGCTGAACAAAGTCTACAGCGGGAAAAGTTCTTATCTCTTAAGCAAGGAAGTATGACGGTCAAGGAGTACGTCGATCAATTCAATCAGCTGGCCCGATTTGGACTGGACTTAGTGAATACTCCTCATAAGAAGGCTCTCCATTTTGTCAAGGGATTGAATGAGCCACTTCACAACTTGGCTATGACCCATATACCTATGGGATCTACTTACGAAAATTTAGTGGACATGGCACTCTTAAATGAAGAAGACAAGGATGGCAAGTAGGAGGTCAAGGCGAATGAATCTCAAAACAAGAAGGTAGACTCCGAGAAAGGAGGCAAGAACAACAATAATGATAACAAGACACGTGAGAAAATAAAATGCCACTTCTGTGGTATTGAGGGGAATATAGTCCAGGATTGTAGAAAGAAGAAAATGAAGATGGGAGCATGCTTTCAGTGTGGTGATACTGGACATATCAGCAAGAACTGCCCTAAGAAGCAAGGGCAAGGCCCGCAGGCAGGACCTTCTGGGGGGTACATCTTTAACTTCTTCTCCTAGTTGCTTTGTTTTATCTTGCTTATCTTCTCAATCCTATCTTGAGAACCTTAGGTAGAACCCTTTTGGATGTAAACATGTGATTGAAACATGTTATGGTTGATGTTTGCAAATGGCTGCAAGTGGTCGCAAGTGGTTGCTCGTGGTTGCATAACACACAATAGGCACTAGACCGGCTCAGACACATTTTCATATTGCATATGCATGAGTGTTTATACTTGTTTATGGATGAAATTGAATGTGTTATCATGTGAATGATGCATATGGATGGATGTTTGTGCACACATATAGTGTTTATGTGACTAGGACTATTTGCATACATGTTGGATTCATGGCACTAAACATATTTTGCATTAAGAAGATCAATTGGGCCTGATCATTTGCACTAGATAAGGAACATATACACACACTTTCTGCATATGTTCATATAGCATTATAAATCTTTTAAGGACAATGGTTTCTTGTGGATGATGGTTGAGTAGATGGTTGATTGGATGATAGGATGCATTCTTCCTAACTTGAAGATTTCGGGGACGAAATCCTTTAAAGAGGGGAGAATATAACAACCCGTATTTTAATAACGTGTTAAAACCATAAATCAAGGCAGAATTAATTTTTAAAATAAGAATCAATGGAAACGGGTTGCGCCATTGCGTTTGTCTCGAAATTCTGCTTGGAAACGAGTTCGAGTTTTCGAAAATCGGAGTCCGTATGAGGGAGATATGACCCTCCGAAGTTTCAGAAATTTTCAGAATCGAAAACAGCTCGAAAATCCGAATTCGAATTCGAATTCAAAACCCAGAACAGGATGTGCAGGAAATTTCCCGCCCAGGACCAGGTCGAACTGGGGGTCGACCATAGTGTCGACCTCCCAGGGACCAGGTCGACCATAGTGTCGACTTGGGGTCGACCTGCCTCCCGAACCCAGTTTTTGAACCTGATGAATTCTGATGTATTTAGACTCGTTTCGTGACCAGATTCATCCGCCTAACCCTATATAAACAGCCCCCTAGCCTCATTCTCTTTACACCATTCTTCTCTAACCTTATGCTGCACAAACTCTTGATGATCATGGCTTCTTCTTCTTCCTCTAAATTAAATTAAATTAAAAAGCGAAGATTATTTCATGAAGACTATGGCTAGGAATTTCATATTGGGGATTTGCTTCTACAATCAAAGCAAGATTCAACGATTCAACAATTCAACGACAAATTTCTAGACTTGAATTCTTCATCTAAATTTCTTAGACGACGATTTGTAAGTTCAAGTTACTTTTAGATAAAAACTATAAATTTAATATGGACATGTTATAAATTGGAATTGGATCTACGTATGATTCATATCTATTTTTGTTCATCTTGGATCTTGACTTTTGGGAATATTGCTATGAAATCAGTTTGGACCTATTCATGTTGTAAATCAGCCTCTCTCATGTCCATAACATTATTATGCCCATGACGTTGAAACTATTGTTAATGGCCTAAGACTATGACGGTGAATATAAGACTATACCTACGCCTATGACTGTGAACATAAGACTATTGCCTATGACTATGACAAGGATAATTGTGGCTAATCACCTATGATTCATGACCATGAGGTGATTGCCTTGGATTATGACTATGAAATTGGATCTAAGCTTGACTTTTCTATTCAGTCCTATTTTCTTTATTTGTCCTTGGATCTTGATTTGGGGGATTTTTCTATTTAGGTTAGATCTATCCATGTTCTTGAACCTAGATTATTATTCAAACCTTTTCACGTTCATAATGTTATCCGATCTATATGCCTGCTATGTTTTACTCAACTTATTCAGTTATGTTATGCCTTGGAAATAAAATTGATAATAGAACAATGTTTATTATGTTATATGTGAAATTGAATGATATTCTATTTTATTTTCATGTTGAATTGGGAATTAATGAATAAGTCTATTCATATATATATTGGAGTATAACCTGTTATGACAAGTTGTGTAGTATATCATGTTATGCAAGTTTTACGTTTTAAAATCATATCACATATGTGACCACATGTTAGATCTACATGTTTATGTGTATATGTTAAACCTATGTCATATTTCAAGATCACACTTATTCATATGCTCGTGATTGATTTGCAAGTTCACATATATGTAAGTTGATTTAGTCTATATTGCAAATTCACATATATGTATGTTGATTTAGTCTACGTTGCAAGATCACACCTATGATATTCATGTTGATTATTTTGCAAGTACACACCTATGGTGTTCATATTGACTATGCCGAGAATGCCAAGTTTACACTTATGCCATGTTTATGTTAATGAATTTTGTATGCACATTTTGTGTACGTTAAATTCGGCTAAATTTTTAGCCTAATATCATATGTCAAATATCATGCGGATGGAAAATTAGGCTAAGATTGTTTGCCTAATATTTAGGTGGGGTAACGTTGGAAAAAATTGGTATTTATAGGAAACTTGGCATGAAACTCGCCAGGAAACTTGACACGAACTTGACATGAATCTTGAACATGGACATGACACTAGAATGAACTTGAAAATGGATAACTCGAGGTTGGGTTGAGTTTGCAGTGTAATTCTGCCCAGAACCGCCCGGCAAATCAAGTTACTGCAAACAATAGGATCCAATGTGGGTATTTGGTCATATCTCACTTGAAAACCCGCTGTCAGACTGAGTTGTGGTGTAATTCTGCCCGGAACCGCCCGGCATATCCAGTGACCACAACAACAGGTCTGATGTGAGAGGTTGGGGTGCATTAATGAATTAATTCCACATGATAGGGTTAAGTCATGAACATGAAAGACAACACTTAACCAACTTGATACATGATTCGTAGGGCTAAGTCATGAACTTGAACGACAACACTTAGCCAATTTGACATGATTCGTAGGCGGGTTAAGTCTCGAACTTGAATGACAACACTTAACCAACTTGACATGCTAGACTGATAAGGGTTAAGTCACGAATTTAAATGACAACACTTAACCTATTGGACGAAAACCCTAGTTAAGCGGTCCATTTAAGCAGTAACCCACTAGATGTTTCATGTTACCCTGGAACTAGGCAGGGTGGGGCACGCTTACTGGGCTGATTGTAAGGGACCAGAACGACGGCTGTGTTGGTGCGCCAGTGTAGGTTCAGGCGGGCTATGGTCGTGCACATGGTCCGGAGTTGAAAAAACAGGCATTGGGCATCAGTTGGTTTATCTGTGCATACTTTATTCGTGTCGGTGGTTGGCACCCTAAGGCTTGATACATCCTATGGTGGACCTAGCACAGGTGACTACATTCGTGATAGGGCCGTATGACACAGACACACAACGAGCTAGAACTTGTAGGGACCCGATCGATTAGTGCATCGTTCCGTTGGACCTAGTAATGGATCATTTCATGATGTTGGGCCAAGGGATCATTTCATGGTTAATATTTGACATGGGTTGGGATACTAGTACGGTCGGTGTAGTGAACCTTGAGCATGTGATGCTATACTTGATTTATACTTCATTGATCATGTTATTTTAGTATATCTTTCCCATCTTGTCATCATCCTTATGTTTACTTTCAGTTTATACATGTCATATTACCTTTACCTGTTTTTATGCTGAAAGTCACTAGGACTTACCAGTCCTTATGACTGACCCGTTTTCTTTCGCCTCTTTTCCTTTCGTTCCGCCCCGGTTCTCAGGGAGGAAACTCTAGCACTTAGCTTGGATTTCGCTTGCTTTTGGTTCAGCTCATGTACGGTTTGATCTTGAACTGTGCTATGGCTGCATTTCTGCTATCTTTGGAGAATTAAGCTACTTTTGATGTTTTAAGTCTATACTTATTTATTTATGCAAGACAGAATTTGTTGTAATGGAAAATAATGACCTTGGCTATTTGATGTAAAAGGTTTTGACTCTTTTTGAAAGTAATGAAATTTAGCTCCTGAATCTTCCACTGTTTTATTTATGTTATGTCTTGTAATATTTCTGTTTTTTTTACCTCGATAATGCTCCTCCAAAACTAGTGCATTCCCTTTGTGAGTGACCCTAGTGGAGGTGGGGTGTTACATTAGGTATCAGAGCAGAAGGTTACCAGACTGGGCAAAAGTTTTTAAAAAACCTTCTAAAACTATTTTCAAAAACCGTTTACAAAGAAGCATTTTTCAAGGAAAGTCTTGTTTTATTTAAAGGCTATTCCCAAAAAGCCATTAGCACTATCCTTTGTTTCCTCGTTTTGAATCTCTTCTTTTTCATTTCAGCATGTCTGGGAATCTTAACTTTCCAGATGGCATGCCAATACCAGACTGGTTCAGGAGGTACTTAGAGGCTAGGGCCAACGATGCAGGCCCATCAGATATTTCTCCTCTGCCCCCTCCTCGTGCAATTGCTTTCTCGAAGATCTGTTAAGATTTTAGGGCTATGGGTGGAAAGGATTTCATGGGAACTGAATCATTTGTAGAAGTGAGGAACTGGCTCAAAGAAACTGAGGATCTGTTCGTTATCTTCGAGGTGGACGATAGGCAGAAAGTATAGTTGCCGGTATGGTTGCTCAAAGACAAAGCTTCTTATTGGTGGGAAGTCACTAACGCTGAGTGGCCGGTTGAAACATGGATGGATTTCAGGATAAGGTTTGAGATGAAATTCCTCTCACAGGCTGAACAAAGTCTACAGCTGAAAAAGTTCTTATCTCTTAAGCAAGGAAGTATGATGGTCAAGGAGTACGTCAATCAATTCAATCAGCTGGCCTGATCTGCCATTTCCCTTTCTCTTCCAAACAATTTTCTTAATCAAAATTATATTCATATATAATCAATCAAATATAAATCATATATAATTGAAAGTGATTATCATATCTAAATGGAAAAGAGCATGAACTGACAGCCAAGCTATTCTACATCAAATCTACTCCTCTTTTCCTATTTTCTTGTATATCTACAGATCTGAAAGTATCCCCTTTTTAGATTAATTGTAGATTTATAAGAATTTGTGAATCGTTGGCCTAAAAGGTTATTTATATTTCAAATTTGGATGTTTTCTGGTGAGTGGGAAATTTACATACAAAGTTATAATAGCCTATTTATCTCGTTTGAATTGTATCTCAAAATATATGCCTATTATCATCAGATATGTTCATAATAATATTGAATTTGAATTGGCACCTATCGGATCCGTTAATAAATATTGTCAAAACATGGAAATTGTTAATTGTGGTTAGGAAGAATATAAATTGTAGGTTTACTTAAATTGTTCATACATATTGCTTACAATTATATTGTGGTTGTTGTAAAACACTAAAGATTTGGCAATCAGTCCCAATAACATTGTTTAGATGTAGTTTTCTTCCAAATCTCTGGTTTCAGCGTCAAAAAGATAATTTATGTGATTTTGATTAAAAAGATGCAATGTTGAATTATATGATTTTAATTAAAAAAGACACATGCCTATTTGTGTTCAATATTGTTGAGGTTTTGGTTTAATTGTTGTAAATATGTCGTTTTCCTCTTTTTGAACAAAAAGTCATTATTTTGTATTCACATGGAATATGACAAAAAGATTGAAAAGGGAAAAGTCGTGCAAATGTACATATAAATATAAATGTACATATTTGTGTGTAGTTTGCATCAACTATTCCAAAATATACATAACACACAAGCGCGCGCGCACACACACACACACACACACATATATATATATATCTTGTGATTTTGAAATATGCCTATTCCATTTATCGGGCATAATTTACAATAATTATAACTATCGGTCTTTTTGTAAGATTTGGAACCTTTAGGCAAGATTGAACGCAAAAAGGAAGGTTTGGTTATTAATGAAAAAAATTTAAAATTTAACAATAATAAAAAAAGATAACTACGTAGACCGCTCATATATATATAAATCCATCTGAATCTATGTAAAACGACAAAATATACATTATATTGAATGTTTGAACGGTATACATATATGGAATCATACATGTAAATGTAATCCATATTAAATTAATATATTTGTGGTGACCATTGTAGCAATTAACGTTATTGATTGCTATAAATAGGGCCACAAATTAATAATTAACAATTGCAACCAAGTTGATTGGCGAAAGATGAATTTAGTAATGTAATGTTAACAATTCCTAAGATATATAAGGATAAATGTTGTACACCCTAATTAGGGAATTTAATTTTAAATGCATCTAGACACGAGGTTAGGCTCAATCGATTGTAGAAGTCTGCCCGGAACTGACTGTCAAATCCAACATCCACAGGTGCTCAGCTTAATATGAGGGGTCTGGAGCATAAATATGACTATACTATGACACAATGTTAAGTTCAACTTGTGGTAGAAGTCCTCCCAGAACCAACCGGCAAATCCAGCATCCACAAGTGGTTAACTTAATATGGGAGGTCTGATACACAAATATATGTATATATATATAACATGTAATAAATAAATAAATAAGATTAGTAATGTTTGTTGAGGTACAACAAATAGATACATTTGGGACTAATAAGATAAGGATATCCATTGTGAATTATTGACTTTGGAAAGTTATGGTCATTAGGCTTATAAATGGCATTAACCATAATCAGTGGTAATACAAAGAAAATTAGGAATTTTATAATTGCTTTAGGAAAATATGGCTGTTACAGTCATAAATGGCAATTAATCTGTGAATGGAAGTAAACGAAATAAAAAGGGGATAAATGGGTATTGGTTGTTGTTTAAATACTAAATCCAATTAGGGAAATAATCAAATAATTATCCTAGGATAAGGAGGATATAGTCTTTCTTATTTATATTAATTAAATAGAACTTATAATTAAAAGTTAGCGTTGGACTTAGTAGGTTATTTATGTAAAATATTATTAACCATAGGAACCCGTGACAATAATGAATCATGTGCATATAGTATTTCCATGAAGAGGAACTAAACGGAAATGAATTAATGGCGTAGCCCACTTTATCCCAATAGGGAAAGGTATTAAAAGCTAATGAATTACAAACTTAATAACCTTCGCTTATAGTCCGCCTGAGTCTTAAGCGGTTGGGGTTGAAGAGTCCACCTAGGAGTAGGTCTTTCACCTTAGGGGTCTTAAATGGCTTGAGTGTGTGGGGGCCTACCCAAACTTAGAAACTAAAAACGTCGGATATGGCTACCTATCCTATGGGAAGTAGTAAGCGACTAAGGAGGTTATCCAGTAAGGTCAGCTAGATGGTATAACGAGCGATAAAATACCATCTCTTACCTTACACGGGGCAAGGGTATATACATGAACGACAAATGTCTTAACTAGTAAGGCCCGTAGCTAGAGCCTTCTAGTTTATCTTAACATTGAAAATATTATTGAGGAATATTAAGTGACCAATAGGTCCGCCTAGGGACTTAAACGGTCAGGGAGAATCCATCCTATATATCATTAATAGTGAGCCATTAAAATATAAAGGATGAGCGAATGATGATATATATATACACACACACTCTGTAATTAGGGGTTCACTCTCGATTAAATAACCAGCCATGTTCTGGTATAAAGGCTTCACAAATATGTGCGTAAACGTTCTATATCGATATTATACTTTGGGAATACTACTTTGAGAAGAGTAGTAGAGTTATGCGTAAATATTTACAAGGTTAAGCTAGAATCACTAACCTTGGTAGGCATACATCTTGGGCTGAACCAAACGGGATACATCCATGTATTATAATCTATGATGTACATTTCGTGTTCACCATAATCTTGTTGTTCTAACCCCCTCCTCATTACAATGAAATGAACTGAACTTCCCCGTAATGGAAAGAATGAATTGAATTGAGAACACGACAAATCAGAACACAAACAGAAGATCATTTCATTGCTTATTACAACAATTCCATTAGAATACAAGAATATACAGAGTATGAATAAATATTATACATCAGAAAAATATCAGATATTTAAATTACATTACATAGCAGCGGAAAACAATACAAAACACAAATGAAGGAGATATACGGATACAGATCTTTCCGAATATCATTCTAGCCGTAAACCAGGATCCTGTGAATATAAATCTGCAAAACCAAAACTACTAGCTGCCCGTGCGGAAAATAATTGCACCCAGAGTTTAGGTTAAAACAATAAATTCCAGTTCAGTCATGTGAATGGTGTGAGAACTAAAACAGTTATTAATCTTTATTTTAAAGTTAGGTAAATCCAGGGACCACACCGTATCACTCGAAACGGATTTCCTCCCAAGAATACCAGTGCATAAAACAACAACGCCATGCTAAATAAAGAACAATGAAGCTATTATAAGAGTCAGGTCCCATCACACAATGCAACGCAAGCCGGAGGATAGAGTTTTTACGTTATAATAGCCAAAAATGCTTTGTACGTGAAATTTCATCTTTTATTATTACTATAAGTGTATAGTGTCAAAACAATTTCAATCATAAGTATCAATCATAGACGACATAAGTGCCCCATACCATTATGTCGCCATACTAGGCTCTATAATCAAAACCGCAAAATGTCGTATTGGAAGTTGGATTTCCATCTGTGAACCAAGGCAAGGGATCATCCTTAACGCTTCGAGACAATCTAGCCCATATCTCAGGATCAAAACGCATCGACCCTTGGATCTTCAGGGCCAGTCCACATGGAGTGGATTAAAATGCCTGAACAATGTGTTTCCTCGCCCTATGGGGCATAAACGAGCCAAATGGCTCCATCGGTCCCGGGTCGACCGATATAACCGAGGTGCCTCGCAATCCATCATCCGCATAAGTAAAATGCCAGGGCATGTAAAACGCTGACACCACTCCTAACTAGAAGGAAACGCATGCCCTCCCTGCAGTCCTCTCCCGATTCTGGTTCACACCGGGCTGTGAGGCTCGCGAATTAATGCTACACAAAGCTATGCTGTATTAAAGCCGTGCTTTGATCATCAACCACAAGACCCTGCTTTTCAACAGAAGCCTTGATCATTTGCATCTCAACATGCCACACAGGCAATTCACGCTATGCAGCCGATGTATATCAATCACATAGAATGAAATCCGATGTCAGACACACATCCATTTACAAGTCCGTTCTAGGTCTGAACGAAACTGGAGGCACCTTATACCTCGCATATCCATTGATCTCCAAGTACGTCTGGACAATCACTAACTGATTCCCTTCCCTTGGGTGTACCGCCCAATCAAGATCATCAGCAATTATCCAAACGATGTGAAGACCTCCGGTCTTCAACCAACGTCTTCATCTTCGACTTTTCGTCGATTCAGTTATTCAGAATGGGTATAAACCCGACCTTTCCGAATAACTCGCGTATATAATAAACAAGTATTATAAAACACAACATATGCCTCATTCCAATCTATAATATTCCTTTATCCAGATATTCTTATATTTTGGGAAAGGTTCCCATTAATTTTATCAAAGATAAATTCTTTAAATTTATTCTTTAATCCTATTTTGAAGATCAATTCAACCCAAATTATGGTTTATCCAAACTAGTCGGGATTAACGAACATTACCGAAGTAATCATTTGTTAAATTTCTCAACCCCAACCTATTCATCCCATAAAGTAAAACTGGTAATACTTCATATCTAACACCACGGTGTTATCGGTAAATTCAATTACCATTTCACGCTCAAATCTAATTAAAGATTTAACTATTGCCTGGAGCAAAACTGGTGATACTCCATTTTCGATCATTTCAATCTAATTAAAGATCCATTAGAACTCAAATTCAGTTTTAATTTCTAGAAATCATTAGTTAATGATTTTCTTTAAGGTTAAGAAATTAATCTTATCTTTAACTGGGTTAAAGAACAAATGTCATTTAAAACACAGCCCACGATAAACCCAAAATCACGTTCCATTCCATCAGCCTTTAACCGTAAATTAGCAAGTGAACAATTCCCTAAGTAATGACCACGAAGGCCGAAACCAACATCAGATCAATACCCCGGAAACCATTCAACATAACTAATCTCCAGTTAGTTTCTGATTTTCTTAACTTCGTTGGGTCTAAGAATAGTATTATTAAAGATACCATTCCCGACAACCCAAAATCACATTCCATTAACGATGGAATCTTCATGGAAAACAAATCGATATATATATATATATATATATAATCGTTATAAACTTCCATATCTGACTAATAATATAAATGGAATAACGGCAAAGCCTTTTAAATTCCATATATATTAGCAATCCTCATCCACAAAAATTCACTTCGATTATTACCAAATTGAATTCCATTCCATTCCAATTTATTTTATTAAATTGGAAAACTTTACTTTGGAAAATCTCCTTTAAATCTTAACAAAAGATTTATAAATTACAAATCACATTTCACTGTAAATCGGATTAAAAAATGAATGTCGTTAAAACACAGTTCACAACAAACCCAATTCACATTCCATTAATTATCGGGTTAAAGAACAAGTGTTATTTAAAACACCGTTCACGATAAACCCGAAAATCAATTCCAATTCAATATTAATTAATTGTTATACTTCATTAAATCTAAATAAAAGATTTTATCTTTTTCTCAACTGGGTTTTAAGAACAGTGTTAATGAAGACACCATTCACGACAAACCCAAATCCCATTTGATATTAAATACAAGGCCCTGAATAGAAAATATATCGGCTTATATTCAATATCAAATTCTACAACCAACAAATATCGTATTGGAATTAACGATATAAATATATCTTTGAAATTTCCGTAACAATATCTGTATAATCACGAAATTCAACATCGAAATATTCCAAAGACAAATTCGATTCAAATCCATTTCCAATTCATATACTGGAAATTCTGATTATTTTTAAATCCATTTCAAATCCAATTTATTTATTTTAAAAACAATGGATTTATAATTATAGTTCAAAACTAGTTCATTTTGATAAAAATCTATTTTTATCCTTTCAAATTTGGAATTTTTCATCCCAATTCTTTCCAAATCATTTCTTATGATTTTACACTAATTAATGATATTTTTAATCATTTTATCAAGGCCCGTACAGTCGATTTCCATAAACGGTCATCGAACTGCACTTACAGCGACCTTTTCCAAATTTGATTTGTACGTAATTCAAAATACGTTCGTTAGATTTCTAATTTCTTGTATTCGTTAGAAAGCTCTTTTAGATACGAACCCAACGGTTTCGGTTTTAGGAGAATCCGACGGTCCGATCTCCTGCAATGTCCGTTCGAAGTCAATGGTCGAAATTCGCGAACTACCGCAGCGCAACACTTTCTATTCAGGCCATTATATTATATATATAATATATATTTCATCGATTTATCTTTAAAACGTATTTTATAACTCGTTTTAAATTCGTTTACTTCATATTCAATTTCTAATCAAAATTGAATATTCCATATCATCGATATATAAATGATAATATTTTCAAAACATTAGACTTTGAAATCATTTCCTTTTCGATATTCATTATAAAAATGAATAAAATCGATATAATTATCGTTCACATCAAAATGGCGCTAATCTAATCAACACAGCTATATACTTTTAATTATATTCGTGTCTATCCCAAATCGGACCTCAAAATCATATTTTGATTCTTTTTCGAATATTATTTGAAAATATTCGTTATTTTAAAATAATCGTTATTTTAAAATATTCATTCTTTCTGAACTGGAATCAAACACAATCAATTACCATATAATTTGATTATATGGATTTCACATAACAAATGTGTAAAGCAACAATGAAAACAACAATCCATCATCCAGAGTGCATTCTACACTGTATAAGCATCAAATATACATATTTAACGCTTATAACAGCTTGTCAATCAATCGATTGACATACAGCTAATTATTAGGACTAGTGTATGTCCAATTTCATCCCATACCCGTATGGGGTTTTAATCAACAAATAATGAATTTTATTTGTGCAGCTGGGCGATGTGTAGAATTTATCGTCCCAATCAATATCAGTCAAATGTGTGTACATAAACAAATCGTCCGATTTGTTTATAAATATTTATTTTATATACACATTAAAAATTATATTTTAACTGTAAAATATTTATTCATTCCAAATCACACAATCAATTTTCACAACAATATCAAACAAGCATACAAGTCGTCCATGGTCTGTGGACGACGGGTGTCGGGTGCTTGTAATGACCCGCATTGGCTGAAAAGACGATATGGTGTGAACCAGATCATCTGTGATATTTAATTCAGCTTGGGATTGAATTTGAATAACGAATATATTCAATCGACGTCAGTTTGAACGTAGAATTTTAATATAATTAAAATAGAGCGCGTAACGACGTGGCAGTTCGCTATTTGGCGATTAGAACTTCAACTGGATATACAGGGTTTGTTTTAAATCGGATTTCAGTGAAACAAGAAACGTGTGGAGCTGGTGGAGTATATCTTTCTAGTGGAAGAGAAAAATCGGGATTTCATCATGTAGATTTTGATTAACGTCCTAATCAAATTTCAGAAAAGTCGCGGTAGAATTCCTTTATAATTTGCGACGCTTTATAATATAAATTGATTTTCAGTATAAACTGAATATCGAGAATATCTGGGATCTGAAATATCAAGCTGTAAATTCTGATATGATATTCTGGAGCTGTACGATATCATATGTGGAGATATACGATAATATAAATTTATTTATATTTAATTTAATTATATTTAAATATATTTATATATTTAAATAGGCTATTTAGAGCTTAAAAAATAGCCACTTTTGCAAACGAAGTCGGAATTCGACGAAACTAATTTTGTTGGATTCGCAATATCAAATAGTTGTTAGATTTCCAGTTTCGTGATTTTTAGAGTCACTTTGTGGCCGCACGGATTTTTAGAGTGAGAAACAGTCAGTATTTCGACAGTTAAAAATACGCTGTGTGAGCATACGGAGTCGAAGTTCGACGAAACCAGTTTCGTTGGGACCGTAATATCGAACTCTAGCTACATGTCCAGTTTGGTAATTTTTGGGTATTGTGTGTGTTCATAGGAATTTTTAGAGTGTAGAAACAGATATAAAAGGATAAAATAAAATATCTATAAATCTAAACCTCTTATAAATACCCCCCAAAACTATCCCCTTAACCTAATTTCTAACATCCCAAAGTCAAACCAAAGTGAGCCGCCAGTTCCTTTGGTTCCAACGTAAAAACTCTCTCTTCTAAATTCAACAGAAAATCAAAGAAAAATCAATACAATTCAAAACTAGTATGGTTTTGATCCTCTTGGCTTCCTCTTCAATTCTCTATGGATCTTGTGATGTGCGACTAAGATTTTTCATCGCTGTATAAACCCAGCGTGAATTAGGGTAGTCATTTTCGAGAGTTGAGAGCATCGGATTGGGGAATGGAGCTCGGTTTTGAAATTGGGGTGTGAAATAGCACTTGCGTGCATATTCTGGGATGGTTCGACATCAGAAAATGTCGATCCATAGTGTACTGTGGTTCGCAAGTCCCTGAAGATGCAACTAGTAGGAGGAGATCGATGTGGTCAATGATGGTATGGAATCGTACGGATTTCGAAGGGAGGAGTTTTCATGTTTTTAATTTGGGTTTTAATCGAGTAATGAGCGAGGTGGTTCGATTTGAAATCCTGGAAATGGTGGAGGATCGGAGTCCTGGAGCTCGCGATATTCTTGTGGAGGAGAACTACTGTGCGTGGCCTTGAAATGGGTAAGGAGATGGGCTGGTATTAAAACTAAGGCCCAATTGAAAAATGGAAATTTGTTTAAGTTTTAATTTAAATTTGTATTAACTTCGAATGACCATAACTTGCTCATATTTAAACGAAATCCAGCAAAACAAGATCCGTTGGGATCGTATGGACGGGAGCAACACAATGGAACTGACCGCGAGTCAATTGAAGCTCGTTACAATTTATGGCGAAATAAATTGTCCGACCAAATCAAAGAACGGAAACCGATTATTTAACGGTTAACGCGCCAATGTGAGTAAAACTCACCAACTCTTAACAGTTTATAATTTCATGTTGTATTTTTAGAACTGTTATATATTGGTTGATTGACTGTGTGTTGACTGTTTGATTGAACTGCTAGTCAGTTAGTTGAATTTCTATATTGATTCTGTTTAACAGAATATATCATATGGAACTGAAAGTGATGTTATCTATATTGTTTAACATCTGTGATGCAGGGAAACAGGTTGGAGGAATCCGACTGGATTCCTCAACAGTTATTTTATTGTTTTTCATATATTGTGATATATGATGTGATATATAATCTGTTGTCAATTATATGTGTTTGGACGATATTGATCATCGTGATTTGATATGTTGAATACCATAACATACCGAAATGTTGATAAGGGAATATTTTCAAAGTGATATTTGAAAATAAAATATTTATAAATGGAATATTTATAAATAAGAAATATTTGTAAATTGGAATATTTATAAATAGGAGATATTTAGAAAAGGGAAATTATAAAATCAAAGAATAGATTTGATAGGGAAATATTTGCAAACCATTTGCAAATAGAATAATAGAAACGGAAAGATTTGTAAATCATTTACAAATAGAATTGATAGGAAATATTTATAAAATAAATAGAGTTATAAAAAGGAAATTTGTTTATAACTGAATAGGATGTTATAAAAAGGAAACCGTTATAAAAAGGAAAACTTTACTAAAAAGGAAATCATTTGTAAAGTGAAGAACCGTTACTAAAAGTAAATCTTTATAAATGAATAGTTTATTCGAAGGGAGTTAATCGAATAGGGTATTCGAAAGTTAGTAAATTGAATATGTTATTCGAAAGGGGTTAGTCGAGACGAGTTAGTTGAATAGAGTTAATCGAATCTTAGTTATTCGAATAGAGTTAAATAAATAAGGGTTATTCGAATTAGTTATTCGAATAGAGTTAAACACATAAGAGTTATTGAATTAGTTATTCAAAAGGAGTTAATCGAATATAGTTTATTCGAATAGAATAAAGGAGTTAATCGAATATAGTTTATTCGAATAGAATAAAGGAGTTTATCGAATGTAGTTTATTCGAATAGAGTAAAAGGAGTTAATCGAATATAGTTTATTCGAGTAGAATAAAGGAGTTAATCGAATATAGTTTATTTGAATTGAGTAAAAGGAGTTAATCGAATATATAGTTTATTCAAATAGAATTAAAAGAGTTATCGAATATAGTTTATTCGATCGGAGTTAAGTGAATAGAGTTAAAGTTAAATCAAAAGAGTTAAGTGAATAGAATAAATTGAGATAGTTATCGAATATACCTTATCGAAGGAAAGAATTATCGAATAGAAAAGATTTGAAAAAGAGTTGCGTAAGGAAGTTTGTTAAAGAATTGGAAGGTTGAACTTTGTCTATTTCAAGGTTAGAAACGTTGTTCAGTTAAGGTCTAAGAGGTAGTATTACCCCAACTTGATTGACTTCATTTTAACTAAGGAATGGTTAAGGTTCGATGGTAAAGGATGGTTAAGTGAATTTAGTAATTAAAGCAAATGGTTTGAGTTGGCATCGCGATGGTTTGTTTAAACATCTGTCTAAGTCCAATGAAGAAGCTTTGGGAATGTTTTCCAAATAAGAAACCAAAAATGTTTTCTAATAAAGAAAACAAGAAATGGAAACGTTTTCCATTGTTAATAACGTATATTTTCCAAATTTAGAAAATAAGAAATATTGAATATAGGGAACAAGAGATAAGTAAATTAATGAAGTAAAGAGATAAATGTTGAATGATGTTTGATCGATATAAATTTCCATTTGGAAATAATATCGTTGTTTGCACATCTGTTTTTCTTCGATAGTTAAATCACAGACTATCGAAGTTTTGACCATTTTAACATTGTTAATATGGAGAGACCGGTTGGATTATTATCCAAAGAACCACTCTGTACTGGCATAAGCATTGCGAATCATATATGCCGAAGGAAATTGAAGACGGAGTTATGCAAGGGCTATCCTATTTACAGAATAGTGCCTTCGGTTCATCCTGTTCCTGGATGACTTGTATGGACGGATGTCTGACAGAGTATTTCCAGACGATCACGTATATTGATTTCTCCAACCGTACCAAGAGTGGAAGCGGAGAAGGAAACTTCTTTTAGCTAACACATAATGTATGGTTGAGGACGTCAATCGGTGATGGATTTGACGATGTGGCATTCAAAGTGAATCTGGTGGGATGATAAAGCGTAGCTTCTAGCCTCATCATCCGGTAAATGACAGAAATCGGGCAGGCAACATGGCTAAGTCGTCGCACCGAAGTAGGGTGTATAATCACCTGATCTAGAGTTTCATTTACTTCTAAAAATCTATTGTTGATGCTGTCCCATTCGGGAAACGGTTGCTGATCCCAACCGTTGGTGATATACATTCGATACACTCAAGCGAAATGAGTGGTCGTCATGTGTGGCCGGGTTGCAAGATGTTCTTGTTGAACCCAGTGTATTCCTTTCTAGAGGTACACTAGCGAAAGGTGGTTCCACACCTTTTCATAGTTGGAAATCCATTACCCAATACGTGCTTGCGGTTTTGATTGTATACTATATATATAGAACGTGAGATGAAAGCGTTTCTGCTAGATGATTATTATATTGTGGTTGATAGACATTATTATAATATCAAAAGGTTTTTGATATAAAGATAATTTGGATTATCATAAGGGAAAAACCCGTTCCGTTATACGGCGTGGTCTTATGAGATATCGATTACCTGCTTGAACTGTTTTACTCATACCAGTCCCATGACTGACCCGGAGTTTATTTGTTTGTTTCCCTAAACTCTTGGGTGCCCAATTTTGTATGGGCAGTCAAGTAGTCAGGATTTACAGATATACTGGAAGAGCTTGGAGCAGGAGGCTTCAGGATCATATAGTTATAGTTATTTCCGCTGTGTTGTAAGTGCTGTACTTTGATAATGATATGTATATTCAAGTACAGATTTGTATTTCAAAGTTATGTTATGAAATATATTTATTCGTTCCGCTGTGAGATTCGTGTTACTCTGATATTGTGTTCTTCTTCTTCTTCCATTCTAAGTTTCTATCTTATCTATTCTCACCCTCTGTTTTCTTTCTATTAATTTCCTGATTTTTAGTTTAATTCGGGGTTGGACTTGTATTTTTGGACAGCTCAAATTGGACCGGAATTTTGGGTCATTATAGTGCTGCTAAGCACCGTCTGCATCCTAGTATATATTTCAACTAGAAAAATAAATTAAAGTTAGGAGTTCTAACCTTTGGGTTCCACTCCGCCATTTCATTTCTGAATTTCTGAACCGTTTGAATTCCTTTTTGATTTCAATCCGTTCCATCGCCCTCTGTTTCACGCAATTGATATTAAAAATCACATTTTTAATAATGTTTTCCATGCATAAAAATCATATTTTTATGTTCTCTACACATATAAAAAGATCGAATTTTATCGTCACTTCCTATATATAAAAATCGAATTTTTATCTTCACTTCATATATATAAAAATCGAATTTTTATATAGCCAAAAATTATATTTTTGTTTCGCTATGATATTATAAAAATTAAATCTTTTCTAGTCATACAAATTATATTTTTCTAATTAAAAATCATATCTTTTACATCATAAAAACCTCATCCTTAACTTCATAAAAATATGATCTTTAACTTCATAAAGATATAATCTTTAACTTCATAAAGATGTAAACTTTAACTTCATAAAAATATAATCTTTTCCATAATAAAAATATAAAAATCGCATTTTTATCTACAAATTCTATTTTTTTAAACTAGAAATCACTTCTTTTACATTAAAAATCGTTCATTTTATTTTCAAAGCCAAGATATATAAAGATGATTACATTCATTAAATAAAAATAAATAAATATAAATTTACAAGATGTTTTTGGTGGCGGAGAGGCTCAGGGAGGGGCTGACGGGCGCTGGTCTTCACCGGAGAGGGGGAAATCGATCAGGGGGAGGAAACGGAGGGAGAGGGGCGGAGGGTTTCTGGGCTGAGCTCGGATTGGAGGTGGAAGAAGGGGGAAAAGATAAGGGGGGCGCAGCAGGGGACACCAGTGGTTAGAGGGATCGATGCCGTGACAGAGGGGGGGACGGCGAGGTGGAGCTGCGGCGGGAGGGGAGGCCGGGGGCGACGAGGTTTTCGGGTCCATGGGTTTTTTTCGTTTTATTTAGAAACCCGATCTGAGGAAGAGTGAGAGAGGAGTATAAGGAGGGGTTTTTATATAAGATATATATTTAATTTAATTTCAAATGCGTTGACTTTTTATTCGACCACCAATCGAGACCGAACGACTATCGCCCCCAACTAATTACCCTCATTCCGAACACAGTGGACATGTCCCGTAAGCCAATTCGATCGGTTTTCGTCAAAATGAAAATATAAATCTATATATTGAATTTGAACGCACATTTCAATTTACCGGGGCCATTACGAACCCTAAAAATTCCCAAAAAATATTTTATAGCTTCGTATCAACAATACGGTTCTAACAAAACTATTTTCGTCAAATTTAGAGACCGTTTGAAAAATGGCCATTTTCTGGTCGATCCAAATTGATTGAAAATAACAAAACACGTTTTCTTTTGCCACGCTCACATATTGATTCAGAAAATTATGAATTTTGGAATCTAGCAATAACTTGACATCCCGGATCCAACAAAAGTGATTTCGTCGAAAACGGAGGTCGTTTGCAAAATTTCCTTTTTTAAGGGCTATATTTTCCATAGCGACTATTCTGAATTTTCAACTATGCATAACTTTTTATCCCCGCTATGAAATTTCGATTTTTCAGATTCGTTGGAAAGACATTCTCAAATAGATTCAAATATTTTTGGTTTCGCTAAAATCCGGTTTATTTTGAATCTTGTACATTCATTTGAAATTTGAAATCGAATTTTCAAACTACCGCGCCATTTTCAATTCCTTTTATATTTAAAAATAAATAATTATATTCTAATGACGATTCAAATAAATATATACTTTCTAATTCTATTCAAAATAAATTTCTAGTCGTTATTATTTAAAATAATTAATTTTAAATATTCAAAATTCAATAAAATTGCCAAAATAAATTTTTTAAATTGGCTCGGATTTTCCGGGTTGTTATAATCTCCCCCACTTAAAACTTTTCGTCCCTGAAAAGGAACAAAGATGAAAGTTGTTTTACAAACCAACTCAACTTTCATTATGGCTTAAGTTCTTCAACTTTTCAGTTTCTAAGAACTTTTCAAATTTTTCAAAAATTTGGCTAACACCCTAAATTTTCGAATTTTTTTGCCATAACCTCCTCTGCACGGGAGCACCGGGAAAATCCCGAAATTTCCATACAGGCCTCTCCAATCCAAAAAGAAAAAGAAACAAGCGGTTAGTCAATCGACTCATAAAATCATCAAAAACCTCAGAAATACAATAAACATGTACCTACTTAACGGGCAAACAATTTTATTCCCCTGCTCTAGCCTCCTTGCAATTACCTGTTCAATGTATATACATGTATTTGCATGCAAATTCAAACAATTTTCAATACAGTTCAATATTTGGTTCAATTTGGCTATACATACCATTCTTTCACATAATGGTTTAAATGAATAATCACACAACACAACCATCAATCAATTAGTGAATTAGCTTTTCAAATTCATAACTTTGATACGTAGTCCCAAAAATCAGTTTTTTGATGCCAAATCACAACAATAAGCCCTATCTAGTTTTGGTTCTCACACCAGTCAATTGGTATCATATAGAAATCCCACTTTCGAAACACGAACATAAATACGGATGATGTCCGGACATCACCAGAATTATCCCCGAGTGACTAGAGCGTGATTCTATATCTATCCAGTATGTTAAAACATCAAATATCCGTGGATCAGATGTGTATGCAAAATCTTTATATATTGGATTGTCCAAATTCAATACAAATAAATATTCAAATACGTTGAATAAGATTTAAATTTTCAAACAAAAATTGTTTTCATTTTAAAAATATGCTCTTCACACTCCTTCTAGGATACTACCGATCCAATCTCTAACGAGTCATTCTCATTGGATATTACCAATCCAATCTCTGATGAATTCTTTCATTCGGTTCTAATGTGTCTTATTCTCCGAGCTCAGTAAACCAGAGCTCTGATACCACAATGAAACGACCCGAACTTCCCCATAAAGGAAAGAACGAATTGAATTGAGAACAGGACAAATTAGAACACAAACAGAAGAACATTTCATTGCTTATTACAATAATTCCATCAGAATACAAGAATATACAGAGTATGAATAAATATTATACATCAGAAAAATATCAGAGATTTAAATTACATTACATAGCAGCGGAAAACAATACAAAACACAACTGAATGAGATATACAGATACAGATCTTTCCGAATATCATTCCAGCTGTAAACCAGGATCCTGTAAATATAAATCTGCAAAACCAAAACTACTAGCTGCCCGTGTGGAAAATAAGGGCACATAGAGTTTAGGTTAAAACAATAAACTCCAGGTCAGTCATGTGACTGGTGTGAGAACTAAAACAGTTATTAATCTTTATTTTAAAGTTAGGAAAATCCAGGGACCACACCGTATCACACAGAACGAGTTCCCCCCCAGAATACCAGTGCATAAAATAACAATGCCATGCTAAATAAAGAACAATGAAGCTATTATAAGAGTCAGGTCCCATCACACAATGCAACGCAAGCCGGAGGATAGAGTTTTTACCTTATAATAGCCAAAAATGCTTGGTACGTGAAATTTCATCTTTTATTATTATTATAAGTGTATAGTGTCAAAACAATTTCAATCATAAGTATCAATCATAGACGATATAAGTGCCCCATACCACAATGTTCCCATACTAGGCTCTACAATCAAAACCACAAAATGTCGTATTGGAAGTTGGATTTCCATCTATGGACCAAGGCAAGGGATCATCCTTACCGCTTCGAAAAAATCTAGCCCATGTCTCAGGATCAGAACGCATCGACCCTTGGATTTCAGGGCCGATCCACAAAGAGTGGATTAAAATGCCTAAACAATGCGTTTCTCCACCCTATGGGGCGTAAAAGAGCCAAATGACTCCATCGGTCCCGGATTGACTGATATAACTGAGGTGCCTTGCAATCCATCATCCACATAAGTAAAATGCCAGGGCGTGTAAAACGCTGACACCACTCCTAGCTAGAAGGAAACGCATGACCTCCATGCAGTCCTCTCCTGTTTCTGGTTCACACCGGGCTGTGAGGCTCGCGAACTAACGCTACACAAAGCTATGCTGTATTAAAGCCGTGCTTTGATCATCAACCACAAGACCCTGCTTTTCAACAGAAGCCTTAATCATTTGCATCTCAGCATGCCACACAGGCAATTCACGCTATGCAACCGATGTATATAAATCACACAGAATGAAATCCGATGTTAGACACACATCCATTTACAAGTCCGTTCTGGGTCTGAACGAAACCGGAGGCACCTTATACCTCGCATATCCATCGATCTCCAAGTACGTCTGGACGATCACCAACTGATTCCCTCCTCTTGGGTGTACAGCCCAATCAAGATCATCATTAATTATCCAGACGATGTGAAGACCTCTGATCTTCAACCACCATCTTCATCTTTGTATCATCGTCAATTCAGTTATTCAGAATGGGTATAAACCCGACATTTTCGAATAGCTCGCATATATAATAAACAAGTGTTATAAAACACAACATATGCCTCATTCCAATCTAGGTTATTCCTTTGTCCAAATATTCTTATATTTTGGGAAAGGTTCCCATTAATTTTATCAAAAGATAAATTCTTTAAATTTATTCCTTAATCTTCTTTTGAATATCAATTCAAACCAAATTATCATTTATTCAAACTAGTCGGGATTAACAAACCTTACCGAAGTCATCATTTGTTAAATTTCTCAACCCCAACCTATTCATCCCATGAAGTAAAACTGGTAATACTTCATATCTAACACCACGGTGTTATCGGTAAATTAAATTACCGAAACGACCCGAACTTCCCCTGTCTCCGAAGAGAAGAGAAAGAACGGATTGTTTTGAGAACACGACAAATCAGAACGCATATAAAAGAACATTTCATTGTATATTACAACAATGCATCATATTACAAGAATATACAGAGTATAAATGAATATTACACAGAAATATCAGAGATTTAAATTACATTTAAATACATAGCAGCGGAAAATAATACAATACACAACTAGAAGAGATATACGGATACAAAGCTTTCCGGATATCGTTCCAGCTGTAAACCAGGATCCTGTGAATATAAATCTGCAAAACCAAAACTACTAGCTGCCCTTGTCAAAATAAGGGCACCCAGAGTTTAGGTTAAAACAATAAACTCCAGGTCAGTCATGTGACTGGTGTGAGAACTAAAACAGTTAATTTTTATTTTTAAAGCTAGGTAAATCAAGGGACCACGCCGTATAACACGGAACGGGTTTCCTCCCAAGAATACCAGTGCATAAAACAACAGCGCAATGCTAAATAAAGAAAAATGAAGCTATTATAAGACCCAGGTCCTATCACACAATGCAACGCAAGCCGGGGGATAGGGTTTTTACCTTATAATAGCCAAGAATGCTTGATACGTTTAAAAGAAATCATTTGATACTATAATAAGTGTATAGTGTATAAAACAACTTCAAATCATAAGTATCAATCATAGGCGGCATGAATGAACCATACCACTATGTCGCCATATATAAGTTTACAATCAAAACCGCAATGTCGTATTGGAAGTTGGGTTATCATTTATGGTATGAACCGAGGCTAGGGGCAAGATCCTCACCGATTCGAGACGCTCTAGTCCGCCCCTCAGGAACAGCCGCAACTGCCCCTTTGATCGTCAGGGTCGGTCCTCCGATGTGGATTATTATGCCTGAACACTGCGTTTCTCCGCCCTTTGGGGCGTAAGCCTGGCCCGTCAGCCGACCAGAAGCATCGGCCGAAACCGATATCACGAGGCGCCTCGCTTTTCAGCAAGTAATAATAAGCAACATCCACATGAGTCAAACTCGTCAGCCAGTTCAAGCACTGACGCCACTCCTAACTAGAAAGAAAACGCATGTCCCCCCTGAGGTCCGTCTCCCGTTTTTGGTTCATACCGGGTGTGATACTCGCGAATCAACGTTACACAAAGCTATGCCACAAAGGCCGTGCTTCGATCATCAACCACAAGACTTTGCTTTTCAACAGAAGCCTTGATCATTTGCCACTTAGGCATGCCACACAGGCAATTCACTCCATGCGATTGATATCCATCAATATATAACCCTTGAGCTCGTACATCTCAGAGAAGGGCGTTAAGCAAGAGAATAAATTCTCCGCCGCCAAACCGATATATATATTTAATAGAGATCAATCACAAGGACTAAAATCCAATGTCAGACACACAGTCCATTTACAAGTCCGTTCTGGGGCTGAACGAAACCGGAGGCACTTAGTACCTCACATATCCATCGATCTCCAAGTACGCCTGGACGATCACCAACTGTTTCCATCTTCTTGGGTGTACAGCCCAATCAAGATCATCAGTAATCACCCAAACGACGTGAAGACCTCCGGTCTTCGACCATCGTCTTCATCTTCGAATTATCTTCGTATCAGTTATTCAGAATGGGATAAACCCAGTCTTTCCGAATAACTCGCGTATATTTTAAACAAGTGTTATACAAACACAACATACGCCTCATTCCAATTCATCAGTCACTAACCGTAAATTAATCAAGAGAATAATTCCCCAAATATTAACCCCGAAGGCCGAAACCAACATCAGATCAATATTCAGAAAACCATCCTACTTGGCTAACCGACAGTTAGTTTCTAATTTCACATTCATAGGGAAAGGTTCCCATTAATTTTATCAAAGATAAATTCTTTAATTTATTCTTTAATCATCTTTTGAATTTCGATTCAACTAGTCGGGATTAACGAAATTTACCGAAGTAATTATTTGTTTTAATTTCCCAATCCCAACCTATTCATCCCATGAAGTAAAACTGGTAATACTTCATATCTAACACAACGGTGTTATCGGTAAATTCAATTACCATTTCACGTTCAAATCTAATTAAAGATTTAACTATCGCCTAGAGCAAAACTGGTGATACTCCATTCTCGATCATTTCAATCTAATTAAAGATTCATTAAAACTCCACTTAGTTTTAATCTTTAACTGGGTTAAAGAATCAGTGTCATTTAAAACACGGTTCACGATAAACCTAAAATCACATTCCATTAATTATTGGGTTAAAGAACGAGTGTTATTTAAAACACTGTCCACTATAAACCCAAAAATCAATATCAATTCAATTAAATATTACTTAATTGCTACACTTCATTAAATCTAAATAAAAAGATTTAATCTTTTCTCAACTGGGTTCAAGAACAGTGTTAGTGAAGACACCATTCACGACAAACCCAAATCACATTTGATATTCAATACAAGGCTCTGAATAGAAAATATATCGGCTTATATTCAATATCAAATTCTACGATTAACAAATGTCGTATTGGAAATAACGATATAAATGTATATCTTTCAAATTTCCATAACAACATATGTATAATCACGAATTCCAACATCGAAATATTCCGAAGACAATTTCGATTCAAACCCACTCCAATGCAATCATTGGAAATTCTAGTTATTTTTAAAACCCTTTGCAAATTCAATTTATTTATTTAAAAACAAATAGACTTTTAATTCTAGTTCAAAACTAGTTCATTTCGATAGAAATCTATTTTTATCTTTTCAAATATGGAGTTTTCATCCCAATTTTTCCCAAATCATTTCTTATGATTTTACACAAATTATTACTATTTTTAATAATTTTATCAAGGCCCGTACAGTCGATTTCCATCAACGGTCATCGAACTGCACTTACAGCGACCTTTTCCAAATTTGATTTGGATATAATTCCAAATCCTACCGTTAGATTTCAAATTTCTAATATTCGTTAGAAAGCTCTTTTTGATACGAACCCAACGGTTCCGGTTTTAGGAGAATCCGACGGTCGGATCTCCCGTAATATACGTTTGAATTGAATGGTCGAAATTCGCGAACTGCCGAGGTGCGGCGCGTTCTATTCAGGCGATTATATTATATATATAATATATATAATTTATTCTTCGTCGATTTCTATTCAATTCAATTTGAATTCATTTCAATTCGCTTTCAGTTCAATTTGAATTCGTTTTCAATTCAATTCAATTTCAAAGTCGTTTTCTATTCGATTCAATTCAAATTGGTTTTCTATTCGATTCAAATTCGTTTTCTATTCAATTCATTTCGAAATCGTTTTCTATTCGATTCATTTCAAAATGAATAAAATCGGTATAAATATCGTTCACGTCAAAATGGCGTCAATCTAATCAACACGGCTTCATATATTTCTATTTTCAAATATTCTATTTCAAATATTTCTTTTTCAAAATAGTTGTTATTATCAAAATATTTCGTTCAACACATGACTAATCTCAACGGATGAGTACTGTCAACACATGAACCTTTATTTTATATTGATAAAGATGTAAATTTTATTACTAAAATATTTCGTTCAACACATGACTAATCTCAACGGATGAGTACTGTCAACACATGAACCTTTATTTTATAATATTCTTTTTTTCTAAATTGGAATGAGGCCCAATCAATCACCATATAATATTAATTATACGGATTTTCATACATCACACGTATATAATAGCATTGAAAAATAATCAACCATCAACCAAAGTGCACTACACTGTATAAGCATCAAATATAGATATCTAACGCTTATAACAGCCTGTCAATCAATCAATCGACATATTAAATCAATCAGGATGAGTGAACTTCAAATTTCATCCCAACACCCGTGTGGGGTTTCAAACAATCAAACACGTGGTTTATTTGTGCAGTTGGGCGATGTGTAAAATTTATCGTCCCAATCAATGTCCTTCAAATAGGTGTACATAAACAAACAGTCCGGTTTGTAAATGAATATTTATTCACACTCATTATATTCATATTCACGTTAAAAATTATATATTTTTAACGATAAAACATTTTATTTTAACATATGAATTTCTATTCAGTTCATTCTTTAAATAAAATGATAATTTTATTTTCTAACTTATTTCAGAAAATTTCGGCGGCATAACGGCACGATACTAGAAACGGGACAAGGCCTAGCCTTATCCCCGGTCTAGTGAAGGCCCACGCCATTCACACATCAATCAAATCCATTTATTTCACAAAACAATTCAATTCAAACAAAATAATCTAACCAACTACACAACCAACAAACAAGTCCATGGTCTGTGGACGATTGTGTCGGGTGCTACTAAGCACCGTCCGCATCCTAGTATATATATATAACTAGAAAAGAAATTGAAGAGTGAGAAATTCTCACCGATAGCTATCCAATCATCTTGACTCTTCTTCTGCAGAAGTCTTCGTCGTTCTCGCATCTTATCACTTTCGTCGCCCGTAGCCACTACATATATAAAAATCACATTTTTATTTGTTCACTTTCAATTTAAAAATCATATTTTTATAATCACTTCCTATTTTAAAAAAACGAATTTTTACTATGCTATTCAATATATAAAAATCGAATTTTTATTTCGTTATTCAATTTATAAAAATCGAATTTTTACTACGTTATTCAATATATAAAAATCGAATTTTTACTTCGTTATTCAATATATAAAAATCGAATTTTTACTTCGTTATTCAATATATAAAAATCGAATTTTTACTTCGTTATTCAATATATAAAAATCGAATTTTTACTTCGTTATTCAATATATAAAAATCAAAACTTTCATGAACAAAAATCTCTACTTTGATCATGTTAAAAATCTCTCCTTTTACATGTTAAAAATCTAAACTTTGTCTATATAAAAACATTAACTTTATGTTGATAAAACCTACCCTTGATGTACATAAAAATTCAATCTTTCATCGTATAAAAATTGAATCTTAAACTTAATGACATACGTATTTAATTTAAACCAATTAAACAACAACAAAACTCACCCTTTCACGTTTGGAGGGGCTGAAGCTTGCTGGAAGTGGAGCAAGGAGCGGCTTCAGGTGATTTCGACGCTGAGGGGAGGGGTTTCGCGGTGCTGGAATCGAGAGGATGGAAAGAGGGAGAGAAGGAGCGGAGGGCAGAGGCAGGCGCGACACAGGACGGCGAAACGGGAGAGGGTGGCTGGCGGATCTCGAGGTGGGCGTAGGATTTGGGTTCGGGTTCGAACAGGGGAAGGGGCGCGGGCTGACGCGAGGTCGGAGGGGCGCTTGCCTGCTCGATGGCGCACGGAGGAGGAGGCGTCGATGGGGACGGCGGTTGGAGGACCCGTCGCTCCTCTTTCTCTTTTTTTTTCTTTTTTCTGATTTAGTCAACGGTATGGGGAGGAGAGGGTTAAAGGGGATTATATATATTTTATATTTATTTATTTTATTATTTTAAATTTCAAAAAGGTACTTTAAAATACGAACTCGAAATCAAGCCCACCGACTGTCGTCCATAGCTAATTACCCCCATTTCGAACACAATGGGATATGTACTGCAAGCTGATTCAACTGTTTCGATCAGTGTCCGTTAAAATCAACATATAACTCTATATATTGAATTTGAACGCACATTTCAATTTACCGGGGCCACATACTAACTCTAAAAATTCCTGAAAAATATTTTCTAGCTTCGTATTGACGATACGGTCCTAACAAAACTAGTTTCGTCGAATTCTGAGACCGTTAGAAAAATGGCCATTTTCCAGTCGATTAAAAATCAACTAAAACTGGTCAAACGCGTTTTCCTTTTCCACGCTCACATATTGATTCGAAAAATTATGAAATTTGGAATCTAGCAATAATTTGACACTACGGATCCAACAAAAGTGGTTTCATCGAAATCCGAGGTCGTTTGCAAAATTCCCATTTTTAAGGGCCTGAATTCCATAGCGACTATTCAGAATTTTCAACTGGACATATCTTTTGATTCCCGCTATGAAATTTTGATTTTTGGGATTCGTTGGAAAGATACTATCAATTAGATACTATTATTTTTGGTTTCACTAAAATCCGGATTGTTTTGCACCCGGTACATTCAATTGAAGTTTGAAATCGAATTATCGAACTACCGCGCCATTTTCAATTCCTTTTATAATTATAAATAATTATTTATATTCTAACGACGAACTATATAATATATACGTTCTAATTCCATTCAAAATAAATTTCTCGTTGATTATATTTAAAATAATCTATTTCAAATATAGAAAATTCGCCATAATTGCCAAAATAAAAATTTTAAACTGGCTCAGAATTTGCGGGTTATTACAATCTCCCCCACTTAAAACTTTTCGTCCCCGAAAAGGAACAAAGTCGAAAGTGGTTTGATTAATCAACTCTACGTTCGATCTGGCTTCCATTTTCCAACTTTTCAGTTTCTGAGAATTTTCAAATTTTCAAAAATTTGGCTAACACCCTAAATTTTCGAAAAATTTCGCCATAACCTCCCCTGCACCGGGAGCCACGGGAAAATTCCGAAATTGCCATATAGGCCTTCTGATCTCAAAAAGAAAAAGAAAAAGCCAAGCGGCTAGCCAATAGGCTCATAAAATCATCATCACCCAAACAAAACAGTAAATTATGTAGTAAACATGTACCTATTTGTCGGGCAAACAAATTTTATTCTCTGCTCTAGCCTCCTTGCTGTGACCTGTTCAATGTAAGTACATGTATATGCAAGCAAATGCGACTAATTTTCAATACAATTCAATATTTGATTTAATTAGGCTAAATGGCTAAAAATTAGCAACCAAATAAACAAACAACACAAACATCAATCAATTAGTGAATTAGAGTTTCAAATTCATAATTTTGATACATATACAAAAATCATGTTTTTGATACCAAATCACAACAATAGGCCCTATCTAATTTTTGGTTCTCACACCAGTCAATAGGAAATATATAGATATTACACGTTCGTCACTCGAATATAAATTCTGATGATGATATATCAATCATCAGAATCACCCCCGGGCGACTAGAGTGTAATGCTATATCTATCCAATATATTAAAACTTTGAATATACGTTTGCAAGGCGTATATGCAAATTCTTTATATACTGGACTGTCCTAATCAATATAGAATAAATAATCAAATACGAATAGTTGATTTAAATTTTCAAAACAAAATTTGTTTTCATTTTAAAAATATACTCTTCACACTCGTTCTGGGATACTATTGATCCCATCTCTAACGAGTCATTCTAATTGGATATAACTAATCCAATATCTGATGAATTCTTTCGTAGGGTTCTAATGTGTCTTGTCCTCTAGCTTTGTAAACCAAAGCTCTGATACCCCGATGCAATGACCCGAAATTCCCCTGTCTCTGAAGAGAAGTGAAAGAACGGATTGTTTTGAGAACACGACAAATCAGAACGCATATAAAAGAACATTTCATTGTATATTACAACAATGCATCAGATTACAAGAATATACAGAGTATAAATGAATATTACACAGAAATATCAGAGATTTAAATTACATTTAAATACATAGCAGCGGAAAATAATACAATACACAACTAGAAGAGATATACGGATACAAAGCTTTCCGGATATTGTTCCAGCTGTAAACCAGGATCCTGTGAATATAAATCTGCAAAACCAAAACTACTAGCTGCCCGTGTCAAAATAAGGGCACCCAGAGTTTAGGTTAAAACAATAAACTCCAGGTCAGTCATGTGACTGGTGTGAGAACTAAAACAGTTAATTTTTATTTTTAAAGCTAGGTAAATCAAGGGACCACGCCGTATAACACGGAACGGGTTTCCTCCCAAGAATACCAGTGCATAAAACAACAGCGCAATGCTAAATAAAGAAAAATGAAGCTATTATAAGACCCAGGTCCTATCACACAATGCAACGCAAGCCGGGGGATAGAGTTTTTACCTTATAATAGCCAAGAATGCTTGATACGTTTAAAAGAAATCATTTGATACTATAATAAGTGTATAGTGTATAAAACAACTTCAAATCATAAGTATCAATCATAGGCGGCATGAAGGACCCATACCAATATGTCGCCATATATAAGTTTACAATCAAAACCGCAATGTCGTATTGGAAGTTGGGTTATCATTTATGTTATGAACCGAGGCTAGGGGCAAGATCCTCACCGATTCGAGACGCTCTAGTCCGCCCCTCAGGAACAGCCGCAACTGCCCCTTTGATCGTCATGGTCGGTCCACCGATGTGGATTATTATGCCTGAACACTGCGTTTCTCCGCCCTTTGGGGCGTAAGCCTGGCCCGTCAGCCGACCAGAAGCATCGGCCGAAACCGATATCACGAGGCGCCTCGCTTTTCAGCAAGTAATAATAAGCAACATCCACATGAGTCAAACTCGTCAGCCAGTTCAAGCACTGACGCCATTCCTAACTAGAAAGAAAACGCATGTCCCCCCTGAGGTCCGTCTCCCGTTTTTGGTTCATACCGGGTGTGATACTCGCGAATCAACGTTACACAAAGCTACGCCACAAAGGCCGTGCTTCGATCATCAACCACAAGACCTTTCTTTTCAACAGAAGCCTTGATCATTCGCCACTTAGGCATGCCACACAGGCAATTCACTCCATGCGATTGATATCCATCAATATATAACCCCTGAGCTCGTATGTCTCAGAGAAGGGCGTTAAGCAAGAGAATAAATTCTCCACCGCCAAACCGATATATATATTTAATAGAGATCAATCACACGGACTAAAATCCAATGTCAGACACACAGTCCATTTACAAGTCCGTTCTGGGGCTGAACGAAACCGGAGGTACCTAGTACCTCGCATATCCATCGATCTCCAAGTACGTCTGGACGATCACCAACTGTTTCCATCTTCTTGGGTGTACAGCCCAATCAAGATCATCAGTAATCACCCAAACGACGTGAAGACCTCCGGTCTTCGACCATCGTCTTCATCTTCGACTTATCGTCGTATCAGTTATTCAGAATGGGATAAATCCGGTCTTTCCGAATAACACGCGTATATTTTAAATAAGTGTTACACAAACACAACATACACCTCATTCCAATTCATCAGTCACTAACCGTAAATTAATCAAGAGAATAATTCCCCAAATATTAACCCCGAAGGCCGAAACCAACATCAGATCAATATTCAGAAAACCATCCTACTTGGCTAACCGACAGTTAGTTTCTAATTTCACATTCATAGGGAAAGGTTCCCATTAATTTTATCAAAGATAAGTTCTTTAATTTATTCTTTAATCATCTTTTGAATTTCGATTCAACTAGTCGGGATTAACGAAATTTACCGAAGTAATTATTTGTTTTAATTTCCCAATCCCAACCTATTCATCCCATGAAGTAAAACTGGTAATACTTCATATCTAACACTACGGTGTTATCGGTAAATTCAATTACCATTTCACGTTCAAATCTAATTAAAGATTTAACTATCGCCTGGAGCAAAACTGGTGATACTCCATTCTCGATCATTTCAATCTAATTAAAGATTCATTAAAACTCCACTTAGTTTTAATCTTTAACTGGGTTAAAGAATCAGTGTCATTTAAAACACGGTTCACGATAAACCTAAAGTCACATTCCATTAATTATTGGGTTAAAGAACGAGTGTTATTTAAAACACTGTCCACTATAAACCCAAAAATCAATATCAATTCAATTAAATATTATTTAATTGGTAAACTTCATTAAATCTAAATAAAAAGATTTAATCTTTTCTCAACTGGGTTCAAGAACAGTTTAGTGAAGACACCATTCACGACAAACCCAAATCACATTTGATATTCAATACAAGGCTCTGAATAGAAAATATATCGGCTTATATTCAATATCAAATTCTACGATTAACAAATGTCGTATTGGAAATAACGATATAAATGTATATCTTTCAAATTTCCATAACAACATCTGTATAATCACGAATTCCAACATCGAAATATTCCGAAGACAATTTCGATTCAAACCCACTCCAATGCAATCATTGGAAATTCTAGTTATTTTTAAAACCCTTTTCAAATTCAATTTATTTATTTAAAAACAAATAGAATTTTAATTCTAGTTCAAAACTAGTTCATTTCGATAGAAATCTATTTTTATCTTTTCAAATATGGAGTTTTCATCCCAATTTTTCCCAAATCATTTCTTATGATTTTACACAAATTATTACTATTTTTAATAATTTTATCAAGGCCCGTACAGTCGATTTCCATCAACGGTCATCGAACTGCACTTACAGCGACCTTTTCCAAATTTGATTTGGACATAACTCCAAATCCAACCGTTAGATTTCAAATTTCTTATATTCGTTAGAAAGCTCTTTTCGATACGAACCCAACGGTTCCGGTTTTAGGAGAATCCGACGGTCGGATCTCCCGTAATATCCGTTCGAAGTCAATGGTCGAAATTCGCGAACTGCCGAGGTGCGGCGCGTTCTATTCAGGCCATTATATTATATATATAATATATATATAATTTATTCTTCGTCGATTTCTATTCAATTCAAATTTCAATTCAATTTGAATTCATTTCAATTCGCTTTCAGTTCAATTTGAATTCGTTTTCAATTCAATTCAATTTCAAAGTCGTTTTCTATTCGATTCAATTCAAATTGGTTTTCTATTCGATTCAAATTCGTTTTCTATTCAATTCATTTCGAAATCGTTTTCTATTCGATTCATTTCAAAATGAATAAAATCGATATAAATATCGTTCACGTCAAAATGGCGTCAATCTAATCAACACGACTTCATATATTTCTATTTTCAAATATTCTATTTCAAATATTTCTTTTTCAAAATAGTTGTTATTATCAAAATATTTCGTTCAACACATGACTAATCTCAACGGATGAGTACTGTCAACACATTAACCTTTATTTTATATTGATAAAGATGTAAATTTTATTACTAAAATATTTCGTTCAACATATGACTAATCTCAACGGATGAGTACTGTCAACACATGAACCTTTATTTTATAATATTCTTTATTTTCTAAATTGAAATGAGGCCCAATCAATCACCATATAATATTAATTATATGGATTTTCATACATCACACGTATATAATAGCATTGAAAAATAATCAACCATCAACCAAAGTGCACTACACTGTATAAGCATCAAATATAGATATCTAACGCTTATAACAGCCTGTCAATCAATCGATCGACATATTAAATCAATCAGGATGAGTGAACTTCAAAGTTCATCCCAACACCCGTGTGGGGTTTCAAGCAATCAATCACATATTTTATTTGTGCAGTTGGGCGATGTGTAAAATTTATCGTCCCAATCAATGTCCTTCAAATAGGTGTACATAAACAAACCGTCCGGTTTGTAAATGAATATTTATTTATTCACATTCACTATATTCATATTCACGTTAAAAATTATATATTTTTAACGATAAAACATTTTATTTTAACATATGAATTTCTATTCAATTCATTCTTTAAATAAAATGATAATTTTATTTTCTAACTTATTTTAGAAAATTTCGGCGGCATAACGGCACGATACTAGAAACGGGACAAGGCCTAGCCTTATCCCCGGTCTAGTGAAGGCCCACGCCATTCACACATCAATCAAATCCATTCATTTCACCAAACAATTCAATTCAAACCAGATAATCTAACCAACTACACAACCAAACAAACAAGTCCATGGTCTGTGGACGATTGTGTCGGGTGCTACTAAGCACCGTCTGCATCCTAGTATATATATATATATAACTAGAAAAGAAATTGAAGAGTGAGAAATTCTCACCGATAGCTATCCAATCATCTTGACTCTTCTTCTGCAGAAGTCTTCGTCGTTCTCGCATCTTATCACTTTCGTCGCCCGTAGCCACTACATATATAAAAATCACATTTTTATTTGTTCACTTTCAATTTAAATATCATATTTTTATAATCACTTCCTATTTTTAAAAAACGAATTTTTACTATGCTATTCAATATATAAAAATCGAATTTTTACTTCGTTATTCAATATATAAAAATCGAATTTTTACTACGTTATTCAATATATAAAAATCGAATTTTTTACTTCGTTATTCAATATATAAAAATCGAATTTTTACTTCGTTATTCAATATATAAAAATCGAATTTTTACTTCGTTATTCAATATATAAAAATCGAATTTTTACTTCGTTATTCAATATATAAAAATCAAAACTTTCATGAACAAAAATCTCTACTTTGATCATGTTAAAAATCTCTCCTTTTACATGTTAAAAATCTAAACTTTGTCTATATAAAAACATGAACTTTATGTTGATAAAACCTATCCTTGATGTACATAAAAATTCAATCTTTCATCGTATAAAAATTGAATCTTAAACTTAATGACATACGCATTTAATTTAAACCAATTAAACAACAACAAAACTCACCCTTTCACGTTTGGAGGGGCTGAAGCTTGCTGGAAGTGGAGCAAGGAGCGGCTTCAGGTGATTTCGACGCTGAGGGGAGGGGTTTCGCGGTGCTGGAATCGAGAGGATGGAAAGAGGGAGAGAAGGAGCGGAGGGCGGAGGCAGGCGCGACACAGGATGGCGAAACGGGAGGGGGTGGCTCGCGGATCTCGAGGTGGGCGTAGGGTTTGGGTTCGGGTTCGAACAGGGGAAGGGGCGCAGGCTGACGCGAGGTCGGAGGGGCGCTTGCCTGCTCGGTGGCGCACGGAGGAGGAGGCGTCGATGGGGACGGCGGCTGGAGGACCCGTCGCTCCTCTTTCTCTTTTTTTTCTTTATTCTGATTTAGTCAACGGTATGGGGAGGAGAGGGTTAAAGGGGATTATATATATTTTATATTTATTTATTTTATTATTTTAAATTTCAAAAAGGTACTTTAAAATACGAACTCGAAATCAGGCCCACCGACTGTCGTCCATAGCTAATTACCCCCATTCCGAACACAATGGGATATGTACTGCAAGCTGATTCGACTGTTTCGATCAGTTTCCATTAAAATCAACATATAACTCTATATATTGAATTTGAACGCACATTTCAATTTACCGGGGTCACATACTAACTCTAAAAATTCCTGTAAAATATTTTCTAGCTTCGTATTGACGATACGGTCCTAACAAAACTAGTTTCGTCGAATTCTGAGACCGTTAGAAAAATGGCCATTTTCCAGTCGATTAAAATCAACTGAAACTGGTCAAACGCGTTTTCCTTTGCCACGCTCACATATTGATTCAAAAAATTATGAAATTTGGAATCTAGTAATAACTTGACACTGCGGATCCAACAAAAGTGGTTTCGTCGAAATCCGAGGTCGTTGGCAAAATTCCCATTTTTAAGTGCCTGAATTCCATAGCGACTATTCAGAATTTTCAACTGGACATATCTTTTGATTCCCGCTATGAAATTTTGATTTTTCGGATTCGTTGGAAAGATACTATCAATTAGATCCTATTATTTTTGGATTCACTAAAATCCGGATTGTTTTGCACCCGGTACATTCAATTGAAGTTTGAAATCGAATTATCGAACTACCGCGCCATTTTCAATTCCTTTTATAATTATAAATAATTATTTATATTCTAACGACGAACTATATAATATATACGTTCTAATTCCATTCAAAATAAATTTCTCGTTGATTATATTTAAAATAATCTATTTCAAATATAGAAAATTCGCCATAATTTCCAAAATAAAAATTTTAAACTGGCTCAGAATTTGCGGGTTATTACAATTACCATTTCACGCTCAAATCTAATTAAAGATTTAACTATCGCCTGGAGCAAAACTGGTGATACTCCATTCTCGATCATTTCAATCTAATAAATATTCATTAAAACTCTAATTCAGTTTTAATTTCCAGAAATCATTGGTTAATGATTTTCTTCAATGTTAAGAAATTAATCTTATCTTTAACTGGGTTAAAGAACTAATGTCATTTAAAACACAGCCCACGATAAACCCGAAATCACGTTCCATTCCATTAGCCTTTAACCGTAAATTAGCAAGTGAAGAATTCCCTAAGTAATAACTGTAACACCCCACCTCCGCCCGGGTGACTCTTGCAAGCACTCTGACTTTGGAGGGGTGTTTGAATCAGGTAAACATGCATAATGATATATCAAGGTAGAACAAGAACATATGTATATGCGTAAACAGAGTAAATAATATAGGTAAAACAGCGGAAGATTTTAAACCATTTCAAAAACAAGTCTGTTACATCATAATGTCAACTTCCCAAATAAACAAGTCTAGATAAAACAACATCAACTGAAAACTGAAATACATAAATACTAATCCCCAAAAGAAGTGACAGCCACAGCTAGCTTCATGTCAAACCGTACATGAGCTAAATCCCACAAGCAAGCAGTCAGAAATCCAGCTAAGCTCCAGTATTCCCTCCCTGAGAACCTGGGGGGGAGGGGGGGAACGGAAGAAAAGAGGCGAAAGAAAACAGGTCAGTCAAAAAGACTGAGTAAGCCCTACTACCATCAATGTAAACTGATAAAGTTAACTGGCATGAGCAGCAGGTATGATCATAAGGATAACTACATACTGGCATGATGGTTAACTAACAAGGTAGATAAAGGTGTCATCGCATAATCAGGGTTAAGATTTTGCACCACAGGTGTACTAACAAATTAACATGACTTGAATAAACAAGAATTGATCCCTTGGCCCAAGCTTTGGCCCAATAACATGAAATGACCCTAATACGAGGTCCAACCCCACGGTCTAGTCGATCGGCTCCCTAAGCCTAACTCGTCACATGTTGGTGTCAATACGGCCCAAACATAATTGTAGTCGAACTGTGCCGGGTCCACCCTTCGGGTGTATCAAGCCCTAGGGTGTCAACCCCTGGACACCATGAACATGAGTGCACAGTCCCGATCTACTGGTACCCGTGCATGTTTTCTCCGGCTACGGACTATGTGCACGACCAGAGTCCGCCCGGAACTACACCGGCGTACCCACTGCCGTCGCTTTTGGTCACTTACCTCCAGTCCAGTAATCGTGCCCCCTCCCTAGCCTAGTCCCTAGGGTCATGATGATACTAACTTGGGATTACTGCTGGAGTGGGCCCCCATTGCTAGGATTTTTTTCTAGTGGGTTAAGTACGGTTTAACCCCCTTGCTAATCATGGATTAACTTGGTTAAGTGTAACGATGAGTTCACGACTTAACCCCGATTAATCTACCAAGCCCAAATTGGTTAAGTACTAAGTGGACCATGACTTAACCCTAATCATGGGGTATTAATTTAATTTAATGCGCCTTAACCTCTCACATTAGACTTTGTTGCGGTTACTAGTTAAGCCGGGCGGGTCCGGGTAGCTTTACACCACAACTTGTCTAACCTCGGGTCCAAGGTACAACATGACCAACTTCTCACATTGGGTCCTATTGTTTGTAGCAACTAGTTAAGTCGGTCGGTTCCGGGTAGGTTTACGCTACAAACTCAACCCAACCTCGAGTTGGCCACACTTATCTTTTCTAAGTGTCATGTCCATCATGTTTCCAAAACATGTTACAAGTTTTCAAGCAATTGGGTAGACCTAACTTAATAGGTAAATTCCCAATGGGTAGACCTAACTTAATAGGTAAATTCCCAAGCTTATGTTTTTATGTCTTTTAAGTTTACCCGACCCCAAACGCAATCCCATCGCTTACATATCACAATAGCGCATAAAGGATAGAAAGAGGGAACTTGGCATAAATCATGACATAAGGGTGTTGAAGCCACAAGTTTAACATGGTGGCATATGAAATGTACATATGTTCATATACTTGCATATTACATATTTTGGCCTCAAAAGCATGCATAGAACCAAACTTAGCATATTGGAGATACATGGTGCTAAATGACATGTAGAAATGGCCATAAGTTCGCATTTAGCATCACATGCAAGTTATCATAAGAGATATGATAACTTACATGTTGCCAAAATGCAACCTTTGGCATAAAGCTTGAAGCTTTATGTTCATAAACCCAAGATAAGCTTGCATAACATGATAGCATGAATAAAATGTTCAACCCAAACTTGCATAACATAACTTGCATATCATATGACAACTTGCATATCAAACTTGCATAACATAACTTGATGAACTTGCATATCACATCATAGCATACTTGCATAACATGATAAACTTGTATATTACATCATAGAAAACTTGCATAACATGATAAAGTTGCATTTCACAACATAGTAAACTCGCATATAAACTTGCATATCATACATTTAACTTCAAAGTTTAAGTATGAAAGTAGAATAGGGCTTACAATGCTTATGCGGACTCAAATGAGTATAGCAAATGTAAGAAGACCCTTATACAACCAATTAAACCCCAAAATTGCAAGCAAAATTGATCAAAACTCTTTCTTTATGGTGCCAATATAGAGACTTGACTTGAATGCAAGCTAATGATGATCATACAAGTCTAAAAACACTTGTATGCATGGAAAATCTCATAAAAATTTGTTTAGGAATTTTATGAAGAGAGTGGAGGCCATGAGAGGATTGATTTTGCCATAGTTTAGTTGCTAGAATGAATAATGATGATTTAGGGTAGGTTAGGGTCTTATTTATAGATTAGGCAAGTGTTTTAGGCCATAGGATTAAACCCTAGTTGCAATCTCAGCCCTTAAAACCGAATCTGGCCCCCAAGCTCAACACAATCTCAAAATGGTGCACCAGGCTAAACAGCCCGGCTGGACCAAGTCGACAGCCAAGTCGACAGGGCTGTCGACTTGGGTCCAACCAAGTCGACTCCGAAGTCGACAGGGCTGTCGACTTGGGTGCTCTGGCGGGAATTCTCCCGCCTAGCCCAAACTGGCCCAATTTTCCAAATTCAGATTTGAATTTGAAATCTGTTTTTGCTTAGAAGTTTTCTGAAAACTTCGTTGGGCCTTAATCGGGTCATACGGACTCCGATTTTCGAAAACTCGGACTCTATTTCGCGTATTTTTCCGAGACGAACGCAATGGAATAGCCCGTTTCCCTTGATTCAGATTTATAAATTAAATTCTGCCTCGATTTATGTTATAACAGGTTATTGAAAATACGGGTTGTTACATTCTCCCCTCCTTAAAGGATTTCGTCCCCGAAATCTTCAAGTTAGGAAGAACGTATCCTACCATCCAACATCCATCTACTCAAAACATCATCCACGAGCAATCATTGTCCTTACAAGATTCTAAATGTTGTATGAACATATGCAAAGGTGTGTGTATATGTACCTATCTAATGCAAATATCATCAATGCAAATTATGCCAGTGAAATGAATACATATGTATGCAATTCCTAACATATTGTATAACATCTATATGTGTGCACATCACATACATCCATATGCAACATCCATGTGATAACACAAAAATTTTCATCCATGAATAAGCATAAACACTCATGCACATGCAATATGAGGAGTGTGTGAGCCGATCTAGTGCCTAACGTGTATAATGCATCCACGAGTAACCACTTGCAAACACTTGCAACCACTTGCAACCATCAAGCATAACATGTTTCAAACACATGTTTCGTCCAAAGGTTTCTACCTAAGGTTCTCATGACAAGATTAACACGATAAACTAGATAAACATAGATAGCAAAGAGAAAGATATGCTAACAAAGAAAAGAGATTGAGAGTGTACCCTCAAAACGGAATGGATAAAGCCCACGCATCTTCTCCTCGGTTTCCCAAGTTGCGTCTTCTTCGGCTTCACCCCATTGAACCTTCACTAATTTGACCTCTCGATTCCTTAGCTCCTTGGTCTCCGTCCCCAAGATACGAATCGGAGCTCTCCTCAAGGTAGCCTCTTTCTCCACTTCCACATCTTTCAGAACACTTGGCTCAACAACCTCTGCTGATTCATGTAAACACTTCCGGAGATGCGAGACATGAAAAACATCGTGTACTCCGGCAAGCTTCTCGGGCAACTTCACCCTATAAGCCATCTGCCCGATCCTCTCTATAATAGGGAATGGTCCAACAAACCTCGGTGCCAACTTCCCAACGGCTCCAAATCGGACCACATTCCGCAAAGGAGAAACCTTTACGAAAACCATATCCCCAACATCAAACTCCAAATCAGTTCTTCGCTTATCAGCATAGGATTTCTGTCGGTCTTGGGCCGCTTTCATCCGTCTCCGAATCAACTCGACCTTATGGGATGTATCTCTGATCATATCAGGCCCAAGTATAAGCTTATCTGTAGTCTCCCACCAACATGTAGTCGACTTGCACGGCCTCCCATATAAAGCTTCAAATGGTGCCATCCCTATGCTTGCCTGATAACTGTTATTATATGCAAACTCAACAAGAGGAAGATGGTCTTCCCAAGTACCACCAAAATCCAGAGTACAAAGCCTCAACAGATCCTCGAGTACCCTATTCACCGTTTCAGTTTGACCGTCCGTCTGTGGGTGATAAGCCGTACTTAGATTCAACCTCATGCCCATGGCTTCTTGCAAGCTATTCCAGAATTGACTTGTAAAGATCGGGTCACGGTCACTGACTATACTAGAAGGGACTCTATGTAGTCTCACAATCTCACGAAGATATACAGACGCTAGCCAAGATGCGGTCCTCTTGCTCTTTACCGGAATGAAATGAGCACTCTTCGTAAGTCTATCCACAATAACCCAGATGCTTGTGTTCCCTTTCCTTGACCTTGGTAGACCATCGATAAAATCCATGGAGATACTCTCCCACTTCCATAGTGGAATGTCTAGAGGATGCAATAGCCCACCGGGCTTCTTTGACTCGGCCTTAACTTGCTGGCAAATGATACATCTAGAGACAAACTCTGCCACATCCTTCTTCATCCCAGGCCAAAAGAAAATGCGCTTTATATCTTTATACATCTTATCTCCGCCCGGATGTATAGTCAACTTAGAGCGATGCGCTTCCTCCAGAACTTTTCTTATTAAATCTTCTACCATGGGAACACATAACCTTCCGTCTCTCCTCAGCCAACCCTTGTCATCAATAGAATATCGAGCGAGATGACTAGACGTCTCTCCTCGAATTAGCTTATCCATAGTCTCAACTATCCGAGGGTCTTCTTTCTGCGAAGCTCCAACTTGATCAAGAAGGGTAGGTCTGAGTTCCAGAGATGCTAAAGAACCGGTCATCGACTCAATCGTCAAAGAGAAATCAAAGGTTGCCACATACTCTAAATTCATCATCTCAATGAATAGAGGACTTAGGGTCAACCTTCTTCTACTCAATGCATCTGCTACCACATTCCCCTTGCCAGGGGTATAAGCTATCTCAAAATCATAGGATGCCAAGAATTCCATCCATCTTTGTTGCCTCAGATTCAGATCCTTCCGAGAAAAGAGATACTTCAATGACTTGTGATCGGTATAAAGCTCAAATCTTTCTCCCAGAAGATAATGGCGCCAAGCCTTGAGTGCATATACTGTTGCTGCCAACTCTAAGTCATGAGTGGGATAATTTTTCTCATGCACTTTGAGTTGTCTACCGCCAAAGCATATCACTCTTCCTTCTTGCATAAGAACAGCTCCTAACCCCGTGCCACATGCATCGGTGTATACTGTAAATAACTTCCCTCCATCGGGCAAAGCTAGAATAGGTGCTGATGTAAGAGCTCTCTTGAGCTTCTGAAAAGCAAGCTCGCATTCTATGCTCCAAGCAAAAACCAAATTCTTCTTCGTCAATTTAGTGAGAGGAGCGGAAATCTTCTCGAAGTCCTTGATGAACTTCCGGTAAAAACCCGCAAGACCTAGAAAACTTCTCACTTCGGTTGCATTCCTTGGAGTCTTCCAATCCTGAACTGCAACTACCTTGGCGGGATCCACCGCTAAGCCTTGCTTAGATACTATATGCCCAAGGAATCTAACTTCCCTTCTCCAAAAGTGACACTTGGAGAACTTGGCCTTCAACTGATGCGCTCTAAGCGTATCCATCACCTCCATGAGATGCCTTGCGTGCTCTTCCTCATCCTTAGAGAAGATCAGAATGTCATCTACGAAGACCACGACAAACTTGTTCAAGAACTCCCTGAACACCCTACTCATCAAGTCCACGAAATATGCGGGTGCATTAGTCAAGCCGAACGGCATGACAAGCCATTCAAAGAATCCATCTGGAGTTCTGAACGCAATCTTGTCTATACTATCTTCAGATACCCTGAGCTGATGGAAACCCGTAGCAAGATTAAGCTGAGAGAAAACAGAAGCACCGACAAGCTGGTCAAAGAGGTCATCAATCCTCGGTAACGGGTGTCTGTTCTTCTTAGTCAGCTTATTCAACTCTCGATAGTCAACACAAAGTCGGAGAGAACCATCTGCCTTGGTAGCAAATACCACAGGCGCTCCCCATTCAGATATACTTCGTCTAATGAAGTTCTTCTCAAGCAACTCTTTCACTTGCTTACTTAGCTCCCGCCTTTCACGCGGAGCCATATGCCGAACGGGCAAAGAAACAGGCTTTGCATTATCCACCAAATAAATGCGGAAATCAATCTCTCGCTTAGGGGGCAACCCCCTAACTTCATCGAAAACATCCAGATACTCTCGAACCACTCTCACAGGCTGAAGAGTTTCCATTGACGAGTCGAGTGATTCCAGATAGCACAACATGACGGGACCTCTCAGATCACAAGAAATCTCTAGGGTGTTTCCGAGGCGAGTCACGAGCCTCACAACCCTATGCTCACAATCAAGGATGGCTCCATATCTGGACAACCAATCCATGCCCAATATCAATCCGTATCCCCTGAAACCAAGAACATAAGCACTACACAAGAACTCTACACTCAGTATAGAGATCCTCAAATCCCCACATATCATAGACAAATGGGCAGAACCCCCAATAGGATTTGAGACACAGACGGGATCATCTACCAAGCTAGTACTAAGGTGCAAACTATCAACAAGATCAGATGAGATAAAGCTATGCGATGCACCAGAATCAAACAAGGTACGAACTGGAAAATCATAAATATATACAAGGCTCTCAACAGAAATACTACCTCGATCGGGAACTGGAGCGACATTGAGAGCATGAACTTGCCCTCCTGAAGGTCTAGCACGCTGAGTCTGACCCTGGCCTTGCCCTTGCTTCCTCGGGCAATCCTTACTGAAATGTCCAGTCTCACCACAGAAAAAGCATTCACCATTCTTCCTTTTCCTCTTCTTACAATCCTTAATAAGATGCCCAACTGAACCGCAATAATGGCACTTCCCCTTGTTGTTCTTGCCCTTGTTGTTATTGCCCTTGTTGTTGTTTCCCTTGTTGCCTTGACTCTTGTTCTTGTTCTGATTGCCTTGACTGCTCTGACCACTTGGATTACCCTGATTTCCTTTCCCCTGGGAATTAGTCTTCTTGGCTTGAGTATCATTCATCTTGACCTCTTTCTTGACATCTCCCTGAAGTAACGCCATATCAACCAAGCTCTCAAACGTGGCCCCATGGGGAATATGCGACATAGCCAATCCCTGCAACGGCTCATTTAATCCTCTAGCAAAACGAAGAGCCTTCTTCTGAGGAGTATTCACCATATCCAAGCCAAAACGAGCTAACTGATTGAACTTGTTCACATATTCTTTGACAGACATATCTCCTTGTCTCAAAGTTATGAACCTCTCCATTTGCAGATTCTCCTCAGTAGAAGATAGAAACTTAAGCATGAACCTTGCCCTGAAATCGGCTCAAGTCTCAACAGGCCTAGTACCATTGGTGACTTCCCACCAATAAGCGGCTTCATCCTTCATAAGCCAAACCGCCAACAAGAGCTTCCTCTGATCGTCTATCCCAAAGATAGCAAATAAATCCTCGGTCTCTTTCAACCAATTTCTGGCCTCTACAAAAGTCTCAGTGCCTTGAAAGTTCTTGCCACCCATTGCTTTGAAATCTTTGCAAGTCTTTGCGAAGTCAGCTTGAGGATGCTGAGGGGGAGGAGGAAGAGGAACCTCAGCGACAGGAGGAGGAGGAACATTAGCGACAGGAGGAGGAATATTAACTACCGGAGGAGGAGGAGGAGGAACATCTGCGGGGCCGGCTTCGGTCGCCCTAGCCTCCAAAAGTCTCCTATACCAAACAGGTACGTGCACTCCCTCCGGAATAGCAAAGTTATCGGCCATGCTGAAAACGAAGAAAAAGACAGATTCAGAATGGCGAAAAAAAACGAAGGAATTTTGCTAATGGCTTTTTGGGGAATAGCCTTTAAAAATAAACTAGACTTTTCTTTAGAAAATACTTTATACTTGGTTTTGAAAATAGTTTTCCAAAAGTTTTAAAAACCTTTTTGTTCCTTCTCGTAAACCATATGCTCTGATACCAAATGTAACACCCCACCTCCGCCCGGGTGACTCTTGCAAGCACTCTGACTTTGGAGGAGCGTTTGAATCAGGTAAACATGCATAATGATATATCAAGGCAGAACAAGAACATATGTATATGCGTAAACAGAGTAAATAATATAGGTAAAACAGCGGAAGATTTTAAACCATTTCAAAACAAGTCTGTTACATCATAATGTCAACTTCCCAAATAAACAAGTCTAGATAAAACAACATCAACTGAAAACTGAAATACATAAATACTAATCCCCAAAAGAAGTGACAGCCACAGCTAGCTTCATGTCAAACCGTACATGAGCTAAATCCCACAAGCAAGCAGTCAGAAATCCAGCTAAGCTGCAGTATTCCCTCCCTGAGAACCTGGGGGAGGGGGGGGGGAACGGAAGAAAAGAGGCGAAAGAAAACAGGTCAGTCAAAAAGACTGAGTAAGCCCTACTACCATCAATGTAAACTGATAAAGTTAACTGGCATGAGCAGCAGGTATGATCATAAGGATAACTACATACTGGCATGATGGTTAACTAACAAGGTAGATAAAGGTGTCATCGCATAATCAGGGTTAAGATTTTGCACCACAGGTGTACTAACAAATTAACATGACTTGAATAAACAAGAATTGATCCCTTGGCCCAAGCTTTGGCCCAATAACATGAAATGACCCTAATACGAGGTCCAACCCCACGGTCTAGTCGATCGGCTCCCTAAGCCTAACTCGTCACGTGTTGGTGTCAATACGACCCAAACATAATTGTAGTCGAACTGTGCCGGGTCCACCCTTCGGGTGTATCAAGCCCTAGGGTGTCAACCCCTGGACACCATGAACATGAGTGCACAGTCCCGATCTACTGGTACCCGTGCATGTTTTCTCCTGCTACGGACTATGTGCACGACCAGAGTCCGCCCGGAACTACACCGGCGTACCCTCTGCCGTCGCTTTTGGTCACTTACCTCCAGTCCAGTAATCGTGCCCCCTCCCTAGCCTAGTCCCTAGGGTCATGATGATACTAACTTGGGATTACTGCTGGAGTGGGCCCCCATTGCTAGGATTTTTTTCTAGTGGGTTAAGTACGGTTTAACGCCCTTGCTAATCATGGATTAACTTGGTTAAGTGTAACGATGAGTTCACGACTTAACCCCGATTAATCTACCAAGCCCAAATTGGTTAAGTACTAAGTGGACCATGACTTAACCCTAATCATGAGGCATTAAATTAATTTAATGCGCCTTAACCTCTCACATTAGACTTTGTTGCGGTTACTAGTTAAGCCGGGCGGGTCCGGGTAGCTTTACACCACAACTTGTCTAACCTCGGGTCCAAGGTACAACATGACCAACTTCTCACATTGGGTCCTATTGTTTATAGCAACTAGTTAAGCCGGTCGGTTCCAGGTAGGTTTACGCTACAAACTCAACCCAACCTCGAGTTGGCCACACGTATCTTTTCTAAGTGTCATGTCCATCATGTTTCCAAAACATGTTACAAGTTTTCAAGCAATTGGGTAGACCTAACTTAATAGGTAAATTCCCAAGCTTATGTTTTTATGTCTTTTAAGTTTACCCGACCCCAAACGCAATCCCATCGCTTGCATATCGCAATAGCGCATAAAGGATAGAAAGAGGGAACTTGGCATAAATCATGACATAAGGGTGTTGAAGCCACAAGTTTAACATGGTGGCATATGAAATGTACATATGTTCATATACTTGCATATTACATATTTTGGCCTCAAAAGCATGCATAGAACCAAACTTAGCATATTGGAGATACATGGTGCTAAATGACATGTAGAAATGGCCATAAGTTCGCATTTAGCCTCACATGCAAGTTATCATAAGAGATATGATAACTTACATGTTGCCAAAATGCAACCTTTGGCATAAAGCTTGAAGCTTTATGTTCATAAACCCAAGATAAGCTTGCATAACATGATAGCATGAATAAAATGTTCAACCCAAACTTGCATAGCATAACTTGCATATCATATGACAACTTGCATATCAAACTTGCATAACATAACTTGATGAACTTGCATATCACATCATAGCATACTTGCATAACATGATAAACTTGTATATTACATCATAGAAAACTTGCATAACATGATAAACTTGCATTTCACAACATAGTAAACTCGCATATAAACTTGCATATCATACATTTAACTTCAAAGTTTAAGTATGAAAGTAGAATAGGGCTTACAATGCTTATGCGGACTCAAATGAGTATAGCAAATGTAAGAAGACCCTTATACAACCAATTAAACCCCAAAAATGCAAGCAAAATTGATCAAAACTCTTTCTTTATGGTGCCAATATAGAGACTTGACTTGAATGCAAGCTAATGATGATCATACAAGTCTAAAAACACTTGTATGCATGGAAAATCTCATAAAAATTTGTTTTGGAATTTTATGAAGAGAGTGGAGGCCATGAGAGGATTGATTTTGCCATAGTTTAGTTGCTAGAATGAATAATGATGATTTAGGGTAGGTTAGGGTCTTATTTATAGATTAGGCAAGTGTTTTAGGCCATAGGATTAAACCCTAGTTGCAATCTCAGCCCTTAAAACCGAATCTGGCCCCCAAGCTCAACACAATCTCAAAATGGTGCACCAGGCTAAACAGCCCGGCTGGACCAACTCGACAGGGCTGTCGACTTGGGTCCAACCAAGTCGACTCCCAAGTCGACAGGGCTGTCGACTTGGGTGTTCTGGCGGGAATTCTCCCTCCTGGCCCAAACTGGCCCAATTTTCCAAATTCATATTTGAATTTGAAATCTGTTTTTACTTAGAAGTTTTCTGAAAACTTCGTTGGGCCTTAATCGGGTCATACGGACTCCGATTTTCGAAAACTCGGACTCTATTTCGCGTATTTTTCCGAGACGAACGCAATGGCATAGCCCGTTTCCCTTGATTCAGATTTATAAATTAAATTCTGCCTCAATTTATGTTATAACAGGTTATTGAAAATACGGGTTGTTACAATAACCCCGAAGGCCGAAACCAACATCAGATCAATACCCCGGAAACCATTCAACTTAACTAATCTCCAGTTAGTTTCTGATTTTCTTAACTCCGTTGGATTTAAGAACAATATTATTAAAGATACCATTCACGACAACCCAAAATCACATTCCATTAACGATGGAATCTTCATGGAAAACAAATCGATATATATGTATATATAATAGTTATAAACTTCCATATCTGACTAATAATATAAATGGAATAACGGCAAATCCTTTTAAATTCCATATATATTAGCAGTCCTCATCCACAGAAATTCACTTTGATTATTACCAAATCGAATTCCGTTTCATTCCAATTTATTTTATTAAATTGGAAAACTTTACTTTGGAAAATCTCTTTTAAATCTTAACAAAAGATTTACAAATTCCAAATCACATTTCACTGTAAATAGGGTTAAAGAACGAATGTCGTTAAAACACAGTTCAAAACAAACCCAATTCACATTCCATTAATTATCGGGTTAAAGAACAAGTGTTATTTAAAACACCATTCACGATAAACCCGAAAATTAATTCCAATTCAATATTAATTAACTGGTTTACTTCATTAAATCTAAATAAAAGATTTAATCTTTTTCTCAACTGGGATTTAAGAACAGTGTTAATGAAGACACCATTCACGACAAACCCAAATCACATTTGATATTAAATACAAGGCTCTGAATAGAAAATATATCGGCTTATATTCAATATCAAATTCTACGACCAACAAATATCATATTAGAAATAACGGTATAAATATATTATTCAAATTTCCATAACAATATCTATATAATCATGAAATTCAACATCGAAATATTCCAAAGACAATTTTGATTCAAATCCATTTCCAATTCATATATTGGAAATTCTGGTCATTTTTAAAACCATTTCAAATCCAATTTATTTATTTTAAAAACATCGGATTTATAATTCTAGTTCAAAACTAGTTCATTTCGATAAAAATCTATTTTTATCCTTTCAAATATGGAATTTTTCATCACAATTCTTTCCAAATCATTTCTTATGATTTTACACTAATTATTGATATTTTTAATAATTTTATCAAGGCCTGTACAGTCGATTTCCATAAACGGCCATCGAACTGCACTTACAACGACCTTTTCCAAATTTGATTTGTACATAATTCCAAATCCAACTGTTAGATTTCTATTTTTTTATATTCGTTAGAAAGCTCTTTTCGATACGAACCCAACGGTTTTAGTTTTAGGGGAATCCGACGGTCGGATCTCCCGCAATGTCCGTTCGAAGTCAACGGTCGAAATTCGCGAACTGCCGTAGCGCGGCACGTTCTATTCAAGCCATTATATTATATATATATAATATATATTTCATCGATTTCCCTCTATAACGTATTTTATAAATCGTTATAAATTCGTTTTCAAAACGATTTCAACATCATACTCAATTTCTAATCAAAATTGAATATTCCATATCATCGATTTATAAATGATAATATTTTCAAAACATTAGATTTTGAAATCCATTCCTTTTCGATATTCATTATAAAAATGAATAAAATCGATATAAATATTGTTCACGTCAAGATGGCGTTAATCTAATCAACATGGCTTTATATTTTTAAATATATTCGTGTCTATCCCAAATCGGACATCCAAATCATATTTTGATTTTTTTCTGAATATCATTTGAAAATATTCGTTATTTTAAAATAATCATTATTTTAAAATATTCATTCTTTCTGAACTGGATTCAGACACAGTCAATTACCATATAATTTTATTATATGGATTTCACATAACAAATGTTCAGCTAGGCGATGTGTAGAATTTATCGTATTAATCAATATCAGTCAAATGTGTGTACATAAACAAATCGTCTGATTTGCTTATAAAGATTTATTTTATATACACATTAAAAATTATATTTTTAACTATAAAATATTTATTCATTCCACATCACATAATCAATTTTCACAACAATATCAAACAAGCATACAAGTCGTCCATGGTCTGTGGACGACGGGTGTCGGGTGCTGCTAAGCACCATCTGCATCCTAGTAAATATTTCAACTAGAAAAATAAATTAAAGTGAGGATTTCTCACCTTTGGGTTCCACTCCACCATTTCATTTCTGAATTTCGGAACCGTTTGAATTCCTTTTTGATTTCAATCCATTCCGTAGCCCTCTATTTCACGCAGTTGATATTAAAAATCACATTTTTAATAATGCTTTCCATACATAAAAATCATATTTTTATATTCTCTACACATATAAAAAGATCGAATTTTTATCTTCACTTCATATATATAAAAATCGAATTTTTATATAGCCAAGAATTATATTTTTGTTTCTCTATGATATTATGAAAATTAAATCTTTTCTAGTCATACAAATTATATTTTTCTAATTAAAAATCATATCTTTTACATCATAAAAACCTCATCCTTAACTTCATAAAAATATGATCTTTAACTTCATAAAGATATAATCTTTAACTTCATAAAGATATAAACTTTAACTTCATAAAAATATAATCTTTTCCATAATAAAAATATAAAAATCGCATTTTTATCTACAAATTCCATTTTTTTATAATATAAATCACTTCTTTTACATTAAAAATCATTCCTTTTATATTCAATGCCAAGATATATAAAGCTGGTTACGTTCATTAAATAAAATAAATAAATATAAACTTACAGGATGTTTTTAGTGGCGGAGGAGGCTCAGAGATGGGCTGACTGGCGCTGATATTCATCGGAGAGGGGGAAATCGATCAGGGGGAGGAAATGGAGGCAGAGGGGCGGTAGGTTTCTGGGATGAGCTCAGATTGGCGGTGGAAGAAGAGGGAAAAGATAAGGGGGGCGCAGCAGGGGACACCGGTGGTTGGAGTGGATCGACGCCGTGATGGGGGGGATGACGAGGTGGAGCTGCGGCGGGAGGGGAGGCCGGCGGTGGCTGGTAGGGGCAACGGGGTTTACAGGTCCATGGTTTTTTTCTTTTTATTTAGAAACCCGATCTGAGGAAGAGAGAGGAGTATAAGGAGGGGTTTTTATATTAGATATATATATTTAGTTTAATTTAATTTCAAAAGGGTTGACTTTTTATTCGACCACCAATCAAGACCCAATGACTGTCGCCCCTAGCTAATTACCCTCATTCCGAACACAATGTGATATGTTTCGTAAGCCAATTCGACCGTTTCGATCGGTTTTCATCAAAATGAAAATATAAATCTATATATTGAATTTGAACGTACATTTCATTTTATCGGGGCCACGTACGGACCCTAAAAATTCCCAAATTTTTTTTATAGCTTCGTATCGACGATACTGTTCTAAAAAACTAGTTTCGTCAAATTTGGAGACTGTTCGAAAAATGGCCATTTTCTGGTCGATCCAAATTGATTGAAACTGACAAAACACATTTTCTTTTGCCACACTCACATATTGATTCAGAAAATTACGAATTTTGGAATCTAGCAATAACTTGACATCCCGGATCCAACAAAAGTGGTTTCATCGAAACGGAGGTCGTTTGCAAAATTTCCATTTTTAAGGGCTATATTTTCTATGGGGACTATTCTAAATTTTCAACTGGGCATAACTTTTTATCCCCGCTATGAAATTTCAATTTTTCGGATTTGTTGGAAAGATATTTTCAAATAGATTCTAATATTTTTGGTTTTGCTAAAATCCGGTTTATTTTGAATCCTATACATTCATTTGAAATTTGAAATCGAATTTTGAGACTACCGCGCCATTTTCACTTCCTTTTATAACTAAAAATAAATAATTATATTCTAACGATGATTCAAATAAATATATACTTTCTAATTCTTTTTAAAATAAATTTCTCGTCGTTATTATTTAAAATAATTCATTTTAAATATTCAAAATTCATCAAAATTGCCAAAATAAAAAATTTAAATTGGCTCAGATTTTCCGGGTTGTTAAATGCAACCTCCCTGGTTTCTAGAGAAGGTCAGGTTCTCATATGTGTTTTAGTTTGGCTTTCGGTTCTCGTTCTTTCTCATGCTCAGTATTGGCAAAGTGACTTATTTTGAAAAGATTGCTACTTGAGTTAAAACTAGTTTATCCTATTCTGTTTCCACTGTGAGTTATCTTATTGTACTATGATTATGCTCATTCTTATTTATTTGTAGATACTAGATTTACACACTCCATGCTTCGATGTGTTCGAGTTTCGATTTTTGTCAAAATTTGGGCATAGATAGGTGTGGGGTATTATAGAAAAGGAGAAGGCATTTTATTTCTTGCTAAGCTTTACCTTCCTATATGGTAGAAAAAAATAGACTTCTTTATCCTCATTTGGATTCCTTTTTTCTTCACATCCCCTCTTTTTTTTCGTACTTCCTCTCTCTTCTTCCTTTATTTTCCCCCTACTCGTTAACAAAATCTTGCACAGCGTTGAAGATTTGAGTGCCAGTACGTACTGATGGCATTTGTTTATTTTCTACAGTTCCATCAAATAATTTTTTTCTGACGATATTCATGATTAGGAGCAGAAAATCGTCTATGGCCCATGTATGCACATTTTTTACTAAATGGTAGCCATACTGAACATGTATTAATGCCACAAACAGGGCATGCTCCCTTACCTTTTACACTACAACCTGCTAAATTTCGATAAGTTGGGAAATCATTGATCGTCCACATCAGAATTGCTTTTAATCTAAATTCACTACGATCGTAGTCATCATACACCTTTACTCCCTTATTCCATAATTTGTTCAAATCTTCGATAAGTGGTTGTAGATACACATCGATATTATTTCTTCATTGTCATGGTCCAGGAATCAATAAAGATAGCATTATATTATCTTTATTCATGCAGAGCCATAGAGGGAAGGTGTACGCAACAAGAAACACCGGCCAACAAATATATGTAGAATTCTAATCACCAAACGGGTTGACGCCGTTACTTACAAGGCCAAGTCTTAAATTTCATGGATCAGATGCAAAGGAAGAACACATTCTATCAATTGTAGGCCATTGATAGGAATCCACGGGATGCTACAGTTTACCATCTTCACTTTTCTTACTGCTATTCCATCTTAATTGTTCAGATGTTTCAAACGACATAAACATCCTTTTCAACCTCGATATGAGTGGAAAGTACCTCAAAACATTTATAGGTATTGTAGATTGCTTGCATCTTCCCTTATCTTATTCTTTTTCCAACGCGATTTTCCGCATTTATGAAAAAAATCACAAATTGCAATCTCTTTCCTAAATAAACAACAACCGTTTATTCATGCATGTATGTTTCGATAAGCTAAATCAAATGATTTAATCAACTTTTTTTAATAACTCGGATTTTCAGAACCAATTTAAAATTTTAATTTTAGCAATTTTAATGGATTTTGAATATTTAAAATGATTTATTTTAAATAATAACGAATAAAAATTAATTTTTATCAAAGTTAGAATGAATAAATTTATTTTAATTATAAAACAAGCCTAAAATGGCGCGGTAGTTTGAAAATTCGATTTTAAATTTCAATTGAATGTACAGAATTCAAAATAAATCGGATTGCAGTAAAACCAGAAATATTTGAAGTTGCTTAATTATATCTTTCTAACGAAGTTAAAAAATTGAGATTTCAAAATACAATTTGAAAGTTATGTCCTGTTTAAAATTTAGAATAGTCGCTATGAAATTTTTATATATTTTATATAATATATAGCCCTTAAAAATAGCCATTTTGCAAACGACCTCCGTTTTCGAAGAAACCAGTTTTGTTGAATCCGGAATGTCAAATTATTACTAGGTTTCAAATTTCATAATTTTTTGATTTAATATGTCAGCGCAGTAAATTTAAACGTGTTTTGACAGTTTCAATTTGAATTGGATCGACCACAAAATGGCCATTTTTCAAACGGTCTCCAAATTCGACGAAATTAGTTTTGTTAGGACCGTATCATCAAAACATAGCTAGATTTATTTTTGCGGAATTTTTGGAGTCCGTATGTGGCCCCGGTAAATTAAAATGTAAGTTGAAATTCAATATATATTGATTTATGTTTTAATTTTGAGAAAAACTATTCGAAATTGTCGAATTGGCTTATAGGACATATCCCATTGTGCCCTGAATGAGAGTTATTAGCTAGGGGCGACAGTAGTTGGGTTTGATTTGGAGATCGGAGCGTTAAACTTTGAGAATTGGGAAGAAAGAATTAAATAATATTATAAATTAATATAAATACCCTTGGAAAATTTGAACCGAACCCTAAGCCAAAACCGAGCCGCCAGTTTTCAAAGTAAACGTCGGAAAACATTCCAGAGTTCTTTCGCAAAATTCTTTCGATCCGTTCGTTAATTTAAAAATCAAATAAAACAAAAATCATTGTACTCCCCGCAAGCTTTTGATTCATATGTGTTTGATTAGTTTTTGTGGGGTGTGTTGTTGTTCAAAACTGTGGTCCAAAGGCCACAATTTTATGGCGGATTTTGGAGGAGCTGCGGAGACCTAGTTCGCCTGAACTCAGGGGGTGGCGGCGCACCTCAAGCCCACCAGCGTGACGTATCTTGATCGTGTTCTGGTAACCCATTTTGGCAGCGCAAGCAAGCCCTAACTTGCGATGAACAAGTTTGTGAATGGGTTCTCCTACAGGCAATCCACAAAGAAGACAATGAGGGTAATAACATTAAACGACTACATTTTTTTTAAGTGCAATTAATTACTTGTTAATTGCTTTAAAATTAGTTTTTATATATAATTAGTACTCTTTTAAAATCAATATATATATATATATATATAATTAGCATTAGTTTTTAAATCATTTTTTTAATAAAAGCGTTGTAATAAAAATGTGAATTTTTATATAAAATAGCTTTGTAATAAAAAAAGGTGATTTTTATATAGAAAACATTATTTTGTAAATGTAAATTTTATTATGAAATAGTTTAAATAAAAACATGGATTTTTAAAATACAAATAGCGCTATTAAAAATGGATTTTTGAAATAAAAATTGCATGGTTTTAAAAATATAAAAATATGATTTTTATATATATAGTTTTGAAATAAAAATCTGATTTTTATATATATAGCATTGATAAAAATCTTATTTTTAAATATATATAAAGCATTGTTAATGTCATTGTTTTAAAAGTATAGAATTTTTACATATATATCATTGTTTATAAAATAGAATTTTTACATATATATCATTGTTTTATAAAATAGAATTTTTATATAAATACCATGGTGAAAAAAATGTGATTTTTATAAAATATTATTGTTTTTAAAAATAAATTAGCATTAATAAAATGTGATTTTATTATATAGATAATAGTATAAAAATGTGATTCTAATATATAGATAACAGTATAAAAATGTGATTTTTATAATAGAAAAAGCATTATTTTTAAAATAGAAATAGAAATATAAAAATATGATTTTTATATATACATTGCATAGATAAAAGTATATGATTTTTAATATATATATAACGTAATAAAATTTTGATTTTTATTTATAAAGATCGATGTTTAAAAATGTGATTTTTGACATGAATCGCGTGAAACAGATTGCGATGGAACTGATTAGAAGAAAAAAGGAATCCAAACCATCGTCCGCTAAAGACTGGCGGAGTGGATCCCAGTGTGAGAACTCTTTCTCACTCAAATTACTTTACAGTTAAATATATACCAGGATGCAGACGGGTCTTAGAAGCCCCAACACTATTTATTATACAAACCATGATTGTTTGTTTGGATTGTGATTGAGATTGATATTGTTGTATATATAAAATTACTAATATAAAAAAATTATCATGAAAAGAAAATAAAATAAATATTCGTTTACAAATCGGACGGTTTATTTATGTACACCCATTTAACTAATATTGATTGGGACGATAAATTTTACACATCGCCCAACTGCACAAATAATAATCAATATTTGTTGTTCGAAAACCCCACATGGGTATTGGGGTGATATTGGATATACACTAATCCCAATATTTAGTTGTATGTCAATCGATGGGTTGATAGGCTGCGATGAGCGTTAATTATTTATCTTTAACGCTAATACAATTGTAAATTGCACTTTGGATGATGGTTGATTATATATCATTATCGTTATGTACATGTGTTGTATGAAATTCATATAAATAACATTATATGGTAATTGATTGTGCTTGATTCCAATTCAGGAATAATGAATACTTCAAAATAACGAATATCTTAAAATGATATTTTGTAAAGGATTGAAATATGAATTTGATGTCTGATTTTGGATGGAAACGAAAATATTGAAGTATTGGAGCCGTATTGATTAAATTTGCGTCATTTTAATGCGAACGATATTTATATCGATTTTTTCATTTTATAGTGAATATCGAAAAGGAAATGATTTCAAAATATGATATTTTGAAAATATTATCATTTAAATATTATAATGACAAGGAGTATTTAATTTTGATTTAAAATTGAAATAAAAGTGGGAATCATTTTAAAACGGATTTATAAATGATTTATCAAATACATTTTAAATGAACATCGATGATATATATATATATATATATATATTATATTTAATGGCTTGAATATAACGCGCCGCGCTGCGACAGTTCGCAAATTTCGACCATTGACTTCGAATTGACATTACGGAAGATCTGACCATCGGATTCTCCTAAAACCGGAACCGCTGGGTTCGTATTCAAAAGATTTTTCCAATGAATATAAGAGATTTAAAGTTGAACAGTCGTATTTGGAGATACATCGAAAACAAATTTGGAAAAGTTCGGTAGCTGTTATTGGAAATCGACTGTACGGGCCTTGATAAAATTATTAAAAATATTAATAAATTGTGTAAAATAGTAATAAATTATTTTGAAAGAATTTGGATGAAAAATTCCACGTTTGAAAAGATAAAAATATATTGTTATCAAAACGAACTAGTTATTAACTAGATTTGAAGTCCAATAATTTTTAAATAAATAAATTGGATTTATAAAGGGTATTAATAAAATCATAAATTTCCAATATATAAATTGGAATGGATTTGAATATAAATCTTCTCCAAAATATTTCGACATTGGATTCCATGACTATATGAATATCTTGGAGGAATATGGAATATATATATATATTGTCATTCCCCATACGATATGTGTTGGTTTCAGAATTTGATATTGAATATAAGCCGATATAATTTCTATCAGAGCCTTATATTTAATATTAAATTGGATTTTGCATTTATGTGAATGGCGTCTTTAGTAGCACTGTTCTTAAACCCTATGTGAAAAGAATAAATCTTTTAATTAAGATTATTAGAGTTTCCAGTTATATTTAGTAATTAGAATAAAATGGAATATGGATTGGGTTTATTGTGGACTGTGTTTTTAACGACATTCGTTCTTTAACTCGATTAACAGTGAAATGTGATTTGGAATTTATAAATCTTTTTATTAAGATTTAAAGGAAAATTTCCAAAGTAAAGTTTTCCAATTTAATAAAATAAATTGGAATGGAATGGAATTCGATTTGGTAATAACCAAAGTTAGCTTCCATGGAGGAATACTGTTAATATATATGGAATTTAAAAGGCTTTGTTGTTATTCCATTTATATTATTAGTCGGATATGGAAATTGATATCGATTATATATTGATCTATTTTCGGTGAAGATTCCATAATTAATGGAATGTGATTTTGGGTCTATTGTGAACTGTGTTTTAAATGGCATTGGTTCTTTAACCCAGTTAAAGACAGGATTACATGTTTAACATCGTATTTCAAACAGTATTTTTGATCTCTATTAAATATATTTGTTTGGTGGTGGGGAATTTATTCTCTTGCTTAATAGCCTTCTCTAAGATGTATGAGCTTAGAGGTTATATATTGGCAGAAATCAATGGTACAATGTAGATTGTCGATGCGGCATGTTTGATTTCCCAAAGTTAAATAATCATTAATAATGATTCTTGGAAGATTAAAACTAAGTAGAGTTTTATTGAATCTTTAATTAGATTAAAATGTAAATGCGATAATTCAAATTATGAAATCTGGGAAATTATCGAGAATGGAGTACCACCAGTTTTACTCCAACGATAGTTAAATTTTTAATTAGATTTGAATGAGAAATGGTAATTAAATTTACTGATAACACCGTGGTGTTAGATATGGAGTATTACTAGTTTTGCTCCGTGGGATGAATAGGTTGGGATTGGAAAATAAAATAAATGATTTCTTCAGTAAGGTTCGCTAATCCCGACTAGTTTGGAAACCCTTAATTTGTTTTAAATTGTGAAAAGAATATTTGAATAAAAGAAATTTATGGATTGGAATGAGGCGTATGTTGTGTTGTTATAGCACTTGTTTATAAGATATGCGAGTTATTGAGAAGGATCAGGTTTATCCCGTGTGGAATAATTGATACGACGATAAGTCGACAATGAAGACGGTGGTTGAAGATCGGAGATCTTCACATCCTTTGGATAATTACTGATGTCCTGATTGGGCCGTACACCTGAGACAAGGTAATAAGTGGTGATCTTCCGAACGTACTTGGAGATCGACCGGATATGCAAGGGCCTCTCTCCTGTATTGGACATATGGGATGAGGAATAAGGTGCCTCCAGTTTCGTTCAAACCCAGAACGGACTTGCAAATGGATGGTGTGTATGACATTGATTCCTTTATACTGTATTTGTTGATCTTTACTAAATATATATCTGTTTGGTGGCAGAGAATGTATTCTCTTTCTTAACACCCTTCTCTGAGTCATACAATCTTAGAGGTTATATATTGGTGGAAATCAATGGTACAATGTGGAATGACAGTTTGGCATGCTGAGATGCAAATGATCAAGGCTTTTTTGAAAAGCATAGTCTTGTGGATGATGATCAAAACACAACTTTAATTAGCATAGCTTTGTGTAGCGTTAATTCGCGACCTTCACACCCCCGTATGAACTAGAAACGGGGTGAGGACTTTAGGGAAATGGACATATATTTGTTTATAGCTAGGAGTAACTTCATGATATGAAGCCCAGACTGTTTACTCATGTGGATATCGCTTATTATTACTGGATGATGGTTTGCATGGCGCCTCGGATGTTATGGTCGATATACTGACCAGATTTTATGTCCCATAGGAAGGCTAACATATAGTTTATGATATTGCAAATCATCGACGGATGACTGGCTCTGTCGCTAACCTCAAGTGCAGTTGCGGCTGTATCCTGAGGCTCGGGATAGAGAGTCTTGAATCGGTAAGGATGATCTCTTGCCTTGGTTCATAGATGGAAACCCAATTTCCAATACGTGATTTCATGATTTTAGTTGTGAATATATATTTGGCGACGTAATTTATGGGTACTTATGTCTCCTATGATTGATACATTTATATTTGAAGTTGATTTCTTCACTTATAGTAATAATAAAATATAAAATTTCACGTTCCAAGCATTTTTGGCTATTATAAGGTAAAACTCTATCCTCCGGCTTGCGTTGCATTGTGCGATGGGACCTGAGTCTTATAATAGCTTCATTTTTCTATTTAGCATTGCGCTGTACTACAACAAAAGTTGCCTTTGGTTACAATATGTGGCAGCGTTCATCGTTAAGTGCATCAAACAATATTTTATCCTCGGACCTCCGATGTAAAAGTAACAAAAATAAAATTACCAGCCTCTCGCCTACTAAAATTTTCCCGGCTCCAATGGAAAAAGTTCGTCTTGATTCTGTCACGTTTCCTCCATTATTAATATTTTGGAAAAATAACTTAGCCCTTTTGTTTTTCTTCGCTACTTGATTTTTTTTCTTTTCCTTTTTGACTTCAGCAAAGTTAACCCCCTCCACCGGTTCTTCCTTCGTCATCGTCACGCTGGCGCTCTCCGTCGTCATTGTTGTGCTGGCCCTCTCGGTCCTCATCAAGTGTTTCAATTGGATACCACTTAATTGCTCGAGATTTCTTCATAAACCCTAAATAGGTATGAATTTTATATTTCAACTAGATCGACTATTTCAATCTAATTGTGATTTGCTTATTTCTTTATGCAAATTTTGTGCAAATATTGTTTCGATCTAATTCATACGGTTCCTGATGTATAGATTAGCTTCAGAAACTTGTTAGTGCATTTGGAGTAATCAATTTCTTTGAACTTCATCTTTATTTAAAAGAGAAATTTTCGTATGCTCTTTTCAGAGCCAACTCTTTATAAGTCTGTTTGGTTTAGGTATGGAAACTCTTGAAGACTTCAGTAGATTTCTCATTTTGGTAGTATCTTGAAACAACAGAACCAATAGCACTATGCTGGATTGAGGTAGTTTTATTTGTTTGGTTAGCAAAATTATCAATGAAGAAGTTTACATGCAGAATAGTCGGAGTATGTTGTGCATACAAAAACATCGATGTATTAGAATATACAAACATAAAAGTTGACATGTTTTTACTGCCTTAACCATTTGAGTTACCTTTTCAATTCATTTTCTCTATGCTGGATTGAGATTCTTGCTATCTGATGAAGCTTGATTATGGAAAATGCGTGTTGAGTGTTTCACTTGGTTAGTATATAGTGTAGTTTAGAACTATTAGAAGTTATTTGACGTCCATCCACCTGTCGATGTAGGGCACTGCATGTTTCGTGGGTTCTATGCATTGCCTATAAAGGTATTGCTAAGCGCTGCCTGTTTCAAGTTGTGCCTAGCCACGCTGCTTATAAAAGCAGTGCTCAGCACTTCATGTAAAGGCAACGCCTGGCCGCACTACTTATTACGGGAAGCGTGTGTGTTATTCTAGGCTGTGCTAAGCGATGGGAGATTACACTTTAGCTTCTTTATTTGTTTCGTCATATTTGAATGTGAATTTTAACTTGTGCTTTTACTTAATGGATATGTTGTTTGCTTGGGTGAAATGTGTGAAGAAAGAGTTCAACAAGCTAGATGATTTCTTTAAACCAACATTTTCGTGTTTCCTCACAGCGTACAAACAGCTGAAGGTCATCAAAATAATTCACAATAATGGCACTTTTATGTGCATGTATGTGTTTATGAACAATGAATTGCTCTAAAAAAACTTTATTTATTCATTTATATGCAGGCCATATATGGAGAACTAGCCATGACAATAATGAGTTGAACTAAATAGATTTATAAGCTTCGTGGGTGTATATGGAGAACTAAGTTTATAGTAATGATATTGGATTAACTAATTTAATAATATTAATAACAAGTCAACAAATTTTATGAAAAATTTAAAATTTTGAGATGATTTATAAAAACTAGCTAATTTAATAAATAATTTATAAAAATTAGCTAAGCTAATAAAGTCTAAGTTTAAATTAATTGGAATGTAAGTTAATTAAAATACACGTTTGAATTAATAAAGATATAAGTCTCGGTTGGTATAAGTAAAATTATAAATAAGTTAACAAAGCTCTGTTATATTATAAATAAAATTATTTATACTGAGAATATATTTTATACAGAAACAGGCAATAACTACATTTACATGAAATTAAAAGTGCTAGTCTTAGTGATGGCTGTACATTTTGAATTATGATGGTGTTTTAGGGATCTTCCATGGAATAAAAAACATTCTCAGTATAAATGATTTTCGTTATAAATTTGATATATAAAGTGGCATTATACTGATGCAGACCCACAACTTTATTGCTTTGTTTCCATTCCTTTAAATAGCTTCTTTCTACCTACTTATTGCATCATGGATGTTTGAATTTTTATGTTCAGATTTTTGCTATTTAATGACAAATAAGAGGCCTGCATATCATCATGGGTTAGGTAACTTATTATCTTGCTGAATTGATACTTACTAAGTATATTTTAATTCTCATTGTTATACGGATTATACTATAACTAGATTAGAAGTTAGCATGATTGATACTTCATTTAGCTAAAGTCTAGATTTTCCTACCACTAGCAGTTTTTTATGACAATATCCGGTGCTTTAGAATAATATAAATTTCATTAATGGTTACCTACTGCATACCATATTATATTAGAAAGGAAGAGAATCTGAAATGAACTTATGATGCTATTTAAAATTTTGAACCCATAGATATAACACCCACTGATATTCTATCAATATATAAAGTAAAATGTGGTAAACTAGTGATAACGATATAACTATACTTCAATCTGTTGAAGAGTCTGATAATTGTTTACTCTAATTTTGAAACCCAGTCGTCTCCAGGTTAAAATTTTGCAATTATAAATTCATAAACACGGTTCTAATGAGGAACAATTCGCAATATAACAATGTTTGGGGAATTCGATGATGCATTTTGGGTAAGGTATGGTGAGATTGTGATTGTTTTTCCTGTGACCATTCGTTCCCCTTGCCAAATTGTTTTTTAATCTTGAATTTGATCTTTTACCATCATCCATGTTAAAGGATTTTTAAAGCTTTTGTTAATGTTGAACAGAGAAGTTTACTTATGAGTTAATCGATGGTTGGCCCAAATTAGTTTCCTATGACTTTTTCAGCATAAGTTTCATTTCATGTGTGTGATACTAACAATCCAACTTTCAGTGGACTACCCATCCCAACATTTCTATATATTATTTCTTTTGAGGTTGATTCTCCATGAAATATGCTAATTATGTTTCTCTTCACATAACCAAATATCCATAATGTCTAAATTAACTTATTTGCAAGCACCTAAATTTTCCATACAAGTTTGTCAACTAAAATTTATGACTAATAAATTCTATAAACATGGTAAATTTTAAGTGATTGTGGAATAGTGCTTTCAAACAATCTTCTTTGCCGATTAATAATAAACATAAAATGCTCTCATTTGCTGATAAAGTGCTCTTGCTTAAAAAATAAGGAAAGTAACCTAATTTGAAAATAATAAGAATTTTTTCTTCAAAAATGATGTATGATGTTTCTAGAAAGGTTAAGGGATTGTTCATTTAAAATAAATTTTTTTGACACAAAATAAGGAATTCGTTTTTACTCAGAGGCTTTCATTGTGTGAATGGGACTTATGTACTCTTTTATGATCTTGTATTTAGACACTACTAGAATTTACTTCCATAAACCATGAAGATATATGCGAAGCTATTACTTGTATTCTAACACTAGCCTAATTTTGTTACTTTGGTTCTTGGTATGTTCGTGAGTTTATGAACTTAACGAATAAACTTCTACCTGTGTTTAATAAGTAGAATTTTTTAAACTCTTGGCTGATTTTAAAATAAGGAAAACGAAAGGACTTTGTAGAAAATATAGGGTTTTACTAGCAAAAATTGAGAGTACATTTAATCATTCAATTGAATGCTCCACTAAACTTCTATGTTTAGTCACTCCAGTAACTTCATTTAATTATCCAATTAAATACTATAGTAGTTTAACTTTATTTCCATTAATATTGCTCCTTAAGCAATCATCAACTTTATTTTCATGAACATTGTGATTTTTACCAAATAATATTATCTAATTGAAGATTTGATTATCAATTCAATTTCTCATAACTAAACACATCAAAACAAATATTAATATACATAAGTCACCATTATGGATCATTATGAGGAGTTAACATCCATTCTACTTTCTATAGTTGTGATATATTAATATTTAACTGCTCACAAAATATATATTAATTATATATTTAACTAATTAAGAGAGGTAAAAAGAATATGTGTTCAAAATTGCATTATTAACATATCCATGGTGATTTTAGTGTTATAATTTAAAATTTGGAATGACAATCATGATATTTTTTAATTCATGTTGTTCCTGTATGGATCAGTTAGTAACCTTAACCAGACATAAACTACATATATTCAACGATCCGTTTTCTACAATTTTTAAATGGTTGGAGCTTTGCCCCTTTTTAATTTGATTTTGGTTAACGCACATTATGTTTCACTTTATTTAATAGAATATGGTTAGTTTTTGAACTTAATTTATAAACACAGTATTTTTTTTGAAAGATGGTTAATTTCATGAAACTTTGTTATTTAAAGCACATCATGTTTCATTTTATTTTTTAAAATATGGTTAGTTTTTGAACGAACTTAATTTATAAACATAGTATTTTTTATTTAAAGATGGTTAATTTCATAAAACTTTGTTATATACAAATTTAACAGCAGATTCTATCATTTCTCAATGTCTTAATGTTTATTTACTTCCATGCATACATGTATTTTATATGTTTGAGCCATTAATTACATGTTATGCTTTTGTTTTACTTATATATAATAAGTAGATTCGGTTGAAATGGAGCACACTATGGAGCACAATTATATGTCATGTGTTTGTGTTACTTGCAATTACATAGATTCAGTCAAAATGGAGTACGCTGCGGAGCAAATTTGTTTTAAAAACAATGCAAGCTTCAGCTAATAACTGAAACATAGCTTTAGTTGAAAAACTGCAACAATGCTTCAGTGCTAAAACTAATGCGGCAATGCTTTAAACTGAAGCAGGGCTTTAGTTAGCTGCTTCAGTTTAAAATCTGAATCTCCAGTGCTTTAGTTCAAAACTGAAGCAAAACGCTTTAGTTCTAGTATTGAAGCAGTGCGTCAGTTAATTGCTTTAGCTTCTAAACTGTGCACACTTGAATTTACATGCTTCAGTTAATGGATTTGAGTTTGCATGCTTTGGCTTAAAGGTTAATAATTAACATCTACTTATTCAAGCAATATTCATATGAATTCGATGTGTGCTCCTTTTTTGATTTCTACCGAGAAAACAAACGGACAATTTGCCAATGAATTAAACATTGATAAATAAAAGGTTACAAGTTATGTTCATATATAGATGTACCATGGTAAGTAGATGTAAAATCTATAAAGAAATGAGTTATACAACTATTGTGAACTTGTAACAAGCATTAAAGTATTTAATACTGCAAAGATACAACTACTGGGAAATAGTTGTTCTGGTGTTTTGTTTTTAACTGAGCGGGGTTAAGTTTTAAGAATTATGTAGCGCTTTGGCCTTGTCTCAGTTTTTAAAACAGAGTCAGCCCCAGTTCCATAAAATTAACATGCTTAGTTTTTTAAATTGAGCTAGGAAGACTTAGGTCTTTAGACTGAGTGCCGCTCAATATTTGAAACTGATCCTTGCGCGTAGAGTAATAATTTGCTAACTTCACTGATTATTATTGTAGTTGGGTTGTAGTTTAAACTTCATGGATTGGCACAGTATATTAATCTTTTGGAAGGGACAATTTAATAACTACTGCTCCAGGGGATAAGTAAATAAGTAAACAAACAGTACATATCTGCCATGAATACTTTAGGACTTGTAGAACCAAGAAAGGTGTGGATAGTTTATTATATTTTTTCATACATCTCTTTAGCAACCAAGTAATCATGTGGCTCATATAAATGGTATAAAAAATCCAACTACGAAAATCATTGCAAACTTATTACAATAATTTTTCAGGGTTTCACTGGGCAAAAATAGTTATAGTTTGAATAAGTTTTCTTTGAAATTGTACTGATACTATCAATTTCCTATTACAGCTAAATCATAGTTGAACCTATACAAATCCCTGTCCTATTAAAGTTCAATACTACAAGCTTATAGTTAAACAATTTGTGCCTTACATGGACTTTGTATTGCACTGAAGCACAGTCGAGCACATAATCAATAAAATGTCAGTAAACCCTATCAATCCGTCAAAATTTAGCATATGTAGGAGTGAAACGCCTTGTACCATTATAACTAGAAATTTCTTTCTGTTGCTCTTTAACAAAGAATTCTTTGGCCAATAAAATGCTGATCATTTTATGGAAAATAACCAAAAATAAAATAAGATTTATATTATATGAGAGAGGTATCATGGCTCGAAATAGATCCGTTATTTCGCGATGGAGATGATGTGTATAGAGCCACTTATACTACTTCTATTTCTCAACATCGAGCTGCTTTTATTAAATTACTTATTTAGAGAAGAATTGGAGAACAGATGGTCATGCCCTGCATGATATTCAACACCCATGTTGGTATATAACATAACTTGTTTTTGTTCTATTAATTACTTAGATTGGGTTATATAGAAAAGAGTGTTCATTCTGGCTGTTGGAATGCTTGTTGAATCCAATGTCCTATAGTAACTAGAGGTAACATGGTTTGACAGAATTTTTTTGAAGGAATCAAAATTTGTTACTTAGTTTTACCCGTTGAGAAAGGATCGACAACAACAATTATCTAATGGATTTTGTTGTAGGTTAATTAAGATGATAACAAGCAATATTTGGATCTGCATGAGGCCAGTTTGGCAAAGAATACATAAACGTGCTTTATTTCAACCAAACTTCACCAAAGGTATTTGCTAGTATATTTTGCATTTTCCCGTCTAATAATGATATAATATATGCAATGGCAGGACATAGCTCTAGCATATTATCTATATAATGTTCTAAGGTTTTTCGGTTTTCTTATAGATGCATGCAAACATTTAAAAGAGAGGACATCATACTTAATTTGGAATGTTACATGTTATCTCGGAGTCTTTGCTTTAAGTGACTTTGTCAAAGAGGTATGTGGAATGACACTGAACGATTGGAATACTAATTATGTCATGGCAGTTTTGTTGTTTTAATCTACCATGAACGTACTTGCTTAAGCCTGTTTAGCCTGATGAATTAAATTATTCGTAAATGTATGATCGCAGTATATATGTCTGAGGAACGACATTTCCAGCTGTGTTCAGTGAATCTCTTAGCAATTGATTGTTTGTGGTTTTCCACCGAATCCGATTTGAGTGATTTTTTAGTCTTAGCAAAGCTTGATCATACTTGTTTATTCATGAAAACAGTAGGCGTACACTATTTTCATCATGTTTATTGGAAGATCTGCTAATATCGAGAATAGTTGCAGCTTAATGGATCACTGAGCTTCTTTCAACTTCAATTTATTGCAGATTAATTTGGATATTGCTTTGCCTGTCAACTTTAATCTGGGTAAGTACTTAGATTATCTAGTTTTACTTATATTGTTTGATGAACCAAGACCTCAACTGTTTGTGATTGCATTATGGTTAATAATGATCTCCAAACACTGTTTACGTTTTTTTCTCCTTGATTTACTGGAAGTATGACTTCCTAAAGTTGTAGCATATTCAGTATTTCATCCTTATTGCTACAACTTATACCAAAATAAACTTTCTGTCTTGAATTGATTGACTGTAAGACCAACCATATGATGTACTCCGTTTGTTATACATTTAATACCCATTGCACTAAATATTTGCAGTAGCATATAACATCACATTTTTTTCATAAAGGACATGGGAGACCGTGGGACGAATGTAATTGATATGTGTGTTCTCCTTTGGTCCTTCCTCCTTATTTCATCTACTTGTCGGCTCATATTTTCCTATAAGCCGATTCAATACCTCCATGCATGCAAAATTTCAGTTATTCATTTTAAACAAAATAATAGTAGCAAAAATCATGCACTTTACATGTTTAATAAAATTTTAATTGAACACAAAGCGTTGCAAAACGTATCAGACGACAATGTATCTCTTCATACTAATACCATTTGGATGTCTGTACTGTTTTTAACTATAATGTAATGGCGTTGAGTTGTGTATGGGGTTAAGTTACTATGGTTTACTAGTGATATTAATTAATTTTATATGGCAGCTTGTTATATAGAGTAGGAGAAAAGAAACGTCCCAGTCATTGGAGACCCACTTGATTTGTTTGACTAAATTATCTATGTCGGAAGCAAAGCCTCGATTAGCAAAATATATGCTCACGTTTTTTGTAGCATGAAGTGACAAAAATAATAATCAGGGTTTGTTTCCATTAGAGCATGTTTCATAATTCTTTTTATAATGGATGGATTTTTCTGTTTTGTCAATTATTGAATCCGAGTTTTTTATGCATGCGAGGTAATGAAAGGTTAATGATGATATCATTTCAATTATCACGAGAGCAACTTTCACTTTACGTGCTAACCAGTTTTCATGTCATATAAAGGTGTTTGAAGCTTGGTATTAAGATTAGTATATAGTAGTATTTTTTTCCATTTTCTTTTTTTATAATATACATAATTTGGGTAGAGCAATCCGTTAAAATTGGTATTTGTTCAATTCTAGGCTTTCTGATGTTACTGGTGATTTGTTCCTCACTGTAAAAAAAATTGTCGATCTATGGAAAGAGCGTTGATTGGTTTAAATTTATACCATGTTGAATGCAAAATAAGTACTATTTTCTTATGGATTACTCAAATTTGAGGTGGTTTATTCTGGTTTGAAGTTTTGGATTCTGTCGGATTTATCAATTCACATTTAAATATGTTCTTCTAAGAAATTTTTCTCAGCAATTTAGTCCAAAAGGTTTATATCTCATGGATTATCAATAATTTCTAGTTGATCCCCATAGAGTTCACAGCTTTGATCATTGGGGTTGGTGATGACAACAAAAAACACTCGTTTCTCAAATTATATGCTGAGCAGCAAAATATGGAATCCATATGAGTCACTATAAACCAATTACCCATCCTGGTTTCCAAACTCATGTGTCAATTTATAAGTTTGTAAAACAGGAGTAAATTGTTTTGGTTGGTTGATTGGATTCTTAAATTTTGGTTTTCAACAAGTGTTCGATCCAGAATTATTGGTGGATTTCCTAGAATAACCGAATTTTAACAGTAAATTATTTCTTGGAATTAAATTCAGATGGATATGCATTTTGGAATGCTACAAGATCTGGAGTTAATTTTTGTATAAACTCTGGTATGGCAGTTACTGAATATAAGTGGAATGATGGAGTTAAGAAATGGGTGCTAACCATTTCAATCCAGTAGTATTGAAACGTAATTACAAGAAAAGCTAACGCAAACCTATTTAAAGACAATATTAGGACATGAAAAGTGGGCTTAATTTTGTTGAAAAGTGGGGATGCTTGCTTCTTTTAAGTGCAGTGTGCTCGCACTGTTTAAGGCTACTGAATGAAGACCTCATCATGGGTCATGCGTAAATTTATTTTAATTTTTTTATGTTTGTATTTCAGCTTAGTTTTTTTTTATTTTTATATGTCTAGCATAGGAACCATGTATTGTTATTCTACAAGTTAATAATAAGTGTACCAATTTTCAAAACACACACACACACACACACACACACACATATATATATATATATATATATATATATATATAATCTTCATAATTATTTGGTGGATGATAAGTTCCGCAATGAAGCAGTTACAGGTTATCATGATATTCTTGGTTTCCATGTGAATGGTAAGATTTAAATAGTGACAGTTTAAGATATATATATATATATATATATATATGTATGTATATTTAATATTATAGTAACGACCTGACTTAGTACATCTTCAGCTACGAACTTTGTAAGAAGACCATGAAGATAATGAAAGCAGTGAGGAAGAGGATGAAGATGATGACAATAAGGAAGAACAAAAATCTGAAGGAGAAGAGCAAGCCACAAAGGTGACAAAATTTATCCTTTAATATCGATTTTTGATCGTTTAATGTGTTATATTGTAATTCCTTTGATCAACTATTGTTTTGGAATGGAACGCAGCTATTTTGGTCCACCAACTTCACGACTTGTGTTATTTTGTTGTTTTTCCATATACTTGTCATCAGTGAAGTTAAACCGATCCCTTTGATCGTTTAATGTGTTATATTCTAGTTATATATATATACATACTTATTATTGATTGTTAAACTCTTATGTCTACAGGTAATTAGCTTTTTCAAAGTGAAGACTAGCGGCAACAAAGAATTATTGGTAATCAAGCAATGAATATGACTTTAATTGTTACATACATTATGATATTTTGTTAGTACTATTTGTGTAAACTTTTTTGTGGATGGTTATGTGACTTATTTTGTCGAAAAATTTGTTTGTTTGAATACGATAATTATATGATTAATTGTTGATTTGAACTGATGGTTGGTTTTAATATTGATATCATCTAAGTGATTGTTGAAATGATATAGGCCACCAACAGTAAATAACATTATTTAAATATGCTATTAAATAACAAATAACTTTTAGTAGCATTTTAAAAATGCTACAAAAACAAATGTAAGCTGATGTATAGTTGCATTTGAAAACGCAACAGAAAATCAAAAATATTATACAAGCAAGAATACATTTTTTTTGGTAGCGTTTTGTAAACACTACAAAAAAACATTAGTTGCATTAAAAAACGTAACAACATGGTATTTTTGTAGCGTTTTCTACAACACAACAAAAAAATTCAGACTTTTAGTTGCATGTCGTATTGCAGCGTTCTCTACAACGCTACTACAAGTTATGGTAGCATTTTTTCAACGCTACCAAAAGTCTTTTCTGGTGTAGTGGCGTATGTTTTATGCACTAGTATTCTTGGGGTTAAACCCGTTCCGTGTTATGCGGCGTAGTCCGTTGATTTATCTAACTTTAAAATCAAGCTAATAAATGTTTTAGTTCTCACACCAGTCCCATGACTGATCTACAGTTTATTGTTTTAACCTAAACTCTAGGTGCCTATATTTTCCACACGGGCAGCTAGTAGTTTTGGTTTCTGCGGATATTTTTTTCCCAAGATCCTGGATTTACAGCTGGAGCTATATTCGAAAAGCTTTGTATCCGTGTATCTCTTTTAGTTGTGTTATGTATTATTTTTTTACGCTGCTATGTAATGTATTTAAATCTCTGATATTTTTCTGATGTATATTATTTACTCATACTCTGTTATATTCTTGTACTCTGATGTAATTATTGTAATAGCAATGAAATTTTCTATCATTTGTGTTCTGACTTGTCGTGTTCTCAACTCAATCCGGGCTTTCCCGTATGGGTGAGTTTGGGTCTTGTCAGCTTGGTATCAGAGTTGTTCGCTGGCAGAGGCTAGGTACACATGATAGGGGGACCACACCATGGTGTTTGGTAGCGGACAGTGGACTCTTACCCCTACATGCCCCTTTTGAGGGTTGGTTGATCAGTCGAGAGGCTGGCTGTAAAAGCGGTTATGAGGTAACTGTGGGAGCCACAGTGGGTTTTACCTACTGCTTTGGGGGATGAAGGGATGGTTGCAAAGCCTACCGGATTTCATCGAGCTATTTCAGTTTGTTGTTAGGATTTGGCATCAAAAATGATTTTTGAATATATCAAAGTTATATGTTTGAAATTTTAATCAGTTAATTGATTGATGGTTGTGTTGTATGATAATTAGTTTGAATGATTAAAAATTGAACTATTATGTGAATGAAAGGTAAATTTTAGCCAAATCAAATCAAATATTGAACTGAATTGAAAATTGATTGAAATTGCATGCATATACATGTATATAGATTGAACAAGTCATAGCATGGAAGCTAAGAAGAGGAATAAAATTGTATGCCGACAAATAGGTACATGTTTACTATTTTCTTGGGTTTTGATGATTTTATGAGCTGATTGGCTTGCCTCTTGGCTTTTTCTTTTTCTTTTTGGATGATGAGGGCCCTGTGAGGCAAGTTGCAGTTTTAAATATCAACCCGTACAAAGGAGGTTATGGCAAAAAAATTTGAAAATTTAGGGTGTTTAGTCAAATTTTTGAAGAATTAGAAATTCTTAGAAACTGAAAAGTTGAAGAATGAACGCCAAAATGAAAGTTGAGTTAGTTAGTTAAACAACTTTCGTCTCCATTCCTTTTCGAGGACGAAAAGATTTTAAGTGAGGGATATTGTAACAACCCGGATTTTCAGAACCAATTTAAATTTTTTATTTTACCAATTTTAATGGATTTTGAATATTTAAAATGATTTATTTTAAATAATAACGAATAAAATTTTATTTTTATCGAAGTTTGAACGCATGAATTTATTTTAATTATAAAACGAGCCTAAAATGGCGCGGTAGTTTGAAAATTCGATTTTGAATTTAAATTGAATGTACTGGATTCAAAATAAAACGAATTGCAGTAAAACAAGAAATATTTGAATCTGCTTAATTATATCTTTCTAAGGAAGTTAAAAAATTGAGATTTCGTAATATAATTTGAAAGTTATGTCCAGTTTAAAATTCAGAATAATTGCAATGGAATTTATATATATTTTATATAATATACAGCCCTTAAAAATAGCCATTTTGCAAACGACCTCAATTTTCAATGAAACCACTTTTGTTGGTTCTAGAATGTCTAATTATTACTAGGTTTCAAATTTCATAATTTTTGGATTAATATATGAGCGTAGTAAATTTAAACGTGTTTTGACAGTTTTAGTTTGAATTAGATCGACTAGAAAATGGCCTTTTTTCAAATGACATCCAAATTTGATGAAATTAGTTTTGTTAGGACCGTATCATCAAAACATAGCTAGATTTATTTTTCTGGAATTTTTGGAGTCCATATGTGTCCTCGATAAATTAAAATGTACATTGAAATTCATTATATATTGATTTATGTTTTAATTTTGAGAAAAACTAATCGAAACAGTCGAATAGGCTTACGGGACATATCTCATTATGTTTGAAATGGGAGTATTCAGTTAGAAGCAATAGTCGTTGGGTTCGATTTGGAGATCGGATGTTAAACTTTGAGAATTGGAAATAAAAGAATTAAATAATATTATAAATTAATATAAATACCCTTAGAAAATTTAAACCTAACCCTAAGCCAAAACCGAGCCGCCAGTTCTCAAAGTAAACGGCGGAAAACATTCCAGAGTTCTTCCCCAAAATTCGTTTGATCCATTCGTTAATTTCAAAATCAAATAATGCAAAAATCATTGTACTCCTCGCAGGCTTTCGATTCATACGTGTTTGATGAGTTTTTGTGGGGTGTGTTGTTCAAAACCATGGTCCAAAGCCCACAACTTCATGGCGGATTTTGGAGGAGCTGTGGCGACCGAGTTCGCCTGAACTCAGGGGTGGCGGCGCGCCTCAAGCCCTTCAGCAAGACGTATGATCGTGTTCGGGTAATCCATTTAGGCGGCGCAAGCAAGCCCTAGCTTGCGACGAACAGGTTCGTGAATGGTTTCTCCTGCAGGCAATTCACAAAGAAGACGATGAGGGTAATAACATTAAACGACTACATTTTTTTAAATGTAATTAATTACTTGCTAATTGTTTTAAAAGCAGTTTTTATATATAATTAGTATTGTTTTAAAATCAGTATATATATATAATTAGCATTAGTTTTCAAATCAATTTTATTAAAAGCATTGTAATAAAAATGTGAATTTTTATATAAAATACTTTTGTAATAAAAAAGGTGATTTTTATATAGAAAACATGGTTTTATCAATGTAATTTTTATTATGAAATAGTTTAAATAAAAACATGGATTTTTAGAATATAAATAACGCTATTAAAAATGGGTTTTTAAAATAAAAATAGCATGGTTCTAAAAATATGATTTATATACATATATATATAGTTTTGAAATAAAAATCTGATTTTTAAATATATAGCATTGATAGAAAATCTTGTTTCTAAATATATATAAAGCATTGATTTTTTTAATAGAAATGTCATTGTTTTAAAAAATTAGAATTTTTACATATATATCATTGTTTTATAAAATAGAATTTTTACATATATATCATTGTTTTATAAAATAGAAATTTTACATAAATAACATTGTGAAAAAAAATGTGATTTTAATAAAATAGCATTGTTTTTAAAAATAAATTAAAGTTAATAAAATTTGATTTTATTATATAGATAACACTATAAAAATGTGATTTTATTATATAGATAATAGTATAAAAATGTGATTTTTATAACAGAAAAAGCATTGTTTTTAAAATAGAAATAGCAATATAAAAATATGATTTTTATACATACATAGCATAGATAAAAATATATGATTTTATATATATAACGTAATAAAAATGTGATTTTTATTTATAAAGATCGATGTTTAAAAATGAGATTTTTGACATAAATCGCGTGAAACAGATTGCGATGGAACCGACTAGAAGCAAAACGTAATCCAATCCATCATCCAGTAAAGACTGGCGGAGTGGATCCCAATGTGAGAACTCTTTCTCACTCAAATTACTTTACAGTTAAATATATACTAGGATACAGACGGGGCTTAGAAGCCCTCGACACTATTTATTATACAAACCATGATTGTTTGTTTGAATTGTGATTGAGATTGTTATTGATTGATTTTGTTGTATATATAAAATTATTTATATAAAAAAATTATCATAAAAAGAAAATAAATATTCATTTACAAATCAGACGGTTTGTTTATGTACACCCATTTAACTGATATTGATTGGGACGATAAATTTTACACGTCGCCCAACTGCACAAATAATAATAAGTATTTGTTTTTTGAAAAACCTATACGGGTATTGAGATGATATTGGACATACACTAATCCTAATATTTAGTTGTATGTCAATTGATGGATTGACAGGCTGTGATGAGCGTTAATTACTTATCTTTAATGCTTATACAGTTGTAAATTGCACTCTGAATGATGGTTGATTGTGTATTATTATTGTTATGTACATGTGTTATATGAAATCCATATTAATAACAATATACAGGAATAACGAATATTTTAATATAACATATATCTTAAAATAATATTTCGTAAAGGATTAAAATATGATCTTGATGTTCGATTTTGGATGGACACGAAAATATTGAAGTATGTGGAGCCGTGTTGATTAAATTTGCGCCATTTTAACGCGAACGATATTTATATCGATTTTATTCATTTTATAGGGAATATCGAATAGGAAATGATTTCAAAATCTGATATTTTTAATATATTATCATTTTAAATTTCAAAATCTGATATTTTTAAAATATTATCATTTTAATATTATAATGATATGGATACTTAATTTTGATTTAAAATCGAAATAAAAGTGGGAATCATTTTAAAATGAATTTATAAACGATTTATAATATATGTTTTAAATGGAAATCGACGAAATATATATAACATATATATTATATGTTTAATGGCTTGAATAGAACGCGCCGCGACCATTCGCAAATTTCGACCATTGACTTCGAATTGACATTACCGGAGATCCGACCGTCGAATTCTCCTAAAACCAGAACCGTTAGGTTCGCATCGAAAAGGGCTTTCCAATGAATATAAGATATTTAATGTTGAATTGTTGGATTTGGAGATACATCCAAATCAAATTTGGAAATGGTCGATATGGATGCAGTTCGGTGGCCGTTATTGGAAACCGACTGTACGGGCCTTGATAAAATTATTAAAAATATTAATACATTGTGTAAAATCATAATAAATGATTTGGATAGAATTTGGATGAAAATTTCCATATTTGAAAAGATAAAAATATATTTTTATCAAAATGAACTAGGTATTAACTAGATTTGAAATCCAATAATTTTTAAATAAATAAATTGGATATATAAAGGTTTTAATAAAACATGAAATTTCCAATATATAAATTAGAATGGATTTAAATAGAAATCATCTTCAGAATATTTTGATATTGGATTTTGTGACTGTACGGATATTGTGGAGGAATTTGAAAGATAGATATATATCGTTACTCCTCATACGATATGTGTTGGTTTTAGAATTTGATATTGAATAGAAGCTGATATAATTTCTATTCAGAGCCTTATATTTAATATTAAATTGGATTTTGGGTTTGTCATGAATGATGTTTTCAGTAACGCTGTTCTTAAACCCTGTGTGAAAAGAATAAATCTTTTAATTAAGATTATTAAAGTTTCCAGTTATATTTAGTAATTGGAGTAAAATGGAATGTGGATTGGGTTTATTGTGAACTGTGTTTTTAAGACATTCGTTCTTTAACCCGATTAATAGTGAAATGTGATTTGAAATTTATAAATCTTTTTATTAAGATTTAAAGAAATTTTCCAAGGTAAAGTTTTCCAATTTAATAAAATAATTTGGAATGGAATGGAATTCGATTTGGTAATAATCGAAGTGAGCTTCTATGGAGGAAGACTGTTAATATATATAGAATTTAAAAGGCTTTGTCGTTATTCCATTTATATTATTGTCGGATAAGGAAATTAATATTGATTATATATTGACCTGTTTTCCGTGAAGATTCGATTATTAATGGAATGTGATTTTGGGTTTATCGTGAACTGTGTTTTAAATGACATTGGTTCTTTAACCCAGTTAAAGACAGGATTACATGTCTAACATTGTATTTCGAACTGTATTGTTAATCTCTATTAAATATATATCTGTTTGGTTGGGGAGAATTTATTCTCTTGCTTAACACCCTTCTCTAAGACGTATGAGCTTAGAGGTTGTATATTGGTAGAAATCAGTGGTACGGTGTAGACTGTCGATGCGGCGTGTTTGATTTCCCAAAGTTAAACAATCATTAATTATGATTATTGGAAGATTAAAACTAAGTGGAGTTTTAATGAATCTTTAATTAGATTAAAATGTGAACGTTATAATTCAAATTATGAAATTTGGGAAATGTTCGAGATTGGAGTACCACTAGTTTTACTCCAGGTGATAGTTAAATCTTTAATTAGATTTGAATGTGAAATGGTAATTAAATCTACTGATCTAACACCGTGGTGTTAACTATGGAGTATAACCAGTTTTGCTCCATGGGATGAATAGGTTGGGATTGGAAAAAAAAATAAGTGATTTCTTCGGTCAGGTTTGCTAATCCTGACCCGTTTGGAAAAAATTTAATTTGGTTTAAATTGTGAAAAGAATATTTGAATAAAACAATATTCTGGATTGGAATGAGGCATATGTTTTGTTTTTATTGCACTTGTTTATAAGATATGTGAGTTATTCAGAAAGACCGGGTTTATCCCATTCTGAATAATTGATGCGACAATAAGTCGACGATGAAGACAGTGGTTGAAGGCTAGAGATCTTCACATCGTTTGGATGATTACTGATGTCTTGATTGGGTCGGATACCCGAGACAAATAAATAAGTGGTGATCGTCCGGACGTACTTGGAGATCGACCGGATATGCGAGGGCCGCTCTCCTGCATTGGACATATGGGATAAGGAATAAGGTGCCTCCGGTTTTGTTCAAACCCATAACGGACTGGCAAATGGATGGTTTGTCTGACATTGATTATTTTATACTGTATTTGTTGATCTCTGCTAAATATATATTTGTTTGGTGGTGGAATATTTATTCTCTTGCTTAACACCCTTCTCTGAAACGTATGAGCTTAGAGGTTATATATTGGCGGAAATCAGTGGTATAGTATGGAATGAAAGTGTGGCATGCTGAGATGCAAATGATCAAGGCTTTTGTTGAAAACCAGAGTCTTGTGGTTGATGATCAAAGCACAACTTTAATTGGCAGAGCTTTGTGTAGCATTAATTCACGAGCTTCACACCCCGATATGAACTGGAAACGTGATGAGGACTTTAGGGAAATGGACATATGTTAGTTTCTAGCCAGGAGTAACACCATGGTATGGATTCCAGACTGTTTACTCATGTGGATGTTGCTTATTGTTACTGGATGATGGATTGCGAGGCGCCTCATATATATCGTTCACTACGGGATCGACGGATGTTATGGTCGATATAGTGACCAGATTTTTATGCCCTATAGGGTAGGCTAACATATAGTTTATGGTATTGCCAATCATCGACAGATGACCGACCCTGTCGCTAACCGCAGGTGTAGTTGCGGTTGTATCCTGAGGCTCGGGCTAGAGAGTCTCGAATTGGTAAGGACGATCGCTTGCCTTGGTTCATAGATGGAAACCCAATTTCCAATATGTGATTTCACGATTTTATTTGTGAATATATATTTGGTGACATAATATATGGGTACCTACGCCGCCTATGATTGATTTATATTTAAAGTTGATTTCTTCACTTATAGTATAATAAAATATGAAATTTCACGTACCAAGCATTTTTGGCTATTATAAGGTAAAACTCTATCCTCCGGCTTGCGTTGCATTGTGTGATAGGACCTGAGTCTTCTAATAGCTTCATTTTTCTATTTAGCATTGCGCTGTATGTTTTATGCACTGGTATTCTTGGGGTAAACCCGTTCCGTGTTATGCGGCGTGGTACCTTGATTTATCTAACTTAAAATCAAGCTAATAACTGTTTTAGTTCTCATACTAGTCCCACAACTGACCTGGAGTTTATTGTTTTAACCTAAACTCTACGTGCCCATATTTTCCATACGGGCAGCTAGTAGTTTTAGTTTTCGCAGATATTTCTTTTCCCAGAATCCTGGATTTTGAAACAACCCAAACATCCCCTTTCAGGAAAACCCGGATTGGGACGAGAACACGAAAAATCAGAACACAAACTGAAGAACATTTCATTGCTTATTACAACAGTTTACATCAGAGTACAAGAATATATCAGAGTATGAATACATATTACAAATTTGGAAATACAATATCAGAGATTAAAAAATTACATAGCAGCTGAAAATAATACATAAGTATAATGCATAGCGGAAAATAACAACTGACACAACTGAAAGTGATATACAAATACAAAGCTTTCCGAATATAGCTCCAACTATAATCTAGGATTCTGTTAAATAGAAATCTGCAAAACCAAAACTACTGACTTCCCATGTGGAAAAAATGGGCACATGGAGTTTAGGAAGGAACAATAAACTCCAGGTCAGTCATGGGACTGGTATGAGAACTCAGGACAATTTTTAATTTTATTTTAAAATTAGGTAAATCAAGGAACATGCCATATAACACGGAACGAGTTTACCCCCAAGAATACCAATGCATAAATAAAAAACGCAATGCTAATTAAAGAAAAATGAAGCTATTATAAGACTTAGGTCCCATCATACAATGCAACACAAGCCGGAGGATAGAGTTTTACCTTATAATAGCCAAATATGCTTGGTACGCGAAATTTTTCTTTTATTATTATTATAAGTACATAGTGTAGAAATCAATTTCGAAAGTAAATGTATCAATCATAGACGATATAAGTGTCCCATCCCACTATATCGCCGTATATAGGTTTACAATTAAAACTGCAAAGCTCGTATTGGAAAGTTGGATTTCCATCATGATGGCTCATGACTCGAAAGATCTATCGCGTAGTGCAATACTCAACGGCTTACGTCCCGCTAGAGGAATCACTGCAATGCACATCCGCACTATATCTAGGATATCGAGTATCTTCGCGACTTACATCCCGTGCATGAGAGAGCGCCGCTTACTCTATCCATATGGGAATCGAGGGTATATGCCCTATCCCTCTGAGCGTGGAGTGACCACACCCAGCTCATCTCGATCGACCGAATCCATACTAATATTGACAGCATACTGATCTGACCATCAGTTCACCATCATAATGGTGTGTGCGGCTCGCGATGTCACGCTACAAAAAGCTATGCTTTGATCATCATCCACAAGGATCTGCTTTTTAACAAAAGCCTTGATCCATGCATCTTAGCTAGTTAGATTGTCAATCCATACCATACCATTGATTTATGCCAATATATAACTTCTGAACTCATACATCTCAGAGAAGGGTGTTAAGCAAGAGAATAAATTCTCCCCCACCAAATAGATATATATCAGTAGAGATCAACGAATACAGCATAAAGGAATACAACGTAATACTTACAATCCATTTACAAGTCCGTTCTGGGTCTGAACGAAACCGGTGGCACCTTGTTCCTCGTCCCGTATGTCCAATATAGACGATAGGCCCTCGCATATCCGAACAATCAGGAAGTATGTCCGGACGGCCACAACTATAGCCCCTTCAAGGTAGCTACTCCCATCGTGGACATCAGTAGCAACTCATCCATTAGATTTTAAGAACGTCGTTCTTGCACCGTCTTCAATCTCTTGGACGATTAGTCGTCGTATTCATTATTCAAAATGGGTTAAACCCGGTCTTTCTGAATAACTCGTGTAATTTATAATCAGGTGCTACAAAAACACATCCAACCCCTCATTCCAATTCAGAATATTCTTTTAATAAAAAATTCACATTTTTAGGGAAAGGTTCCCATTAATTTTATCAAAGATAAAACCTTATAAATATATTCTTTTTAATCTCAAAAATCATTACTTAATGATTATTCGAATTTAAGGAATTAATCTTATCTTTAACTGGGTTAAAGAACTAATGTCTTTTAAAACACGGCTTACGATGAACCTAACTCTTCTTCCATTAACTATGGAATCTTAACGGAAATCATAATGGTGTATAATCGATATAAATTCCCGTATCATACTAATAATATAAAAGGAATAGCGGCAGTTCCTTTTATATTCCACATATAGTATCGATCTTCATTCACAGGAGCTCATCTCGATTATTACCGACTCGAATTCCATTCAATCCCAATTTAATATATTAAATTGGAAAACTTTAGTTTGGAAAATTCCCATTTAAATCTTAATAAAAGATTTACAAATTCCAAATTATTTCTTCATTATTAACTGGGTTAAAGAACAAATGTTATTTAAAACATTTTTAGCGATAAACCCAAATCGAATTTGAATTCAATTCCAATCAAATATTAATTAATGGGTAAAATTTCCTAAATCTTAATTAAAAGATTTATTCTTTTCTAAACTAGGTTTAAGAACTATGTTATTAAAGACACCATTCATGACAAACCAAAAATCCAATTTGACATTAAATATAAGGTTCTGAATAGAAATTATATCGTCTTATACTCAAAATCAAATTCTGAAACCAACAAATATTGTATTGGGAATAACGATATATATATATATATATATATATATATATCTTCCAAATTCCTCGCAATATTCGTATAATAACAGAATCCAATATCAAAATATTCCGAAGATAATTTCAAATCAAATCTATTCCAATATATATAAATATATATTGGAAAATTCTAGTTATTTTAAAATCAATTTTAAATTCAATTTTTTTATTTCTAAAAATAATTAAATTATTATTCTAGTTAATAACTTGTTCATTTCGATAATAATGTATTTTTATCTTTATAAAATTGGAATTTTTCATCAAATATTTTTTAAACCATTTATTATGATTTTACGTAATTTTTCCATATTTTTAATAATTTTATTATCGCCCGTACAGTCAATTTCCAATAATGGCCACCGAACTGCATCCATAGCGACCTTTTCTGAAATTGATTTGGACATATCTCCAAATCTATGTGTTGATTTCAAATCTCTTATATTCATTGGAAAGCTCTTTTCGATAAGGACCCAACAGTTCCGGTTTTAGGAGAATCCGGCGGTCGGATTTCCTGTTACAACAAATTGAAGTTAATGGTCGAAATTCGCGAACAGTCGCTGCGCGGCACGTTCTATTCGGCCATTAAATATTTATAATATATATTTATTTTATACATTTCGTCAATTTCCATAAAAATGTATTTTACAAAATATTTATTAATTTATTCGTTTTAAAATGATTTCAACTATATTTTCAATTTTATATTAGAATTGAATATTCTATATATTTATCATATTAAAATGAAAATATATTCTACTTTGCTATCATGTATATGATTTACATTTTAATAAACAAAACGTACATTAAAAAAATGATCATTTTCTACTTTGCTATCATGTAAATGATTTACATTTTAATAAACAAAACGTACATTAAAAAAATGATCATTTTCTACTTTGCTATCATGTAAATGATTTACATTTTAATAAACAAAATGTAACGGCCCAAACTTTTGGTCAGTTTAATTTGAATATTTAATTATGTTTTAAATATTTTAATTTGAAATATTAATATTTTATTCGTTATTAAAAACGAAGTTAAAACGTTATAATTTATATTTAATTATAAATGAGCTCGAAAACGACGCTATAGTTCGAAATTTTCGATTTGAATTTCAATTGAAGATATAGGATCCGATATAAATCGGAATTTCGTGAAACAAGAAACGTTATGATCAAATTGATGATAATTTTCTAATGAAAGAGAAAAATCGAAATTTCGTTGTAAAAATTGTAAGATATGTCCAATTCAAAATTTAAAATAGTCGCTATAGAAATCGTTTATAAACGATAACGTTTATTTTATATATTTAATAACGTTTTCTATATAAGTTCGATATCGGTCGACTCAAACTGGTTAATGCGGAGTTATAATTCGATATTTACCAAATTTGAAGTGTTATGATATTTCATACAGCCATATCTAACGATGATAATAATTTATTTATTTTGAATTTAATAGTTTTGGAATTTCTTTAAATATTTATCGATAATATTTTATAAACTATTTATATAATTTTAAACCAAACTATTGTCATTTTTATTTATTTGGGTATTCAATATACATGAGTTACGGTGGGAAAACCATATCAGTTGCTTGAACATACCGTTATTCTGAAGCCAAACTTAAATACTGTCGTGAACATTTCAAAGCATATTATCATATATATATACAAGAGAACCAGAAAGATACAATAAAGTAAAGGAGAAAATGAAGAACTAAATCCAAGGAAAAATCATTTAATCCAATCAAAAACTAAGCTAAGCAGTATATATTTTCGGCAGCGAATAGAAATTTCAAAACCCAAAACTCATTCAAGATCAAAGCAAGGTATCACTGAAAAAAAAAATATATAACAAGAGACTACAAAATCTTGTTCCAACCAGAATTTAGCAAACTTCATGAATTTGATATATACAAATTCTACATTAATACCGAATGACAACACATGGCAACCAAGGACAAATTTGTACAAACCATGTGGTGAAATAGCAAATACAATTTTATTTCAAATTTGGCTGTACAAATCTACAAATATTTTGCCAATATGAAAATCCAATTTGCCCATTTACAACTCAGTAGCGCAGCAGACAAATTCCAACCAAATATATTACAAGGCATGGTATCAAATGAAACAAGGAAAGAGGAGAGTAAAAATAAAAATATTAAAAAAAATTTGAGAAACAGATCTTCCTTTCCATGTGCCTTCTGTACCTAGATTTGTGCCATCCCACCAAATCCTTTGACAAGCTAGGACACTTGCTATCTGCACAATGCAAACAAATTAAGCTAGTAAATAAATCAAAGAACAGTAGAAAGCAATTTCCCCATATAAACAGTGATCGAACAACAAACAAAAACAGATGTATTTATACATCAAAGTACAGCGTATAGCTAAAAGAGATAAGACAATGCATAGCTGGAAAACACTATTTTTATACATCAAATTTACAGACAAAATCCAAACAGCTAGATTATATACACAGTCGAATATAAACCCATACAGATTCTTGACTGAATCTACTTACAGTTTTAAGATCTTTAGATAGAATAAATGCATGAGTTCAATCACTGATTTTCTATCAGACTGCATTGAAAACACAATACGAATTCATCAATATATTTTACAAAGTGACAGTGGAAAGCACCACTGATGGAAAGGAAAGAACAGGGCAACTATTCTGCCGTCTACCCCATGCTAAAATTTTCCTTGAGCGGCAAGGCATTTCATATATAAATATAGGAGCGAGTCTGATATGTTCAGCTCATTTCAACACAGTAAAGAAATCATCCCAATTCTTTTTTCACAAATTTATACAACAATTCTCAAATATTTAAACAAAAATTACCGAAAGGGGAGTAGGGGCTATTCTCTGATCAGATGTGGAGCAACGTTGGATCGGAGCTCGCCTAAGGGCGTTGATGTTGAGAACAGATGGCGGGTCAACGGTAAGGATGATGGTGGTGGGGTTCAGGCCGAAGGAAGATCTGACGAGGGCGCTCGATTTGAGGGTGGTTGGTGGCGCTCCGATCAACGGGGAGTTGAGGGAACGTCGGACTTCTTTTGGGCAGCGTGGTGGCCTATTTCAGACGAGGAATAGAAATAAAAGGGGAATGAAGAAATGAAATGCGGCTGTTCTTTTTGAGAGGGTTTGCACGAGTGCACCGGTTTTGATGTGAATCTAGGTTTGAGGGTAACGTGTAGTATGGGCTACGGGTACACTGATCTGGCAATTTGGAAGCCCAATTCTAATGGATGAAAGTAACGGCCTATAAGGTTTATATATAAATGATTAGTTCAAACTTTAGAAGATTAAAAGTTAATTTATTTTATTTTTAAACTAGTATTAATTATAATATTTAAATTCACGACAGGGGTTTAATGATTTGGCCAGGGTTCTGAAAAGTTTCGTCACAGTTTGGGATAGAGTAGACACCGACGAAAGCGCTAAATAAAGGAATCAAGCTGTAATATTCTAAAACCGAGTAATTAGTTCGCTAAATTTAATTAATTTATAATTATTAGTTATTTAAAATTTAAAGTTAATTTTAAATGTTAACAACGGAATCATGTTTTATCAGAACTGGTCGATACACGATATACTGGAACTGTATTCATGAGCAGGACGGCACGGAACGGAGTTGAATAGAACTAGTTATAATTCATCTAAAACGAGCAGTGTTTACAGCGCAGATCAGGTGAGTTAACCTCACTCAGTTCCCACTTATAATGATTATAAGTCGGGTTTAACTTTTTCTGTTATGGCTGTTAATTGTTGATGGTTGTTTGAACGCGTGTTAAATAATTATATCAATTATTTGAATTAAACGGTTGTTTAATTTAAATAAAAGAACACCGTTATATTTTAACAATGATTTTCAAACAAGGTATTTTCCTTGTTGGTTATGTTATAATAATATGAACGTACTAAATTGGATGTTGAATGGCTGTTTTTAGTTGACCGTTAGCAGTAAAATTTATTGATTATTTCTATATGAACAATATATGAACGGTTGAACCTATACGACTGGATTATTGGATTGGTTGGTGATTGTGAAACCCAAATTCAACCTTTGTTTGGTTATCAACCAATTGTGCTATTGGTTGGGTAATTCATAGCGGATGGCCAAATTACAAACTATTTATTTAAGTTCGATTTACCGTCAGGTGAATCGAAAATAACGAAGTTAGGAAAATCAGTTGATAACTGAACGTAGATTTTAAAATATTTTTTTAAAAATAAAGTTTAAAAGGGAAATTTAATTCTAGAGTAAATTGAAGTTTTATTTAATTTAAGGAACTATTTCTTAAATTTCATTGAAATAAGAAATGGAAGTTTGAAATAAACTATGATTCAGTTTCAAAGGAAGTTTATGAAAAGGTTTGTGTTTAAACCAAAATTGGTAAATGGAGCTATAAAGTGTCTTGAAGCAAATATGGTAAGCTTAAATTTAAAAGATACTCAATATGTGGAGTAAAGGGAATCGAGATAGGAAAAAGGCTTTGTATTCAACCAGAGATGTAAGCGTTAAGTTGTAACTTAACGGTGAGTGTAATAGATGAGATTGAAATGCAATTTCCCAAGGGAAATGATTTAAAGAATTAGGAAAAAGGGTTTCTATAATTTGGTAAAATGTTTCGTAGTATGATTTGAAGAAAAATCCAGACGATGGACAAAGTGTTTTAAAGAAGTAAAAATTTAGAAGTTAATGTGTATTAACCATTTACTAAGATCATGGAATTTAGTGATAATCATATATTTAAAGGATGAGATTTCAAAAAAAGCAAGACGGTTTTATATAAACCATATTTTAATACCATGGTGAAGTGATATCAAAATGGATATGAGTTTTTGAATTACGATTCATATTTATCTTACGATAAGAACGTTGTTGATCAAGGTCTGAGAGGTAACAAAAATACCCCAACTTGAACGACTTCGGGATTGTCGAAGGATGGTATGAATCGTGAGAGGGGAGATGTTAAAGCAGACTATTTTTGGGAAATAATAAGTGGGTCGTTATTTGAAGAATTTCGATATACGATGGGTTTTAAAAATAAAGGGAATTAAAGAGGGGCGTGAGAATAGGAAATGATATTTCCGTGGTAACAAAATGGAAGGAGATTTTGTAACAAATTGTTTTACAATAGTAAGTGAACTAATCTCATCAGTATAAATGATAAGTAATGTGGTGGAAATGTTTTGAAAGATAGTAACGGGAAATTGGGCAGGACTTAAAGGTATTTCTTTTGAGTATATTTTATAAAATGATTTGAGAATATTTATCATAACATATATATTATCTTTGGTATCACAAACAATGTATTATTTTAATGGCCAAGTGATGCTATGGAATAAACCAATATATTTATTTTATTTTTATGACTGTTTATTTTGATAGTTAAATAACCGACTATCAAAATCATGCCCAATGCGCTGTTGGTACGGAAAGTCTGGGATCGAATTTATATTCGAATACCATTCCAACTAGCAAATACGTGAAGACGTCGATTGAAGACGGAGCAAGTGAAGACCGTGGATCTTCATAAGCGGAAGAATTACTTGACGAATTTTCTCTATGTTGCAACGCAGAGATATTCTGACGTGATTCGGTCGTGGTTGAGATATTGCGGATTGTAAGGAGTACTCGCTACTGATCCTTGGGGTGATTCCTATATTAGGATGCGGTAGGAGGGTAACTTCGGTTCATCCTGTTCCTGGATAACTTATATGGACGAGTGTATGACAAAGTATTTCCAAAGGACCACGTACGTTGATTTCTTCAAATGTATCCTAGTTGGTTAGCTCCCAGCTAGCGTATTTTTGTGATTGTCAATTAGTGATATCTGATGGCTCTGACGATGTGGCATTCAAAGTAAAAAGTGGTCAGATGTTAAAAAGGGAAATTCAAACCTCAAGCCTCATCAACCGGGAAATGACAAAAATCGGGCAGGCAACATGGCTATGTGGGTCGCTCCCATTAGGGTGTATAATCACCTATCTAGAGAAATTCCTTTTGCTTCTTTAATTTATCGATGCTGTCCCTTTTTCGGGAAGACGGTGGGTAGCTCCCAACCGTTGGTGATATACATTCGATACACTCAAGCGAAATGAGTGGTCGGTCATGTGTGGGCCGGGTTGCAAGACATTCTTGTTGAACCCAGTGTATTCGTCTCTAGAGATACACGTTCGGCAAGTGGTCCCATACCTTGTCATAGTTGGAAATCCAATCTCCAATAAGCGCCCGCGGTTTTGTTTGTATACTATATATGTAGAGCGTGAGATGCAAGTGTTCTACTAGATTTGATATTACTTATATTTAGACATTATCATAATATCAGACAAGATATTGATTTCAAAACTGTTTTGGGTTATCATAAGGTAAAAACCATCCGTATTTATGTGTGGATTTGGTCTTACGATTATCCTTTTCTTTTGAAAGGATTTTAACTTTAAAATCAAGTTGTGTGATACCTTAATACTGTGCGAGTTTATCTCACTCTGGTTCACCAGACTGACCCGGTGTTTTGTAAATGCTCGGGTTAGCCCGGAGTGTACAGGTTCAGGTTATCGAAGGCTGTGAAGAGACGAGCTGGAAAAGTCCAGATGTATGATATTATATGGCTACTATTCCGCTGTGTGTGGTATATGGGAATAGGTTAACTGTTCCATTGTGTGATGTACTCTGATATAGTAAGTTTTATTTAAAGCTCTCAATAAAGTTATTTCTGTATTATATTTTGTTCCGCTGCAATGTGAGACTCTGTGTTGTGTTAAACCCTCTTCTTCTTCTATTCTAATATTCTTTCTTTATTATCTCACCCTCTAATTTCTTTCTAATAACTATCTGGTGGTTTTCGATACTTGAGTTCTGACGGTAATGCCGGGTTTATGTATTATTGTCAGAATTCGGGCGTCGAATTCCTACGAGGTCGTTACACAAAACATGCATTAATAAATGATCATTTTCTATTTTGCTATCGTGTAAATGATTTACATTTTGATAAACAAAACATGCATTAATAAATAATCATTTTCTACTTTGCTATCGGGTAAATGATTTACATTTTAATTAATAAAATCTCTTTAATGAATCAAATACACAATAAAAATATAATTTTTATTGTCTAATCTTTTTATTTAAAACATGATTCTTTTTAATGATTTTATAATATAATAAAAATGTAATTTTCATTGTTTAAGCATTTGTTTAAAACATTGATTATTTTCAATCATTTCTACATACACAATAAAAATGTATATTTTAATGGTTAACATACTCTATTTCAAACAATGAATATTTTGTTAGTTCATACATTCAAAAAAAACGATATTTTTATTGTTTAAATATTTTTATTCATCACAAGAATATTTTATTCAACACATAAATATTTTATATCCTTTACGGAATATTATTTTAAAATATTTTTTATTTTTGAAATTGAAATGAGACCCAATCAATTACCATATAATGTTATTTATATGGATTTCATACATCGCATGTATACAACAATAATGATAAACAATCATTAAAAATTCATACAACATCCAGAGTGCAATTTACAACTGTGTGAGCATTAATATAAATAAATAACGCTCATCACAGACTGTCAATCTATCGATTGACATACAACTAAATATTGGAAATCAGTGTATGTCAAATATCATCCCTAAACCCGTGTGGGATTTTCAAACAACAACAGCTTATTTATTTGTGCAGTTGGGCGATGTGTATAATTTATCTTCCCAATCCATATCAAATAAACGGGTGTACATAAACAAATCGCCTGATTTATAAATGAATATTTTATTTCTTTTCAAGATAATTTTATGCCGTTCATGTATACGTTAAAAATATAATTTTTAAAGATAAAATATTTTATTCTACAAATGAATACAATATAGTAAATATACACAATACAGTCAAAACAAACAACCAAACATCCATGGTTTCAATTAAAGGTGTCGGGTGCTACTAAGCACCGTCTGCATCCTAGTATATATTTAACTATAAACAAAATTAGAGTGAGAAGTTCTCACCTTTGGTTTCCACTCTGCCATTCTTTGATTTCACGGTTTGGATTTATTCCAGCGCATTGTGTTCTTCTCCGTGATTTCAACGTAATATGTTTCGTGCAGTTTATATTAAAAATCACATTTTTAACAATGCTGTATATATTTAAAAATCATAATTTTATAATGTTACTCCATATATAAAAATCATATTTTTATACTGCTACTGTATATATAAAAATCACATTTTTATCTTTCTAAAAATTATTTCATAGCTACGATAAAAATCATATTTTTATCTACTAAAAATTATATTTTTACATAACTAAAAGTCCTATTTTTATATCATTAAAAATCATATTTTTATATAAATGAAAATCATATCTTTATTCTAATACTATATATATAAAAATCACATTTTTATTCTAATGTTATGCATATAAAAATCACATTTTTATTCTAAAGTTATGCATATAAAAATCACATTTTTATTCTAAAGTTGTGCATACAAAAATTACATTTTTATTCTAAAGTTATGCATATAAAAATCACATTTCTATTCTAATGTTATGCATATAAAAATCAAATTTTTATTCAAAACTTATGCATATAAAAATCACATTTTTATTCTATGCATATAAAAATCACATTTTTATTCTAATGTTTTGCATATAAAAGTCACATTTTTGTTCTGAAGTTATGCATATAAAAATCACATTATTATTCTAATGTTATGCATATAAAATCATATTTTTATTCTATTGTTATGCATATAAAATCACATTTTTATTTCTCTATCTTCATAATAAAAATCCTATTTTTATTCCTATGCTATTTATATAAAAATCATATTTTTATTTCGAGGCTAAGTATATAAAATTCATATCTTTATTCCAATGCTATATTGAAAGAGATCATACTTTCATTAACAAAGAAATCATACTTTCTTTAACAAAGAAATCATATTTTCATAACGATGTTCATAGAATAAGAGTCATATTTTTAACTTGCCAAAAATATTTTCTTCCTAGGATAAGAATCCTATGTTTAACTGACCCAGATGATATTTTTACATAAAACTAAAGATCATAACTTTATGTAAATAAAAATCATAACTTTATGTAAATATAAATCATAACTTTTTATAAATAAAAATCGTAACATTATGCGATTAAAAATCATATGTTTATGTGATTAAAAATCATATCTTTATGTTTGTTACACCAATTAAAAATCACATTTTTGATCTCATAAATGAATAAGAAAAAAAGGCTTACAGGCGGTGCTGAGGTGGCAGGGAGGGGCGTAGGCGGTCGGAGAGGCTGCTGTTGGTCGGTTGCGGTAATTTGAGGCCTTGGAGCTTTGGGGTTCCGGTTTTTTTATAAGAGGGAGGAGGAGAGGGGAGATCGGAGGAGTAGGAGGAGGTGAGAAGGGGGAAACTCAAAGAGAAAGGAGAGCGACAGCGTGGTATTGAGAAATAGAATTAGGTTAAGGAAGTGAAAAGGATATTATATAGTGGAGGAAGGTTGATTTGTTTTCACGTTGGAAGAGGAGGGTGCGGCATAAACTTTTGCTGAAGAAGGAAGTGATTAGGGTTAGGGAGGGTTGATATATTATATAGGATAGGGGAAATATTTTTTTATTAGTTTTATATATTTTATTTTGTCCAATTTATGCTTGTTTTCATGGTTTAAAAATCCGTGTGATCACATACGGATTCTGTTTTCGATGAAAATTGACATGCAGCTACTCTTCCGCATTACGAACCCAACGGAACTGGTTTCGTCTAATTCCGAGTCCGTATGTACAAACAACGAATTTTTAATGTTAAAATGTTGTCTGTTTTTCACTTTAAAAATCACTCCCGTCGCATACTAATTCTGAAAATCATGATATTTGGAATCCTACCATTATTCGACGCTACGGATTCAATAAAAAAATTCGTCAAATTCCGAGGTTTCTCAATAATGTTCCTTTGTAAAATTGCTCAAATTAGCTTCAAAAATACAATTTTAGCGCACCCTTTCTTCTTGTATGCCCAAACGCTAACTCCAAAAATCATAGCCTTTTGGATTTAACCATTATTAGACGATACGAGTCCAAAAAAAAACGAAATCGAATTCTGAGCTTCCTAGTACAATTTCCTTTTTAAGGGCTATGCGATGATTTTAAAATTCAAATTTTTAAAATTTCCAAAACAAAGCTTATAAATCAATTTAATAATTTTTCTAAGTTTGTTTTAAGTCAAATAAAATATAAAAACTAATTTTAAAATTGTTCTCAAATTTTATTTAGCAAAAATAACCAATTTATATTTGCATATTCATTGAAATAGCTTAAATCAAAATTTTAAATTGGTTCTGAAAATACGGGTTGTTACAATCTCCCCCACTTAAAATCTTTTCATCCTCGAAAATGATCGGGGTTGAAAGTTGTTTAAGTAACCCATCAAATTTCATTCTGGCTTTCATTCTTCAACTTTTCAGTTTCTAAGAATTTTCTAATTTCTCAAAAATTTGACTAACACGCTAAATTTTCGATTTTTTTTGCCATAAACTCCTTTGTACGGGGAGACATTTAAAACCGCAACTAGCCTCACAGGGCCCTCACCAATCCGAAAGAAAAAGAAAAAGCCAAGCGGCTAGCCAATCGGCTCATAAGATCATTAAAATCTAAACAAAACAGTAAACATGTACCTGTTTGTCGGTTATACAATTTTATTCCTCTTCTCTAGCCTCCTTGCTATGACCTATTCAATATATTTGCATGTACATGTATGCAATTTCAAGAAAGTTTTAATTTAGTTCAATATTTGATTCAATTTGGCTAAATTTACCATTCTTTCTTATATTGGTTAAATGAATTATCATTCCAATATCTTAATTTGTTAAACTAATTATCAAACATCACAACCAACAATAAATTAGTTGGTTAAATTTCAAACAAATGTCTTTCTATATATATATATATATATATATATATATATATATTCGAAAATCAAATTTTTGATGCAAATCACAACAATAGACCCTATTTATGTTTTGGTTCTCACACCAGTCAGTTGGAAATAAATAGATATCACACTTTCGAAACTCGAACATAAACACTGATGATTATTTATATATATATATATATATATATATATATATATATCACCAAAATCATCTCCGGGTGAGTAGAGTGTGATTCTATATCTACCCAGTATATTTGAGACTTCGTACACACGCTAGCTAGGCGCATATGCAAAATCTTCATATACTCTGTAACAATCCGGAAAATACGAGCCAATTTAAAAATTTTTAATTGGTTATTGTAAAGAAATTTAAACAATTGAAATAGAATATTTTAATAAAATAATGAGTTAGAAATGGTGCGGCAGTTTGAAAATTTGAATTCAAACTTTTACTAACTATACCGGGTGCAAAATAAAATGGATTTTAGTGAAACCAAAAATATTTAAATTTGTTTATGAATATCTTTCTAACGAATCTGAAAAATCGAAGTTTAATAGCGAGAATCAAAAGTTATGGGCAAATGAATTTTCAGAAAGGTCGCTGTAGAGAATATATAGCCCTTGAAAATAGACATTTTGCAAACGACCTAGGAATTCGACGAAACCACTTTTCTTGGATCCGGGATGTTAAATTATTGCTAGGTTTCAAATGTCATAATTTTTGAAGCTAGTATGTGAGCGTGGCAAAAGAAAACGTATTTGGTTGATTTCTATTAAATTGGATCGACCAGAAAATGGCTATTTTTCGAATGGTCTCGGAATTCAACGAAACTAGTTTTGTTGGGACCGTAGCATCAAAACATAGCTAGATTTATTTTTCTGGAATTTTTCGAATCAGTTTGTGGCCCTGGCAAATTGAAATGTACGTTCAGATCGAATATTGAATGTTTTATACTTTAATTTGAAGAATAACTAACTATAACAGTCGAACTTGCCTACGAAACATATCCCATTGTGTTCGGGATGGGGGTATTTAGCTAGGGGCGACAGTCATTGGGTTTGAATTGGTGTTCGTAACACTATTTTAAAAATTAAATAAAGCATCGACCAATAGAAATTTTCCATTCATAAATTTAAAAATTTAAAAATATCTCAAACCCGCCATAAGTTGCTTTCGACGGAAACCGAGTTCGCCACTTCCTAGGCGATTTTTGATCAAACCACAGCGAATTACTCCATGCCCCAGTTCAACTTTTTGTAGATCTCCTCCTCCTCTTCAAATCCATACCTACCACTCCCCCTATCGTCGCCTCTACTTCGCGAACTACCCTCCTGAAGTTCGCCGTTTCCGTTTGCCGCCCCGCGTGATTCCGACCATCGATCTGGCCGTGACCACCCACCACCTGAGCGCCTCTCCAAGCTCTACATCGGGGTGCCGTTCGATTTCAGTATCGTGCAAGGGATTTAAGTAAAAATCGAAACCTAGTTTCGAAGGTTCAAAGAAAGGTGTGGCCTTTATTATATTTAAACTGAATATAACACTTTTAAGTGTTGCAATCTTTGAAAAATCGTATCTTTATCGTGTGTTAACCAAATTCGATAAAACAGGAAACATCATGACCGCAAGGATGCTCTCTAACTGTGTCCGAGGATTTTTCTGAGCTTGCTAGGATTTTAGAAAAGCAACAACCAATGTGAGATTTCTAAACTGAAATGCGAATGGACATGTGTTGTACAAGTTATATAAGCTAAATATAAATTATATACGTGTTGTATACCTCATGTACATGCGTTGTATAAGTTGTACGAGCAAAGTGTGAATTATACATGCATTGTATAAATGATATGTGTGTTGGAATGGAAATAAAATAAATTTATATACGAATATACATATATATATATATACATATATATATATATACTCCCCTTGTCCACAAACCATGGGCGATATTTATTGATTGTGAATTGGTGTGAAAAATTTGGTGAATAATGCGAATGGTTGATAGGATTGTTTGTAGTTGGTATAGTTTGGATTGTGGTTGAAAAATACCATTGTGGTTGAAAAATACCCAATTTTGATTGAAACAAAATTTGAATAAATTGTGGAAAAGAAAACATACTCTCCTGCATGCGAATTAAATGTATGAAATCCCGATTGTCAAAAACCGCGAGGTTTTAAGGTAGACCGAGGAGCCGTACTCGGGACGGTGCCGGTTTTAAACACCCTGTCGTTATGCTGCCGAAATTTTCAATAATATTCATGTGTTAGAATTATTTTCATATGTTGAAACTATATTCATGTGTTGAAGCCGTACTCATGTGTTGAATAGAAATTCATGTGATGAATAAAATTCTTTGAAAAATAAAAACAACATTTTATCACATATCTAAACTATATAAACTAGTCGTGTTTTAAATAAATTGTTTTAACATTAAAAATCACATTTTTATTATATATATAAACTATAGAAATTATTCATGTGTTGAATAAAGGATTAGAACGATAAAAATCATATTTTTATCGTATGTGTGAAGTGGATAATATTCATGTGTTGAATATATAGATTGAACAATAAAATTTACATTTTTATTGTGAATATGAAATGCTTAAAATGTTCATGTGCTGAATAAATATTTTTGATGATAAAAATATCATTTTTATCATGTAAACGACTCGCTAAAAATATACAAGTGTTGAAAAAAATATTTGTTTGATATGAATATTATTTTTAACATTTGGGCGAACTAAATAAAATAGCCATGTGTTGAAATATATTTTTGTTTGCCAAAAATATCATTTTTATGCGAAACGTGAAGTGTTAAAAATAACCACTTGCTCAAATAAATATGTGTGGGTTGAACATATTATTTTTAACATGTGTAGGAAGTGTTAAAAATAACCATATGTGTAAATAAACCTTTGTTCGCTAGAAATATTATTTTTAGCTTAGTTTTGCACATATATATACATGTGTTGAACAGGAAGCGGATTAGCTGTTGAGTAAAGAATTTAATTGCGTGCCCGACCAACAGGTACGCCTTAATGAGTTGGATGTGCAATTTTATTATTATATCAACTCCTATGAATGCCATTGAATGCGAGGTGCTGGTTGTTCTATGTGTAATGATAAACATCGCCATAGGATAGTAACAATTAATTTTGAACTACACTACATGGTATACTTCTTGACAATAGGCATACTTCATCATATACCACATAAGCATTTAGAGCTTGTGTGACAAGGTTGAAGATTTACCATATGAGCGAGAGGCTTGTATGGCGATGACTATATATTATAGGTTGAACTGATGACTGATCGGGACTATATAAATTATAACGGTAAATTGCAAGATTAATAAAAACCCCACACGGGTCTGGAGATGACAATAAACACGTCTCTCTGGTCATTAAGGCACAAAAACCATTTATAGGGTGACGAGAATTTATTCTCTGGAGTTATGATCTATACACACTCCCCTGTGGACACCGGAACATATCACTATAAATATGTGCATGCTTATTAGGATTTATTGGGTACCTAAAACAGCCCAATAAATTTCCAAACCCCTTCCCATACAAAGGAGGTTATGGCGAAATTTTCCGAAATATAAAGGTGTTAGTGAAATGTTTGAAGTGAAAACGATATTGAAATCATCGAATGAATTATATATATATATATATATATATATTAAATTAAAACAAATCGAGGCCGTGCAATTCGCGTTTTGAAATCGTAACTTCAAACGATTATACCGAAAGATCCGACCATCGGATTTTCACGAAACTGGAACCGTTGGGTTCGCTTTGGGAATATCTTCCAACGATATAAACTTTGTTGAAATCCAATGGTTAGATTTTCAGATATGTGTAAAACAAATTTAGGAAAAACAACGCCAGTGCCTCGGCACGACCTGAAACGTCGTTTAATTAAATAGGGTCGTTTTTAAATAAATAAAAATGGCAATGTATCGTTATAAAATATTATAGACGATATAGAATGGAAATAAACCGACTCTGCTTGGTTTGCTTGATATTTGGTGGTTGAATCTGTTTGACATGAAAATTATACTAAAGAAATGAAATGTGAATGTCGAATGATTTAACCATGCGAAGAATTAATTTGAAAATCTAAATATACGTGGGTTATTTGAAAAGGCTGAGTTAATTCTCATTCAAATAATCGATCGACGGTTAAAAGTCAAAGAGTTGAAGATGGTTCAAGACTGACGATCTTCACATTGGATGGTTGGGCGCTACTGATGCTCATGATTTGAGTAGCTACCTTGAAGGAGTTGAAGTGGTAGCCGTCCGGACATATTGTTGATTGTACGAATATGCGAGGAATATGGTGCCTCCGGCTTCGTTCAAACCTAGAACGAACTTGTAAGTGGACTGTGTGTCTGACATTGGATTTTGTTCTGTGCTGATTGATCTCTATTAAATATATATCTGTTTGGCGGCGGAGAATTTATTATCTTGCTTAACGCCCTTCTTTGAGACGTACGAGCTCAGAGGTTATATATCGGTAGAAATCAGTCGCATGGAGTGAACTGCTTGTGTGGCACGCCTAAGTGGCATATGATCAAGGCTTCTTTTGAAAAGCAAAGTCTTGTGGATGATGATCAAAGCATGGCCTGTGTGGCGTAGCTTTGTGTATAGCGTTGATTCGTAAGCCTCACACCCCGGTATGAGTCAAAAACGGGATAGTGACTGCAGGGAGAACACGACGTTTCCTTCTAGCTATGGGTGATGTCAGTGACCTACCAGCCCTGAAATTTATATATTATTTTACCTGTGTGGTTGTTGGAATGCGAGGCACCTCGATTATAGGTCTGTAAGGACCGGGAAACGTGTGTTCAGGAATAACCAATCCTCAAAAGTAAGAGAGGACCGGCCCTGAAGAGCCAAGGATCACTGTGTGTGGTCCTGAGACATTTGCTGGAGTGTCTCGAACCGAGAGGAGCTTGCCCCTTGCCTCGACTCATGATGGAAACCCATTTCCAATACGAAATTGCGGAATTGATCGTATTACTAGTATGGCGACATAGTGGTATGGGTCATTTATGCCGTCTATTATTGATATTTATGATTGAATTCGCTTTTAAAACATATATGCACTAGTAATAATATCAAACACTTTTGTTTTATACGTATGAAGCATCTCTTGGTTATTATAAGGTAAAAACTCTATTCTCCGGCTTGCGTTGCATTGTGTGATGGGACCTGAGTCTTATAATGGATTCATTTATATAAAAAGCATTGCGATGATTTAATAATTTACTTTATTTCATGCACTAGCAATCATTGGAGTAAACCCGTTCTGCGAAAGTGGCGTGGTCCTTTGATTTGCCTTATTATTGTTGTTTAATTAGTTAAGTAGATTTCTCATACCAGTCCCATGACTGACTCGTAGTTTGTTTCATCTTGCAAACTCGGGTGCCCTTATTTTCACACGGGCAGCCCAGTAACAGGTAGCTGGTGTATTTTGGCTTTGCACCGCAGCAGAGGTGCACCTTTTGGCTCATGGCGAGGCTTGACTACACGGTGTCGACTATTGATTTTTCCGCCACTGCTGTATATGTATATGATCTGCCTCAGGTGATGTAGACTAATGTTTCTTTATGTGCTCTTTATGTATATGTACCGCTTATGGCGATGTAGACTGATCATGTATCTTTATGCACTAAGTAGTATCCTGCACTGTGCTCTCTGATGTTGTGATATATATATGATTCCGCTGTCATATTTGTGTAAATTATTCTATTTCCTGCTTATGCTATTATCTGTACCTTGCTAATAATGATTTATGTGTTATATTCCAATGATTATCCTTAACTCCGTAGCATGGGGTTTTGGGATCGTCTCAGGTGGTATCAGAACTTTAGTTAGCCTTAGTTCTGGAATTTAACACATTAAACACCCTGTCAGAATAGAATTAGTAGAATTCTAAGGCGAGTAGCTCATTAGAGATAGGACTAGTAATGTCCTTGAATGAGCGAAGCAGAATAGCAAAAATAATTTGATCAGTACATCGTTGTCTTTCCTTAAGTTCTTCTACTGTACCATATAATAAAATTATCGTTTCTGAGAGCTGACTCTTTCCTTGCTTATAGAGAACTTGATAAATGGCTACCAGAGCTGCAGCAGCTAGAGGAGGCCATGGAGGCCGAGGCAGAGGCCAAGGCAATAACCCCGCTGCAGAGGGACAATTAATACAACCACCAGCCGCCCAACCATTCGAGCTCGACCAAGTGGCCAAAAGATATAAGAATCTAGGAGGCAAAACCTTCTCCAGAACCAGTACGGTGATTGAGGCTTTGGCATGGTTGAAGACATGCGAAAAGATCTTGGGAGGCCTGAGGCTCGAAGATCAGGACATAGCATTCATGGGTGCCTGGCTTTTGCAAGACGAAGCAGAATTGTGGTGGGAAGCCATCACCATAGAGAATCAAAATGCAGGAAGGACATGGGATGACTTCAAAGAAATGTTCAAAGAGAAGTTCATCCCAGAGCAAGCAATTAAGCGCATGCATGATGAATTTGCAAATCTCCAGCAAGAAGACCTCTCTGTGCAAGACTATCTCAATAAGTTTACACAATTATCTCGCTACGCCCCAGAGCTCATCGCGACTGCTAAGTCCAAGAACAAGAGGTTCATCCACGGGCTAAAGCGTAAATATCAAGACAGGGCCATGAGCCACATTAAACTGGCATTTTCAGACTTAGTGGAGATGGCATGCAATTATGAGGACCTTGACCAAAGAAACCTTGATTTGGACCGCGCTAAGAGTCAAGCGGGGAGCAAACACAATCCCTCTACGAACCAGGCTGAGTCAAGCAATGTTGCATCCACAAATCTGCAAATTAGCAGGATGCCAAAGGGAAGCTTCTTCAATTTTGGAAAGATGGGGCACTATTCTAATGTGTGCACAGCCCCAAAACGGTAGAAGAGCAACTCCCAAGGCTCAAGCCAGAACTCTCCGAACCCTCATTCATGCTTTAACTGCCGCAGAACCGGACATCTCATCAAAGATTGTCCATTGCTTAAGAAGGCAGAAGTTGCACATGTGTACGACGGGGCCAACCCGCCGGTTTCTTCCGATGGAGCAGGTAAACCCGATGTTTTTGGTGGTACCCTTACAATTAAAAATATTCCTGTTTCTATATTATTTGACATGGGTGCATCACGTAGTTTTATTGCAAGTAACACTGTTAACAAGTTAAAGTTAAAACAAAGAAAGCTTAGAGAGTCGGTTGAAGTTCATAATCCAATAGGAGGATCTCTAGTTCTTAGTTCATATTGTAGAGTGCCAGTCTCTTATTCTTCCTATAAATATTCTTTTAAATTGATCACCATGGATTTTCCTGAGTTCGATATCATTCTCGGGCTAGATTGGTTAACACAATACGAGGCCAAAGTAAATTGTGCGGAAAGAATAGTAAACATTAAAACGAAACTTGGATATATTACTGTACCATGCCATGGTTCAAATCCAGGTAGAAAGGAATTTTGGTATGCGCTAGAAGTTATTCCCACTTGCTTAGAAAAGATTTCTGTTGTTAAAAACTATGCGGATGTGTTTGAAGAAGTCGAAAACTTACCTCCGCAAAGAGAAATTGAATTCAGAATCGATATAATTTCAAATGCCAGACTAGTGGTACATCCAATTCGAAGAATGACTCCAAAAGAAAAAGAAGAATTAGGCGATCAAACACGTCAACTGCTATGGAAGGGTCTAATTAGACCTAGCTTTTCTAGTTGGGGTACAGCTGTAGTGTTTGTCCCTAAGTCAGTCGGTACTCTCCGATTGTGTGTTGATTACCGAGACCTCAACAAACAGATGCTCAAAAACAAATACCCGTTACCCCGCATCGATGATCTGTTAGACCAATTAAATGGAGCGAGAGTATTTTCCAGAATGGGCCTAGCTACAGGTTTCCATCAACTGATAATTGCCGAAGAGTGTGTTCCTTTGACAGCTTTCAGAGGTCCAGACATATTTTACGAATGTTTAGTAATGTCGTTCGGCTTATGCAATGCTCCAGCCTACTTCGTGGATCTAATGAATAAAGTGTTCAGGGAAGTTCTAAATAAATTTGTCCTGGTATTCATCGATGATATTTTAATCTACTCTAAGTCGGAAGCCGAGCATGAAAGACATCTAGAACAAGTATTAGGGATTCTGATAAAAAAACGTCTTCAAAGCCAAATTCTCTAAATGTATCTTCTGGCAAGAAGAGGTGAAGTTCCTTGGCCATGTCGTGTCAAAGGAAGGAATTTCTGTAGATCCGAGCAAAATTACAGCAATTCAAGACTGGAAACAGCCTACTACACCCACAGAAGTCAGAAGTTTTATGGGCTTGGCTAGTTATTATCGAAAATTCGTTAAGGATTTTTCGAAGATATCTGGTCCATTAACAAAGCTTACAAAGAAGCACGAGAAATTTAAGTGGACTTCCGACTGTGAGGAAGCTTTCCAGGAATTGAAATCAAAATTGACAACCGCTCCGGTATTAACCATTATCGATGGTAATCAGGATTTGACGGTTTGGACGGATGCTTCTATTAGAGGTCTTGGTGCAGTGTTAATGCAAAGAGGCCAAGTAGTCGCTTATGCAAGCCGCCAGCTGAAACCACATGAGAAGAATTATGTAACTCATGACCTTGAGTTGCTAGCCATCGTTTTTGCTTTGAAATCTGGAGACATTACTTATTGGGTGAGAAATTCAAATTGTTTATAGATCATCAATCATTTAAGTATTTGTTCACCCAGAAAGATCTGAAGTAGAGACAGTAGCGTTGGCTAGAATTTCTCACAGCATATGATCTGGATATCCTGTATACACCGGGAAAGGCTAATGTAGTAGCTGATGCGCTCAGTTGAAAGAATGAAATCATTGTCATTTTATCATTACGTCTTCATTGAATGACAAGATCTCTGTTCTTCAGAAAACCGACAATTTTGTTAAAGAGATGATCAAAAGAATTCAAAAAGGCGAAGACTCAAGTTTCCAAGTGGATGGTGAGGGGGTTCTGAGATTAAATGGAAGAATTTGTGTTCACGATATCCCTGAACTCAAAAGAGAGGTGCTGGATGAATGCCATAAGTCAAAGCTTTGCATTCGTCCTGGAGTGAGTAAAATGTACAACGATATCAAGCGCACTTTCTGGTGGAAGGTGATGAAGAGGGACATTTCTTTATATGTTAGCAGATGCCCTACTTATCAACTAGTCAAGAGTGACCAACAAAAGCTAGCCGGACTGTTGCAACCATTGGAAGTCCCATGTTGGAAATGGGAACAGATTTCCATGGATTTCATAGATGGTTGCCCCCGAACCAAGAAAGGTAATGACAGTATTTGGGTGATCGTAGATCGCTTCACGAAGACCTCCCATTTCATACCTGTCAGACCCAATAGAACCGCCCAAAGTCTAGTACAGATTTATTTCAAAGAAATTGTTAAGCTGCATGGAATTCCCGTCAGCATAGTCAGTGATAGAGACCCATTTTTTGCTAGCAAATTATGGGAGGCATTCCAGACAGAATTGGGAACAAAACTGAATTTGAGCACTGCTTATCACCCCCAGACAAATGGCCAAACTGAGCGGGTGAATAGAATTCTAGAAGATTTACTGCGGGCCTGTATTATTGATTTTGGCGGGTCATGGGAAGATCACTTGCACTTGGCAGAATTCGCATATAATAACAGCTATCAAGCAAGCTTGAAAATGTCGCCATTTGAAGCATTATACGGTAGACCGTGCAGATCTCCCGCATGTTGGGTAGAACCTGGCAACAGACTTTTGTTGGGACCCGATATGATTAGAGAAGCATCAGATAAAGTTGATTTCATCAAGAAACGATTGAAAACCGCGCAAAGCCGACAGAAAAGTTATGCAGATTCTAGAAGAAGAGATGTAGCATTCGGTGTTGGTGATTATGTTTATTTGAAAGTTTCTCCAATGAGAGGAGTAATCCGATTCGGTAAAACTGGGAAATTGGCACCCATATTTATTGGTCCCTTTCCTATACTTAAACGAATTGGGACTCTTGCTTATAGGGTTTCATTATCTGATTGGTTGCCTGGAGTGCATAATGTATTTCACGTATCTCAACTTAGAAGACATGTGCATGACCCAGATCTTGTTGTAGAAGAAGCAACGCAACAGGATTTGGAAATTACTCCAGAATTAGCAGTCAGAAGAGAGCCGTTAAAGATTGTTGGCAAAGAAACTAAAGAGCTAAGGAGCAAGAAGGTTCATTTAGTTAAACTGCAGTGGAGTAGTGATCCTAGAGACTGTACTTGGGAGACTGAGGAAAGCATTAAGCAAGCTTACCCCAAATGCAGAGTGGACATCTCTGACTAACTCTGGTGCAAGGTACCTTTACAATACTTTGTATTTCCATCTTTGTTTCCTACTGTACTGTTGTTTCCTTTTCGGGGACGAAAAGCTTTAAGTGGGGGAGATTGTAACAACCCAGAAAATACAAGCCAATTTAAAATATTTAAATTGGTTATTGTAAAGAAATTTAAACAATTGAAATAGAATATTTCAATAAAATAATGAGTTAGAAATGGTGCGGCAGTTTGAAAATTTGAATTCAAACTTTTACTGACTGTACCGGGTGCAAAATAAAACGGATTTTAGTGAAACCAAAAATATTTAAATCTGTTTATGAATATCTTTCTAACGAATCTGAAAAATCGAAGTTTCATAACGGGAATCAAAAGTTATGGCCAAATGAATTTTCAAAAAGGTCGCTATAGAGAATATATAGCCCTTGAAAATAGACATTTTGCAAATGACCTCGGAATTCGACGAAACCACTTTTGTTGGATCCGGGATGTTAAATTATTGCTAGTTTTCAAATTTCATAATTTTGAAGCTAGTATGTGAGCATGGCAAAAGAAAACGTGTTTGGTTGATTTCTATTAAATTGCATCGACCAGAAAATGGGCATTTTTCAAACTGTCTCAGAATTCAACGAAACTAGTTTTGTTGGGATCGTAGCGTCAAAACATAGCTAGATTTATTTTTCTGGAATTTTTTGAATCTGTTTGTGGCCCTAGCAAATTGAAATGTACGTTCAAATCGAATATTGAATGTTTTATACTTTAATTTGAAGAATAACTGACTATAACTATCGAACTGGCCTACGAAACATATCCCATTGTGTTCGGATGGGGTATTTAGCTAGAGGCGACAGTTGTTGGATTTGAATTGGTGTCCGTTTGGAGAAACAATATTTTAAAAATTAAATAAAGCATCGAACAATAGAAATTTTCCATTCATAAATTTAAAAATATAAAAATATCTCAACCCCCCTCCCCCGCCCGTAACCTGCTCTCGACAGAAACAGAGTTCGCCACTTCCCAGGCGATTTCCGATCAAACCACGATGAATTACCCTATGCCCCAGTTCAAATTTTTGTAGATCTCCTCCTCCTTTTCAAATCCATACCTACCACTCCCCTTATCATCGCCTCTACTTCGCAAACCACCCTCCTGAAGTTCGCCGTTTCCGTTCGCCGCCCCGCCTGATTCTGACCATTGATCTGGCCGTGACCACCCTCCACCTGAGCGCCTCTCCAAGCTCTACGTCGGGGTGCCGTTCAATTTCAGTATCGTGCAAGGGATTTGAGTAAAAATCAAAACCTAGTTTCGAAGGTTCAAAGAAAGGTGCGACCTTTATTATATTTAAACTGAATATAACACTTTTAAGTGTTGCAAACTTTGAAAAATCGTATCTTTATCGTGTGTTAACGAAATTCGATGAAATAGGAAACATCGTGACCGAAAGGAGGCTCTCTACAGTCTAGAAGTGTCCGAGGATTCTTTTGAGCTTGCTAGGATTCTTAGAAAAGCAACGACCAATGTGAGATTTCTAAACTGAAATGTGAATGGATATGTGTTGTATAAGTTATATAAGCGAAATATAAATTATATACGTGTTGTGTACCTCATGTACATGCGTTGTATAAGTTATACGAGCGAAGTATGAATTATATATGCAATGTATAAATGATATGTGTGTTCGAATGGAAATAAAATATATTTATATATGAATATATATATATATATATATACACACACACACACACACTCCTCGTCCACAAACCATGGGCGATATTTATTGATTGAGAATTGGTGTGAAAATTTTGGTGAATAATGCGAATGGTTGATAGGATTGTTTGTGGTTGATAATGTTTGGATTGTGGTTGGAAAATACCATTGTGGTAGAAAAATACCCATTTGTGATTGAAACAAAATCTGAATGAATTGTGGAAAAGAAAACATACTTGCCTGCGTGCGAATTAGATGTATGAAATCTACATTGTCAAAAACCGTGAGGTTTTAAGGTAGAGCGAGGAGCCGTACTCGGGATGGTGCCGGTTTTAAATACCCTGCCGTTATGCTGCCGAAATTTTCAATAATATTCATGTGTTAGAATTATTTCCATATGTTGAAACTATATTCATGTGTTGAAACCGTATTCATGTGTTGAATAGAAATTCATGTGATGAATAAAATTCTTTGAAAAATAAAAATAACATTTTATCACATATCTAAACTATTTAAACTATTCGTGTTTTAAATAAATTGTTATAACATTAAAAATCACATTTTTATTATATATATATATAAACTATAGAAATTATTCATGTGTTGAATAAAGGATTAGAACGATAAAAATCATATTTTTATCGTGTGTGAAGTGGATAATATTCATGTGTTGAATATATAGACTGAACAATAAAATTTACATTTTTATTGTGAATATGAAGTGCTTAAAATGTTCATGTGTCGAATAAATATTTCTGATGATAAAAATATCATTTTTATCATGTAAACGACTAGCTAAAAATATACAAGTGTTGAAACAAATATTTGTTTGATGTGAATAATATTTTTAACATGTAGGCATACTAAATAAAATAGTCATGTGTTGAAATATATTTTTGTTCGCCAAAAATATCATTTTTATGCGAAACGTGAAGTGTTAAAAATAACCACTTGCTCAAATAAATATGTGTGGGTTGAAACTATTATTTTTAACATGTGAAGGAAGTGTTAAAAATAACCATATGTGTAAATAAACATTTTTTTCGCTAGAAATATTATTTTTAGCTTAGTTTTGCACATATATATACATGTGTTGAATAGGAAATGGATTAGCTGTTGAGTAAAGAATTTAATTGTGTGCCCAACCAATAGGTAAACCTTAATGAGTTGGATGTGCAATTTTATTATTATATCAACTCCTGTGAATGCCATTGGATGCGGAGTGCTGCTTGTTCTGTGTGTAATAATAAACATCGTCATAGGATAGTAACAATTAATTTTGAACTACACTACATGGCATACTTCTTGACGATAGGCATACTTCATCATATACCACATAAGCGTTTGGAGCTTGTGTGAAGAGGTTGAAGATTTATCATACGAGCGAAAGGCTTGTATTGCAATGACTATATATTACAGGTTGAATTGATGACTGATCGGGACTATATAAATTGTAACGGTAAATTGCAAGATTAATAAAAATCCCACATAGGTCTGGAGATGACAATAAACACGTCTCTCTGGTCATTAAGGCACAAAAACCATTTATAGGGTGACGAGAATTTATTCTCTGGAGTTATGATCTATATACACTCCCCTGTGGACATCGGAATATATCACTATAAATATGTGCATGCTTATTAGGATTTATTGTGTACCTAATACGGCCCAATAAATTTCCAAATCCCTTCCCGTACAAAGGAGGTTATGGCGAATTTTTTCAAAATATAAAGGTGTTAGTGAAATGTTTGAAGTGAAAACGATATTGAAATCGTCGAATGAATTATATATATATATATATATATATATATATATATATATATATATAAACGAATCGAGGCCGTGCAGTTCGCGTTTTGAAATCGTAACTTCAAACGATTATACCAAAAGATCCGACCATCGGATTTTCACGAAACTGTAACCGTTGGGTTCGCTTTGGGAATGTCTTCCCAACGATATAAACTTTGTTTAAATCCAACGGTTAGATTTTCAGATATGTGTAAAACAAATTAAGGGAAAAACAGCGCCAGTGCCAAGGCACCACCTGAAACGTCATTTAATTAAATAGGGCCGATTTTAAATAAATAAAAATGGCGATGTATCGTTATAAAATATTCTAGACGATATAGAATGGAAATAAACCGACTCTGCTTGGTTTGCTTGATATTTGGTGGTTGAATGTGTTTGACATGAAAATTATACTAAAGAACTGAAATATGAATGTCGAATGATTTAAACATGTGAAGAATTGATTTGAAAATCTAAATATACATGGGTTATTTGAAAAGGCCGAGTTAATTCTCATTTCAAATAATCGATCGACGGTTAAAAGTCAAAGAGTTGAAGACGGTTCAAGACCGACGATCTTCACATTGGGTGGATGGGCGCTACTGATGCTCGTGATTGGAGTAGCTACCAAGAAGAAGTTGAAGTGGTAGCTGTCCGGACATATTGTTGATTGTACGGATATGTGAGGAATATGGTGCCTCTGGCTTCGTTCAAACCCAGAGCGAACTTGTAAATGGACTGTGTGTCTGACATTGGATTTTGTTCTATGCTGATTGGTCTCTATTAAATATATATTTGTTTGGCGGCGGAGAATTTATTCTCTTGCTTAACGCCCTTCTCTGAGACGTACGAGCTCAGAGGTTATATATCGATAGAAATCAGTCACATGGAGTGAATTGCTTGTGCGGCACGCCTAAGTGGCATATGATCAAGGCTTCTATTGAAAAGCAAAGTTTTGTGGATGATGATCAAAGCATGGCCTGTGTGGCGTAGCTTTGTGTATAGCGTTGATTCGCGAGCCTCACACCCCGGTATGAGTCAAAAATGGGATAGTGACTGCAGGGAGAACACGACGTTTCCTTCTAGCTATGAGTGATGTCAGTGACCTACCAGCCTTGACATTTATATATTATTTTACCTGTGTGGTTGTTGGAATGCGAGGCACCACGATTATAGGTCTGTAAGGATCGGGAAACGTGTGTTCAGGAATAACTAATCCTCAAAAGTAAGAGAGGACCGACCCTGAAGATCCAAGGATCGCTGTGTGTGGTCCTGAGACATTTGCTGGAGTGTCTCGAATGGAGAGGAGCTTGCCTCTTGCCTCGACTCATGATGGAATCCCATTTCCAATACGGAATTGTGGAATTGATTGTGTTACTAGTATGGCGACATAGTGGTATGGGTCATTTTTGCCGTCTATGATTGATATTTATGATTGAATTCGCTTTTAAAACATATATGCACTAGTAATAATATCAAACACTTTTGTTTTATACGTATGAAGCATCTCTTGGCCATTATAAGGTAAAAACTCTATCCTCCGACTTGCGTTCCATTGTGTGATGGGACCTGAGTCTTATAATGGCTTCATTTTTATAAAAAGCATTGCGATGATTTAATAATTTACTTTATTTCATGCACTAGCAATCATTGGAGTAAACCCGTTCCGTTAAAGTGGTGTGGTCCTTTGATTTGCCTTATTATTGTTGTTTAATTAGTTAAGTAGATTTCTCATACCAGCCCCATGACTGACTCGTAGTTTGTTTCACCTTGCAAACTTAGGTGCCCTTATTTTCACATGGGCAGCCCGGTAACAGGTAGCTGGCGTATTTTGGCTTTGCACCGCAGCAGAGGTGCACCTTTTGGCTCATGGCGAGGCTTGACTACACCGTGTCGACTATTGATTTTTTTCCCCATTATTGTATATGTATATGATTCCGCCTCCGGCGATGTAGACTGATGTTTCTTTATGTACTCTCTATGTATATGTACTGCTTATGGCGATGTATACTGTATCTTTATGCACTAAGTAGTATCCTGCACTGTGCTCTCTGATGTTGTGATATGTATATGATTCCGGTGTCATATTTGTGTAAATTATTCTATTTCCTGCTTATGCTATTATCTGTACTCTGCTAATGATGATTAATGTGTTATATTCTAATGATTATCCTTAACACCGTAGCACGGGGTTTTGGGATCGTCTCATACTCGATTGTCTGAATTTAATATAAAATAAATAATCAAATATGTTTAATAAGATTTAAATTTTCAAAACAAAATTTGTTTTCTTTTTTGTTTTAGAATAACACTCTTCGGACTCATTCTAGGATACTACTGATCGCATCTCTAACGAGTCACTCTTATTGGACATTACTAATCCAATTCTGATGAATTCTGTTGTTCGGTTCTAATGTGTCTTGTTCTCGAAATCTGTAAACCATAGCTCTGATACCAAATGAAACGACCCAAACATCCCCTCTCGGGAAAGCCCGGATTGAGATGAGAACACGACAAATCTGAACACAAATAGAAGAACGTTTCATTTCTTATTACAACAATTTACATCAATGTACAAGAATATATCAGAGTATGAATACATATTACAAATTTGGAAATACAATACCAGAGGTTTAAAAATTACATAGCAGCGAAAAATAATACATAAGTATAATGCGCAGCGGAAAGTAACAATTGACACAACTGAAAGAGATACACAGATAAAAAGCTTTCCGAATATTGCTCCAGCTGTAATCTAGGATCCTGTTAAATAGAAATCTGCAAAACCAAAACTACTGAATGCCCATGTGGAAAATATGCGCACCCAGAGCTTATGAAGGAATAATAAACTCCAGGTCAGTCATGGGACTGGTATGAGAACTCAAAACAGTTAATAATTTTATTTTAAAGTTAGGTAAATCAAGGGACCATGCGTATAACACAGAATGGGTTTACCCCCAAGAATACCAGTGCATAAATAAACAACGCAATTTTAGTTAAAGAAAAATGAAGCTATTATAAGACTCAGGTCCCATCACACAATGCAACGCAAGCCGAAGGAAGAGTTTTACCTTATAATATCAAATATGCTTGGTATGCGAAATTTCTCTTTTATTATTGCTATAAGTGCATAGTGTAGAAATCAATTTCGAAAGTAAATGTATTAATTTTAGACGACATGAGTGCCCCATCCCACTATGTCGCCATATATAGGTTTACAATTAAAACCGTAAAGCTTGTATTGGAAAGTTGGATTTCCATCATGATGGCTCCTGATTCAAAAGATTTATCACGTAGTGCAATACTCAACGGCTTACGTCCCAGCTAGAGAAAACACTGTAATGCACATCCGCACTATATCTAGGATATCAGGTATCTCCGCGACTTACATCTGGTGCATGAGAAAACGCCGCTTACTCTATGCATATGGGAATATGGGGTATATGACAGGACCACAGCTTTAAGCTTTAAGCTCTGGACACAGCTTTAAGATTCGATCCAGAATCCTGCTCAATATATCTGCAAAATAACCTACTTGACTGCCCATGTGGAAAAGTGGGCACCCGAATTTGCAAAGTGAAACATACTACAGGTCAGTCATGGGACTGGTATGAGAAATCTTTAAATAACTTACCTAATAATAAGGTTGATCACCGGACCACCCGGCTAACGCGGAACGGGTTTACTCCATTGGATTGCCAGTGCATAAATAAAGTAAAACGTTAAACAACGCAATGCTTTTTAGAAAAATGAAACCATTATAAGACTCAAGTCCCATCACACAATGCAACGCAAACCGGAGGATAGAGTTTTACCTTATAACGGTCAAAAATGCATGATACGATAAAATGGATTTGATATTAATATTAGTGTATATATGTTCCAAAAACATTTCAATCATAATATATCAATCATAGACGACATAACTACCATATACTATCTCGCCATACTAGTTATACAATCAAAACCTCATAGGTCTTTTGGAAGTTGGATTTCCATCATGAACCAAGGAAAAAGATAGTCCTTACCGAATTCGAGAAAATCTAGCCTATGTCTCAGGCTTAGCCGCTACTGCACCTTGGATCTTCAGGTTCGGTCCACAATAATATTAGTGGATTAATAATGCCTAAACAATACGTTTCCCCGCCCTATGGGGCGTAAATAGAGCCACTAGGGACTCAAATAACCGAGGCGCCTCATTCCATCCACATAAGTAAAAATGCCTGGGTGTGTAAAACCCTGACACCACTTCTAGCTAGAAAGAAACACATGTCCTCTCTGCAGTCCTTACTCCCGTTTCTGGTTCATGCCGGGGTGTGAGGCTCGCGAAGTTACGCTACACAAAGCTATGCCTAAAATGGGCTATGCTTTGATCATCAACCACAAGGCTCTGCTTTTCAACAATAAGCCTTGATCATTTGCATCTTATCATGCTACATTGTCAATCCATACCATACCATTGATTTCTGTCAATATATAACCTTTAAGCTCATACGTCTCAGAGAAAGGTGTTATGCAAGAGAATAAATTCTCCACCAATAATATATATATATATATATATAGCAGAGATTAATGAATACAGCATAAAGGAATACAACGTCAGACATACATCCATTTACAAGTTCGCTCTCGGTCTGAACGAAACCGGAGACACCTTATTGCTTGTCCCATATGTCCAATACAGGAGAGTGGCTCTCGCATATCCATCGATCACTAAGTACGTCTGGACGATCACCACTTATTACCTTGTCTTGGGATGCCTCTCAATCAAGACATAAGTAATCATCTAAACGATGTGAAGACATCCGGTCTTCAACCACCGTCTTTATCTTGGACTTTTAATAGTCGTAGTAATTATTTAAAGTGGGTTAAACCCAGTCTTTCTGAATAACTCATGTATTTTATAATCAATAATAAAGTGTTGAAACAAATATTTGTTTGATATGAATAATATTTTTAACATGTGGGCATACTAAATAAAATAGTCATGTGTTTAAATATATTTTTGTTCGCCAAAAATATCATTTTTATGCGAAACGTGAAGTGTTAAAAATAACCACTTGCTCAAATAAATATGTGTGGGTTGAAAATATTATTTTTAACATGTGTAGGAAGTGTTAAAAATAACCATATGTGTAAATAAACCTTTGTTCGCTAGAAATATTATTTTTAGCTTAGTTTTGCACATATATATACATGTGTTGAATAGGAAATGGATTAGCTGTTGAGTAAAGAATTTAATTGTGTGCCCAACCAATAGGTAAACCTTAATGAGTTGGATGTGCAATTTTATTATTATATCAACTCCTGTGAATGCCATTGGATGCGGAGTGCTGGTTGTTCTGTGTAATAATAAACATCGCCATAGGATAGTAACAATTAATTTTGAACTACACTACATGGCATACTTCTTGACGATAGGCATACTTCATCATATACCACATAAGCATTTGGAGCTTGTGTGAAGAGGTTGAAGATTTATCATACGAGCGAAAGGCTTGTATTGCGATGACTATATATTACAGGTTGAACTGATGACTGATCGGGACTATATAAATTGTAACGGTAAATTGCAAGATTAATAAAAATCCCACATAGGTCTGGAGATGACAATAAACACGTCTCTCTGGTCATTAAGGCACAAAAACCATTTATAGGGTGACGAGAATTTATTCTTTGGAGTTATGATCTATATACACTCCCCTGTGGACATCGGAATATATCACTATAAATATGTGCATGCTTGTTAGGATTTATTGTGTACCTAATACGGCCCAATAAATTTCCAAATCCCTTCCCGTACAAAGGAGGTTATGGCGAATTTTTTCAAAATATAAAGGTGTTAGTGAAATGTTTGAAGTGAAAACGATATTGAAATCGCCGAATGAATTATATATATATATATATATATATATATATATATATATATATATTAAAACGAATCGAGGCCGTGCAGTTCGCGTTTTGAAATCGTAACTTCAAACGATTATACCAAAAGATCCGACCATCGGATTTTCACGAAACTGGAACCGTTGGGTTCGCTTTGGGAATGTCTTCCCAACGATATAAACTTTGTTTAAATCCAACGGTTAGATTTTCATATATGTGTAAAACAAATTAAGGGAAAAACTGCGCCAGTGCCAAGGCACCACCTGAAACGTCATTTAATTAAATAGGGCCGATTTTAAATAAATAAAAATGGCGATGTATCGTTATAAAATATTATAGACGATATAGAATGGAAATAAACCGACTCTGCTTGGTTTGCTTGATATTTGGTGGTTGAATGTGTTTGACATGAAAATTATACTAAAGAACTGAAATATGAATGTCGAATGATTTAAACATGTGAAGAATTGATTTGAAAATCTAAATATACATGGGTTATTTGAAAAGGCCGAGTTAATTCTCATTTCAAATAATCGATCGACGGTTAAAAGTCAAAGAGTTGAAGACGGTTCAAGACCGACGATCTTCACATTGGATGGATGGGCGCTACTGATGCTCGTGATTGGAGTAGCTACCAAGAAGAAGTTGAAGTGGTAGCTGTCCGGACATATTGTTGATTGTACGGATATGTGAGGAATATGGTGCCTCTGGCTTCGTTCAAACCCAGAGCGAACTTGTAAATGGACTGTGTGTCCGACATTGGATTTTGTTCTTTGCTGATTGATCTCTATTAAATATATATCTGTTTGGCGGCGGAGAATTTATTCTCTTGCTTAACGCCCTTCTCTGAGACGTACGAGCTCAGAGGTTATATATCGATAGAAATCAGTCACATGGAGTGAATTGCTTGTGTGGCACGCGTATGTGGCATATGATCAAGGCTTCTATTGAAAAGCAAAGTCTTGTGGATGATGATCAAAGCATGGCCTGTGTGGCGTAGCTTTGTGTATAGCGTTGATTCGCGAGCCTCACACCCCGGTATGAGTCAAAAATGGGATAGTGACTGCAGGGAGAACACGACGTTTCCTTCTAGCTATGAGTGATGTCAGTGACCTACCAGCCCTGACATTTATATATTATTTTACCTGTGTGGTTGTTGGAATGCGAGGCGCCTCAATTATAGGTGTGTAAGGATCGGGAAACGTGTGTTCAGGAATAACTAATCCTCAAAAGTAAGAGAGGACCGGCCCTGAAGATCCAAGGATCGCTGTGTGTGGTCCTGAGACATTTGCTGGAGTGTCTCGAATGGAGATGTGCTTGCCTCTTGCCTCGACTCATGATGGAATCCCATTTCCAATACGGAATTGTGGAATTGATTGTATTACTAGTATGGCGACATAGTGGTATGGGTCATTTATGCCGTCTATGATTGATATTTATGATTGAATTCGCTTTTAAAACATATATGCACTAGTAATAATATCAAACACTTTTGTTTTATACGTATGAAGCATCTCTTGGCCATTATAAGGTAAAAACTCTATCCTCCGACTTGCGTTGCATTGTGTGATGGGACCTGAGTCTTATAATGGCTTCATTTTTATAAAAAGCATTGCGATGATTTAATAATTTACTTTATTTCATGCACTAGCAATCATTGGAGTAAACCCGTTCCATGAAAGTGGTGTGGTCCTTTGATTTGCCTTATTATTGTTGTTTAATTATTTAAGTAGATTTCTCATACCAGCCCCATGACTGACTCGTAGTTTGTTTCACCTTGCAAACTTAGGTGCCCTTATTTTCACACGGGCAGCCCGGTAACAGGTAGCTGGCGTATTTTGGCTTTGCACCGCAGCAGAGGTGCACCTTTTGGCTCATGGCGAGGCTTGACTACACCGTGTCGACTATTTATTTTTTCCCCATTATTGTATATGTATATGATTCCGCCTCCGGCGATGTAGACTGATGTTTCTTTATGTACTCTCTATGTAAATGTACTGCTTATGGCGATGTATACTGTATCTTTATGCACTAAGTAGTATCCTGCACTGTGCTCTCTGATGTTGTGATATGTATATGATTCCGGTGTCATATTTGTGTAAATTATTCTATTTCCTGCTTATGCTATTATCTGTACTCTGCTATTGATGATTAATGTGTTATATTCTAATGATTATCCTTAACACCGTAGCACAGGGTTTTGGGATCGTCTCATACTCGATTGTTTGAATTTAATATAAAATAAATAATCAAATATGTTTAATAAGATTTAAATTTTCAAAACAAAATTTGTTTTCATTTTTGTTTTAGAATAACACTCTTCGGACTCATTCTAGGATACTACTGATCGCATCTCTAACGAGTCATTCTTATTGGACATTACTAATCCAATTCTGATGAATTCTGTTGTTCGGTTCTAATGTGTCTTGTTCTCGAAATCTGTAAACCATAGCTCTGATACCAAATGAAACGACCCAAGCATCCCCTCTCGGGAAAGCCCGGATTGAGATGAGAACACGACAAATCTGAACACAAATAGAAGAACGTTTCATTTCTTATTACAACAATTTACATCAATGTACAAGAATATATCAGAGTATGAATACATATTACAAATTTGGAAATACAATACCAGAGGTTTAAAAATTACATAGCAGTAAAAAATAATACATAAGTATAATGCACAGCGGAAAGTAACAATTGACACAACTGAAAGAGATACACCGATAAAAAGCTTTCCGAATATTGCTCCAGCTGTAATCTAGGATCCTGTTAAATAGAAATCTGCAAAACCAAAACTACTGAATGCCCGTGTGGAAAATATGCGCACCCAGAGCTTATGAAGGAATAATAAACTCCAGGTCAGTCATGGGACTGGTATGAGAACTCAAAACAGTTAATAATTTTATTTTAAAGTTAGGTAAATCAAGGGACCATGCCGTATAACATATAATGGGTTTACCCCCAAGAATACCAGTGCATAAATAAACAACGCAATTTTAATTAAAGAAAAATGAAGCTATTATAAGACTCAGGTCCCATCACACAATGCAACGCAAGCCGAAGGAAGAGTTATACCTTATAATATCAAATATGCTTGGTACGCGAAATTTCTCTTTTATTATTGCTATAAGTGCATAGTGTAGAAATCAATTTCGAAAGTAAATGTATTAATTTTAGACGACAAGAGTGCCCCATCCCACTATGTCGCCATATATAGGTTTACAATTAAAACCGTAAAGCTTGCATTGGAAAGTTGGATTTCCATCATGATGGCTCCTGATTCAAAAGATTTATCACGTAGTGCAATACTCAACGGCTTACGTCCCAGCTAGAGAAAACACTGTAATGCACATCCGCACTATATCTAGGATATCAGGTATCTCCGCGACTTACGTCCGGTGCATGAGAAAACGCCGCTTACTCTATGCATATGGGAATATGGGGTATATGACAGGACCACAGCTTTAAGCTTTAAGCTCTGGACACAGCTTTAAGATTCGATCCAGAATCCTGCTCAATATATCTGCAAAATAACCTACTTGACTGCCCATGTGGAAAAGTGGGCACCCGAATTTGCAAAGTGAAACATACTACAGGTCAGTCATGGGACTGGTATGAGAAATCTTTAAATAACTTATCTAATAATAAGGTTGATCACCAGACCACCCCGCTAACGCGGAACGGGTTTACTCCATTGGATTGCCAGTGCATAAATAAAGTAAAACGTTAAACAACGCAATGCTTTTTAGAAAAATGAGACCATTATAAGACTCAAGTCCCATCACACAATGCAACGCAAACCGGAGGATAGAGTTTTACCTTATAACGGTCAAAAATGCATGATACGATAAAATGGATTTGATATTAATATTAGTGTATATATGTTCCAAAAACATTTCAATCATAATATATCAATCATAGACGACATAACTACCATATACTATCTCGCCATACTAGTTATACAATCAAAACCTCATAGGTCTTTTGGAAGTTGGATTTCCATCATGAACCAAGGAAAAAGATAGTCCTTACCGAATTCGACAAAATCTAGCCTATGTCTCAGGCTTAGCCGCTACTGCACCTTGGATCTTCAGGTTCGGTCCACAATAATATTAGTGGATTAATAATGCCTAAACAATACGTTTTCCCGCCCTATGGGGCGTAAATAGAGCCACTAGGGACTCAAATAACCGAGGCGCCTCATTCCATCCACATAAGTAAAAATGCCCGGGTGTGTAAAACCCTGACACCACTTCTAGCTAGAAAGAAACATATGTCCTCTCTGCAGTCCTTACTCCCATTTCTGGTTCATGCCGGGGTGTGAGGCTCGCGAAGTTACGCTACACAAAGCTATGCCTAAAATGGGCTATGCTTTGATCATCAACCACAAGGCTCTGCTTTTCAACAATAAGCCTTGATCATTTGCATCTTATCATGCTACATTGTCAATCCATACCATACCATTGATTTCTGTCAATATATAACCTTTAAGCTCATACGTCTCAGAGAAAGGTGTTATGCAAGAGAATAAATTCTCCACCACCAATATATATATATATATATATATATATATATATATATATATATATAGAGCAGAGATTAACGAATACAGCATAAAAAAATACAACGTCAGATATACATCCATTTACAAGTTCGCTCTCGGTCTGAACGAAACCGGAGACACCTTATTGCTTGTCCCATATGTCCAATACAGGAGAGAGGCTCTCGCATATCCATCGATCTCTAAGTACGTCTGGACGATCACCACTTATTACCTTGTCTTGGGATGCCTCTCAATCAAGACATAAGTAATCATCTAAACGATGTGAAGACATCCGGTCTTCAACCACTGTCTTTATCTTGGACTTTTAATAGTCGTAGTAATTATTTAAAGTGGGTTAAACCCGGTCTTTCTGAATAACCCATGTATTTTATAATCAATAATAAAGTGCTATAAAAACACATCAAGCGCCTTATTCCAATTTAGAATATTCTTTTAAATAAAATATTCACATTATTAAGGAAAGGTTCCCCTTAAATTTATCAAAGACAAATTCTTTTAAATTTATTCTTTAAATCTTCTTTTCAAAAATTCATTAAAACTCCAATCTGGTTTTAATATCGAAAATCATTACTTTATGATTATTCAACTTTAAGAAATTAATATTGTCTGTAACTGGGTTAAAGAACCAATGTCATTTAAAACACAGTTCACGATAAAACCAAAATCATCTTCCGTTAAATATGGAATTTTCACAGAAATCAAATCAATATATAATCGATATAAATTTCCATATCAGACTAATAATATAAATGGAATAATGGCAAAGCCTTTTAAATTCCATATATAATTACGGTTTTCTTTTACAGAAGCTCATCTCGATTATTATTCGAATTCTATTCAGTTCCTGTTTAATATATTAAATTGGAAACTTTACTTTGGAAAAATTCCCATTTAAGTCTTAGTAATAGATTTATAAATTCCAAATTATATTTTCACTGTTAATTGGGTTAAAGAACAAGTGTCGTTTAAAGCATAGTTTACAATAAACCCAATTCACATTTTATTTTATTCTAATTTCTAAATATAATTGGAAACTCTAATAATCTTAATTAACAGATTTATTCTTTTCTCAACTGGGTTTAAGAACAGTGTTATTGGAGACACCATTCACAACAAACCCAAAAATTCAATTTATTTAATTCCCAATAAATATTAATTAATTGGAAAATTCCACTAAATCTTGATTAATAATTTATTCTATTTCTTTATTAAAATTATGTTTTCAAAATATTAGATTTTGGAAATTACTACTTTTTATTCTATTCATTATAAAATGAATAAAAACGATCGATAAACCCGGTCGGGTTAAAATGGCATTTCAACTTATAATAGGCTAAATATTCCAATTCATTACCATGTCCATTTACGGCTTATAGTGGGCTAGACCTTCCATATTAGGCCTACAACTTGCGGATGTTGGACATGCCAGTCGGGTCTAGGTAGACTTATCCCACAAGTTGGGCTTAACCTCGTGTCATAGCCCGCTTCGTATTTGCGCACTTAGATCTCTCGCATTAGGTTCAACATTAGTGGCTGTTGGATATGCCGGTCGGGTCCGGCCAGACTTCCACCACAAATGCAACCTAACTTCGTGTCAAAAGTGCAATTATAATTTTGAATCGTAATTATTTCACTGAAAAATATTCATTATTTTTAAACTATCTTTATATAAAAAATTTCTTTATTTTTAAATATTATTCTATTGAAAGTATTCTGAATCGGAATGTGACTCCATCAATTACCATATAAATTCGTTCATATGGATTTCAGACATTGCATGCATACATATATATATATATATATATATATATATATATATATATATAACAATAATGATAAATAATCAATAAACCATCCATTCACATCCAGGGTGGAATTAATAATTTTGTGAGCATTAAAATAATAAATAAATAATGCTCATCACAGATTGTCAATCTATCGATTGACAGATAACTAAACAGTTGGGACTAGTATATGACAAATATAATCCCAATACCTGTGTGGGGTTTTCAGCCAACAACAGTTCATATAAATAAATCATTGGATAATGAATCTAACCGATTACAATTCATTTTGAATTATTTTTTGTTTAACGAATTTTCATTTGTTTAAATTATAAATAAATAATTTTAATTTAATTTCACTACCATAATAACATTATAATGATAACGTTTTAATTTAGCACAAAGCATATTTTAACTTATGATAAATTTTCTAATAAAATTACATTTCTAATTAAATGACCTATTTATTTACAAAATATGTTTTAATCTAAATGACAAATTTATTTGACAAATATGTTCTAATCTAAATGACATATTTATTTGACAAATATATGTTCTAATCTACATGACATATTTACTTGACAAATATATGTTCTAATCTACATGACATATAAAGATGTAAATTTTAATATGTATACAAAACTAATGTATGCATGACATATAAAAATGTAAATTTTATCATTGAAAATCATAAATGACATTTCTAAATGAACATAATTAAACTTCATTTTTTGACAATTCTAAATGAACATAAATGTCATTTCTAAAAAGAACATAAATGATACTTCTAAATGAACATAAATGAAACTTCTAAATGAACATAAATGATACTTATATTTTTGACAATTTTAGTACAATAAAAATGACATTTTCATTTTACAAAACATGATCCTAAATAAATGGCATGTTTATTTTACAAAACATAATCCTAAGATAATGACATGTTTATTTCAACATAACATATACTAATAAAATGGCATGTTTTATTTAACACAACAAATACTAACAAAATGACATGTTTTGTTTTAACATAACATATACTAGTAAAACGACATTTTTATTCTAATGTAACATTTGCTAATAAAATAATGTTTTTATACTAATGTAACATTCTATATCAAAAATGATATTTTTGTCAAACTTAACATTTTATAACCAAAATGCTATTTATTTCTAATACAATATTTTTTAAAAAAAATGTTGTTTTATTTCTAAGTAACATTTTATAACAGAAATGTTATTTTATTTCTAATGTAAACAATTCTAATAAAAATGACATGTTTGATCTAAATAAACATTTCTACTAAAATGACATGTTTAATCTAAATAAACATTTCTAATAAAAATGCTATCTTTAACTTAAATAAACTTTTCCTAACAAAATTTTACCTTTAATTTGAATGAACATTTCCTAACAAAAATGACATGATTATTCTAATGTAATGTTTTTAACAAAAGAGACATTTTTATTCCAATGTAATATTTTTAACAAAGATGTCATTTTTATTCTAAATAACCATTTCTAACCAAAGTGATGTTTTTAATCTAATAAAACATTTTATAGCAAAATGTTATTTTATTTCACAAGCAACATTTTTAACTAAAAATGATATTTTTAACAAATGTAACATTTCTAACAAAATGATATTTTTAATCTAGTATACATTTTCTAACAAAATGTTCTTTTTATTCTAATGTACATTTTCTAATAAAATGTTCTTTTTATTCTAATGTACATTTTCTAATAAAATGTTCTTTTTATTCTAATGTACATTTTCTGACAAAATGTTCTTTTTATTCTAATGTATATTTTCTAACAAATTGACATAAAGAAAAAAATACAATGAAAATTATAATTTTCATTGTCTAATCTTTTTAATGAAAACAAAACTACATTAAAATGTAATCTTTCCAATCTATTCTTTTTTTATTGTAACTAAAATGACAATAAAAACGTTTCTTTTGAATCTATTCTTTTTATTGTAATCAATATGACAATAAAAACATTTCTTTTGAATCTATTCTTTTTCAAAAAGAAAATGACACCAAAATATGTTCTTTTTATTGAAAATGACATCAAAATATGCAAAACCCATATTTTATGTAATCAATAAAATGATATTTTATTGGAAATCTAATCTTGATAAAAATCCATTTTCATGTAATTCAAGAAAATGAGATTTTTATTCCAAATCTAGATTTGATAAAAATCCAAGTTTCATATGAATCATGAAAAAGTGGTTTTTATTACGAATCCCGATTCCGATAAAACTCATTTCCATGAAAACAATAAAAATTGTAAATTTTTATCGTTGATCAAATTTCATGTTCATAAATCAAAACAAAGATGAAATCAAATTTGATTGAAATAAAAAGTTAAACTTTTATTTTTAAATCCATTAATATTGATGTGATTTATTCATAAAAATATAGTTTTTATTGTATAATTAAACTTCGGATTTAGAGTTAGAATGAAGATTCCATCTTTATTTTAATTCGGATCTAAAATGAAAGATATAGATCTGAATGACAGAAAGTAAATCTGGAAAATAGAAGAACAATTTTACTGTAAACTATAACCGTATCCATAGATCTAAAATAAAATATGATTTTAACTGCAACGAGAGATTCAACCAAAAATGAAATTTCATTATAGACCTAGCAAATTATGAACATCAGAATACACCACAAACAACAATCAATGAATTCTAAATCACAAACATCGCAGATCTGAATTATCAACATACATACAATGATTTAAAAGCGAGTAATTAAAATTTAATTTAATTATTAAATCAGAATTCCCACCTTGTTCTCTATCAGATCTATAATTCACAAGGGCTCAGAATCTGTTCCACCACCGCCCGCATCCTCTCGCCACTCGCCGTCCCCTTTCTTCCAAGAAAGGAACCCAAACGCAGCCCCTTTGTGGTTAAAATTCCATCAATCCGTGAAAGTAAATATGATCTTAACCGTATAGAATTAAGGATCTGTAAGAGCTCTTGAATTCGGTGTTGGAGATTTTTTTTTTTAATTCGAAGCATAGAGGGAGAATTTAGGGATTCATTTTTGAATGTTTCAAGCCATTAAAAAAAAGAGGACGGCAGCAGTTCGAATAAGGTTTAGATTTAGGGTTCGATATTTTGTGTATTTATAATAAAACAATATTTAATTTCTAATTTTGTAAATAAATCCGTTAATGTGTCTTTTCACATATAGTAGTTTACAAAGTAATTTAATCAGCTGACTAGGCATGATGGGACCACACTTATTATTCATTCAAATTTCAAAAGTAAAGAGAAAGGGAATAAAAGGAAAAATGAATGTTTGATTCATTTTCTCTGATTGTTAAGTTATGCAACTTTTTTATATTTTACTTTATTCCTCACTTGTGTCTCTACATATGTAGTAGGTTACAAATGAAATAAATTCGTTGACATGACATGTCAATCTAATCAGCATTTATGCCTTATTCAAAAATTCAAAAGAAAATCACATAAGGAAAGAGAATAACGAAAAGTAATGAATGCATAACTTATTGTTAAATGCTAAAAAGTATGTGCCTTTTTAAATTTCAATAATATAATATAACATATCATGTGTTAAACATTTTGTATAGATAATTGTTAAAAGGTTTATGATATTTTATTTTTCTTCTGAATATTAACAACATGATGTAAAATATAAGGAAAACATATACATATATACGAAAGAAGACACATGACAATATAATGTTGGGAAAGAAATTATTATATTGGAGGAAAGAAACGAATGCATATTAATGAAGAAAGGAGGACACTTAAAACAAATGTAACTATTCACAATCTAAAATAAATAAATTAACTTAACGTTACACTTTGGATAGGCAAGGAATGTATCAAAGCGGATGGCTAAAGATATACATATGTATGTTGTCATAATTTGTTTCATTTGGAATCCACATTTTGTTTTAAATCAACCTATCAGCATATATTCATAAATATCATTAATAACATCCTAATTTTTCTTTTTAATCTAATAATGGAATTTTTAAATTCTGACACATTTTCTAACAAAATTTCCTTAAAATAAATTTTTAAATTGGTTCTGATTTTCCATGTTGTTACAATCTCCCAACTTAAAATCTTTTCGTCCTCGAAAAGGAACGGAGCTGAATGTTTTTTAACTAACCAACTCAATTTTCTTTCTTTTATCGGTTTCAATAATTTTATTAGTTGAACTAATAATCACACAACAGAATCATCAATCAATTAGTTGATTAGCTAAATATATATAATTTTTATATATTTAAAAATCATATTTTCTAAAATCGGATTACATACATAATCACAAATACGTTAATTATAAACTTGTCACTCTCAACTCATTCTAGGGCATTACTAACCACATCTCTAATGAGTTTTCTCATTCTAGGATGCTACTGATCCTATCTCTAATGAGTATTCTTTTATAGAATATTTCTAATTCTACCTCTGATGAGTCTTTTGTTCAGTTCTAACGAGTTGTACCCCAAAGATTTGAGCTAACCAGAGCTCTGATACCAACTGTAACGACTCGGATTTTGCCCGGACCTAATCGATCACTAAATCGACCAAGACCATTCGAATCCCGAATACGCTAACTTTGGGAATACAACACATCAGAATAAATAAAAGAAGACTTTTATAAACATTATAATAATGTTACATCAGAGAACAAAATTTCAGAGTACATCGAATAAATAATAATACAACGGAAGATTAATTTACAATATATATAATACAAAACAACGGAAAATAAATAAACTTATACAGCAGAAGGCTATCATGCTCTGGACACAGCTTTAAGCTTCGATTCAGAATCCTGCTCAATATATCTGTAAAATAAGCTACTCGACTGCTCGTGTGGAAAAGAGGGCACCCGAGTTTGCAAAGTGAAACAAACTACAGGTCAGTCATGGGACTGGTATGAGAAATCTTTACTTAACTTGTCTAATAATAAGGCTAATCACAAGACCACGCCGCTAACGCGGAACGGGTTTACTCCATTAGATTGCTAGTGCATAAATAAAGTAAATCGTTAAACAACGCAATGCTTTTTAGAAAAATAAACCATCATAAGACTCAAGTCCCATCACACAATACAACGCAAACCGGAGGATAGAGTTTTACCTTATAATGGTCAAAAATGCATGATACGATAAAACAAATTTGATATTATTATTAGTGTATATATGTTTCAAAAACATTTCAAACATAATATATCAATCATAGACGGCATAACTACAATATACTATGTCGCCATAGTAGTTATACAATCAAAACTGCATGGGTCGTATTGGAAGTTGGATTTTCATCATGAACAAAGGCAAAAGATAGTCCTTACCGAATTCTAGACAATCTAGCCCATGTCTCAGGCTCAGCCGCAAATGCACCTTAGATCTTCAGGGCCGGTCCACAAATAACGTTAGTGGATTAATAATGCCTGAACAATACGTTTCCCCGCCCTATCGGACGTAAATATAGCCACTAGGGACTCAAATAACCAAGGCGCCTCATTCCATCATCCACATAAGTAAATATGCTCGGGCGTGTAAAACCCTGACACCACTTCTTGCTAGAAAGAAACGTATGTTCTCCCTGTAGTCCTTACTCTCGTTTATGGTTCATACCGAGGTGTGAGGCTCACACAATTACGCTACACAAAGCTATGCCTAAAATGGGTTGTGCTTTGATCATCAACCACAAGGCTCTGTTTTTCAACAATAAGCCTTGATCATTTGCTTTTTAGCATGCCACATTGTCAATCTATACCATACCATTGCTTTCTACTAATATATAACCTCTAAGCTCGTACGTCTCAGAGAAGGGTGTTATGCAAGAGAATAAATTCTCTGCCACCAACAGATATATATACACCAGATATTAACAAACACAGCATAAAGGAATATAACGTCGGACATACATCCATTTAAAAGTTCGCTCTTAGTCTGAATGAAACCGGAGACACCTTATTCCTTGTCCCATATGTCCAATACAGGAAAGAGGCTCTCGCATATCCGTCGATCTCCAAGTACGTCTGGACGATCACCACTTATTACCTTGTCTTGGGATGCCTCCCAATCAAGACATCAGTAATCATCCAAACGACGTGAAGACCTCCGGTCTTCAACCACCGTCTTCATCTTCGATTTTTAGTCGTAGTAATTATTTAGAATGGTTTAAACCCGGTCTTTTTGAATAACTCACGTATTTTATAATCAATAATAAAGTGCTATAAAAACACATCAAGCGCCTCATTCCAAGTCATAATATTCTTTTAAATAAAATATTCACATTATTAGGGAAAGCTTCCCCTTAAATTTATCAAGGATAAACTCTTTTAAATTTATTCTTTAAATCTTCTTTCCAAAAATTCATTAAAACTCCAATTTGGTTTTAATATCGAAAATCATTACTTTATGATTATTCAACTTTAAGAAAATTAATCTTGTCTTTAACTGGGTTAAAGACATTTAAAACACTGTTCACGATACGCCCAAAATCATCTTCCATTAAATATGGAATTTTCACAGAAATCAAATCAATATGTAATCGATACAAATTTCCATATCAGACTAATAATATTAATGGAATAACGATAAAGCCTTTTAAATTCCATATATAATAACGGTCTTCTTTTACAGAAGCTCATCTCGATTATTATTAAATCAAATTCTATTCAATTCCAGTTTAATATATTAAATCGGAAACGTTACTTTGGAAAAATTCCCATTTAAATCTTTATAAAAAAATTATAAATTCCAAATTATATTTTCACTGTTAATTGGGTTAAAAAACAAGTGTCGTTTAAAACGCTGTTCACAATAAACCTAGTTCACATTTTATTTTATTCTAATTTCTAAATATAATTGGAAACTCTAATAATCTTAATTAAATGATCTATTCTTTTCTCAACTTGGTTTAAGAAAGGTGTTATTGGAGACACCATCATTGCGAACCCAAAAATCCTATTTATTTAATTACAAATAAATATTAATTAATTGGAAAACTCCACTAAATCTTGATTAATGATTTATTCAATTTCTTTATTATAATAATGTTTTCAAAATATTAGATTTAGGAAATTACTACTTTTTATACTATTCATTATAGAATGAACAAAAACGATCGATAAACCCATTCGGGTTAAAATGACATTTCAATTTATAATGGGCTAAATAGTCCAATTCATTACCATGTCCATTTATGGTTTATAATAGGCTAGACCTCCCACATTAGGCCTACAACTTGCGGATGCTGGACATGCCGGTCGGGTCCGGGAAGACTTATCCTACAAGTTGGGCTTAATCTCGTGTCATAGCCCGCTTCGTATTTGCCCACTTAAACCTCTCACATTAGGTTCAACATTAGTGGCTGCTAGATATGCCGGTCGGGTCCGGGCAGACTTCCACCACAAATACAACCAAACCTCGTGTCAAAAGTGCAATTATAATTTTTAATTGTAATTATTTCACTAAAAAATATTCATTATTTTTAAACTATTCTTTATATAAAAATGTCCTTTATTTTCAAATATTATTCGATTAAAAGTATTCTGAATTGGAATGCGGCTCCATCAATTACAATATAAATTCGGTCATATTGATTTCATACATTGCATATGTATATAACAGTAATGATAAATAACCAGTAAACCATCCATTCACATCCAGAGTTGAATTAATAATTGTGTGAGCATTAAAATAATAAATAAATAATGCTCATCAAAGATTGGCAATCTATCGATTGACAGATAACTAAACAATTGGGACTAGTGTATGACAGATATCATCCCAATACCCGTGTAGGGTTTTCAGCCAAGAACAGTTCATATAAATAAATCATTAGATAATGAATTTAACCGATTACAATTCATTTTGAACCATTTCCTATTTAACGAATTTTCATTTGTTTAAATTATAAGTAAATATTTTTAATTTAATCTCACTACCATAATAACATTATAATGATAATGTTTTAATCTAGCACTAATCATATTATAACTTATGATAAATTTTCTAATAAAATGACATTTCTAATAAAATGACCTATTTATTTACAAAATATGTTTTAATCTAAATGACAAATTTATTTGACAAATATGATCTAATCTAAATGGCATATTTATTTGACAAATATATGTTCTAATCTACATGACATATTTATTTGGCAAATATATGTTCTAATCTACATGACATATAAAGATGTAAATTTTAATATGTATACAAAACTAATGTATACATGACATATAAAAATGTAAATTTTATCTTTGACAATCATAAATGACATTTCTAAATAAACATAATTGAACTTCATTTTCTGACAATTCTAAATGAACATAAATGTCGTTTCTAAAAGAAACATAAATGATACTTCTAAATGAACATAAATGATACTTCTAAATGAACATAAATGATACTTATATTTTTTACAATTTTAATACAATAGAAATGACATTTTTATTTTACAAAACATGACCCTAAATAAATGGCATGTTTATTTTACAAAACATAATCCTAATATAATGACATGTTTATTTCAACATAACATATACTAATAAAATGACATGTTTTACTTAACACAACAAATACTAACAAAATGACATGTTTTGTTTAACATAACATATACTAATAAAATGGCATTCTTATTCTAATGTAACATTTGCTAACAAAATAATGTTTTTAAACTAATGTAACATTCTATAACAAAAATGTTATTTTTGTCAAACTTAACATTTTATAACAAAAATTCTATTTATTTCTAATGCAACATTTTAAAACAAAAATGTTGTTTTATTTCTATGTAACATTTTATAACAGAAATGTTACTTTATTTCTAATGTAAACAATTCTAATAAAATGACATGTTTGATCTAAATAAACATTTCTACTAAAATGACATGTTTAATCTAAATAAACATTTCTAATAAAAATGCTATCTTTAATTTAAATAAAATTTTCCTAACAAAATGTTACCTTTAATCTAAATGAACATTTCCTAACAAAAATGACATGATTATTCTAATATAATGTTTTTAACAAAAGAGACATTTTTATTTTAATGTAATATTTTTAACAAAGATGTCATTTTTATTCTAAATAAACATTTCTAACCAAAGTGATGTTTTTAATCTAATAAAACATTTTATAACAAAATGTTATTTTATTTCACAAGCAACATTTTTAACTAAAAATAGTATTTTTAACAAATGTAACATTTCTAACAAAAATGATATTTTTAATCTAGTATAATTTTCTAACAAAATGTTCTTTTTATTCTAATGTACATTTTCTGACAAAATGTTCTTTTTATTATAATGTATATTTTCTAACAAAATTGACATAAAGAAAAAAATACAATGAAAATTATAATTTTCATTGTCTAATCTTTTTAATGAAAACAAAACTGCATTAAAATGTAATCTTTCTAATCTATTCTATTTTTATTGTTACTAAAATGATAATAAAAAAATTTCTTTTGAATCTATTCTTTTTATTGTAATCAATATGACAATAAAAACATTTCTTTTGAATCTATTCTTTTTATTCAAAAAGAAAATGACACCAAAATATGTTCTTTTTATTGTGAATGACATAATAATATGCAAACCCCATATTTTGTGTAATCAATAAAATGATATTTTATTGGAAATCTAATCTTGATAAAAATTCATTTTCATGTAATTAAAGAAAATGAGATTTTTATTCCAAATCTAGATTCGATAAAATCCAAGTTTCATGTGAATCATGAAAATGTGATTTTTATTACGAATCCCGATTCCGATAAAACTCATGTCCCTGAAAACAATAAAAATTGTAATATTTTATCGTTGATCAAATTTCATGTTCATAAATCAAAACAAAGGTGAAATCTTTAATCTTCAACAATTACATGTTTCATGAATTAAAATAAAGATGGAATCTTCATTCTAACTCTAAATCCTAAGTTTATGTGTTCAATAAAAACTATTTTTTTGAATAAATCACATCAATACTAATGGATTTAAAAATAAAAGTTGAAAATAAAAGAACGATTTTACTAACCGTATCCATAGATCTAAAATAAAATATGATTTTAACCACAACTAGATAATCAACCAAAAATGAAATTTCATCGTAGACTTAGCAAATTATGAAACATCAGAATACACCATAAACAACAATCAATAAATTCTAAATCACAAACATTGCAGATCTGAATTATCAACATACATACAATGATTTATAAGCGAGAAAAATAATTAAAATTTAATTTAGTTATTAAATCAGAATTCTCACCTTGTTCTCTATCAGATCTATAATTCACAAGGGCTCAGAATCTTGTAATGGCGCGTTTTGTTGGCGGTTGAATAATTTATTTATTTAATTTTTAAATATCGATTTATCGATATCGAGAACGTGAATTAAATAATATTGAATATTTAATTAATAATTATAATATAATAAAATATATTATAATGTCGAAATAATCAAAAATATTGGAAATACAAATATTCTGTGAATGGGGTCATCCCAAAGATATAATTCAACTTAGAGTTGGATTATATTGACGAATATATTCAATCAACGACAGTTTGAACGTATAATTATATTATAATTAAAATAGAGCTTGAAACGACGCGGCAGTTCGCTATTTGGCGATTCAGACTTCAACTGAATGTATATGATTCGTTTTAAATCGGATTTCTGTGAAACAAGAAACATGTGGAGCTGGTGAAGTATATCTTTCTAGTGGAAGAGAAATATCGGGATTTCGTCGGGTAGATTTTGATTCACGTCCAAATCAAATTTTGAAATAGTCGCTATAGAATCGTTTATCGTCCGTATCGGTTTATTCGATATAACTAGAGATCGGGTTTGAATTCAGACAAGGTTCTTTTGGGAAGTAGTGATAATTTAATTTTTAGAATTTTATGGAAATTTTTAATTAATTAAATAAGCAGCTTTTTATTTGAAGTATTTCGCACCCTGAAATCAACATTTTGAAGTTTCAAAATATGAGTCCACCTACCGGTATTTTTATATTTTTGAAATCGTGGTACCTTACTGGTCACAACGTTATTTTCATATCAGTCCATGGACAAACAGAATTTCGTATAATGGGGTACCCGAAAGTGTAAAACAAATATCTCCTAATCCATTTCTTTCCTATGGGGTCAATAATGAGCCACCGTTCATTTCATTACTCCTTAGCAAAACCGTGAATGTGGAAAGTTCAACACCTTTCAAAAACTAAAGGGGGAACGTGGAGAACGATTTGCCTCCCAAATCCAACCAAATTCATATAAATACCCTCCCAACTTAAGACTTAACACTTGGGTTCCTCAGCAAACAAGAAAAATAGCCGCCACTCTTCTTCGTTCTTTCTCTTCAAACGCAAGCTAAAATAAATCAAAATAAAAATCCTATAAATCTCAAGCAAGGATATTTGAAATCCTCAACAGGTGCTCTTCGATCTGGCGTGTGTTATCTAGGGTGCGACGTCATTTACTGCGTTGCGAAGTTGAAACGGAGGACCTAGGGTTAAGGATCGGAGCTCATATGAAGGGGGTTGGGAGCCGCCACCGATGGCGTTGGTTCTGGGTTGAGGAGGCGCGTGTACTGATGGAGTTCAGAAGGGGATTGAAATATGGGTAGTGCGGTGATGGTGGATCTCAACGTGACGAGGTCTGCAATTTATTTGGGGTTCGATCGTGTGATATAGGGTGGTGCGATGCAAGAAAATGGAGCAGCATGTCTACTGTCGAATGCAAGGAGTTATGATGGAGCACGTTTCTGGAGTGAGGAGGACATAATCAGTTCGCCACTCTTACTGTGTAATGTGTCCGAGGGTACTGAACGCGAGTTGGGTTATGGAGGATTGCATGAGGCATGAACGTGAGTGACATGAAGATCACCAATATACCACGTCATGCGTGGAGTCTCCTATCCAACACAAGAAACTCAGACAGCAAGGGAGAAAAAAGTAATGGATCGGAGTAATCATGAAGCGAGCTGCATGTGTGGAGTTTGGGTGAAGGTGTGACTGTGCTCAAGTTTTGTGAAGAAGAGGGGATCACGATTTTCAGTATTGGAAGAGGAGAAGGAAGTAAAAAGCGGTAGTGACTTTGGTTCGGGCATTGAGCTGTATGGCGAGGTCCATATAGAACTATATATACAAATATAAAATATATATATATATATATATATAATCAAATGAAAAAGGGATAACGAACGAAAGCAGTAAATGGTGAAAGAGCACTGGACAAGTTTGTGGAACGGAAGCGGTACTGATGGTATAAAATGGTGAAGTGTCAGGAACTCATGGCTTATTGGAGGAGCAGCATACTCGGGACATACTGTAGCATGAGTTGTAGAGTGAAAGGAAGGGCCATTAAGGCTGACGTGAGGAATTCGAGTCTAGAGGTCGGAGTAAAACAACGGTAATGGCGCAAATTACTAGGGTTCAAAATATTGAAATAATGAAGGAAGAGTACTGTTCAGTATGGATCGATATTTGGGAGATGAGCTGACAAATGAATGAATGACGAACCGTCTGTCACATTGGGATCGTAGCTACGAGATCCACATTATGGAACGGACGTAGATGCAATTAAAGAGCCAGGAAAAATCAACTGACGCAAATCGTTATTTAACGGTTAACGCGCCAAGGTGAGTAAATCTCACAAACTCTAAACAGTTTTATTTTCACGTTGTATTCTTAGAACTGTTAAAATATTGTCTGTTTGACTGTGTGTTGATTGTTTACTTGAACTAGTAGTCAGTTAGTAGAGATTATATATATATGTATATATATATATATATATAAACCGTCAAATAGTTTTATGTTGATTCTGTTCTAACAGAATATTATACTGGTGTTGTCTAACATCTGTGGTGCAGGGAAACAGGTTGGAGGAATCCAACAAGATTCCTCAACAGTTATTTTACTGTGATTTTTATATTGTGATATATAATGTGATGTATATAAGCTGTGTGATTATGTGTGGTGGGACGATATTTATCGTTGTTATATGGTGGGTTAAATACCATGAGAAATACCAGAATGTAGGAGAGGGGTTTTCAAAGTATATTTTGAAAATAGTTTATTTATATAAAATCAAGGGATTATATATATATATATATATATAAGAAAAAGGATTCTGAATATAAAGGAATATAGTTGGTAAAAACAAATATAAAAGAATTATATTTGTAAATCAAATACAAGGGAATATATATGTTAATCGAATATAAGGGGATATATTTGTTAAATCAAAATATAAAGGAATTATATTCGTTAAAAGAAATATAAAGGATATTTATTTAGAGATTAAATAAATAGAATTTAACTAAAGGAGATATTTATTTGTTAAATAAATAGTAGTTAACCAAGTGAATTGGTCGAGTTAACCAAGTGAATTGGTCGAGTTAATCGAAGTGAATTTGTTAAGTGAATCGGTTAGAGTAAATCAAAGTGAATTAGTTAAGTTAAACTAAGTGGTTAATCGATGTGAATTAGTTAAGTTAAACTAAGTGGTTAATCGATGTGAATTAGTTAAGTTAAACTAATTGGTAAATCAAAGTGAATTAGTTGCGTCAAACTAAGTGGATTAACTAAGTTAAACTAAGTGGATTAGTTCAGTTAATCAAGACAAGTAAATCAAGTTAGGTTAAACCATTTGAGTTAACCAGTTAAAGTTTACCAGTTAAAGATAAACAGTTAAAGTTGACCAGTTAAAGTTGACCAGTTAGAGTTGATCAGTTAGAATTGACCAGTTAAAGTTGACCAGTTAAAGTTGACCAGTTAAAGTTGACCAGTTAGAGTTGATCAGTTAGAGTTGACCAGTTAGAGTTGACCAGTTAGAGTTATCCAAGTGGAGTTAATCGAGTAGAATTGCCAAATATCACTTATTCGAAGTAGAGTTATCGAATATAGTATATTCGAGGGAAGAGTAATCGAATATAGTTTATTCGAGTGGAGAAATCAAATGTTATTCATTTAGAAGAGTTACCGAATATTATTTATTCGAAGAGTAGTTATCGAATATTGGTTATTCGAAGTTAGTTAATCCAAAGGAGTTATTCGAAGTTAGTTAATCCAAAGGAGTTAGTCGAAGAGTTAATCGAATATAGTTATTCGAAAGAAGGTGTTAATCGAATACAGTTATTCGAGTAAAGTTAAAAGAGTTAATCGAATTTAGTTATTCGAAATGAGTTATTCGAATTAGATATTTGAATAGAGTTAAACACATTAGAGTGATTCGAATTACTTATTCAAATAGAGTTAAACACGTAAGAGTTAATTGAATATTAGTTATTCAATTAGAGTTAAATCGAATATAGTTATTCGAAAGGAGTTAATTAATTTGAGTTAAGTTAATCGATTTGAATTAAGTTGAATAGAAATGGAGTAAATCGATTAGAATTAAGTTAATCGATTTAGAGTAAATCGAATATTGGTTATTCGAAGGTAAGTTATTCGAATTAGTTATTCGAAGGAGTTAATCAAATGAGTTGATCCAAAGGAGTTAGTCGAATATTAGTTATTCGAATAGAGTTAAAGGAGTTATCGATTTTATTTTGATCGAAAGGAGTTATCGATTAGTAAATCGAAAGGAGATTTTCGAATATAGCATATTCGAAAGAAAGAGATCGAATATTGTTTATTCGAAAGAGAGAGATTTCGAATATGAGTTATTCGAAGAGAGATAATCAAATATAGGTTATTCGAAGAAGAGTTAATCAAATAGAGATTACTCGAAAGAGAGTTATACGTCGAATTCGATTATAGCGAATTCGGGAAAGTACTATTTACTTTCTAGGGTTTAAATCAAGAGTTAGTTATTGATTTAGAAATTAGGTGTCTGTTAAATTATTCGAGTTAGGAGATAAAGTTATAATTTAGGTTAGACATTGTAGAAGTAGGAATTATAACGTTATAGTTATAATCAAACGTTGTCATATAAGAAGTGGATTCGTAACCTGAATCCGAGAATTTGCGTAAAACAGATGATTGTAAAAAGTGAGTGACGAGCTTCATCTATTTCACAGTAAAGGACGTTGTTCAATTAAGGTCTGAGAGGTAATTATACCCCAACTTGATTGACTTCAGAATTGACAAAGGAATAGTTGTGGTTCGATAGAAAAGGTTGATTTGAAATATAGTTAAGTAATAAGCGATTAATGGATTAAGCGTAACGATGTTTTATACAACGTTCATTGGAAATCCGTAAATGAGTTTTGGAAACGTTTTCTAAATATAGTCAGATATGTTTTCTAAACATAGAAATGAAATGTTTTCATGATAAGAATTTAAGAAATAGAGTTAAGCAAATTTAGAAACTGACTGGAGAGGGTAAGTTGAACGGTTTTCTAAGTGACGATCTGATGTTGGTTTCGACCTTCCGGATTGATACTTAGAGAATTGTTCTCATACTAGTTACAGTTAGGGACTGATAGTTGCGAAATAATAGTGATGTAAAAATAAGCTATGGAAATGTTTTCCATTGATTAATAACATATATTTTCTAAATATATGAAATAAGGAAATATGAACATATGATGATTGATCGATCGAATTTCCATTTGGAAATAAGATCGTTGTTTGTACACCGACATGTTTTCATTTGATAGTTGAATCACAGACTACCAAAGTTTTTACCATTTTAACGTTGTTAATATGGAGAGACCGGTTGGATTATTATCCAAAGAACCACTCTGTATTGGCATAAGCGTTGCGAGCAATATCTGCCAAAGATAAATTGAAGACGGAGTAAAGTGCAAGGGCTGTTGTATAAGTCTTAGATAACAGTGACTAAGATGGATATACTGAATAGTGCCTTCGGTTTGTCCAGTCCCAGGACAACGTATATGGAAGAAGGTCTGACAGAGTATATCCAATGGATCGCGTAAGTGATCTGTTCAAACGTATTCACGTTTGGTGGCGGAGGAATTCGTTTCTCTTAGCTGTATACCCGTGTTATTTTTGGATAAGTCAATTTGTGATTTGGCGGGTATGACGATGTGGCATTCAAAGTGAATGGTGATCAGATGTTCTGAAGATAGACGTAGCTTCTGGCTTCACACCAGGAAGTAACAAAAGTTGGGCTAGGCAGCATGGCTAGTTAGGTCATTCCCAAGCAGGGTGTATTGTCACCGATCTAGGGAATATTCATATTTATACTTCTTTTTGATTCTGTATCTTCGGATGACGGTTTGAGGGCCTATAACCGTGGTGGCAATATATTCGCGACACTCAAGCTAAATGAGTGAGCGGTCATGTGTGGCCGGGTTGCAAGACGTTCTTGTTGAACCTTGAGTGTATCACCTCTAGAGTACACTATTCAGAAGGCGCTCCCATACCTTGTCTGTTGGAATCCATTCTCCGATAAGCGCCCTGCGGTTTATGATTTTATACTATGTATGTAGAACGTGAGATGCAAGCGTTTCTGCTAGATTGATACCTATTTGTACTTAGACATTATTATAATATCACAATGATATTGCTTGTCAAAGTTGTTCAGATACTCATAAGGGAAAAACCCGTTCCGTATTCACGGCGTGGTCTTATGAGATATCCTATACCTGTTTTAAACTATTTTACTCATACCAGTCCCATGACTGACCCGGAGTTTATTTTGTTGTTTTCCCTAAACTCTTGGGTGCCTAAATTTGTACGGGCAGTCAAGTAGTCGGGATTTACAGATATACTTGGAGAGCTTGGAGCAGGAGGCTGCAAGATTTGATAGCTATAGTTATTTCCGCTGTGTTGTAAGTGTTGTACTCTGATAAGTGCTATTGTATATATATAACTGTGTACTTCAAAGTTATGTTATATATTATATGTTATTCATTCCGCTGTGAGATTCGTGTTACTCTGATGATTCTGATGTTTTTCTTCTTCTTCTATTCTATTAGTTCTATCCTTTCTTTCTCACCTTCTAAATTCTTTCACTAACGTCTCGGAATTTCCGACTCTCGAGGAGTCGGAAATTTCCAGCCGTTACAGTTGGTATCAGAGCTTAAGGTTAAGTGATTACCTTGGCTCTGTGGCATAACTCGATAGAGATGGGATTAGTAATATCCTAGATTGAGTTTGAGTGTATATATATGAGCGCGTAATTGTTATTCAATATAAAATGGTTTTATATTGTGGAGACTCATTGGTTGAGTGGCTTATGAATTCTGGTCGATCAGTTGATCCACTGTATCGATAAGGGTTACTAAACACTCGAATACGATGAACCGTCATGGTATGTTTTGAAAGAGGGTAAATGAAATAATTTTTCCCAATATATTTGTTTATAGAGGAAATATATATCTTGAAATTATTATAGTATATTGATTGTGTTGGTTGTTATTATAATCGAATAAGATTATAAAAGGGTGAAATGGTTATAAATGACCAATCAGAATTCATATGAATGTAATATATGAAATAGTTTGAATTAAATATGAATTTAAATCAGAATTTGGAATTTAAAATAAGGAAATTTTAAGCTCCTGGGAGATTTTGAAAATGTTTTTCAAATTGAAAATGATATAGTATTGAACTCACTTCGATAGCTGGAAAATAGATTCTGATGATGAATCTAGACATCATCAGTGTTCATTTTCGAGTTCTAAGTGATGGATTACTACCAAAGGTTTTGTTTTTGAATTGTTTTGAGAAAACAAGTTGTTTAGAAATTCAAAGGTTTTGAATTGACATTATGATTTCAAATTGATCTGAAAGAAACCTAGGAACTTAAGTTCTGGAATTAAAATTTAACTAATGAAGTTAAATAAAATGAGATGGTAAAAATAAATTGAAATTTAACTTGAACCGAGTTAAATAAAATTGAATTGGAATTAGAGATAATCTAGAATGGAACCAAATTGATAAGTCAATAATTTGGAATTTGATATTAGAGTTCGAATGAAATTCGATTTGGATTTGAGGATATGAACTGATTGGAGATCAATTGGAATGGATAACATTGGTATATGTTGAAGTGGTAGCAGATGAAAGGGATAGAGTTAAATGCCCAACAAAAAGGTACAAGTTTATATCATATATGAGTTTGGATTTTATGAGCCGAATTGGCAAGCCGCTTGGCTATTTTGATTTCTTTTGGAGTAGAGGAGGCCTAGAGAGGCGAGTTGTGGTTTGTCATATTGACCAATACAAAGGAGGTTATGGCGAAATTTTTCGAAAATTCCAAGTGTTAGAACATTCTCATGATTTATGGAAATTCAGTTAGCCAGAATGAATTAATAATTTAATTGAAATTTTAATTGGTTCAGTTGAAATCAGAAATAAGGGGTAAACCAATCTGAGGAATTCCAATAGATAGGGTCGTCCTATAACTTAGCAATTTCGGGGACGAAATTATTTTAAGGGGGGAAGTCTGTAATGGCGCGTTTTGTTGGCGGTTGAATAATTTATTTATTTAATTTTTAAATATCGATTTATCAATATCGAGAACGTGAATTAAATAATATTGAATATTTAATTAATAATTATAATATAATAAAATATATTATAATGTCGAAATAATCAAAAATATTGGAAATACAAATATTCTGTGAATGGGGTCATCCCAAAGATATAATTCAACTTAGAGTTGGATTATATTGACGAATATATTCAATCAACGACAGTTTGAACGTATAATTATATTATAATTAAAATAGAGCTTGAAACGACGCGGCAGTTCGCTATTTGGCGATACAGACTTCAACTGAATGTACAGGATTCGTTTTAAATCGGATTTCTGTGAAACAAGAAACATGTGGAGCTGGTGAAGTATATCTTTCTAGTGGAAGAGAAATATCGGGATTTCGTCGGGTAGATTTTGATTCACGTCCAAATCAAATTTTGAAATAGTTGCTATAGAATCGTTTATCGTCCGTATCGGTTTATTCGATATAACTAGAGATCGGGTTTGAATTCAGACAAGGTTCTTTTGGGAAGTAGTGATAATTTAATTTTTAGAATTTTATGGAAATTTTTAATTAATTAAATAAGAAGCTTTTTATTTGAAGTATTTCGCACCCTGAAATCAACATTTTGAAGTTTCAAAATATGAGTCCACCTACCGGTATTTTTATATTTTTGAAATCGTGGTACCTTACTGGTCACAACGGTATTTTCATATCAGTCCATGGACAAACAGAATTTCGTATAATGGGGTACCCGAAAGTGTAAAACAAATATCTCCTAATCCATTTCTTTCCTGTGGGGTCAAAAATGAGCCACCGTTCATTTCATTACTCCTTAGCAAAACCGTGAATGTGGAAAGTTCAACACCTTTCAAAAACTAAAGGGGGAACGTGGAGAATGATTTGCCTCCCAAATCCAACCAAATTCATATAAATACCCTCCTAACTTAAGACCTAACACTTGGGTTCCTCAGCAAACAAGAAAAATAGCCGCCACCCTTCTTCGTTCTTTCTCTTCAAACGCAAGCTAAAATAAATCAAAATAAAAATCCTATAAATCTCAAGCAAGGATATTTGAAATCCTCAACAGGTGCTCTTCGATCTGGCGTGTGTTATCTAGGGTGCGACGTCATTTACTGCGTTGCGAAGTTGAAACGGAGGACCTAGGGTTAAGGATCGGAGCTCATATGAAGGGGGTTGGGAGCCGCCACCGATGGCGTTGGTTTTGGGTTGAGGAGGCGCGTGTACTGATGGAGTTCAGAAGGGGATTGAAATATGGGTAGTGCGGTGATGGTGGATCTCAACGTGACGAGGTCTGCAATTTATTTGGGGTTCGATCGTGTGATATAGGGTGGTGCGATGCAAGAAAATGGAGCAGCATGTCTACTGTCGAATGCAAGGAGTTATGATGGAGCATGTTTCTGGAGTGAGGAGGACATAATCAGTTCGCCACTCTTACTGTGTAATGTGTCCGAGGGTACTGAACGCGAGTTGGGTTATGGAGGATTGCATGAGGCATGAACGTGAGTGACATGAAGATCACCAATATACCACGTCATGCGTGGAGTCTCCTATCCAACGCAAGAAACTTAGACAGCAAGGGAGAAAAAAGTAATGGATCGGAGTAATCATGAAGCGAGCTGCATGTGTGGAGTTTGGGTGAAGGTGTGACTGTGCTCAAGTTTTGTGAAGAAGAGGGGATCACGATTTTCAGTATTGGAAGAGGAGAAGGAAGTAAAAAGCGGTAGTGACTTTGGTTCGGGCATTGAGCTGTATGGCGAGGTCCATATAGAAATATATATACAAATATAAAATATATATATATATAATCAAATGAAAAAGGGATAACGAACGAAAGCAGTAAATGGTGAAAGAGCACTGGACAAGTTTGTGGAACGGAAGCGGTACTGATGGTATAAAATGGTGAAGTGTCAGGAGCTCATGGCTTATTGGAGGAGCAGCATACTCGGGACATACTGTAGCATGAGTTGTAGAGTGAAAGGAAGGGCCATTAAGGCTGATGTGAGGAATTCGAGTCTAGAGGTCGGAGTAAAACAACGGTAATGGCGCAAATTACCAGGGTTCAAAATATTGAAATAATGAAGGAAGAGTACTGTTCAGTATGGATCGATATTTAGGAGATGAGCTGACAAATGAATGAATGACGAACCGTCTGTCACATTGGGATCGTAGCTACGAGATCCACATTATGGAACGGACGTAGATGCAATTAAAGAGCCAGAAAAATCAACTGACGCAAATCGTTATTTAACGGTTAACGCGCCAAGGTGAGTAAATCTCACAAACTCTAAACAGTTTTATTTTCACGTTGTATTCTTAGAACTGTTAAAATATTGTCTGTTTGACTGTGTGTTGATTGTTTGCTTGAACTGCTAGTCAGTTAGTAGAGATTATATATATATGTATATATATATATATATATAAACCGTCAAATAGTTATATGTTGATTCTGTTCTAACAGAATATTATACTGGTGTTGTCTAACATCTGTGGTGCAGGGAAACAGGTTGGAGGAATCCAACAAGATTCCTCAACAGTTATTTTACTGTGATTTTTATATTGTGATATATAATGTGATGTATATAAGCTGTGTGATTATGTGTGGTGGGATGATATTTATCGTTGTTATATGGTGGGTTAAATACCATGAGAAATACCAGAATGTAGGAGAGGGGTTTTCAAAGTATATTTTGAAAATAGTTTATTTATATAAAATCAAGGGATTATATATATATATATAAGAAAAAGGATTCTGAATATAAAGGAATATAGTTGGTAAAAACATATATAAAAGAATTATATTTGTAAATCAAATACAAGGGAATATATATGTTAATCGAATATAAGGGGATATATTTGTTAAATCAAAATATAAAGGAATTATATTCGTTAAAAGAAATATAAAGGATATTTATTTAGTGATTAAATAAATAGAATTTAACTAAAGGAGATATTTATTTGTTAAATAAATAGGAGTTAACCAAGTGAATTGGTCGAGTTAACCAAGTGAATTGGTCGAGTTAATCGAAGTGAATTTGTTAAGTGAATCGGTTAGAGTAAATCAAAGTGAATTAGTTAAGTTAAACTAAGTGGTTAATCGATGTGAATTAGTTAAGTTAAACTAAGTGGTTAATCGATGTGAATTAGTTAAGTTAAACTAATTGGTAAATCAAAGTGAATTAGTTGCGTCAAACTAAGTGGATTAACTAAGTTAAACTAAGTGGATTAGTTCAGTTAATCAAGACAAGTAAATCAAGTTAGGTTAAACCATTTGAGTTAACCAGTTAAAGTTTACCAGTTAAAGATAAACAGTTAAAGTTAACCAGTTAAAGTTGACCAGTTAGAGTTGATCAGTTAGAATTGACCAGTTAAAGTTGACCAGTTAAAGTTGACCAGTTAGAGTTGATCAGTTAGAGTTACTCAGTTAGAGTTGACCAGTTAGAGTTGACCAGTTAGAGTTATCCAAGTGGAGTTAATCGAGTAGAGTTGCCGAATATCACTTATTCGAAGCAGAGTTATCGAATATAGTATATTCGAGGGAAGAGTAATCGAATATAGTTTATTCGAGTGGAGAAATCAAATGTTATTCATTTGAGAAGAGTTACCGAATATTATTTATTCGAAGAGTAGTTATCGAATATTGGTTATTCGAAGTTAGTTAATCCAAAGGAGTTATTCGAAGTTAGTTAATCCAAAGGAGTTAGTCGAAGAGTTAATCGAATATAGTTATTCGAAAGAAGGTGTTAATCGAATACAGTTATTCGAGTAAAGTTAAAAGAGTTAATCGAATTTAGTTATTCTAAATGAGTTATTCGAATTAGATATTTGAATAGAGTTAAACACATTAGAGTGATTCGAATTACTTATTCAAATAGAGTTAAACACGTAAGAGTTAATTGAATATTAGTTATTCAATTAGAGTTAAATCGAATTTAGTTATTCGAAAGGAGTTAATCAATTTGAGTTAAGTTAATCGATTTGAATTAAGTTGAATCGAAATGGAGTAAATCGATTAGAATTAAGTTAATCGAGTTAGAGTAAATCGAATATTGGTTATTCGAAGGTAAGTTATTCAAATTAGTTATTCGAAGGAGTTAATCAAATGAGTTGATCCAAAGGAGTTAGTCGAATATTAGTTATTCAAATAGAGTTAAAGGAGTTATCGATTTTATTTTGATCGAAAGGAGTTATCGATTAGTAAATCGAAAGGAGATTTTCGAATATAGCATATTCGAAAGAAAGAGATCGAATATTGTTTATTCGAAAGAGAGAGATTTCGAATATGAGTTATTCGAAGAGAGATAATCGAATATAGGTTATTCGAAGAAGAGTTAATCAAATAGAGATTACTCGAAAGAGAGTTATACGTCGAATTCGATTATAGCGAATTCGGGAAAGTACTATTTACTTTCCAGGGTTTAAATCAAGAGTTAGTTATTGATTTAGAAATTAGGTGTCTGTTAAATTATTCGAGTTAGGAGATAAAGTTATAATTTAGGTTAGACATTGCAGAAGTAGGAATTATAACGTTATAGTTATAATCAAACGTTGTCATATAAGAAGTGGATTCGTAACCTGAATCCGAGAATTTGCGTAAAACAGATGATTGTAAAAAGTGAGTGACGAGCTTCATCTATTTCACAGTAAAGGACGTTGTTCAATTAAGGTCTGAGAGGTAATTATACCCCAACTTGATTGACTTCAGAATTGAAAAAGGAATAGTTGTGGTTCGATAGAAAAGGTTGATTTGAAATATAGTTAAGTAATAAGCGATTAATGGATTAATCGTAACGATGTTTTATACAACGTTCATTGGAAATCCGTAAATGAGTTTTGGAAACGTTTTCCAAATATAGTCAGATATGTTTTCTAAACATAGAAATGAAATGTTTTCATGATAAGAATTTAAGAAATAGAGTTAAGCAAATTTAGAAACTGACTGGAGAGGGTAAGTTGAACGGTTTTCTAAGTGACGATCTGATGTTGGTTTCGACCTTCCGGATTGATACTTAGAGAATTGTTCTCATACTAGTTACAGTTAGGGACTGATAGTTGCGAAATAATAGTGATGTGAAAATAAGCTATGGAAATGTTTTCCATTGATCAATAACATATATTTTCTAAATATATGAAATAAGGAAATATGAACATATGATGATTGATCGATCGAATTTCCATTTGGAAATAAGATCGTTGTTTGTACACCGACATGTTTTCATTTGATAGTTGAATCACAGACTATCAAAGTTTTTACCATTTTAACGTTGTTAATATGGAGAGACCGGTTGGATTATTATCCAAAGAACCACTCTGTATTGGCATAAGCATTGCGAGCAATATCTGCCAAAGATAAATTGAAGACGGAGTAAAGTGCAAGGGCTATTGTATAAGTCTTAGATAACAGTGACTAAGATGGATATACTGAATAGTGCCTTCGGTTTGTCCAGTCCCAGGACAACGTATATGGAAGAAGGTCTGACAGAGTATATCCAATGGATCGCGTAAGTGATCTGTTCAAACGTATTCACGTTTGGTGGCGGAGGAATTCGTTTCTCTTAGCTGTATTACCTTGTTATTTTTGGATAAGTCAATTTGTGATTTGGCGGGTATGACGATGTGGCATTCAAAGTGAATGGTGATCAGATGTTCTGAAGATAGACGTAGCTTCTGGCTTCACACCAGGAAGTAACAAAAGTTGGGCTAGGTAGCATGGCTAGTTGGGTCATTCCCAAGCAGGGTGTATTGTCACCGATCTAGGGAATATTCATATTTATACTTCTTTTTGATTCTGTATCTTCGGATGACGGTTTGAGGGCCTATAACCGTGGTGGCAATATATTCGCGACACTCAAGCTAAATGAGTGAGCGGTCATGTGTGGCCGGGTTGCAAGACGTTCTTGTTGAACCTTGAGTGTATCACCTCTAGAGTACACTATTCAGAAGGCGCTCCCATACCTTGTCTGTTGGAATCCATTCTCCGATAAGCGCCCTGCGGTTTATGATTTTATACTATGTATGTAGAACGTGAGATGCAAGCGTTTCTGCTAGATTGATACCTATTTGTACTTAGACATTATTATAATATCACAATGATATTGCTTGTCAAAGTTGTTCATATACTCATAAGGGAAAAACCCGTTCCGTATTCACGGCGTGGTCTTATGAGATATCTTATACCTGTTTTAAACTATTTTACTCATACCAGTCCCATGACTGACCCGGAGTTTATTTTGTTGTTTTCCCTAAACTCTTGGGTGCCTAAATTTGTACGGGCAGTCAAGTAGTCGGGATTTACAGATATACTTGGAGAGCTTGGAGCAGGAGGCTGCAAGATTTGATAGCTATAGTTATTTCCGCTGTGTTGTAAGTGTTGTACTCTGATAAGTGCTATTGTATATATATAACTGTGTACTTCAAAGTTATGTTATATATTATATGTTATTCGTTCCGCTGTGAGATTCGTGTTACTTTGATGATTCTGATGTTTTTCTTCTTCTTCTATTCTATTAGTTCTATCCTTTCTTTCTCACCTTCTAAATTCTTTCACTAACGTCTCGGAATTTCCGACTCACGAGGAGTCGGAAATTTCCAGCCGTTACAAATCTTTTCCACCACCGCCCGCATCCTCTCGGCACTCGTTGTTCCTTTTCTTCCGAGAAAGGTACCCAATCGCGGCCCCTTTGTGGTAAAAAATCCACCAACCCATGAAAGTAAATATGATCTTAACCGTATAGAATTAAGGATATTGAAGAGCTCTTGAATTTGGTGTTGGAGATTTGTTTTAATTCGAAGCATAGAGGGAGAATTTAGGGATTCATTTTCAAAGCTTTCAAGCCATTAAAAAAAAGAGGACGGCGACTGTTCAAATAGGGTTTAGATTTAGGGTTTGTTTGTTTGTGTATTTATAATAAAACAATATTTAATTTATAGTTTTGCAAATAAACCCATTAATGTGTCTTTTCACATATAGTAGTTTTCAAAGTAATTTAATCAGCTGACTAGGCATGATGGGACCACACTTATTATTCATTCAAATTTCAAAAGTAAAGAGAAAGGGAATAAAAGGAAAAAAATGAATGTTTAATTCATTTTCTCTTATTGTTAAGTTATGCAACATTTTTATATTTTACTTTATTCCTCACTTGTGACTCTACATATGTAGTAGGTTACAAATGAAATAAATTCGTTGACATGACATGTCAATCTAATTAGCATTTATGTCTTATTCAAAAATTCAAAAGAAAATTACGTAAGGAAAGAGAATAACAGAAAGTAATGAATGCATAACTTATTGTTTAATGCTAAATGCTAAAAAGTATGTGAATTTTGAAATTTCAATCACATAATATTACATATCATGTGTTAAACATTTTGTATAGATAATAATTAAAAGTTTTATGATATTTTATTTTTCTTCTAACTATAAACAACATGATATAAAATATAAGGAAAATACATACATGTATACTAAAGAAGACCCATGAAAATATAATGTTGGGAAATAAATTATTATATTGGAGGAAAGAAACGAACGCATATTAATGAAGAAAGGAGGACACTTAAAACAAATGTAACTATTCACAATCTAAAATAAATAAATTAACGAACGTTACACTTTGGATAGACAAGTAATGTATTAAAGCGGATGGCTAAAGATATACACATGTATGTTGTCATAGTTTATTTCATTTAGAATCCACATTATGTTTTAAATCAACCTATCAGCATATATTTATAAATCTCATCAATAACATCCTAATTTTTCTTCTTAATCTAATAATGGAATTTTTAAATTCTGACACATTTTCTATAAAAAACTCCTTAAAATAAAATTTTAAATTGGTTCTGATTTTCTGGGTTGTTAAAAAAATTATCAATCATAGACGGCACGAGTGCCCCATCCCACTATGTAGCCATACATAGATTTACAATTAAAACCGCAAAGCTCGTGTTGGAAAGTTGGATTTCCATCATGATGGCTCCTGATTTGAAAGATCTATCGCGTAGTGCAATACCCAACGGCTTACGTCCCAGCTAGAGAAAATACCGTAATGCATATCCGCACTATATCTAGGATATCGGGTATCTCCGCGACATACGTCCTGTGCATGAGAAAACGCCGCTTACTCTATCCATATGGGAATCGGGGGTATATGACCTATCCCTCTGAGCGTGGAGCGACAACACGCAGCTCATCCCGATCGACCAAATCCATACTAATATCGACAGCTTACTGATCTGACCATCAGTTCACCATCATACCGGGGTGTGAGGCTCGCGAAGTCATGCAACACAAAGTTATGCTAATTAAAGCTATGCTTTGATCATCATCCACAAGGTTCTTCTTTTCAACAAAAGCCTTGATCCATGCATCTTAGCATGCCACATTGTCAATCCATACCATACCATTGATTTCTGCCAATATATAACCTCTAAGATCATACGTCTTAGAGAAGGGTGTTAAGCAAGAGAATAAATTTTCCGCCACCAAACAGATATATATCAGCAGAGATCAACGAATACAACATAAAGGAATACAACGTCATAAATACCATCCATTTACAAGTCCATTCTGGGTCTGAACGAAACGGGAAGCACCTTATTCCTCGTCCCGTATGTCCAATACGGAAGAGAGGCCCTCGCATATCCGAACAATCAACAAGTACGTCCGGACGACCACCACGTTGCCCTTTCAAGGTAGCTACTCCCATCGTGGGCATCAGTAGCAACTCATCCATTCGATGTGAAGATCGTCGGTCTTGCACCGTCTTCAATCTCTTCGGCTGTTGTCGTCGTATTCATTATTCAGAATGGGTTAAACCCGGTCTTTCCAAATAACTCGCATAATTTATAATCAGGTGCTATAAAAACACATCCAACGCCTCATTGTAATTCAGAATAATCTTTCAATAAAATATTCACATTTTTAGGGAAAGGTTCCCATTTATTTTATCAAAGATAAAACCTTTTAAATTTATTTATTTTAATCTCAAAAATCATTACTTAATGATTATTCGAATTTAAGGAATTAATCTTATCTTTAACTGGGATAAAGAACTAATGTCTTTTAAAACACAGCTCACGATAATCCCAAATCTTCCTCCATTATTTATGGTATCTTCATGGAAATCATAACGGTTTATAATCGATATAAATTCCCGTATCAGACTAATAATATAAATGGAATAGCGGTAATGCCTTTTAAATTCCATATATAGTATCGGTCTTCATTCACATGAGCTCATCTCGATTATTACCGAATTGAATTTCATTCAATTCCAATTTAATATATTAAATTGGAAAACTTTACTTTGGAAAATTCCTATTTAAATCGTAATAAAAGATTTATAAATTCCAAATTATTTCTTCTATAAGAACCCATAACTTCCCCGTGAAGGAAAGAGCGGATTTCTTTGAGGACAAGACAAATCAGAACATAAACAGAAGAACATTTCATTGTATATTACAGCAATCCATCAGAATACAAGAATATACAGAGTATGAATAAATATTATACAGAAAATATTAAAGATCTAAATTACATTTAAATACATCGCAGCGGAAAAACAATACAAAGCACAACTAAAAACAGATACACGGATACAGAGCTTTCCGCATACTGCTTCAGCTGTAAATCAGGATCCTGTGAATATAAATCTACAAAACCAAAACTACTAGCTGCTCGTGTCGAAAATAAGGGCACCCAGAGCTTAGGTCAAAACAATAAACTCCAGGTCAGTCATGTGACTGGTGTGAGAACTAAAACAGCTATTAATCTTTATTTTAAAATTAGATAATTCAAGGGACCACGCCGTATAACACGGAACGGGTTTCCTCCCAAGAATACCAGTGCATAAAACAACAACGCAATGCTAAATAAAGAACAATGAAGCTATTATAAGACCCAGGTCCCATCACACAATGCAACACAAGCCGAAAGATAGGGTTTTACCTTATAATAGCCAAAGAATGCTTGATATGCTAAATTTCAACTTTTATTACTATAAGTGTATAGTGTCAAAACAATTTCAATCATAAGTATCAATCATAGACAGCATGGGTACCATATATCATGTCGCCATACTAGTTCTACAATCAAAACCGCAAAATGTCGTATTGGAAGTTGGATTTCCATCTGTGAACCGAGGCAAAAGATAGTCCTAGTCTGAATTCAATACTCTCTAGCCCGAGCCTCAGGCAAGTACTTTGTCAAGCCTTAGGAGCCACAGGGCCGGTCCACTCGATGTGGATTAAAAATCCCTGGACACTACGTTTCCCCGCCCTTTAGGCGTAAATGAGTCCTATGACTCTATCGGCTCCACATAGTCACCGATATATCCGAGGTGCCTCGTAATCCAAGAACCACACAGGTGAAAATTATATAAATGTCAGGGCTGGTAGGTCACTTACACCACCCTAGCTAGAAGGAAACGCATGCCCTCCCTGGATCCTTCCCCCGTTTCTGGTTCACACCGGCGTGTGAGGCTCGCGAATTAACGCTGCACAAAGCTACGCCACAAAGGTCGTGCTTGATCATCAACCACAAGACTTTTCTTTTCAACAAAAGCCTTGATCATTTTCCACTTAGGCATGCCACACAGGCAATTTACACCATGCGACTGATGTCTATCCATATACAACCTCTGATCCCTTACGTCTCAGAGAAGGGTGAACTAAGGGTATGAATTCCCCTTTACCAGGCAGATGTATATTTATTAGAGATCAATCAATACAGAGAAAAATCCAATGTCAGACACACAGTCCATATAAGTTCGTTTAGGGTCTGAACGAAACCGGAGGCACCTTATACCTCGCATATCCATCGATCTCCAAGTATGTCTGGAAGATCACCAACTGATTCCCTCCTCTTGGGTGTACAACCTAATTGAGATCATCAGTAATTATCCAAACGATGTGAAGACCTATGGCTTCAACCACCATCTGCATCCTCGACACATCGTCGATTCAGTTATTCAGAATGGGATAAACCCGGCCTTTCCGAATAACTCGCGTATATATAAACAAGTGTTACACAAACACAACATATGCCTCATTCCAATTCAGAATATTCTTTTATTCAAATATTCTTATACTTTGGGAAAGGTTCCCATTAATTTTATCTAAGATAAATTGTTTAAATTTATTCTTTAATCTTTTTTTGAATATCAATTCAAACCAAATTATGGTTTATCCAAACTAGTCGGGATTAGCGAACCTTACCGAAGTAATCACTTGTTAAATTTCCCAACCCATTCATCCCATGAAGTAAAACTGGTCATACTTCATATCTAACACCACGGTGTTATCAGTAAATTCAATTACCATTTCACGTTCAAATCTAATTAAAGATTTAACTATCGCCTGGAGCAAAACTGTTGATACTCCATTCTCGATCATTTCAATCTAATTAAAGATTCATTAAAACTCCACTTGGTTTTAATCTTCCCAAAAAATCACTATTAATGATTATTTAACTTGGTAAATCATATCCTGTATTTAACTGGGTTAAACAACCAATGTCATTAAAACATAGTTCACGATAAAGCCAATTCACATTCCATAAATTATTGGGTTAAAGAACAAGTGTTATTTAAAACATCGTTCAAGATAAACCCAAAAATCAATTCAAATTCAAATCTAATTAAATACCATTTAATTGGTATACTTCATTAAATCTAAATAAAAATATTTAATCTTTTTCTCAACTGGATTTAAGAACAGTGTAAATGAAGACACCATTCACGACAAACCCAAATCCAATTTGATATTAAATACAAGGCTCTGAATAGAAAATATATCGGCTTATATTCAGTATCAAATTCTACGACCAACAAATATCGTATTGGAAATAATGATATAAATATATCTTTCAAATTTCCATAACAATATCTATATAATCACGAAGTCCAACATCGAAATATTCCAAAGATAATTTCGATTTAAATCCATTTCAATTCGATTATTGGATATTATGGTTACTTTTAAAACTCTTTCAAATCCAATTTATTTATTTCAAAAATAAATGGATTATAATTCTAGTTCAAAACTAGTTCATTTCAATAAAAATCTATTTTTATCTTTTCAAATATAGAATTTTTCATCCCAATCCTTTCCAATTCATTTCTTATGATTTTATACAAATTATTGCTATTTTTTATAATTTTATCAAGGCACGTACAGTCAATTTCCATCAACGGCCATCGAACTGCACTTACAGCGACCTTTTCCAAATTTGATTTGGATATAATCCCAAATCCAACTGTTAGATTTCAAATCTCTAATATTCTTAGAAATCTCTTTTCGATGTGAACCCAACAGTTCCGGTTTTAGGAGAATCCGACGGTCGGATCTCCCGTAATGTCCATTCGAAGTCAATTGTCGAAATTCGCGAACTGCTGCAGCGCGGCGCGTTCTATTCAGGCCATTATATATGTATATATATAATATATGTTATATATATTTCACCGATTTCCTTTAAACGTATTTTATAAATCGTTTTAAATTCGTTTCCAAAACGAATTCAACTTCATATTCAATTTCAAATCAAAATTGAATATTCCATATCATCGATAACTAAATGATAGTATTTTCAAAATATTATATTTTGAAATCAATTCCTTTTCGATATTCATTAAAAAAATGAATGAAATCGATATAGATATCGTTTACGTCAAAATGGCACATATCTAATCAACACGGCTTTATATATTTCAATGACTTCGTTATTCTATTCAATAAATAAATATTTTCTTCAACACATGAATTTTCTTTTATTCAACACATGAATATATATTTTATTCAACACATGAATTTTCTTTTATTCAACACATGAATCTTCTTTTTATTTAACACATGAATTTTCTTTTATTCAACACATGAATCTTCTTTTTATTCAGCACATGAATTTTCTTTTATTCAACACATGAATTTTCTTTTATTCAATACATGAATATTCATTTTATTCAACACATGAATTTTCTTTATTTTCCAACTTGGGATGAGGCCCAATCAATTACCATATAATGTTAATTATATGGATTCCCTACAACACATGTATATAATAGCAACGATAAATAATCAACCATCATCCAGAGTGCATTATACACTGCATAAGTATCAAATATAAATATTTAACGCTTGTAACAGCCTATCAATCAATCGATCGACATACAGCTAATTATTGGGACTAGTGTATGTCCAATTTCATCCCAACACCCGTGTGGGGTTTTCAAACAATCAAACGCAGGTTTTATTTGTGCAGTTGGGCGATGTGTAAAATTTATCATCCCAACCAATATCAGTCAAACGAGTGTACATAAACAAACCGCTTGATTTGTTTATAAATATTTATTCTATATACACGTTAAAAATTATATTTTTAACTATAAAATATATATTTCCATTCCACAACACACAATCAATTTTCACAACACATCAATTAAACAAAGAAGTCATCTATGGTCTGTGGACGACGGGTGTTGGGTGCTGCTAAGCACCGTCTGCATCCTAGTATATATTTTAACTAGAAAATAAAAAAAAAGTGAGGAGTTCTCACCTCGGGGTTCCACTCCACCAGTTTTATTTCTGGAGTTTTGAACCATTTGGATTTGGATTTGTTTCCCATTGGTTCCATCATGATCTATTTCACACGATCTTTATATTAAAAATCACATTTTTATTTCAACGCTACCTATATAAAAATCATATTTCGATAACGAGGTTTATAGTATAAAAATTGAATTTTTATCGTTACTTCGTATATGTAAATATCGAATTTTTATTCCTCTACAACATATATAAAAATCTCTTCTTTCTATAATTAAAAGTATCGCCTTTCTTTATATAAAAATCTTATCTTTTCATGGATAAAAATTTAATCTTTTCATGTACAAAAATTTAATCCTTCTATAAATAAAAATCAAATCCTTTCATTCTTTACATATATATAGAAATTCATTCTTTTCACTATTAAAACTCTATTTAAAATCTAATCCTTTCTTCACAACGCTAATTTATATGAAAGACTACATTTTTAATATCATGTTACATATATTTTAAAAACTGATTTTTATATGCTAATATATATTTTCAAAACTAATTTTTATATGCTTTATATATATCTAATTGATTTGAACCAATTCAAATTTAAATAAAAACAATTACCTTTAATCACGTTTTAATAAGGCGTTGTGTCTTCCTCTTCACTCCTGGACCATTAAAAACTGAAGCTCGCCTCTAGGGTTTTGAAACCGTTCATCCACCAGCGCGTCGGAGCTTCATCAGAGGTGCACCCGAGGTTCGTCGTCGTGCCAGCTGCTGGCGTCTCCACTGACGGTTTAAATCGATTTGGGGGAAGGCGATGGGGTGTGGCTTGAAGAGCAGGCAGAGAAGAAGGAAGGGGCGGGATCTAGTCATCGCGGTGGAGGCCAAGGGGGGCGGTGGCGACGATGGCGAGAGGAGGGGGGCTGGAGCGGAGTCGGGTTTCGTTCGTTGCTTTGGGTTTTTTTCTTTCTGTTCGTTTCTGCTTTGAAAGATCTTATGAAAAGAGGGGGTTGACTTCGAAGAGAAGGGTATAGGGGGGTGTTATAAAATTTATTTATATAATATTACTTTAATTCTCCAAAATAAGTGATTTTGCATACGAACTCAAAACGAGACCCACGACTGTCGTCCCTAGCTAATTACACCCATTCCGAACACAATGGGATATGTATCGCAAGCCAATTCAATCGTTTCGTTCAGTTTTCATTAAATCAAAATATAAATCTATATATTGAATTTGAACGCACATTTCAATTTCCCGAGGCCACATACGGGCTCTAAAAATTCCCGAAAAATATTTTCTGGCTTCGTATTGACGATACGGTCCTAACAAAACTAATTTCGCCAAATTCTGAGCCCGTTTGAAAAATGACCATTTTCTGGTCGATCGAAATTGACTGAAACTATCAAAATACGTTTTCTTTCGCCATGCTCACATATTGATTCGAAAAATTACGAATTTTGAAATCTAGCAATAACTTGACATCCCGGATCCAACCAAAGTGGTTTCGTCGAAAACAGAGGTCGTTCGCAAAATTTTCATTTTTAAGGGCCATATTTTCCATAGCAATTATTTCGAATTTTCAATTGGACATAACTTTTTATTCCCGTTATGAAATTTCAATTTTTCTTATTCGTTGGAAAGATATTTTTAAATAGATTCAAATATTTTTGGTTTCGCTAAAATCCGGTTTGTTTTGAATCCTGTACATTCATTTGAAATTTGAAATCGAATTTTCAAACTACCGTACCATTTTCAATTCCATTTATAATTAAAAATAAGTATTTATATTCTAGCGAAGATTTATATAAATATGTACGTTCTAATTCTATTCAAAATAAATTTCTCGTCATTATTATTTAAAATAATTCATTTTAGATATTCAAAATTCATCAAAATTGCCAAAATAAAAATTTTAAATTGGCTCAGATTTCCGGGTTATTACAATCTCCCTCACTTAAAACATTTCGTCCCTGAAAAGGAACGAAGCTGAAAGTTGTTTTACAAACCAACTCAACTTTCATTATTTTCATTATGGCTTAAGTTCTTCAACTTTTTAATTTCTAAGAATTTTTCAAATTTTTCAAAAATTTGGCTAATACCCTAAGTTTTCGGAAAATTTCGCCATAACCTCCCCTGCACGGGAGCACCGGGAAAATCCCGAAATTTCCAAACAGCCCTCTCCAATCCAAAAAGAAAAAGAAACAACCAATCGGCTCATAAAATCATCAAAAACCCCAAGAATACAATAAACATGTACCTATTTGTTGGGCAAACAATTTCATTCCTCTTCTCTAACCTCCTTGCTATGACCTGTTCAATGTAAGTACATGTATATGCATGCAAATGCGACCAATTTTCAATACAACTCACTATTTGGTTCAATTTGGCTAAAGGTTCAACATTTAATTAATCGAACAATAATCAAACAACATAATCAGCAATCAATTTGTTGATTATCATTTCAAATTCATAACTTTGATATATAGCCAAAAATCATGTTTTTGATGCCAAGTCACAACAATTTATTCTAACTATATTTTGGTTCTCACACCAGTCAATTGGAAATATATAAATATCACACCTTCGAAACTCGAACCCAAACGACTGATGCTGTACAGTCATCAAAAGTTTCATCTCCGGGCGACTAGAGTGTGATTTTATATCTACCCAATATATTAAAACTTCGAATACTCGTGGATCAGACGTATATGCAAAATCTTTATATACTGGATTGCCCAAATTCAATACAAATAAATATTCAAATACGTTGAATAAAGTTTAAATTTTCAAAACAAAATTCGTTTTCATTTTAAAAATATACTCTTCACACTCGTTCTAGGATACTACTAATCCCAACTCTAACAAGTCATTCTCATTGGATATTACTAATCCAATCTCTGATGAATTCTTTCGTTTGGTTCTAATATGTCTTGTTCTCGAGCTTTGTAAACAACAGCTCTGATACCAAATATAAGAACAAGTTAATTCCCCGTGATGGAAAGAGCGGATTGCTTTGAGGACAAGACGATCAGAACACAAACAGAAGAACATTTCGTTGTATATTACAACAATTCCATCAGAATACAAGAGTATACAGAGTATGAATAAATATTACACAGAAAATATCAGAGGTTTAAATTACATTTAAATACATCGTAGCAGAAAAACAATACAAAGCACAACTGAAAACAGATACATGGATACAGAGCTTTCCGAATACCGCTTCAGCTGTAAATCAGGATCCTGTGAATATAAATCTGCAAAACCAAAACTACTAGCTGCCCGTGTCGAAAATAAGGGCACCCAGAGTTTAGGTCAAAACAATAAACTCCAGGTCAATCATGTGACTGGTGTGAGAACTAAAACAGTTATTAATCTTTATTTTAAAGTTAGGTAAATCAAGAGACCACGCCGTATAACATGGAACGGGTTTCCTCCTTAGAATACCAGTGCATAAAACAACAACGCAATGCTAAATAAAGAACAATGAAGCTATTATAAGACCCAGGTCCCATCACACAATGCAACACAAGCCGGAGGATAGGGTTTCACCTTATAATAGCCAAAGAATGCTTGATACGCTAAATTTCATCTTTTATTACTATAAGTCTATAGTGTCAAAACAATTCCAATCATAAGTATCAATCATAGACGGCATGGGTACCATATATCGTGTCGCCATACTAGTTCTACAATCAAAACCGCAAAATGTCGTATTGGAAGTTGGATTTCCATCTGTGAACCGAGGCAAAAGATAGTCCTCTACCGATTTCGAGACTCTCTAGCTGTAATAACCCGAAAATCTGGGCCAGTTTAAAATTTTTATTTTGGCAATTTTAGCGAATTCTGATTATTTAAAATAGATTATTTTAAATAAAATCAACGAGAAATTTATTTCGAATAGAATTCGACGTATATATTATATACGCCGTCGTTAGAATATAAATATTTATATATAATTATAAATAGAATTGAAAATGGCGCGGTAGTTCGATAATTCGATTTCAAACTTCAATTGAATGTACCGGGAGCAAAACAATCCGGATTTTAGTGAAACCAAAAACATTAGGATCTAATTGACGATATCTTTCCAACGAAGTTAACAAACTGAGATTTCACTTTATAAATGATAAGATATGTCCAGTTGAAAATTCTGAATAGTCGCTATGGAATTCAGGCCCTTAAAAATGGACATTTTGCAAACGACCTCGGATTTCGACGAAACCAGTTTTGTTGGGTCCGTGATGTCAAGTTATTGCTAGGTTTCAAATTTCATAATTTTTCGATTCAATATGTGAGCGTGGCAAAGGAAAACGCGTTTGACCAGTTTCAGTTGATTTTAATCGACTGGAAAATGGCCATTTTTCTAACGGTCTCAGAATTCGACGAAACTAGTTTTGTTAGGACCATATCGTCAATACGAAGCTAGAAAATATTTTTCAGGAATTTTTCTACTTAGTATGTGACCCCGGTAAATTGAAATGTACGTTTCAAATTCAATAAAATGATTTAAATATAAATTCAACGGAAACTGATTGTAACGATCAAATCAGCTTGCGATATATATCCCATTGGGTTCGGAATGGGGGTAAAATGCTATAGACGACAGGCGGTGGGCCTCGTTTCGAGATCGTATGTAGAAGTCAACTTTTTGCTAATTAAAATAATTAAATAAAATAATAAAATTAAATTTCCTTCTCTCCCCTTTAACACGATTTGGCCCCCCCCCCCCAATTCATTTCTGATCGAATTAAAAAGAAAAGAAAAAGAAAAAAAAAACACGAGAACGGAGGAAGGAGGCGCAGCGGCCACCGCGCCCAGGCGTGACGCCACCTACCCCCGACGAGACCCCAGCCTCGCCCTCTCCTCCTCCTCCTCCCACGTCGAAGTCGCGACCCTCCCCCTTTGGCTCCGACGCCCCTGCCCAGACCCCCACCTTCATCCGCGAACCCTAGGACCACCGCCCCCTCTTCTTCCTTCCTCCTCTTGCTGCCGCTTCCCCCACGACCTCCAGCACGCCTCCGTAGCCCCAGTCCGACAATGAAGGCCGCGCACCACTGACGAACGCAACAAACCATCTTCCCCCCTGTATCGAATACGGTAAGGTTTATTGTTATAGTTATCTATTTAAAATCTGATTTTTTTTTATTATTTTATTTTTATTTTTAGTTTTGAAGTAAGAAAAATCAAATTTTTGATGTAGGAAAAATTAGATTTTTAAGGTAGAAAAAGATTAGGTTTTAATCTAGAAACATCGAAGTAAAAATATGATTTTTATATTTTTAAAGTATTAAAAATATAGTTTTTATATTGTTAAAGAATTAAAAATATAATCTTTACTGTATAGAAGTGGTAGAAATATGATTTTTAGAAAACTTTATTTTTATAAAGGCGAAAACTTTATTTTTATAAAGGCGAAAACTTTATTTTAGAAAAGACGAAATCTTTATTTTAGAAAAGGCGAAATCTATATATGGAAAATAGAGTGATAAAAATATAATTTTTATCTATATGAAATAGAAGTAAAAATTCGATTTTTATATATTGAATAACGAAGTCAAAATTCGATTTTTACATATCTAGTGAATACGGGCAACGAAGATGACGAAGATGCGATGGCGGTGAAGATTTCTATCAATGAAGTGCCGTGAAGTTGGATAGCTATCGGTGAGAACTTCTCACCTTTCAATTTAATTTTTCTAGTTATATTTATATACTAGGATGCAGACGGTGCTTAGTAGCACCCGACACAATCGTCCACAGACCATGGACTTGTTTGTTTGGTTGCATAGATTAGTTAGATGATGTGATTTGAAATTGAATTGTTTGGTGAAATGAGTGGATTGATTGATGTGTGAATGGCGTGGGCCTTCACTAGACCGGGGATAAGGCTAGGCCTTGTCCCGTTTCTAGTATCGTGTCGTTATGCCGCCGAAATTTTCTAAAATATGTTAGAAAAATAAAAATATCATTTTATTTAAAGAATGAACTGAATAGAAATTCATATGTTGGAATAAAATGTTTTGTCGTTAAAAATATAATTTTTAACGTGAATGGGAATAAATAAATATTCATTTACAAACCGGACGGTTTGTTTATGTACACCTATTTGAATGACATTGATTGGGACGATAAATTTTACACATCGCCCAACTGCACAAATAAAATCTGTGTTTGATTGTTTGAAACCCCACACGGGTGTTGGGATGAAATTTGAAGTTCACTCATCCTGATTGATTGAATATGTCGATCGATTGATTGACAGGCTGTTATAAGCGTTAGATATCTATATTTGATGCTTATACGGTGTAGTGCACTTTGGTTGATGGTTGATTATTTTTCAATGCTATTATATACGTGTGTGGTATGAAAATCCATATAATTAACATTATATGGTGATTGATTGGGCCACATTCCAATTTGAAAAATAAAGAATATTATAAAATAAAGGTTCATGTGTTGACAGTACTCATCCATTGAGATTGGTCATGTGTTGAACGAAATATTTTAGTAATAAAATTTATATCTTTATCAATATAAAATAAAGGTTCATGTGTTGACAGTACTCATCCATTGAGATTGGTCATGTGTTGAACGAAATATTTTGATAATAACAACTATTTTTGAAAAAAAGAAATATTTGAAATAGAATATTTGAAAATAGAAATTTATGAAGCCGTGTTGATTAGATTGACGCTATTTTGACGTGATCGATATTTATATCGATTTTGAAAACGATTTTGAATTGAATTGAAAACGATTTCAAAATGAAATGAATTGAAAACGATTTCAAAATGAATTGAATTGAAAACGATTTCAAAATGAAATGAATTGAAAACGATTTCGAAATGAATTGAATTGAAAACGATTTCGAAATGAATTGAATTGAAAACGATTTCGAAATGAATTGAATTGAAAACGATTTCGAAATGAATTGAATTGAAAACGAATTCGAATTGAATTGAAAGTGAATTGAAATGAATTAAAATTGAATTGAAATGAATTAAAATTGAATTGAAATTTGAATTGAATAGAAATGAATTTTAAAACGAATTTATAGAGAAGAATTCAATTTTGATTTGAATTTAAATGGAAGTTGAAATTGCTTTTGAATCGAATTTAAAACTATTTATATAATTCGTTTTAAATAGAAATCGATGAAATATATTATATATATATTATATATATAATATAATGGCCTGAATAGAACGCGCCGCGCCGCGGCAGTTCGTGAATTTCGACCATTTATTTCAAACGGACATTGCGGGAGATCCGACCGTCGGATTCTCCTAAAACCGGAACCGTTGGGATCGTATCGAAAAGAGCTTTCTAGAGAGTATTAGAAATTTGAAATCTAACGGTTGGATTTGGAATTATGTCCAAATCAAATTTGAAAAAGGTCGCTGTAAGTGCAGTTCGATGGCCATTGATGGAAATCGACTGTACAGGCCTTGATAAAATTATTAAAAATAGTAATAATTTGTGTAAAATCATAAGAAAGGATTTAGAAAGAATTGGGATGAAAAACTCCATATTAGAAAGGATAAAAATAGATTTTTATCGAAATGAACTAGTTTTGAACTAGAATTATAATTCTATTTATTTTTAAATAAATAAATTGAAGTCGAAAAGGGTTTTAAAAATAACCAAAATTTCCAATGATTGCATTGGAGTGGATTTGAATCGAAATTGTCTTCGGAATATTTCGATGTTGGAATTCGTGATTATACGGATGTTGTTATGGAAATTTGAAAGATATATATTGGTATCGTTATTTCCAATACGACATTTGTTAATCGTAGAATTTGATATTGAATATAAGCCGATATATTTTCTATTCAGAGCCTTGTATTGAATATCGAATGTGATTTGGGTTTGTCGTGAATGGTGTCTTCACTAACACTGTTCTTGAACCCAGTTGAGAAAAGATTAAATCTTTTTTATTTAGATTTAATGAAGTGTACCAATTAAATGATATTTAATTGGAATTGAATTGGTATTGATTTTTGGGTTTATCGTGAACGGTGTTTTAAATAACACTTGTTCTTTAACCCGATAATTAATGGAATGTGATTTTGGGGTTTATCGTGAACCGTGTTTTAAATGACACTGATTCTTTAACCCGGTCGAAAATTAAAACTAAGTGGAGTTTTAATGAATCTTTAATTAGATTGAAATGATCGAAAATGGAGTATCACCAGTTTTGCTCCAAGCGATAGTTAAATCTTTAATTAGATTTGAACGTTAAATGGTAATTGAATTTACCGATAACACTGGGGTGTTAGGTATGAAGTATTACCAGCTTTACTTCATGGGATGAACAGGTTGGGATTGGGAAATTAAAACAAATAATTACTTCGGTAAATTTTGTTAATCCCGACTAGTTTGAATTGATATTCAAAAGCAGATTAAAGAATAAATTAAAGAATTTATCTTTGATAAAATTAATGGGAACCTTTCCCTATGAATGTGAAATTTAGAAACTAACTGTCGGTTAGCTAAGCAGAATGGTTTTCTGGATATTGATCTGATGTTGGTTTCGGCCTTCGGGGTTAATATTTGGGGAATTATTCTCTTGATTAATTTACGGTTAGTGACTAATGAATTGGAATGAGGCGTATGTTGTGTTTGTGTAACACTTATTTAAAATATACGCGAGTTATTCGGAAAGACCGGGTTTATCCCATTCTGAATAACTCATACGACGATAAGTCGAAGATGAAGACGATGGTCGAAGACCGGAGGTCTTCATGTCGTTTGGGTGATAACTGATGATCTTGATTGGGCTGTACACCCAAGAAGATGGAAACAGTTGGTGATCGTCCAGACGTACTTGGAGATCGATGGATGTGAGGGGTACTAGGTGCCTCCGTTTTCGTTCAGACCAAGAACGGACTTGTAAATGGATGGTGTGTCTGACATTGTATTCCTTTATATTGTATTTGTTGATCTCTGCTAAATGTATATCTGTTTGGCGGCGGAGAATTTATTCTCTTGCTTAACGCCCTTCTCTGAGACATATGAGCTCAGAGGTTATATATTGGCAGAAATCAGTGGTACGATATGGATTGATAGTGTGGCATGCTGAGATGCAGTGATCCAGACTTTTGTTGAAAAGCAAAGTTTGGTGGTTGATGATCAAAGCGCAGCAGATATAGCATGGCTTTGTGTATAGCGTTGATCCGCGAGCCTCACACCCCGGTATGGTGGCAAACTGATGGTTTGATCAGTATGCTTTTTTCGTGGATGGGCACCTTAGTGGTGTCGTGGATTCGGTCGACCGAGATGAGCCTAGTGCTCAGGGATATATAGAGTAAGCGGTGTTTTCTCTCGCTGGGACGTAAGCCGCGGTGGTACTCTGGTCCCAAATGTGTGGATGCAGACGGTGTTTTCTCTTGTGGGGACGTAAGCCGTGGTGAATTGCATTCCGCGATCGATCTTTCGAATCAGGAGCCACCATGATGGAAATCCAATTTCCGATACGTATATTGCGGTTTTAATTGTAGAACTAGTATGGCGACATGATATATGGTACCCATGCCGTCTATGATTGATATTTATGATTGGAATTGTTTTGACACTATACACATATTATAGTATCAAATGGTTTGTTTTTAAACGTATCAAGCATGTTTGGCTGTTATATGGTAAAACCCTATCCTCCGGCTTGCGTTGCATTGTGTGATGGGACCTGGGTCTTATAATAGCTTCATTTTTCGAAAAAGCATTGCGCTGTTTATTCTATGCACTAGTATTCTTGGGAGGAAACCCGTTCCGTGTTATACGGCGTGGTCCCTTGAATTACTCTCTTTTAAAGTAAAGTTTTAAATAACTGTTTTAGTTCTCACACCAGTCACATGACTGACCTGGAGTTTATTGTTTTAACCTAAACTCTGGGTGCCCTTATTTTGACACGGGCAGCTAGTAGTTTTGGTTTTGCAGATTTATATTCACAGGATCCTGGTTTACAGCTGGAATGATATCCGGAAAGCTTTGTATCCGTATATCTCTTCTAGTTGTGTATTGTATTATTTTCCGCTGCTATGTATTTAAATGTAATTTAAATCTCTGATATTTCTGTGTAATATTTATTCATTTATACTCTGTATATTCTTGTAATCTGATGCATTGTTGTAATACACAATGAAATGTTCTTTTATATGCGTTCTGTTGTGGTTTGTTCTCGAACTATCCGACGCTTTCCTTTACGGGGAAGTTACGGGTTTTCACAGTTGGTATCAGAGCTTTGGTTTACAAGGCAGAGAACAAGACACATTAGAACCATACGAAAGAATTCATCAGATATTGGATTAGTAATATCCAATTAGAGTGACTCGTTAGAGATGGGATCAGTAGTATCCTAGAACGAGTGTGAAGAGTATATTTTTGAAAATGAAAACATTTTTGTTTTGAAAATTTAAATTCAATTATTCGTATTTGATTATTTATTTTATATTGATTTGGACAGTCCAGTATATAAAGATTTTGCATATGCGCCTTGCAAACGTATATTTGAAATTTTAATATACTGGATAGATATAGAAGCACACTCTAGTCGCACGGACCTGATTCTGATGATTGACGCGTCATCATTAGTAATTATTTTCGTGTTTCGAAGGTGTGATATCTATATATTTCCATTAGACTGGTGTGAGAACCAAAACTTATATAGTTAGAATACATTGTTGTGAATTGGCATCAAAAACATGATTTTCTTTATATGTAGTAAAATTATCGATTTGAAACGTTAAAGTCACTAATTGATTGATGTTTGTTTATTTATTTGATAATTGTGAACCATTTAGCCTAATTGAACCAAATGTTGAATTGTATTGAAAATTGGTTGCATTTGCTTGCATATACATATATATCATTGAACAGGTCATAGCAAGGAGGCTAGAGCAGAGAATAAAATTTGTTTGCCCGGCAAATAGGTACATGTTTACTACATAATTTACTGTATTGTTTGGGTGATGATGATTTTATGAGCCTATTGGCTAGCCGCTTGGCTAGCCGCTTGTCTTTTTCTTTTTCTTTTTGAGATCTGAAGGACCGGGGAAGCTATTTGAAATTCCCCGATGCTCCCGGTGCAGGGGAGGTTATGGCGAAATTTTTCGAAAATTTAGGGTGTTAGCCAAATTTTTGAAAATTTGAAAATTCTCAGAAACTGAAAAGTTGGAGAATGAAAACCAGATCGAACGTAGAGTTGATTAATCAAACCACTTTCGACTTTGTTCCTTTTCGGGGACGAAAAGTTTTAAGTGGGGGAGATTGTAATAACCCGAAAATCAGGGCCAGTTTAAAATTTTTATTTTGGCAATTTTAGCGAATTCTGATTATTTAAAATAGATTATTTTAAATAAAATCGACGAGAAATTTATTTTGAATAGAATTCGACGTATATATTATATACGCCGTCGTTAGAATATAAATATTTATATATAATTATAAATAGAATTGAAAATGGCGCGGTAGTTCGATAATTCGATTTCAAACTTCAATTGAATGTACCGGGAGCAAAACAATCCGGATTTTAGTGAAACCAAAAACATTAGGATCTAATTGACGATATCTTTCCAACGAAGTTAACAAACTGAGATTTCACTTTATAAATGATAAGATATGTCCAGTTGAAAATTCTGAATAGTCGCTATGGAATTCAGGCCCTTAAAAATGGACATTTTGCAAACGACCTCGGATTTCGACGAAACCAGTTTTGTTGGGTCTGTGATGTCAAGTTATTGCTAGGTTTCAAATTTCATAATTTTTCGATTCAATATGTGAGCGTGGCAAAGGAAAACGCGTTTGACCAGTTTCAGTTGATTTTAATCGACTGGAAAATGGCCATTTTTCTAACGGTCTCAGAATTCGACGAAACTAGTTTTGTTAGGACCGTATCGTCAATACGAAGCTAGAAAATATTTTTCAGGAATTTTTCTACTTAGTATGTGACCCCGGTAAATTGAAATGTACGTTTAAAATTCAATAAAATGATTTAAATGTAAATTCAATGGAAACTGATTGTAACGATCAAATCAGCTTGCGATATATATCCCATTGGGTTCGGAATGGGGGTAAAACGCTATAGACGACGGGCGGTGGGCCTCGTTTCGAGGTCGTATGTAGAAGTCAACTTTTTGCTAATTAAAATAATTAAATAAAATAATAAAATTAAATTTCCTTCTCTCCCCTTTAACACGATTTGGCCCCCCCCAATTCATTTCTGATCGAATTAAAAAGAAAAGAAAAAGAAAAAAAAACACGAGAACGGAGGAAGGAGGCGCAGCGGCCACCGCGCCCAGGCGTGACGCCACCTACCCCCGACGAGACCCCAGCCTCGCCCTCTCCTCCTCCTCCTCCCACGTCGAAGTCGCGACCCTCCCCCTTTGGCTCCGACGCCCCTGCCCAGACCCCCACCTTCATCCGCGAACCCTAGGACCATCGCCCCCCTCTTCTTCCTTCCTCCTCTTGCTGCCGCTTCCCCCACGACCTCCAACACGCCTCCGTAGCCCCAGTCCGACAATGAAGGCCGCGCACCACTGACGAACGCAACAAACCATCTTTCCCCCTGTATCGAATACGGTAAGGTTTATTGTTATAGTTATCTATTTAAAATCTGATTTTTTTTTTTATTTTATTTTTTTATTTTTAGTTTTGAAGTAAGAAAAATCAAATTTTTGATGTAGGAAAAATTAGATTTTTAAGGTAGAAAAAGATTAGGTTTTAATCTAGAAACATCGAAGTAAAAATATGATTTTTATATTTTTAAAGTATTAAAAATATAGTTTTTATATTGTTAAAGAATTAAAAATATAATCTTTACTGTATAGAAGTGGTAGAAATATGATTTTTAGAAAACTTTATTTTTATAAAGGCGAAAACTTTATTTTTATAAAGGCGAAAACTTTATTTTAGAAAAGACGAAATCTTTATTTTAGAAAAGGCGAAATCTATATATGGAAAATAGAGTGATAAAAATATAATTTTTATCTATATGACATAGAAGTAAAAATTCGATTTTTATATATTGAATAACGAAGTCAAAATTCGATTTTTACATATGTAGTGAATACGGGCAACGAAGATGACGAAGATGCGATGGCGGTGAAGATTTCTATCAATGAAGTGCCGTGAAGTTGGATAGCTATCGGTGAGAACTTCTCACCTTTCAATTTAATTTTTCTAGTTATATTTATATACTAGGATGCAGACGGTGCTTAGTAGCACCCGACACAATCGTCCACAGACCATGGACTTGTTTGTTTGGTTGCATAGATTAGTTAGATGATGTGATTTGAAATTGAATTGTTTGGTGAAATGAATGGATTGATTGATGTGTGAATGGCGTGGGCCTTCACTAGACCGGGGATAAGGCTAGGCCTTGTCCCGTTTCTAGTATCGTGCCGTTATGCCGCCGAAATTTTCTAAAATATGTTAGAAAAATAAAAATATCATTTTATTTAAAGAATGAACTGAATAGAAATTCATATGTTGGAATAAAATGTTTTGTCGTTAAAAATATAATTTTTAACGTGAATGGGAATAAATAAATATTCATTTACAAACCGGACGGTTTGTTTATGTACACCTATATGAATGACATTGATTGGGACGATAAATTTTACACATCGCCCAACTGCACAAATAAAATCTGTGTTTGATTGTTTGAAACCCCACACGGGTGTTGGGATGAAATTTGAAGTTCACTCATCCTGATTGATTGAATATGTCGATCGATTGATTCACAGACTGTTATAAGCGTTAGATATCTATATTTGATGCTTATACGGTGTAGTGCACTTTGGTTGATGGTTGATTATTTTTCAATGCTATTATATACGTGTGTGGTATGAAAATCCATATAATTAACATTATATGGTGATTGATTGGGCCTCATTCCAATTTGAAAAATAAAGAATATTATAAAATAAAGGTTCATGTGTTGACAGTACTCATCCATTGAGATTGGTCATGTGTTGAACGAAATATTTTAGTAATAAAATTTATATCTTTATCAATATAAAATAAAGGTTCATGTGTTGACAGTACTCATCCATTGAGATTGGTCATGTGTTGAATGAAATATTTTGATAATAACAACTATTTTTGAAAAAAAGAAATATTTGAAATAGAATATTTGAAAATAGAAATTTATGAAGCCGTGTTGATTAGATTGACGCTATTTTGACGTGATCGATATTTATATCGATTTTGAAAACGATTTTGAATTGAATTGAAAACGATTTCACAATGAAATGAATTGAAAACGATTTCAAAATGAATTGAATTGAAAACGATTTCAAAATGAAATGAATTGAAAACGATTTCGAAATGAATTGAATTGAAAACGATTTCGAAATGAATTGAATTGAAAACGATTTCGAAATGAATTGAATTGAAAACGAATTCGAATTGAATTGAAAGTGAATTGAAATGAATTCAAATTGAATTGAAATTTGAATTGAATAGAAATGAATTTTAAAACGAATTTATAGAGAAGAATTCAATTTTAATTTGAATTTAAATGGAAGTTGAAATTGCTTTTGAATCGAATTTAAAACTATTTATATAATTCGTTTTAAATAGAAATCGACGAAATATATTATATATATATTATATATATAATATAATGGCCTGAATAGAACGCGCCGCACCGCGGCAGTTCGTGAATTTCGACCATTTATTTCAAACGGACATTGCGGGAGATCCGACCGTCGGATTCTCCTGAAACCGGAACCGTTGGGTTCGTATCGAAAAGAGCTTTCTAGAGAGTATTAGAAATTTGAAATCTAACGGTTGGATTTGGAATTATGTCCAAATCAAATTTGAAAAAGGTCGCTGTAATTGCAGTTCGATGGCCATTGATGGAAATCGACTGTACGGGCCTTGATAAAATTATTAAAAATAGTAATAATTTGTGTAAAATCATAAGAAAGGATTTAGAAAGAATTGGGATGAAAAACTCCATATTAGAAAGGATAAAAATAGATTTTTATCGAAATGAACTAGTTTTGAACTAGAATTATAATTCTATTTATTTTTAAATAAATAAATTGAAGTCGAAAAGGGTTTTAAAAATAACCAAAATTTCCAATGATTGCATTGGAGTGGATTTGAATCGAAATTGTCTTCGGAATATTTCGATGTTGGAATTCGTGATTATACGGATGTTGTTATGGAAATTTGAAAGATATATATTGGTATCGTTATTTCCAATACGACATTTGTTAATCGTAGAATTTGATATTGAATATAAGCCGATATATTTTCTATTCAGAGCCTTGTATTGAATATCGAATGTGATTTGGGTTTGTCGTGAATGGTGTCTTCACTAACACTGTTCTTGAACCCAGTTGAGAAAAGATTAAATCTTTTTTATTTAGATTTAATGAAGTGTACCAATTAAATGATATTTAATTGGAATTGAATTGGTATTGATTTTTGGGTTTATCGTGAACGGTGTTTTAAATAACACTTGTTCTTTAACCCGATAATTAATGGAATGTAATTTTGGGGTTTATCGTGAACCGTGTTTTAAATGACACTGATTCTTTAACCCGGTCGAAAATTAAAACTAAGTGGAGTTTTAATGAATCTTTAATTAGATTGAAATGATCGAAAATGGAGTATCACCAGTTTTGCTCTAGGCGATAGTTAAATCTTTAATTAGATTTGAACGTGAAATGGTAATTGAATTTACCGATAACACTGGGGTGTTAGGTATGAAGTATTACCAGCTTTACTTCATGGGATGAACAGGATGGGATTGGGAAATTAAAACAAATAATTAGTTCGGTAAATTTCGTTAATCCCGACTAGTTTGAATTGATATTCAAAAGCAGATTAAAGAATAAATTAAAGAATTTATCTTTGATAAAATTAATGGGAACCTTTCCCTATGAATGTGAAATTTAGAAACTAACTGTCGGTTAGCTAAGCAGAATGGTTTTCTGGATATTGATCTGATGTTGGTTTCGGCCTTCGGGGTTAATATTTGGGGAATTATTCTCTTGATTAATTTACGGTTAGTGACTAATGAATTGGAATGAGGCGTATGTTGTGTTTGTGTAACACTTATTTAAAATATACGCGAGTTATTCGGAAAGACCGGGTTTATCCCATTCTGAATAACTCATACGACGATAAGTCGAAGATGAAGACGATGGTCGAAGACCGGCGGTCTTCATGTCGTTTGGGTGATAACTGATGATCTTGATTGGGCTGTACACCCAAGAAGATGGAAACAGTTGGTGATCGTCCAGACGTACTTGGAGATCGATGGATGTGCGGGGTACTAGGTGCCTCCGTTTTCGTTCAGACCTAGAACGGACTTGTAAATGGATGGTGTGTCTGACATTGTATTCCTTTATATTGTATTTGTTGATCTCTGCTAAATGTATATCTGTTTGGCGGCGGAGAATTTATTCTCTTGCTTAACGCCCTTCTCTGAGACATATGAGCTCAGAGGTTATATATTGGCAGAAATCAGTGGTACGATATGGATTGATAGTGTGGCATGCTGAGATGCAGTGATCCAGACTTTTGTTGAAAAGCAAAGTTTGGTGGTTGATGATCAAAGCGCAGCAGATATAGCATGGCTTTGTGTATAGCGTTGATCCGCGAGCCTCACACCCCGGTATGGTGGCAAACTGATGGTTTGATCAGTATGCTTTTTTCGTGGATGGGCACCTTAGTGGTGTCGTGGATTCGGTCGACCGAGATGAGCCTAGGGCTCAGGGATATATAGAGTAAGCGGTGTTTTCTCTCGCTGGGACGTAAGCCGCGGTGGTACACTGGTCCCAAATGTGCGGATGCAGACGGTGTTTTCTCTTGTGGGGACGTAAGCCGTGGTGAATTGCATTCCGCGATCGATCTTTCGAATAAGGAGCCACCATGATGGAAATCCAATTTCCGATACGTATATTGCGGTTTTAATTGTAGAACTAGTATGGCGACATGATATATGGTACCCATGCCGTCTATGATTGATATTTATGATTGGAATTGTTTTGACACTATACACATATTATAGTATCAAATGGTTTGTTTTTAAACGTATCAAGCATGTTTGGCTGTTATAAGGTAAAACCCTATCCTCCGGCTTGCGTTGCATTGTGTGATGGGACCTGGGTCTTATAATAGCTTCATTTTTCGAAAAAGCATTGCGCTGTTTATTCTATGCACTAGTATTCTTGGGAGGAAACCCGTTCCGTGTTATACGGCGTGGTCCCTTGAATTACTCTCTTTTAAAGTAAAGTTTTAAATAACTGTTTTAGTTCTCACACCAGTCACATGACTGACCTGGAGTTTATTGTTTTAACCTAAACTCTGGGTGCCCTTATTTTGACACGGGCAGCTAGTAGTTTTGGTTTTGCAGATTTATATTCACAGGATCCTGGTTTACAGCTGGAATGATATCCGGAAAGCTTTGTATCCGTATATCTCTTCTAGTTGTGTATTGTATTATTTTCCGCTGCTATGTATTTAAATGTAATTTAAATCTCTGATATTTCTGTGTAATATTTATTCATTTATACTCTGTATATTCTTGTAATTTGATGCATTGTTGTAATATACAATGAAATGTTCTTTTATATGCGTTCTGTTGTGGTTTGTTCTCGAACTATCCGACGCTTTCCTTTACGGGGAAGTTACGGGTTTTCACACTAGCCCGAGCCTCAGACAATTAATCTGTCAAGCCTTAGGAGCCATAGGGCCGGTTGATCGATATGGATTAAAAATCCCTGAACACTACGTTTCCCCGCCCTTTGGGGCGTAAATGAGTCCTATGACTCCATCGACTCCATATAGTCACCGATATATCTGAGGCGCCTCGCAATCCAACAACCACACAGGTGAAAATAATATAAATGTCAGGGCTGGTAGGTCACTGACACCACCCTAGCTAGAAGAAACGCATGCCCTCCCTTGATCCTTTTCCCGTTTCTGGTTCACAACGGGGTGTGGGGCTCGCGAATTAACGCTACACAAAGCTACGCCACAAAGGCTGTGCTTTGATCATCAACAAGAAGACTTTGCTTTCCAACAAAAGCCTTGATCATTTGCGACTTAGGCATGCCACACAGGCAATTCACACCATGAGACTGATGTCTATCGATATACAACCTCTGATCCCGTACATCTCAGAGAAGGGTGAAATAAGGGAATGAATTCCCCTTCACCAGGAAGATGTATATTTAAGAGAGATCAATCAACACAGAGAAAAATCCAATGTCAGACACACAGTCCATACAAGTTTGTTCTGGGTCTGAACGAAACCGGAGACACCTTATACCTCGCATATCCATCGATCTCCAAGTACGTACGGACGATCATCAACTGATTCCCTCCTCTTGGGTGTACAGCCCAATCAAGATCACCAGTAATTGTCCAAACGATGTGAAGACCTCCGGTCTTCAACCACCGTCTTCATCCTCGACACATCTTTGATTTAGTTATTCAGAATGGGATAAACCCGGCCTTTCTAAATAACTCGCGTATATATAAACAAGTGTTACACAAATACAACATACGCCTCATTCCAATTCAGAATATTCTTTTATTCAAATATTCTTATACTTTGGGAAAGGTTCCCATTAATTTTATCCAAGATAAATTATTTAAATTTATTCTTTAATCTTCTTTTTAATATCCATTCAAACCAAATTATGGTTTATCCAAACTTGTGGGGATTAGCGAACCTTACTGAAGTAATCACTTGTGAAATTTCCCAACCCCAAGCTATTCATCCCATGAAGTAAAAATGGTCATACTTCATATCTAACACTATAGTGTTATCGGTAAATTCAATTACCATTTCACGTTCAAATCTAATTAAACACTTAACTATCGCCTGGAGCAAAACTGGTGATACTCCATTCTCGATCATTTCAATCTAATTAAAGATTCATTAAAACTCCACTTGGTGTTAATCTTCCCAAAAAAATCACTATTAATGATTATTTAACTTGGGAAATCAAATCCTGTCTTTAACTGGGTTAAAGAACCAATGTCATTTAAATCATGGTTCACTATAAACCCAAAATCACATTTCACTGTAAATTGGGTTAAATAATGAATGTCGTTAAAACACAGTTCACGATAAACCCAATTCACATTCCATTAATTACCGGGTTAAAGAACAAGTGTTATTTAAAACACCGTTCACGATAAACCCAAAAATCAATTCAAATTCAATTCCAACTAAATACCATTTAATTGGTATCTTCATTAAATCTAAATAAAACTATTTAATCTTTTTCTCAACTAGGTTTAAAAACAGTGTAAATGAAGACACTATTCACGACAAACCCAAATCCCATTTGATATTAAATACAAGGCTTTGAATAGAAAATATATCGGCTTATATTCAATATCAAATTCTATGACCAATAAATATCGTATTGGAAATAACGATATAAATATATCTTTCAAATTTCCGTAACAATATCTGTATAATCACGAAATCCAACATCGAAATGTTCCAAAGACAATTTCGATTCAAATCCATTCCAATTCAATTATTAGAAATTCTGATTACTTTTAAAACCCTTTCAAATCCAATTTATTTATTTCAAAAATAAATGGATTATAATTTTAGTTCAAAACTAGTTCATTTCGATAAATATCTATTTTTATCTTTTCAAACATGGAATTTTTCATCCCAATCCTTTACAAATCATTTCTTATGATTTTACACAAATTAGTGCTATTTTTAGTAATTTTATCAAGGCCCATACAGTCAATTTCCATCAACGGCCACTGAACTGGACTTACAATGACCTTTTCCAAATTTGATTTGGACATAATTCCAAATCCAAGTGTTAGATTTCAAATCTCTAATATTCATTAGAAAGCTCTTTTCGATTCGAACACAAAGTTCCGGTTTTAGGAGATTCCGATAGTCGGATCTCCCGTAATGTCCATTCGAAGTCAATGGTCGAAATTCGTGAACTGTCGCAGCGCGTCGTGTTCTATTCAGGCCATTACATATATATTATATATATTTAGTCGATTTCCTTTTAAAACGTATTTTATAAATCATTTTAAATTCGTTTTCAAAACGATTTCAACTTTGTATTCAATTTCAAATCGAAATTGAATATTCCGTATCATCGATGTATAAATGATAGTATTTTAAAAATATTATATTTTGAAATCAATTCCCTTTCGATATTCATTATAAAAATGAATAAAATCGATATAGATATCGTCACATTAAAATGGCGCATATCAAATCAACACGGCTTTATATATTTCAATAACTTCATTATTCTATTCAACAAATGAATATTTTCTTCAACACATGAATTTTCTTTTATTCAACACATGAATCTATATTTTATTCAACACATGAATTTTCTTTTATTCAACACATGAATATTCTTTTTATTAAACACATGAATTTTCTTTTATTCAACACATGAATATTCTTTTTATTCAACACATGAATTTTCTTTTATTCAACACATGAATATTCTTTTTATTCAACACATGAATTTTCTTTATTTACCAACTTGGAATGAGGCCCAATCAATTACCATATAAAGTTAATTATATGGATTCCCTACAACATATGTATATAATAGCAACGATAAATAATCAACCATCATCCAAAGTGCATTCCACACTGCATAAGCGTCAAAAATAAATATTTAATGCTTGTAACAGCCTGTCAATCAATCGATCGACATACAGCTAATTATTGGGACTAGTGTATGTCCAATTTCATCCCAACACCCGTGTGGGGTTTTCAAACAATCAAACATAGGTTTTATTTGTGCAGTTGGGCAATGTGTTAAATTTATCGTCCCAACCAATATTAGTCAAATGGGTGTACATAAACAAACCGTCCGATTTTTTTTTAAATATTTATTTTATATACACGTTAAAAATTATATTTTTAGCTATAAAATATTTATTTCCATTTCACAATACACAATCAATTTTCGCAACACATCAATTAAACAAAGAAGCCATCTATGGTCTGTGGACGACGGGTGTCGGGTGCTGCTAAGCACCGTCTGCATCCTAGTATATATTTTATCTAGAAAATAAAATAAAAGTGAGGAGTTCTCGCCTTGGGGTTCCACTCCATCAGTTTTATTTCCAGAGTTCTGAACCGTTTGGATTTGGATTTGTTTCCCGTTGGTTCCATCACGATCTGTTTCACACGATCTTTATTTTAAAAATCACATTTTTATTTCAACGCTACCTATATAAAAATCATATTTCGATAACGAGGTTTATAGTATAAAAATTGAATTTTTATCGTTACTTTGTATATCTAAAAATCAAATTTTTATTTCTCTACAACATATATAAAAATCTCGTCTTTCTATAATTAAAAATATCGCCTTTCTTTATATAAAAATCTTATCTTTTCATGGATAAAAATTTAATCTTTTTATGTACACAAATTTAATCCTTCTATAAATAAAAATCAAATCCTTTCATTCTTTACATATATATAGAAATCCATTCTTTTCACTATTAAAACTCTATTTAAAACCTAATCCTTTCTTCACAACGCTAATTTATATGAAAGATTACATTTTTAATATCATGTTACATATATTTTAAAAACAGATTTTTATATGCTAATATATATTTTCAAAGCTGTTTTTTATATGCTTTATATATATATGTATATAATTGATTTGAACCAATTTAAATTTAAATAAAAACAATTACCTTTAATCACGTTTTAGTAAGGCATTGTGTCTTCCTCTTCACTCCTGGACCGTTAAAAACTGAAGCTCGCCTCTAGGGTTTTGAAACCGTTCATCCACCAGCGCGCCGGAGCTTCATTAGAGGTGCACCCAAGGTTTGTCGTCGCGCCAGCTGCTGGCGCCTCCACCAGTGGTTTAAATCGATTTGGGCAGAGGCGATGGGGTGCGGGTTGAAGAGCAGGCGGAGGAGAAGGAAGGGGCGGGATCTAGTCATCGCGGTGGAGGCCAAGGGGGGCGGTGGCGACGATAGCGAGAGGAGGGGGGCTGGAGCAGAGTCGGGTTTCGTTCGTTGCTTTGGGTTTTTTTTTTCTTTCTGTTCGTTTCTGCTTTGAACGATCTAATGAAAAGGGGGGGTTGACTTCAAAGAGAAGGGTATAGGGGGTGTTATAAAATTTATTTATATTATATTATTTCAATTCTCCAAAATAAGTGATTTAGCATACGAACTCAAAACGAGACCCAACGACTGTCGTCCCTAGCTAATTACCCCCATTCCGAACACAATGGGATATGCATCACAAACCAATTCAATCGTTTTGTTCAGTTTTCATCAAAATCAAAATATAAATCTATATATTGAATTTGAACGCATATGTCGATTTACCGGGGCCACATACGGGCTCTAAAAATTCCCGAAAAATATTTTCTAGCTTCGTATTGACGATGCGGTCCTAACAAAACAAATTTCGCCAAATTCTGAGACCGTTTGAAAAATGACCATATTCTGGTCAATCGAAATTGACTAAAACTGTCAAAACACGTTTTCTTTCGCCATGCTCACATATTGATTCGAAAAATTATGAATTTTGAAATCTAGCAATAGCTTGACATCCCGGATCCAACCAAAGTGGTTTTATCGAAAACAGAGGTCGTTTGCAAAATTTCCATTTTTAAGGGCCATATTTTCCATAGCAACTATTCTGAATTTTCAATTGGACATAACTTTTTATTCTCGCTATGAAATTTCAATTTTTCGGATTCGTTGGAAAGATATTTTCAAACAGATTCTAATATTATTGGTTTCGCTAAAATCCGGTTTGTTTTGAATCCTGTACATTCGTTTGAAATTTGAATTCGAATTTTCAAACTACCGCGCCATTTTGAATTCCTTTTATAATTAAAAATAAATATTTATATCCTAACGACGATTTATGTAAATATATATGTTCTAAGTCTATTCAAAATAAATTTCTCGTCGTTATTATTTAAAATAATTCATTTTAAATATTCAAAATTCATCAAATTTGCCAAAATAAAATTTTTAAATTGGCTCAGATTTCCGGGTTATTACAATCACTGTTAATTGGGTTAAAGAAAAAATGTTATTTAAAACATTGTTCATAATAAACTCAAAATCCAATTTGAATTCAATTCCAATCAAATATTAATTACTAGGTAAAAGTTCCTAAATCCTAATTAAAAGATTTATTCTTTTATAAACTGGGTTTAAGAACAGTGTTATTAAAGACACCATTCATGACAAACCCAAAATCCAATTTGACATTAAATATAAGGTTTTGAATAGAAATTATATCGGCTTATATTCAATATAAAATTCTGAAACCAACAAATATTGTATTGGGAATAACGATATATATGTATATATATCTTCCAAATTCCTCACAATATTCATATAATAACTGTAACAACCCGTAAATTCTGGGCCAGTTTAAAATTTTTATTTTGGCAATTATAGCGAATTTTGATTATTTAAAATGAATTATTTTAAATAAAATCGACGAGAAATTTATTTGGAATATAATTCGAACGAATATATTTATACGCGTCGTCGTTAGAATATAAATAATTATATATAATTATAAATAGAATTGAAAATGGCGTGGTAGTTCGATAATTCGATTTCAAACTTCAATTGAATGTACCGGGTGCAAAACAATCCGGATTTTAGTGAAACCAAAAATAATGGAATCTAATAGTGAATATCTTTCAAACGAATCCGAAAAATCAAGATTTCATATCGGGAATCAAAAGATATGTCCAGTTGAAAATTCTGAATAGTCGCTATGGAATTCAGGCCCTTAAAAATGGACATTTTGCAAATGACCTCGGATTTCGACGAAACCACTTTTGTTGGGTCCGTGATGTCAAACTATTGCTAGGTTTCAAGTTTCATAATTTTTCGAATCAATATGTGAGCGTGGCAAAGGAAAACGCGTTTGACCAGTTTCAGTTGATTTTAATCGACTGGAAATTGGCCATTTTTCTAACGGTCTCAGAATTCGACGAAATAAGTTTTGTTAGGACCGTATCGTCAATACGAAGCTAGAAAACATTTTTCGGGAATTTTTCTAGTTAGTATGTGGCCCCGGTAATTTGAAATGTACGTTTAAAATTCAATATAGCGATTTAAATGTAAATTTAACGGAAACTGATTGTAACGATCAAACCAGTTTACGATACATATCCCATTGTGTTCGGAATGGGGGTAAAACGCTATGGACGACAGGCGGTGGGCCTCGTTTAGAGGTCATATGTAAAAGTCAACCCTTGTGCATAATTTAATAATTAAATAATAAAATAAAATAATAAAAAAACCTATTCCCTCCCCTTTTCTTTCTGCCTTGGCCCCCCCCCCCCCCGATCATTAATCAGAAAGTGGAAAAAAAAAGAGAAAACCTAGAAACTAAACCGCGCCGCCCCCCCGACCCTCGAATGACGCCGACGAACCCTTCACCGAAGCCCCCAGTCAGACCAACCTCCTCCTCCCACCGAACCACACCCCGAAGCAACCCTCGACAAATCGAAGCAGCCCCCTCGTCGAAGCCTCGAACCACCGCCGCGACGCCTCGCTGAACCTCCGAACGCCGCCTGAGCCGCCCTCGACTTCCCTCCTCCCCTTCGCATACAACGGTAAGCATTTAATTTATTTTATTTTTATTTTTGTTTTATAAAACTGATTTATAGCTAATTACTGTATTTTTTTTTCTAGTTTTATAAACTGTTTTTTTTTTATATAAACTGAAATTATAAAAGGTAATTACTGATTTTTGTTTAAGAATTTTAAAACAGAAATTTTTAAAAGAATTTTAAAACAGATATTTTTAAAAGAATTTTAAAACAGAAATTTTTAAAAGATTTTAAAACAGAAATTTTTAAAAGATTTTAAAAACAGAAATTTTTAAAAGAATTTTAAAACAGAAATTTTTAAAAGATTTTAAAAACAGAATTTTTGAAAAGAAGAATAAAAACAGAATTTTTGAAAAGAAGAATAAAAACGGGATTTTTATTGTGTAGAAGAAGTAAAAATATGATTTTTATATTTTTAAAGTATTAAAAATATAATCTTTACTATATAGAAATATTAAAAATATGATTTTTATATTTTTAAAGTATTAAAAATATAATCTTTATAGGATAGAGGATATAAAAATATCATCTTTGTGTATGTAGCGAAGTAAAAATCTGATCTTTATTACGTTGAGATAAAGTAGTAATTTTTATAAAGGCGAAAACTTTATTTTTGAAAAGGCTAAATCTTTATTTTAGAAAAGGCGAGATCTTTATGTGGAAAATAGCGTGATAAAAATATAATTTTTATCTATTTGACGTAGCGATAAAAGTTCGATTTTTATATATTGAACTTCGAAAGAAAAATATGATTTTTATATATAGAACTTCGAAATAAAAATATGATTTTTATATATTGAATAGCGAAGTAAAAACTCGATTTTTACGTATGTAGTGAAAGCAGCAACGAAGGTGACAAAAAGGCGAAGCGATGAAGATTTCTATCAATGAAGTGCCGTGGAGCTAGGATAGCTATAGGTGAGAATTTCTCACCTTTCAATTTCTTTTTCTAGTTATATATATATATACTAGGATGCAGACGGTGCTTAGTAGCACCCGACACAATCGTCCACAGACCATGGACTTGTTTGTTTGACTGTTTGGTGATTGATTGCGATATTGGTTTGATTGTGATTTGTGGTGTGAAAAATCGAATCGATAAATTGGTTAGGATTAGACGTGCGCCGTTATAAGGCGAAGGAGTAAGGCTAGGTTAGACTCTTACTCCAAATTTTGTGGTTTGCATAACGAATTGATTTGATTGATGTGTGAATGGCGTGGGCCTTCACTAGACCGGGGATAAGGCTAGGCCTTGTCCCGTTTCTAGTATCGTGCCGTTATGCCGCCGAAATTTTCTAAAATATGTTAGGAAATAAAAATATCATTTTATTGTGTAAATGAATTGAATAGAAATTCATAGGTTGAAATAAAATGTTTTATCGTTAAAAATATATTTTTTAACGTGAATGTGAATAAATGAATAGTTATAAACAAATCGGCCGATTTGTTTGTATATACACTGATTTGACTGATATTGATTGGGTCGATAAATTTCACACATCGCCCAACTGCACAAATAAAATATGTGTTTGATTGTTTGAAACCCCACACGGGTGTTGGGATGAAATTTGAAGTTCACTCATCCTGATTGATTAAATATGTCAATCGATGGATTGACAGGCGGTTATAAGCATTAGATATCTATATTTGATGCTTATACGGTGTAGTGCACTTTGGTTGATGGTTGATTATTTATCGTTGCTATTATATACATGTGTTGTATGAAAAATCCATATAATTAACTTTACATGGTAATTGGTTGGGCCTCATTCCAGTTTTAAAATAGAAATATTTGAAATAGAAATATTTGAAATAGAAATATTTGAAATAGAAATATTCGAAATGGAATATTTGAAAATGTCAATATATGAAGCCGTGTTGATTAGATTGACGCCATTTTGACGTGAACGATATTTATATCGATTTTATTCATTTTAAAATGAATATTAAAAAGTAAATTTGAAATCGAATATTTCAAAGTGAATTGAATTGAAAGTGATTTCAAAGTGAATTGAATTGAAAGTGATTTTAAAGTGAATTGAATTGAAAGTGATTTCGAAATGAATTGAATTGAAAGTGATTTCGAAGTGAATTGAATTGAAAGTGATTTCGAAATGAATTGAATTGAAAGTGATTTCGAAGTGAATTGAATTGAAAGTGATTTCGAAGTGAATTGAATTGAAAGTGATTTCGAAGTGAATTGAATTGAAAGTGATTTCGAAATGAATTGAATTGAAAGTGATTTCGAAGTGAATTGAATTGAAAGTGATTTCGAAGTGAATTGAATTGAAAGTGATTTCGAAGTGAATTGAATTGAAAGTGATTTCGAAATGAATTGAATTGAAATGGAAGTTGAAATGGCTTTTGAAACGAATTTAAAACTATTTATATAATTCATTTTAAATAGAAATCGACGAAGTATATATTATATATATTATATATATAATATAATGGCCTGAATAGAACGCGCCGCGCCGCGGCAGTTCGCGAATTTCGACCATTTATTTCAAACGGACCTTACGGGAGATCCGACTGTCGGATTCTCCTAAAACCGGAACCGTTGGGTTCGTATCGAAAAGAGCTTTCTAACGAATGTTAGAAATTTGAAATCTAACGGTTGGATTTGGAGATACGTCCAAATCAAATTTGAAAAAGGTCGCTGTAAGTGCAGTTCGATGGCCATTGATGGAAATCGACTGTACGGGCCTTGATAAAATTATTAAAAATAGTAATAATTTGTGTAAAATCATAAGAAATGATTTGTGAAGAATTGGGATGAAAAACTCCATATTTGAAAAGATAAAAATAGTTTTTTATCGAAATGAACTAGTTTTGAACTAGAATCAAAATTCTATTTATTTTTAAATAAATAAATTGAATTTGAAATGGTTTTGAAAATAACCAAAATTTCCAATGATTGCATTGGAGTGGATTTGAATCGAAATTGTCTTCGGAATATTTCGATGTTGGAATTCGTGATTATACAGGTGTTGTTAGGGAAATTTGAAAGATATATATTTATATCGTTATTTCCAATACGACATTTGTTAGTCGTAGAATTCGATATTGAATATAAGCCGATATATTTTCTATTCAGAGCCTTGTATTGAATATCGAATGTGATTTGGGTTTGTTGTGAATGGTGTCTTCACTAACACTGTTCTTGAACCCAGTTGTGAAAAGATTAAATCTTTTTGTTTGGATTTAATGAAGTGTACCAATTAAATGAGATTTCATTGGAATTGAATTGATATTGATTTTTGGGTTTATCGTGAACAGTGTTTTAAATAACACTCGTTCTTTAACCCGATAATTAATGAATGTGATTTTGGGTTTATCGTGAACTGTGTTTTTAAACGACACTGATTCTTTAACCCAGAGAGATATTAAAACTAAGTGGAGTTTTAATGAATCTTTAATTAGATTGAAAAGATCGAGAATGGAGTATCACCAGTTTTACTCCAGGCGATAGTTAAATCTTTAATTAGATTTGAACGTGAAATGGTAATTGAATTACCGATAACACTGTGGTGTTAGATATGAAGTACTACCAGTTTTACTTCATGGGATGAATAGGTTGGGATTGGGAAATAAAATAAATGATTACTTCGGTGTGGTTCGCTAATCCCGACTAGTTTGAATTGATATTCAAAGGAGATTAAAGAATAAATTTAAAGAATTTATCTTAGATAAAATTAATGGGAACTTTCCCCAAAATATAGGAATATTTGAATCAAAGAATATTCTGAATTGGAATGAGGCGTATGTTGTCTTTGTGTAACACTTTTATAATATATACGCGAGTTATTCAGAAAGACCGGGTTTATCCCATTCTGAATAACTGATTCGACGTGGTGTCGAAGGTGAAGACGGTGGTCGAAGACCGGAAGTCTTCACGTCGTTTGGGTGATAACTGATGATCTTGATTGGGCTGTACACCCAAGAAGATGGAAACAGTTGGTGATCGTCCAGACGTACTTGGAGATCGATGGATATGCGGGGTACTAGGTGCCTCCGGTTTCGTTCAGACCCAGAACGGACTTGTAAATGGACTGTGTGTCTGACATTGGATTTTAGTCTGTGCGATTGATTTCTATTAAATATATATCTGTTTGGCGGCGGAGAATTTATTCTCTTGCTTAACGCCCTTCTCTGAGACGTACGAGCTCAGGGGTTATATATTGATGGATATCAAACACATGGAGTGAATTGCCTGTGTGGCATGCCTAAGTGGCAAATGATCGAGGCTTCTGTTGAAAAGCAAAGTCTTGTGGTGATGATCAAAGCACAGCCTGTGTGGCACAGCTTTGTGTAACGTGAATTCGCGAGCCTCGCACCCCGGTTGTGAACCAAAAACGGGAGACGGACCTCAGGGAGGGCATGCGTTTCTTTCTAGTTAGAAGTGGCGTCAGTGGTTTTACACGCCCTGACGAGTTTGACTTATGTGGTTGTTGTTGTTGCGAGGCGCCTCGGTTATATCGGTTTCGGCCGATGCATTCTGGTCGGCAGACGGACCAGACTTACACCCCATAGGGTGGGGAGACGTAGTGTTCAGGGTTTAAGTTTAATCCACATCGGTGGACCGGCCCTGACGATCCAAGGGTCACTCGAGCTCTGATCCTGAGACATGGGCTAGATTGTCTCGAATCGGTTGAGGACTATCTTTTGCCTCGGTTCATAGACGGAAATCCAATTTCCAAATACGTGACATTTGCGGTTTTATTTGTAGAGCCTAGTATGGCGACATAGTGGGATGGGGCACTCATGCCGCCTATGATTGATACTTATGATTTGAAGTTGTTTTATATACTATGCACTTATAATAGTATCAAACGATTTGTTTTAACCGTATCAAGCATTCTTTGGCTGTTATAAGGGAAAACCCTATCCTCGGCTGCGTTGCATTGTGTGATGGGACCTGGGTCTTATAACAGCTTCATTTTTCTTTATTTAGCATTGCGCTGTTTGTTTATGCACTGGTATTCTTGGGAGGAAACCCGTTCCGTGTTATACGGCGTGGTCCCTTGATTTACCTAAGTTTAAAAATAAAGATTAACTGTTTTAGTTCTCACACCAGTCACATGACTGACCTGGAGTTTATTGTTTTAACCTAAACTCTGGGTGCCCCTATTTTGACACGGGCAGCTAGTAGTTTTGGTTTTGCAGATTTATATTCACAGGAACCTGGTTTACAGCTGGAACGATATCCGGAAAGCTTCGTATCCGTATATCTCCTTCTAGTTGTATATTGTATTATTTTCCGCTGCGATGTATTTAAATGTAATTTAAATCTCTGATATCTCTGTGTAATATTCATTTTTACTCTGTATATTCTTGCAATCTGATGCATTGTTGTAATATACAATGAAGTGTTCTTTGATATGTGTTCTGTTGTGGCTTGTTCACAAACTATCCGACGCTTTCCTTTACGGGGAAGTTGCGGGTCTTCACAGTAACATAATCCAATATCGAAATATTTCAAAGATAATTTCCATTCAAATCCATTCCAATATATAAATATATATTGGAAAATTTGGTTATAAAACCATTTTTAAATCCAATTTATTTATTTCTTAAAATAATTAAATTATTATTCTAGTTAATAATTAGTTCATTTTGATAAAAAATGTATTTTTATCTTTATAAAATTGGATTTTTTTCATCAAAAATCTTTCCAAACTATTTATTATGATTTTACATAATTTTTCCATATTTTTAGTAATTTTATTATCGCTCGTACAGTCGGTTTCCAATGATGGCAACCAAACTACATCCATAGCGACCTTTTCTGAAATTGATTTGGACATATCTTTAAATCTAGCTATTAGATTTCAAATCTCTTACATTCATTGGAAAGCTCTTTTCGATACGAACCCAACGGTTCCGGTTTTAGGAGAATCCGACGTCGGATTTCCTGTTACAACAAATTGAAGTTAATGGTCGAAATCCGCAAACGGTTGCTGCGCGGCGCGCTCTATTCAGGCCATTAAATATATATAATATATATATTATATATATTTCGTTGATTTCCATTTAAAACGTATTTGATAAGGTATTTAATTATTTATTCGTTTTAAAACGATTTCAATTTAATTTTCAATTTTATATCAAAATTGAATATTCTATATCTTTATCATATTAAAATGATAATATATTCTACTTTGCTATCATGTAAATGATTTACATTTTAATAAACAAAACATGGATTACCAAATGATCATTTTCTACTTTGTTATCATGTAAATGATTTACATTTTGAAAAACAAAACATGCATTAATAAATGATCATTTTCTACTTTGCTATCGTGTAAATGGTTTACATTTAATAAACAAAACATGCATTAATAAATGATTATTTTCTACTTTTATATCATGTAAATGATGTACATTTAATTAACGAAATCTATTTAATGAATCAAACATATAATAAAAATATAATTTTTATCGTCTAATCTTTTTATTTAAAACATGATTCTTTTTAATGATTTTATAATACAATAAAAATGTAATTTTCATTGTTTAAGCATTTTATTTAAAACATTGAATATTTTCAATCATTCCTTCATACACAATAAAAATGTATATTTTTATTGTTAACATATTCTATTTCAAACAATGAATATTTTGTTGGTTCATACATTCAATAAAAACGATCTTTCTATTGTTTAAATATTTTTATTCATCACATGAATATTTTATTCATGTAATGGCCTGAATTTCCGTACCCTTTGAGTTGACTAATAACACCACACGTCCAACCCAAATGACACAGAAATACGAATCATTAGTAGAAAGAAGTTAAAGGATGAGGAATAGAAAGAAAAGTTAGAATAAAAGAGAAACGAAGAACACAAATCTTACAGCGGAACGAATAAAATATATTAAATAACATAACCTTTGAAATACAATTCGGTAACTTTATATACATACCATCATCAGATCACAACAGCTATTCCTCGAACAGGTATAAACACATGTTTCCAGATGCAACATAGTACATAGCGGAAATATGATAGTCTATTGCTAACTGGTGAAGCCTTCTGCTTCCAGCTCTTCCAAGTGAATCTGAAAAATCCCGACTACTTGACTGCCCGTACAAATTTGGGCACCCAAGAGTTTAGGGAAAACAAAAACAAAATAAACTCTGGGTCGGTCATGGGACTGGTGTGAGTAAACTCCAATCAGTTGTTTAGCATTAAAAATCCTTTCGAATGAAATATAATCGTAAGACCGATCCACACATAAACACGGATGGTTTTTACCTTACGATAACCCAAAATATTTTTGATATCAAATCTAGTGATATTATAATAATGTCTACATCAAATAAATAGAATCTAGCGGAACGCTTGCATCTCACACTCCATATATATTATAAAACCAAAAACTGTAGGGCGCTTATTGGAGATTGGATTTCCAACATGACAAGGTATGGAACTACCTACCGATAGTGTATCTCTAGAGGGGAATACACTGGGTTCAACAAGAACATCTTGCAACCTGACCCACACATGACCGACAACTCATTTCGCTTGAGTGTATCGAATGTATATCACCAACGGTTGGGATCAACAACCATTTCCCCGAAAGGGACAGCATCAATAGATTTAAGAAGCAAATGGAATTTCTCTAGATAGGTGATTATACATCCTAATAGGGGCGACACACATAGCCATGCTGCCTGCCCGATTTTTGTCATTTCCCGGTTGTTGAGGCCCGAGGCTGCGATTTCTTATCATTCATTGATAGCACAATCACTTTGAATGCCACATTATCAGATCCGTAAATCATTAATTGATTTGCACAAATATGTTCTGGATATTATGCTAAGAGAATAAATTTTCCGCCACCATATATATCTATACAGACTAACATACGCGATCATTGGAAATACTCTGTCAGACATTCGTCTATACACTTCGTTCTGGGACTGAACGAACCTGAAGGCACAATTTCTATTAATAGAAAAAGTCCTTGCACTTTCCTCCGTCTTTGACTATCTTCATATAATCTGATTCGCAACGTTACTGCCAATACGGAGTGGTTCACAGATAATAATCCAACCAGTCTCTCCATATTGACAACGATATTGGCAAGCACTTCGATAGTCGGTTATTTAACTGTCGAAGAAAACAAACATTCATTCAAAGCATGAAACAAATCACTGGGCCATTTAATTGATATTTAATTCATTAATTAAGTCACTACTCCATTTCCTTATCAATATTTGTTAGCCAAATATTTTCAACAATCATCTTGGCCCTTTTCGCTATTAGGAAAACATTTCCATATATCGCCTCCTTTTTATTTTCTATACGTAGAAAATATCTTCTATTTATAACTGGAAAACATTCCAATTACTTATCCCTTTCACGCCCGTTCATTTCTACACTCAGGAAATATTTATTTATTATATTTCTAAATTTCCACTTACTTGGGTTAAAATGAATGTTGTGTAAAACATCATTACAACAACCTAAAACACTGCATTCAACTAAACTCTTTAAACATCTCTCATTGGGATTGAATCTTGTTGTTTATCAGTTAATAATGAAATCAATCAAGTTAGGGTACAATTACCTCTCAGATCTTAATTCAATAACATCTTTAACTTCAAAACAAACAAGACCACTTATCTCAAATCATCAACACCATAAAAACAACTTATTAATTTTTTTAAACGTATGTATATATATATATTTCTCTTTCTATTACCAGATTTTTGATTTCCCTTTTGTTTATAATATTCTATTTTTAAGTTCGTTTCCTTATCGGATTCTATATATATTGACACGTAGATTTCTAATTATCAAATTATCTTAAAAATATTCTAATTCCTTAAATTTCTGGAAAATTTCGCCATAACCTCCTTTGTTCCGGTCAAAAGTTCAAACCTCAACTCGCCTCTCTAGGCCCTTTTCATTCAAAAAGAAAATCAAAAAGCCAAGTGGCTTGCCGATTCAGTGCATAAAACCTCATATGGAATTTAAACATGTACCTTTTTGTGGGGCACTAAATTTATAAACTTCATTATCTTCATCCCATACCTGTTAACAAATATGCGTCCATTTTCAAATTTATTTCAACTCAATCTGGTCATTTTAGCTCGATTTGTTAATTTACTCTTTAATCAGCTCTTTTGCCCATTTCATCTTTTTAATTGAACATATCGCTTCCGGATATGTTTTTAATTTATTTAAAACAAAATCTAATTCCATTTTAAACTCGAGTTTCATATTCAATTTCGAATATAAATTCTTAAACCTCGTTTACTTATCCAACACCCAATTTCGATTCAAAATTCCATTTACTAATTATTCTTCAGATTAGTCAATTCTATTCAATAATTAAAAATCTGATTTTCATTTCAAAAATCAGATTCATTTACACAACTTAAGTTCGTATTTATTTTACAACTCATGTCTGGATTTTTCTAACGGAAATTCAGATTTGAGTTGTTTAAAATCTTTTTATTTATTTAAATAAACCGTTACGGTTTTATAATGGTATTGGTGCTGTTTTTCTAAAAATTTGATTTTGACATAACTCAAAATCTATACGACGAAATTCAGAATTTTCTCTTCCATTAGAAGACTATTATCAAGTCGGTCCTGACGATTCATGTTTCAAATAATTTCGACAAAAATTGAGTTTTGTATACTCAATTGAAGTTCGAAATGCCAATTTACGAATTGCCGTGCTGCGTTGAGTTCATTTTAATTATATTTAATATATTAACGTTCTAAACTTCGTTTATAATAATTTCAACTTCATTATAATATATATATTAATATGTTTGTAATCCAGTTTTCAAATTTAACTTAACATTTCTGATTTTCTCAACTCGTCAATTTTTCATTACTCGATTATAATTTATTTATGACTCAATTTGCTATATTAATTTGCAATTCCCTATGTAAATAAATTATTTTATAAAATTCGTTATAAATCGAATCTCAATTATAAATTCTTTAAACTTGTTTCAGTTTAGTTTATATTATGAATTTCATAATCAATTCTATCGTTCAATTTTCGAAATGATTTCCAATTCACTTTTTAAATTCATACTTGAATTTAAATATTTAAATTATCCAACTGATAATTTTCCACCTTTCTTTAAAAATACCGTTTATATTACTTGTTTATATATTTTTAAACAAGTCTATATTTCAAACCGTTTGAAATAAAAAAAATTACCTTTGAAAAATTAAATTTCACTTTATAAATACACACTTGTATTTACATTTCCCAAATTATCTAAATGATAATTTTTCTCATTCCATTTATAACACCATTTATAAACTCAACCTCAATTCCCTGCATTATTTAATTTGTAAACAACGTTTATAAATTTCTTTAATTCCCACATTGTTTAATTTATAAACATCGTTTATAAGTTAATTACGTGTTTTTATTATTCAAACAAGTTAATATTTCTTTGTCCATTCGAAATTCGAATTCTATTTTTAGAAAAATTGATTTCCCCTTTTTATCTCAAAAATCCCCTTGCATGATATTTTTATAAATCAACATTTAGGCTCAATGATGTTTCAAACACCGAAAACAACCAATTATAAATGAAAGGCTTTCTAACACATCATATACGATAATATATATGGAAAACAAATAAATAATAATATTTTTGAGGAATCCAGTTGGATCCCTCCAACCTGTTTTCCTGCATCGACAGATGCTAGCCAAAATAAATAATACCTATCCATCTTTGAGGAAGGATATCTCGGTATAGAAGGTCATCCACTATCATAGCGTGGGGCGTATAGGGTCATCCTTTAATGGTACTTCGGGCATCTGCTAATGATACTGCGGGAACTATCCAATCACCAACATATATATATATATATATATATATATATATATATATAATAGCCACAAACATCAATCCTATATAACTAATATATATGTATAATAGCCACAATAATATTTAAATGCAACCAATCAACCAACAAATTATTTTTAACGATAAAAATAATTTAAATAAAATTCTTGAGTGAGAATTACTCAGCATGGTTTTTATTTGCGATCCATTCAAATTTTAAATTGAATCGAACAAATGTTCAATTCAAATTTAAAATTCACATTTGGTTCTGAAAATTTCCAATTTAACTCCATCTCGTACATTTTGCAACTATAACCCCAACGTGATCTACGATCATTGCATCTGATTTTATATAAATAACATGTTGCCTTTAGACACAAGCAATTTGAACTAAATATGGTTAAATAAATTTAAATAGGCTAATGAAAATTATTTTTTGTTAATTAACTTACCCAAAACTAACCCTTCTTCTTCATTTTGTTCTTCGCATCTTCACGCAAGCCTCGTATAGGTTATGAACAATCTTGCCGATTCCAGTGAACTCATCTCAGACCTCCCCAACTCACGGTTGATCCTTAACATTTCCCATATTCACAGTTCGCTCCTCCAAAATTCAAAGCCCAGACTCCCATATCCATACACTATCGATCCCCACAAAGAATACAAACCCAACTTCTACTTCTCACAGTCGTACTCCAGTATATATCGCACCCCCAATCATCCATGCGACGACCCTTAACCCCGTACTGACGGTGGCAAGGGTAATCTTTGGAATATAACACATAAACAGATAATAGAAGAATAGAATTCAATAAATACACCAGATAATGCACAATAGAATATACTAGATAAAAGTAATCATCAGAGTTACACAGTATACAGGATCATACTTAGTACAAATACAGTTCAGATATACATAAATGTCTACAGTGGAAAACAAACATAATGCACAATAGGAGCTGAACAGCATAAAAAGAGATAAATAATAGAATCCATCTTCAGCTCCAGCCATCCAGAGAAAGCCAGCTAAAACCTAAATACAAGGCTACCCGTGTAGAAAAAGGGGCACCCGAGTTTGAAAGTGAAACAAACTACGAGTCAGTCATGGGACTGGTATGAGAAATCTACTCAACACATTTAAAATATGGCCAATCACAGGACCACGCCACTTTCGTGTAATGGGTTTACTCCATCGGATTGCCAGTGCTTTAAAAACAAACAATTCTTGTAAACATCGCAATGCTTTATATCAAAATGAAGCCATTATAAGACTCAGTTCCAATCACACACTGCAACGCAAACCGGAGGATAGAGTTTTACCTTATAATGGCCAAAATATGCTTGATACGAATAAAACAAAAGCATTTGATATTATTATTAGTGTTTATATGTTTCAAAAACAATTTCAATCATAACTATCAATCATAGATGGCATGGGTACCATATATCATGTCGCCATATATATACAATCAAAGCCGCACAGTCGCGTATTTGGAAATTGGATTTCCGTCATGAACCAAGGCAAAAGATAGTCCTTACGAATTCGAGACTGTCTGGCTCGAGCCTCAGGATCCAGACTCAGGTGGGCCCTTGGATCGTCAGGGCCGGTCCACCGATGTGGATTAAAATTCCTGAACAATGCGTTTCCCCACCCTTTGGGGTGTAAATGAGCCAACAAATGACTCCATCGGACCCGGATCGTCCGATATAACCGAGGCGCCTCGCAACAGTAACAACCACATAAGTCAAACTCGTCAGGGCGTGTAAAACCACTGACGCTACTTCTAGCTAGAAATAAACGCTCGTCCTCCCTGAGGTCCTCTCCCGTTTCTGGTTCATACCGGGGTGTGAGGTTCGCGAATTCACGTTGTATACAAAGCTATGCCACATAGGCGGTGCTTTGATCATCACCACAAGACTTTGCTTTTCAATAGAAGCCCTGATCACTGCATCTTAGCATGCCACACAAGCAATTCGCACCGTGCAACTGATGGCTATCAATCATACAGAATAAATTCCAATGTCAGACACACTGTCCATTTGCAAGTCAGTTCTGGGTCTAAACGAAACCGGAGGCACTATATACCTCGCAAACCCATCGATCTCCACGTATGTCTGGACGATCACCACTCATTATCCATATTTCGGGATGCCTCCCAATCAGGGCATCAGTTACCATCCAAATGAGGTGAAGATTTTCGGTCTTCAACCACCGTCTTCATCTTCGATTTCTTATCGTCGATTAAGTTATTAAGAATGGGATAAACCCGGACTTTCTGAGTAACTCACGTATATAATAAACAAGTGCTACACAAACACTACTACGCATCATTTCAATTCATTAGTCACTAACCGTCAATCAGTAAGAGAACGATTTCCCAAATATTAACCCCGAAGGCCGAAACCAACATCAGATCAATACCCCAGAAACCATTCGACTTAGCAAACCTTCAGTTAATTTACAAATTTTACATCCATCTCGCTTATAATATTTTATAACGATTTATCGCTATTTTTATTTATTTTAAAATAGCCAATTTATTCAAAACGACGCTTCGGGCCATAAAGCGGCCGTGGCGCTGTTTTTCTTCAGATTTGATTTACACATATCTGAAAATCTAACCATTGGATCTTCACAAAATTTACACCATTGGAAAGATCCTTTCAAAACGAATCCAACGGTTCATGTTTCGGGAAAATCCGATGGTCGGATCTCCCAGTATAATCGTACGAAGTTTCGATTTCAAAATATGAACTGCAGCGTCGTTATTCGATTAAATATAATTATATTTATATATATATAAATATAATCGATTCTGGCGCTGTTTTTCTTCAGATTTGAATTAAACATTCCAGACAATCCAACCGTTGGATTTTTACAAAGTTGGTGCCGTTGGAAAGATATTTCCAAAGCGAACCCAACGGTTGCGATTTCAGGAAAATCCGATGGTCGGATCTCCCGCACTAATCGTTTGAAATCACGGTTTCAAAATACGAACTACAACGTCGTTATTCGATATATTTCAATTCCATTTCTATATATATATCGATTCTTCGATTTCAAAACTATTTGATTTTCATACATTTGATAAAAATGATATTTTTATCTAACTGTCTTCTATTTCAACACTTAACTATTTTTAACAATTCATGTATATAATAATAATGTGATTTTTAATATAAAACAATTTGTTTCGAAACTCGACTATTTCATATAGTTAATATAGGTGATAAAAATAGGATTTTTATTATAAAACAATTTATTTCAAAACAAGATTATTTTATATAGTTCATATTGATGATAAAAATAGGATTTTTATTATAAAACAATTTCTTTCAAAATATGAATACTATTCAACACATGAATTTCAATTCAAGGAATGAATTTCGATTCAACACATGAAGGTTTTCTATGGTTTATATATAGAGATAAAAAGGTGATTTTTATATTTAAAACACGAATACTATTCAACACATGAATTTCTATCCAACGAATGAATTTCGATTCAACACATGAAGGTTTTCTATAGTTTATATATAGAGATAAAAAGGTGATTTTTATATTTAAAACACGAATACCATTCAACACATGAATTTCAATTCAACGAATGAATTTCGATTCAACACATGAAGGTTGTAAAGACCCGCAACTTCCCCGTAAAGGAAAGCGTCGGATAGTTCGAGAACAAACCACAACAGAACGCAAACAGAAGAACATTTCATTGTATATTACAACAATGCATCAGATTACAAGAATATACAGAGTAAAAAGAATATTACACAGAAATATCAGAGATTTAAATTACATTTAAATACATAGCAGCGGAAAATAATACAATACACAACTAGAAGAGATATACGGATACAAAGCTTTCCGGATATCGTTCCAGCTGTAAACCAGGATCCTGTGAATATAAATCTGCAAAACCAAAACTACTAGCTGCCCGTGTCAAAATAAGGGCACCCAGAGTTTAGGTTAAAACAATAAACTCCAGGTCAGTCATGTGACTGGTGTGAGAACTAAAACAGTTAATCTTTATTTTAAATCATTAGGTAAATCAAAGGACCACGCCGTATAACACGGAACGGGTTTCCTCCCAAGAATACCAGTGCATAAAACAAACAGCGCAATGCTAAATAAAGAAAAATGAAGCTGTTATAAGACCCAGGTCCCATCACACAATGCAACGCAGCCGAGGATAGGGTTTTCCCTTATAACAGCCAAAGAATGCTTGATACGTTTAAAACAAATCATTTGATACTAGTATAAGTGTATAAAACAACTTCAAATCATAAGTATCAATCATAGGCGGCATAAGCGCCCCATCCCACTATGTCGCCATATATAGGATTACAATTAAAACCGCAAAGGTCACGTATTTGGAAATTGGATTTCCGTCTATGAACCGAGGCAAAAGATAGTCCTCAACCGTTTTCGTGACTGCCTAGCCCGAGCCACAGGGTCAGAGCGCATCGACCCTTGGATCGTCAGGGCCGGTCCACACGGAGTGGATTAAAATGCCTGAACATGCATTTCCCCGCCCTATGGGGCGTAAACGAGCCAACTAAATGACTCCATCGGTTCGAGAACGACCGATCAATCCGAGGCGCCTCGCAACAGCAACAACCACATAAGTCAAACTCGTCAGGGCGTGTAAAACCACTGACGCCACTTCTAGCTAGGAAGAAACGCATGCCCTCCCTGACGTCCTCTCCCGTTTTTGGTTCATACCGGGTGTGAAACTCGCGAATCAACGTTACACAAAGCTATGCCACAAAGGCCTTGCTTTGATCATCACCACAAGACTTTGCTTTTCAACAGAAGCCTTGATCATTTGCATCTTAGCATGCCACACAGGCAAACCATCCTATGCAACCGATATCAGTCACACAGAATGAAATCCGATGTCAGACACACAGTCCATTTACAAGTCCGTTCTGGGTCTGAACGAAACCGGAGGCACCTAGTACCCCGCATATCCATCGATCTCCAAGTACGTCTGGACGATCACTAACTGTTTCCATCTTCTTGGGTGTACAGCCCAATCAAGATCATCAGTTATCACCCAAACGACGTGAAGACATCCGGTCTTCGACCATCGTCTTCATCTTCGACTTATCGTCGTATCAGTTATTCAGAATGGGATAAACCCGGTCTTTCCGAATAACTCGCGTATATTTTAAATAAGTGTTACACAAACACAACATACGCCTCATTCCAATTCATTAGTCACTAACCGTAAATTAATCAAGAGAATAATTCCCCAAATATTAACCCCGAAGGCCGAAACCAACATCAGATCAATATCCAGAAAACCATTCTACTTAGCTAACCGACAGTTAGTTTCTAAATTTCACGTTCAAATCTAATTAAAGATTTAACTATCGCCTGGAGCAAAACTGGTGATACTCCATTCTCGATCTTTTCGATCTAATTAAAGATTCATTAAAACTCCACTTAGTTTTAATCATTATCTGGGTTAAAGAATCAGTGTCATTTAAAAACACGATTCACGATAAACCCAAAATCACATTCCATTAATTATCGGGTTAAAGAACAAGTGTTATTTAAAACGCTGTTCACGATAAACCCAAAAATCAATACCAATTCAATTCCAATTAAATATCATTTAATTGGTACACTTCATTAAATCTAAATAAAAAGATTTAATCTTTTCTCAACTGGGTTCAAGAACAGTGTTAGTGAAGACACCATTCACGACAAACCCAAATCACATTCATTAATTATCGGGTTAAAGAACAAGTGTTATTTAAAACACTGTTCACGATAAACCCAAAAATCAATATCGATTCAATTCCAATTAAATATCATTTAATTGGTACACTTCATTAAATCTAAATAAAAAGATTTAATCTTTTCTCAACTGGGTTCAAGAACAGTGTTAGTGAAGACACCATTCACGACAAACCCAAATCACATTCGATATTCAATACAAGGCTCTGAATAGAAAATATATCGGCTTATATTCAATATCGAATTCTACGACTAACAAATGTCGTATTGGAAATAACGATATCAATATATATCTTTCAAATTTCCATAACAACACCTGTATAATCACGAATTCCAACATCGAAATATTCCGAAGACAATTTCGATTCAAATCCACTCCAATGCAATCATTGGAAATTTTGGTTATTTTTAAAACCCTTTTCGAATTCAATTTATTTATTTAAAAATAAATAGAATTATAATTCTAGTTCAAAACTAGTTCATTTCGATAAAAATCTATTTTTATCTTTTCAAATATGGAGTTTTTCATCCCAAACTTTCACAAATCATTTCTTATGATTTTACACAAATTATTACTATTTTTAATAATTTTATCAAGGCCCGTACAGTCGATTTCCAACAATGGCCATCGAACTGCACTTACAGCGACCTTTTTCCAATTTGATTTGGACGTATCTCCAAATCCAACCGTTAGATTTCAAATTTCTAACATTCGTTAGAAAGCTCTTTTCGATACGAACCCAACGGTTCCGGTTTTAGGAGAATCCGACGGTCGGATCTCCCGTAATGTCCGTTTGAAATAAATGGTCGAAATTTACGAACTGCCGCGGCGCGGCGCGTTCTATTCAGGCCATTATATTATATATATAATATATATAATATATATTTCGTCGATTCTATTTAAAACGAATTATATAAATAGTTTTAAATTCGTTTCAAAAGCAATTTCAACTTCCTTTTCAATTCAAATCAAAATTGAATTCTTCTTTATAAATTCGTTTTAAAATCCATTTCTATTCAATTCAAATTTCAATTCAATTTGAATTTATTTCACTTCGCTTTCAATTCGATTCGAATTCGTTTTCAATTCAATTCGTTTCGAAATCGTTTTCAATTCAATTCATTTCGAAATCGTTTTCAATTCAATTCATTTCGAATTCGTTTTCAATTCAATTCATTTCGAAATCGTTTTCAATTCAATTCGAATTCGTTTTTTTTTTAATCGATATAAATATCGTTCACGTCAAAATGGCGTCAATCTAATCCTCACGGCTTCACATATTTCTATTTTCAAATATTTCTATTTCAAATATTTCTATTTCAAATATTTCTATTTCAAATATTTCTTTTTTTTCGAAACTGGAATGAGGCCCAATCAATTACCATATAATGTTAATTATATGGATTTTCTACAACACATGTATATATCAACAACGATGAATAATCAATCATCAACCAAAGTGCACTACACTGTATAAGCATCAAATATAGACATTTAACGCTTACAGCAGCTTGTCAATCAATCGATCGACATATTTAATCAATCAGGATGAGTGGACTTCAAATTTCATCCTAACACCCGTGTGGGGTTTCAAACAATCAAACACATATTTTATTTGTGCAGTTAGGCGATGTGTAAAATTTATCGACCCAATCAACGTCATTCAAATAGGTGTACATAAACAAACCGTCTGGTTTGTAAATGAATATTTATTTGTTCACATTCACGTTAAAAATTATATTTTTAACGATAACACATTTTATTTCAACATATGAATTTCTATTCAATTCATTTACACGATAAAAATGATATTTTTATTTTTCTAACATATTTTAGAGAATTTCGGCGGCATAACGGCACGATACTAGAAACGGGACAAGGCCTAGCCTTATCCCCGGTCTAGTGAAGGCCCACGCCATTCACTCATCAATCAAATCAATTTCGTTATGCAAACCACAAAATTTGGAGTAAGAGTCTAACCTAGCCTTACTCCTTCGCCTTATAACGGCGCACGTCTAATCCTAACCAATTTATCGATTCGATTTTTCACACCACAAACCACATTCAAACCAATATCGCAATCAATCTCCAAACAGTCAAACAAACAAGTCCATGGTCTGTGGACGATTGTGTCGGGTGCTACTAAGCACCGTCTGCATCCTAGTATATATATATAACTAGAAATAAAATAGAAAGGTGAGAAATTCTCACATATAGCTATCCTAGCTCCACGGCTCTTCATTTGCAGAAGTCTTCATCGTTTCACCTTTTTTTTTGTCACCTTCGTTATCCGCTTTCACTACATATGTAAAAATCGAATTTTTACTTCGCTTTTCAATATATAAAAATATGATTTTTATTTTTGCTTTCAACATATAAAAATATGATTTTTCAACATATAAAAATATGATTTTTATTTGTGCAAGTTCAAATCTTTTTCTACTAAAAGATTAAACCTTTTTCCTATTTTAAAGTTCAAAATAAAATCAGTTTTTTTCTTTTTTTTTTTTCCCTAATAAGAAAACCCAGTTTTAATTTCATATAAAAATCAGTTTTTATTATGCTTTTAAAATCAGTTTATTATTTGCTTATAAAATCAGTTTTTATTTATTTCTTTTCAAATCAGTTTTTAAAGCTTTAACAAATCAGTTTTTAATCATTTTATAAAAACAGTTTTTTTTTTTTTTTAAAATCAAAATAGTATTAACCTAAAAAAATAGCATTACAGAGTTAAAAATAAAAATAAAATAAATAAAATAAAATACTATACTTACAGTGGTTAGCCGAACAGGGGGGGGAGTTTTTGCGGGTTCGGGTCGGGATCGGGTGTCGCAGGCGAAGGGAAGGGGAGGAGGAGCTAAACGAGGCGTCGCTCGAGCAGGGGGGGGGGGGCTCAGGTCGGCCATCGACTTCAGGGGGGGGCGCTGCGTACGGTGGTGTGGTTCTCGCTGGAAGAGGAGGGTCGCGAGGAAGAAGAGGGGGTGGAAGCGGCGGGCGGTGGCTTCGACGGCGACTGGGCTTCGTCGCGATGGATTTAGGGATTCCCCCTTTTTTTTTTTTTTTTTTTTTTTTATTTCTGTATGAATGAATCGGGGGGGGGGGGGGGGCCAGAAAGGAGGTAAAGGAGGGAAAGTATATTTTTTTTTTTTTATTATTTAATTATTAAATTTCGCAAAAAGGTTGACTTTTATATATGACCTCGAAACGAGGCCCACCGCCTGTCGTCTATAGCGTTTCACCCCCATTCCGAACACAATGGGATATGTATCGCAAGCTGATTTGATCGTTTCGATTAGTTTCCTTTTGAATTTTCATTTAAATCACTATATTGAATTTTAAACGCACATTTCAAATTACCGGGGTCACATACTAACTAGAAAAATTCCAGAAAAATATTTTCTAGCTTCGTATTGACGATACGGTCCTAACAAAACTAATTTCGTCGAATTCTGAGACCGTCTGAAAAATGGCCATTTTCCAGTCGATTAAAATCAACTGAAACTGGTCAAACGCGTTTTCCTTTGCCACGCTCACATATTGATTCGAAAAATTATGAAATTTGAAATCTAGCAATAACTTTACACTGCGGAACCAACAAAAGTGGTTTCGTCGAAATCCGAGGTCATTTGCAAAATGTCCATTTTTAAGGGCCTGAATTCCATAGCGACTATTCAGAATTTTGAACTGGACATATCTTTTGATTCCCGATATGAAATCTTGATTTCTCGGATTCGTTGGAAAGATATTCACTATTAGATTCCATTATTTTTGGTTTCACTAAAATCCGGATTGTTTTGCACCCGGTACATTCAATTGCAGTTTGAAATCGAATTATCGAACTACCGCGCCATTTTCAATTCTATTTATAATTATATATAAATATTTATATTCTAACGACGACGCGCATAATATATACGTTCGAATTATATTCAAAATAAATTTCTCGTCGATATTATTTAAAATAATTCATATTAAATAATCAGAACTCGCTAAAATTGCCAAAATAAAAATTTCAAACTGGCTCGCATTTTACGGGTTGTTACAATCTCCCCCACTTAAAACTTTTCGTCCCCGAAAAGGAACAAAGTCGAAAGTGGTTTGATTATTCAACTCTACGTTCGATCTGGCTTCCATTCTCCAACTCTTTAGTTTCTGAGAATTTTCAAAATTTCAAAAATTTGGCTAACACCCTAAATTTTTGAAAAATTTCGCCATAACCTCCCCTGCACCGGGAGCATCGGGGAATTTCAAATAGCTTCCCCGGTCCTTCAGATCTCAAAAAGAAAAAGAAAAAGCCAAGCGGCTAGCCAATAGGCTCACAAAATCATCATCACCCAAACAAAACAGGAAATTATGTAGTAAACATGTACCTATTTGTCGGGCAAACAAATTTTATTCTCTGGCTCTAGCCTCCTTGCTATGACCTGTTCAATGTAAGTATATGTATATGCAAGCAAATGCGACCAAATTTCAATACAATTCAATATTTGATTCAGTTAGGCTAAATGGTTCAAAATTAGCAAACAAATAAACAAACAACACAAACATCAATCAATTAGTGAATTAGAGTTTCAAATTCATAATTTTGATACATATACAAGAATCAGATTTTTAATGCCAAATCACAACAATAGGCCCTATCTAATTTTGGTTCTCACACCAGTCAATAGGAAATATATAGAAATCTCACTTTCGTCGCTCGAAAATAAATACTGGCAACAGTGCCCCATCACCAGAATTATTCCCGGACACTAGAGGGATTCTATATCTACCCAATATATTAAAACTTCGAATACACGTTTGCAAGACATATGTGCAAAATCTTTATATATCGGATTGTCCTAATCAATATAGAATAAATAATCAAATACGAATAATTGATTTAAATTTTCAAAACAAAATTTGTTTTCATTTGAAAGAAATATACTCTTCACACTCGTTCTAGGATACTACTGATCCTATCTCTAACGAGTCATTCCCATTGGATATTACTAATCCAATATCTGATGAATTCTTTCGTATAGTTCTAATGTGCCTTGTTCTCTGAGCTTTGTAAACCAAAGCTCTGATACCACCTGTAAAGACCCGCAACTTCCCCGTAAAGGAAAGCGTCGGATAGTTCGAGAACAAACCACAACAGAACGCAAACAGAAGAACATTTCATTGTATATTACAACAATGCATCAGATTACAAGAATATACAGAGTAAAAAGAATATTACACAGAAATATCAGAGATTTAAATTACATTTAAATACATAGCAGCGGAAAATAATACAATACACAACTAGAAGAGATATACGGATACAAAGCTTTCCGGATATCGTTCCAGCTGTAAACCAGGATCCTGTGAATATAAATCTGCAAAACCAAAACTACTAGCTGCCCGTGTCAAAATAAGGGCACCCAGAGTTTAGGTTAAAACAATAAACTCCAGGTCAGTCATGTGACTGGTGTGAGAACTAAAACAGTTAATCTTTATTTTAAATCATTAGGTAAATCAAAGGACCACGCCGTATAACACGGAACGGGTTTCCTCCCAAGAATACCAGTGCATAAAACAAACAGCGCAATGCTAAATAAAGAAAAATGAAGCTGTTATAAGACCCAGGTCCCATCACACAATGCAACGCAGCCGAGGATAGGGTTTTCCCTTATAACAGCCAAAGAATGCTTGATACGTTTAAAACAAATCATTTGATACTAGTATAAGTGTATAAAACAACTTCAAATCATAAGTATCAATCATAGGCGGCATAAGCGCCCCATCCCACTATGTCGCCATATATAGGATTACAATTAAAACCGCAAAGGTCACGTATTTGGAAATTGGATTTCCGTCTATGAACCGAGGCAAAAGATAGTCCTCAACCGTTTTCGTGACTGCCTAGCCCGAGCCACAGGGTCAGAGCGCATCGACCCTTGGATCGTCAGGGCCGGTCCACACGGAGTGGATTAAAATGCCTGAACATGCATTTCCCCGCCCTATGGGGCGTAAACGAGCCAACTAAATGACTCCATCGGTTCGAGAACGACCGATCAATCCGAGGCGCCTCGCAACAGCAACAACCACATAAGTCAAACTCGTCAGGGCGTGTAAAACCACTGACGCCACTTCTAGCTAGGAAGAAACGCATGCCCTCCCTGACGTCCTCTCCCGTTTTTGGTTCATACCGGGTGTGAAACTCGCGAATCAACGTTACACAAAGCTATGCCACAAAGGCCTTGCTTTGATCATCACCACAAGACTTTGCTTTTCAACAGAAGCCTTGATCATTTGCATCTTAGCATGCCACACAGGCAAACCATCCTATGCAACCGATATCAGTCACACAGAATGAAATCCGATGTCAGACACACAGTCCATTTACAAGTCCGTTCTGGGTCTGAACGAAACCGGAGGCACCTAGTACCCCGCATATCCATCGATCTCCAAGTACGTCTGGACGATCACTAACTGTTTCCATCTTCTTGGGTGTACAGCCCAATCAAGATCATCAGTTATCACCCAAACGACGTGAAGACATCCGGTCTTCGACCATCGTCTTCATCTTCGACTTATCGTCGTATCAGTTATTCAGAATGGGATAAACCCGGTCTTTCCGAATAACTCGCGTATATTTTAAATAAGTGTTACACAAACACAACATACGCCTCATTCCAATTCATTAGTCACTAACCGTAAATTAATCAAGAGAATAATTCCCCAAATATTAACCCCGAAGGCCGAAACCAACATCAGATCAATATCCAGAAAACCATTCTACTTAGCTAACCGACAGTTAGTTTCTAAATTTCACGTTCAAATCTAATTAAAGATTTAACTATCGCCTGGAGCAAAACTGGTGATACTCCATTCTCGATCTTTTCAATCTAATTAAAGATTCATTAAAACTCCACTTAGTTTTAATCATTATCTGGGTTAAAGAATCAGTGTCATTTAAAAACACGATTCACGATAAACCCAAAATCACATTCCATTAATTATCGGGTTAAAGAACAAGTGTTATTTAAAACGCTGTTCACGATAAACCCAAAAATCAATACCAATTCAATTCCAATTAAATATCATTTAATTGGTACACTTCATTAAATCTAAATAAAAAGATTTAATCTTTTCTCAACTGGGTTCAAGAACAGTGTTAGTGAAGACACCATTCACGACAAACCCAAATCACATTCATTAATTATCGGGTTAAAGAACAAGTGTTATTTAAAACACTGTTCACGATAAACCCAAAAATCAATATCGATTCAATTCCAATTAAATATCATTTAATTGGTACACTTCATTAAATCTAAATAAAAAGATTTAATCTTTTCTCAACTGGGTTCAAGAACAGTGTTAGTGAAGACACCATTCACGACAAACCCAAATCACATTCGATATTCAATACAAGGCTCTGAATAGAAAATATATCGGCTTATATTCAATATCGAATTCTACGACTAACAAATGTCGTATTGGAAATAACGATATCAATATATATCTTTCAAATTTCCATAACAACACCTGTATAATCACGAATTCCAACATCGAAATATTCCGAAGACAATTTCGATTCAAATCCACTCCAATGCAATCATTGGAAATTTTGGTTATTTTTAAAACCCTTTTCGAATTCAATTTATTTATTTAAAAATAAATAGAATTATAATTCTAGTTCAAAACTAGTTCATTTCGATAAAAATCTATTTTTATCTTTTCAAATATGGAGTTTTTCATCCCAAACTTTCACAAATCATTTCTTATGATTTTACACAAATTATTACTATTTTTAATAATTTTATCAAGGCCCGTACAGTCGATTTCCAACAATGGCCATCGAACTGCACTTACAGCGACCTTTTTCCAATTTGATTTGGACGTATCTCCAAATCCAACCGTTAGATTTCAAATTTCTAACATTCGTTAGAAAGCTCTTTTCGATACGAACCCAACGGTTCCGGTTTTAGGAGAATCCGACGGTCGGATCTCCCGTAATGTCCGTTTGAAATAAATGGTCGAAATTTACGAACTGCCGCGGCGCGGCGCGTTCTATTCAGGCCATTATATTATATATATAATATATATAATATATATTTCGTCGATTCTATTTAAAACGAATTATATAAATAGTTTTAAATTCGTTTCAAAAGCAATTTCAACTTCCTTTTCAATTCAAATCAAAATTGAATTCTTCTTTATAAATTCGTTTTAAAATCCATTTCTATTCAATTCAAATTTCAATTCAATTTGAATTTATTTCACTTCGCTTTCAATTCGATTCGAATTCGTTTTCAATTCAATTCGTTTCGAAATCGTTTTCAATTCAATTCATTTCGAAATCGTTTTCAATTCAATTCATTTCGAATTCGTTTTCAATTCAATTCATTTCGAAATCGTTTTCAATTCAATTCGAATTCGTTTTTTTTTTAATCGATATAAATATCGTTCACGTCAAAATGGCGTCAATCTAATCCTCACGGCTTCACATATTTCTATTTTCAAATATTTCTATTTCAAATATTTCTATTTCAAATATTTCTATTTCAAATATTTCTTTTTTTTCGAAACTGGAATGAGGCCCAATCAATTACCATATAATGTTAATTATATGGATTTTCTACAACACATGTATATATCAACAACGATGAATAATCAATCATCAACCAAAGTGCACTACACTGTATAAGCATCAAATATAGACATTTAACGCTTACAGCAGCTTGTCAATCAATCGATCGACATATTTAATCAATCAGGATGAGTGGACTTCAAATTTCATCCTAACACCCGTGTGGGGTTTCAAACAATCAAACACATATTTTATTTGTGCAGTTAGGCGATGTGTAAAATTTATCGACCCAATCAACGTCATTCAAATAGGTGTACATAAACAAACCGTCTGGTTTGTAAATGAATATTTATTTGTTCACATTCACGTTAAAAATTATATTTTTAACGATAACACATTTTATTTCAACATATGAATTTCTATTCAATTCATTTACACGATAAAAATGATATTTTTATTTTTCTAACATATTTTAGAGAATTTCGGCGGCATAACGGCACGATACTAGAAACGGGACAAGGCCTAGCCTTATCCCCGGTCTAGTGAAGGCCCACGCCATTCACTCATCAATCAAATCAATTTCGTTATGCAAACCACAAAATTTGGAGTAAGAGTCTAACCTAGCCTTACTCCTTCGCCTTATAACGGCGCACGTCTAATCCTAACCAATTTATCGATTCGATTTTTCACACCACAAACCACATTCAAACCAATATCGCAATCAATCTCCAAACAGTCAAACAAACAAGTCCATGGTCTGTGGACGATTGTGTCGGGTGCTACTAAGCACCGTCTGCATCCTAGTATATATATATAACTAGAAATAAAATAGAAAGGTGAGAAATTCTCACATATAGCTATCCTAGCTCCACGGCTCTTCATTTGCAGAAGTCTTCATCGTTTCACCTTTTTTTTTGTCACCTTCGTTATCCGCTTTCACTACATATGTAAAAATCGAATTTTTACTTCGCTTTTCAATATATAAAAATATGATTTTTATTTTTGCTTTCAACATATAAAAATATGATTTTTCAACATATAAAAATATGATTTTTATTTGTGCAAGTTCAAATCTTTTTCTACTAAAAGATTAAACCTTTTTCCTATTTTAAAGTTCAAAATAAAATCAGTTTTTTTCTTTTTTTTTTTTCCCTAATAAGAAAACCCAGTTTTAATTTCATATAAAAATCAGTTTTTATTATGCTTTTAAAATCAGTTTATTATTTGCTTATAAAATCAGTTTTTATTTATTTCTTTTCAAATCAGTTTTTAAAGCTTTAACAAATCAGTTTTTAATCATTTTATAAAAACAGTTTTTTTTTTTTTTTTAAAATCAAAATAGTATTAACCTAAAAAAATAGCATTACAGAGTTAAAAATAAAAATAAAATAAATAAAATAAAATACTATACTTACAGTGGTTAGCCGAACAGGGGGGGGGAGTTTTTGCGGGTTCGGGTCGGGATCGGGTGTCGCAGGCGAAGGGAAGGGGAGGAGGAGCTAAACGAGGCGTCGCTCGAGCAGGGGGGGGGGGGCTCAGGTCGGCCATCGACTTCAGGGGGGGGCGCTGCGTACGGTGGTGTGGTTCTCGCTGGAAGAGGAGGGTCGCGAGGAAGAAGAGGGGGTGGAAGCGGCGGGCGGTGGCTTCGACGGCGACTGGGCTTCGTCGCGATGGATTTAGGGATTCCCCCTTTTTTTCTTTTTTTTTTTTTTTTATTTCTGTATGAATGAATCGGGGGGGGGGGGGGCCAGAAAGGAGGTAAAGGAGGGAAAGTATATTTTTTTTTTTTTATTATTTAATTATTAAATTTCGCAAAAAGGTTGACTTTTATATATGACCTCGAAACGAGGCCCACCGCCTGTCGTCTATAGCGTTTCACCCCCATTCCGAACACAATGGGATATGTATCGCAAGCTGATTTGATCGTTTCGATTAGTTTCCTTTTGAATTTTCATTTAAATCACTATATTGAATTTTAAACGCACATTTCAAATTACCGGGGTCACATACTAACTAGAAAAATTCCAGAAAAATATTTTCTAGCTTCGTATTGACGATACGGTCCTAACAAAACTAATTTCGTCGAATTCTGAGACCGTCTGAAAAATGGCCATTTTCCAGTCGATTAAAATCAACTGAAACTGGTCAAACGCGTTTTCCTTTGCCACGCTCACATATTGATTCGAAAAATTATGAAATTTGAAATCTAGCAATAACTTTACACTGCGGAACCAACAAAAGTGGTTTCGTCGAAATCCGAGGTCATTTGCAAAATGTCCATTTTTAAGGGCCTGAATTCCATAGCGACTATTCAGAATTTTGAACTGGACATATCTTTTGATTCCCGATATGAAATCTTGATTTCTCGGATTCGTTGGAAAGATATTCACTATTAGATTCCATTATTTTTGGTTTCACTAAAATCCGGATTGTTTTGCACCCGGTACATTCAATTGCAGTTTGAAATCGAATTATCGAACTACCGCGCCATTTTCAATTCTATTTATAATTATATATAAATATTTATATTCTAACGACGACGCGCATAATATATACGTTCGAATTATATTCAAAATAAATTTCTCGTCGATATTATTTAAAATAATTCATATTAAATAATCAGAACTCGCTAAAATTGCCAAAATAAAAATTTCAAACTGGCTCGCATTTTACGGGTTGTTACAAAGGTTTTCTATAGTTTATATATATAGATAAAAAGGTGATTTTTATATTTAAAACACGAATACCATTCAACACATGAATTTCAATTCAACGAATGAATTTCGATTCAACACATGAAGGTTTTCTATTCAACAGACGAATATAATTTCAACACAGGAAAATAATTCTAACACATGAATATTATTCAAAATTTCGGCAGCATAACGGCAGGGTAGTTAAAACCGGGACCGTCCCTAGTACGGCTCCTCGCTCTACCTTAAAGCCTCGCAGCTTTTGACAATGGGGAATCATGCATCTAGTTCGCACGCAGGCGGCATGTATATTTTTTTCATTTCCACAAACTAATCCTATGTGGTTTCAACCAAATATTTCTCAACCACAAAGGGTATTTTTCAACCACAATCAATCAATTTCAACCACAAATAATTTCAATAAACCATTCGCTATCAATCAATTTTCACACCAATCACAACCAATAAATATCGTCCATGGTTTGTGGATGAGGGGCATTTGCATATATATATATATATATATATATATAGCATTTCACTGCTATTTCAACACATATATAATTTTTACAACGCATATACAACTTATACATCGAACGTACAACTTATACAATGCTTATACAAGAGGTGTACAACGCTTATATAACTCATACATCGATTATATAATTTATACATCATCGTTTTCCATATCGTTTATAAATTAGAAATCTCACTTTTCACATTTCGTATATATATATACTATTCACGGTCACAACACAATCAAGTAAATCGTCCATGGTCTGTGGACGTATGTGAACAGTTCAGGTATGCAGTTATAATATAAATAACTATACAAAAAAATTAATAGTGAGAGAATTCTCACGATGATTGCTTTTATTTCTGAATTCCGTTCAGTTTTGATTCGAATTTGGCTAAAATTCTGACATGCTCTGCTTCAGTTCTAGTCAGTCTCATGTTGTAGAGTTTTCTGATACGAATCCAACGCAAGTGAAATCGCTGAAATCCGATCTCGTATGAAGAAGTTACGATGTTATGAACATTGAATTGCAATTTATATAATTAAATAATTATTAATTTAAATATTTAACCTCTCTTCCTCCTAACAGCTGAACCCCGTATAACTGAACCCATAGTTTCGATTAGGGTTTCGTTCTTTGCATGAGTTTCAATGCGCCGAAGCCAGATCGACCACCCCCCGTTGATGCGCCTTCGAACCCCTACCCACGGCCGGTGGCGCGTCCAGTTCGGTGGGGCCCAGCAGATGAAAATGGGGAGCGAACGGTGGTGCTTCTCGCCGCGATTTCTCCTTCTCCGTCGAACTAGAACGGATCACCACCGTTCATCTTCGAGAGCTCGCTGAGCTGATGATTTTCCCTTTAGGAGTTTGGAAAATTACTGAGTAGATGTTGAGATCGGAGGGGGGAAAGGTTTGAGCGATTTTGGCCATCGGTTTGGTAATAACGGCGGCTCCAGAAAAGTGATGGGTAAATTAGGGTTTTATAATAATTTTAATATTATTTAATTTATTTAATTCGAAAAATGCTTGTTCATCGATACAAACTCCAAATAAAACCCAACGACTGTCGCCCCTAATGTTTTACCCCCATTCCGAACACAATGGGATATGTTTCGTAGGCCCACTCGACTGTTTCAGTCAGTTATCCTTCAATTTAAAATATATAACATTCAATATTCGATTTGAACGTACATTTCAATTTGCCAGGGCCACAAACTGATTCGAAAAATTCCAGAAAAATAAATCTGGATATGTTTTGACGATACGGTCCCTACAAAACTAGTTTCGTCGAATTCTGAGACCGTTTGAAAAATGGCCCATTTCTGGTCGATCCAATTTAACTGTAATTGACCAAAACACGTTTTCCTTTGCCACGCTCACATACTAGCTTCAAAAATTATGAAATTTGAAATCTAGCAATAACTTTACATCCCGGATCCAACAAAACTGGTTTCGTCGAATTCCGAGGTCGTTTGCAAAATGGCCAATTTCACGGGCTATATAAATTCCATAGCGACCTTTCTGAAAATTCATTTGGCCATAACTTTTGCTTTTCGCTATGAAACTTCGATTTTTCAGATTCGTTAGAAAGGTATTCACTAATAAATTTAAATATTTTTGGTTTCACTCAAATCCGTTTTGTTTTGCACCCGATACAGTCAGTCAAAGTTTGAATTCAAATTTTGAAACTGCCGCGCCATTTCAGGGCTTGTTTATAATTAGAATGAATTATATTCCTTTTCAAACGTCGATTCAAACTCACTTTTCATTGCTATTATTTCAAATATTTATTTTAAATATTTAAAATCCACTATTTTAGCCAAGTTAAATTTTTTAAATTGGTTCAGATTTTCCGGGTCGTTACAATCTCCCCCACTTAAAACTTTTCGTCCCCGAAAAGGAACAAAGTCGAAAGTGGTTTAATTAATCAACACTACGTTCAATCTGGCTTCCATTCTCCAACTTTTCAGTTTCTAAGAATTTTCAAATTCTTCAAAAATTTGGCTAACACCCGGAATTTTCGAAAAATTTCGCCATAACCTCCTTTGTACGGGGAGAGGTTTGGAAATTTATTGGGCCGTATTAGGTACCCAATAAATCCTAATAAGCATACACATAGTTATAGTGATATATTCTGGTGTTTACAGTGGAGCTTGTATAGATAATAACTCCAGAGAATAAATTCTCGTCACCCTGTCAAAGCCTGAAGGAGTGTGTATTTTAATTGCTCCAGAGGATAAATCCTTGTCACCTCGTCCCGTGTGGGAAATAAATAATCCATGTGTTGTATCTAATGACTAGAGAGACGTGATTATTGTCAACTCCAGACCCGTGTGGTTTTTTTTTATTAATAATCTGGCAATTTATCGTTACAATTTTATATGGTTATATCAGTCATCAGTTCAACCTGTAAAATATAGTCATCGCCACACAAGCCTCTCGATCGTATGGTAAATCTTCCACCTCGTCACACAAGCTCCAAATGCTTATGTGGTATATGATGAAGTATGCCTATCTTCAAGAATTATGCCATGTAGTGTAGTTCAAAATTAATTGTTACTATCCTATGGCGACGTTTATTATTTCACACAGAACAACCAGCACTCCGCATCCAATGGCATTCACAGGAGTTGATATAATAATATTTCGCATCCAACTCATTAAGGTTTATGTAACACCCCACTTCCATTAATGTCACTCACAAAGGGAATGCATTAACTTCCATGGAGGTTAATAGTGAATATAGAACAGAAAAACTACAACAAGACAGATAATTAGCAGTACTTGGAAATCTAAAACTTCATTTTATTGCAGCGGAAATTAAATATGTTTATTACATCACAAAATCATTAAACAGGGTCAAGTACATTATCCATCTTGATAAAAACAAAATACATAATCCCATTATACAAATAACCATGAAAAAGATAACAAGCTGGACTTTACTTCAACGGTCCCACTACACCAAAACCTTAATATACCAACACTTTTATTTTTTGATTGCCAACACATTTTCCAGTTGGCATACAGTAACACTTATAACCACCACTTAGCATAAAAGTGTTACTAAAAATAAATAAAACTCTTTTTAATCTCTCCATTAGGATCCCAGCGCATATAAGTGTTAGCAGACTTGTACTATTGGCAATAGCGGGGACATAATGGTAAATTGGTGCTTAAGTTCTGCGTTTACTTGGACCTAACGCTTATTTTTACTTTAGGCCGCAAAAAATGAAACTCAGAACAATGGGATCAAGATCTATACATTTTCACTCTTTCGTGCGTTTTCCTCTCGTCCAAATCACGAAAGGGCTAGGGACTATGAATGAAGCTGGAAATCCTAATCTCCAATCAAGCGACTGAAGTGCTCGTTGTGGGCCATTTCTCGCAACACCAAGAGAAGAGGCAACACAATGCGCAAGGTTAGGAGCACAAATTGAATTAGCGGCGAATTAAGAGAAGGAACCAGTTGTATCTTGCTCATCTTTCAATTGATAAGGTGTTGATTTCTTTTCATTTTTGATTTCCCTAAACCCTAATTTTGCCAATTTAAATTGGGATTTTTAATTTGATAATTAAGAGTAATTTGATTATTAAAATTTAATCTGCCTATTAGATTCAAACGAAACAAAATAAAAATAAAAACTATTTCTAATTTGTATATAATTGGAAGTTTTCAAGAACGTCTAGTCATAGACTTACAAAAGTACACATTATACGATAGCTAGATCGGTGTACATAACCATAAATTCCATCGAAAATATTTTGTTTTCAAGTAACTTGAGTGCGCCAATACAAAGTCAGTAGTGATCTGCGAATGGATCTTTGATTTTAGTAACTATTAAAACCTACGAACATCTGCTCGGTGTTTCTGGAATATGCATAAATTGCTTAATATCGACATCCATTGTCCACCTGTTTTTTATGTCTGTTTTATTTTAGATTACAACCAGGCTTTGAAAACACGAGGTACTCAATTATGTTTCCTATTCACCATGATACAAACATGTGCATATATTCAGCAACATATAGCTAATTGTAGCATTCGTAGGCAATAAGTATGAGTCTGCTGACCAAGAACAATGTCTTGTATTGTGGTATATAACATGGGAAAAGTTTCAACATTTAGTAAGTTGCTGCAACTTAAAAGGAAAATAATAACTTATAAAATCTCAATGTTTGTCAAGCTGCTTCAAGTTTTTATTTAATGCCCACTTATAGTTGTCTAATGTTTTGTCAGAGAGATTTCAATTAATTGGAAGGGTAATGCTTTACGGACGTATTGCATGATTTGTTCATATTTTTCTATTGAATATTTAACAATAATTTTTTGAATAATTTGGTACTAGTATTACCGTACAACGGTGGGAAAACCGACCGTTAAAATGTTCAATTTAAAATATAAAATTATTTATTAAAATTTATTTTCAATCGGATTTTAGTAAAAAATTATATCCTAATTTAATAGAATATAGAAGTAATTGAAAGAATGGAAATCCAATTAAACTGAATATTACATATAAATCAACTTAAAACTAAGAATATGCTATTAATGTATCGAATTGAATCTATCACAAACACATACATATTGTATATCTAATAGGATGGATGTAATTATCAACTTGTTTTGGTCATATGAACATCCTAGTCTTATAAACAATTGTGTATCTCAATGCTCATAAGCGATCCTTATAATTTACCAAGAACTTGGCTTAGCATCATCCATGGAAGCACAGGCAACCAGCAGGCTGCAACTAGAGTACCCAAAGCCAAGTGAGGTAATATCAGCCCTTACTTATCTAGATTATGACTTATGAGGTATACTATACTGTGAAAACCCGTAACTTCCCCGTAAAGGAAAGTGTCGGATAGTTCGAGAACAAGCCACAACAGAACACATATAGAAGAACATTTCATTGTATATTACAACAATGCATCAGATTACAAGAATATACAGAGTATAAATGAATATTACACAGAAATATCAGAGATTTAAATTACATTTAAATACATAGCAGCGGAAAAATAATACAATACACAACTAGAATGAGATATACGGATACAAAGCTTTCCGGATATCGTTCCAGCTGTAAACCAGGATCCTGTGAATATAAATCTGCAAAACCAAAACTACTAGCTGCCCGTGTCAAAATAAGGGCACCCAGAGTTTAGGTTAAAACAATAAACTCCAGGTCAGTCATGTGACTGGTGTGAGAACTAAAACAGTTATTAATCTTTATTTTAAATCATTAGGTAAATCAAGGGACCACGCCGTATAACACGGAACGGGTTTCCTCCCAAGAATACCAGTGCTTAAAACAGCAGCGCAATGCTAAATAAAGAAAAATGAAGCTGTTATAAGACCCAGGTCCTATCACACAATGCAACGTAAGCCGGGGGATAGGGTTTTCCCTTATAACAGCCAAAGAGTGCTTGATACGTTTAAAAGGAATCATTTGATACTATTATAAGTGTATAGTGTATAAAACAACTTCAAATCATAAGTATCAATCATAGGCGGCATGGGTACCATATATGATGTCGCCATACTAGGCTCTACAAATAAAACCGCAAATGTCACGTATTTGGAAATTGGATTTCCATCTATGAACCGAGGCAAAAGATAGTCCTCAACCGATTCGAGACTTTCTAGCCCGAGCCTCAGGCAAGTACTCTGTCAAGCCTTTGGATCGTCAGGGCCGGTCCACCGATGTGGATTAAAATTCCTGGACACTACGTTTCCCCACTCTATGGGGTGTAAGTCTGGTCCGTCTGCCGACCAGAATGCATCGGCCGAAACCGATATAATTGAGGCGCCTCGCAACAGCAACAACCACATTAGTCAAACTCGTCAGGGCGTGTAAAACCACTGACGCCACTTCTAGCTAGAAAGAAACGCAAGTTCTCCCTGAGGTCCGTCTCCCGTTTTTGGTTCATACCGGGTGTGAAACTCGCGGAGTAAACGTTACACAAAGCTACGCCACAAAGGCCGTGCTTTGATCATCAACCACAAGACTTTGCTTTTCAACAGAAGCCTTGATCATTTGCCACTTATGCATGCCACACAGGCAATTCACTCCATGTGTTTGATATCCATCGATATATAACCCCTGAGCTCGTACGTCTCAGAGAAGGGCGTTAAGCAAGAGAATAAATTCTCCGCCGCCAAACAGATATATATTTAATAGAGATCAATCACACGGACTAAAATCTAATGTCAGACACACAGTCCATTTACAAGTTCGCTCTAGGTCTGAACGAAACCGGAGGCACCTAGTACCCCACATATCCATCGATCTCCAAGTACGTCTGGACGATCACCAACTGTTTCCATCTTCTTGGGTGTACAGCCCAATCAAGATCATCAGTAATCACCCAAACGACGTGAAGACTTCCGGTCTTCGACCATCGTCTTCATCTTCGACTTATCGTCGTATCAGTTATTCAGAATGGGATAAACCCGGTCTTTCCGAATAACTCGCGTATATTTTAAATAAGTGTTACACAAACACAACATACGCCTCATTCCAATTCATCAGTCACTAACCGTAAATTAATCAAGAGAATAATTTCCCAAATATTAACCCCGAAGGCCGAAACCAACATCAGATCAATATCCAGAAAACCATTCTGCTTAGCTAACCGACAGTTAGTTTCTGATTTCACATTCATAGGGAAGGGTTCCCATTAATTTTATCCAAGATAATTTCCTGTATTTATTCTCTAATCTTCCTTTGAATTTCGATTCAACTAGTCGGAATTAGCGAACCTTACCGTAGTAATCATTGGTTTTAATTTCCCAATCCCAACCTATTCATCCCATGAAGTAAAACTGGTAATACTTCATATCTAACACCACGGTGTTATCGGTAAATTCAATTACCATTTCACGTTCAAATCTAATTAAAGATTTAACTATCGCCTGGAGCAAAACTGGTGGTACTCCATTTTCGATCTTTTCAATCTAATTAAAGATTCATTAAAACTCCACTTAGTTTTAATCTTTAACTGGGTTAAAGAATCAGTGTCATTTAAGAACACAGTTCACGATAAACCCAAAATCACATTCATTAATTATCGGGTTAAAGAACGAGTGTTGTTTAAAACACTGTTCACGATAAACCCAAGAATCAATATCAATTCAATTCCAATTAAATATTATTGAATTGGTACACTTCATTAAATCTAAATAAAAAGATTCAATCTTTTCTCAACTGGGCTCAAGAACAGTGTTAATGAAGACACCATTCACGACAAACCCAAATCACATTTGATATTCAATACAAGGCTCTGAATAGAAAATATATCGGCTTATATTCAATATCAAATTCTACGATTAACAAATGTCGTGCTGGAAATAACGATATAGATATATATATCTTTCAAATTTCCATAACAACATCTGCATAATCACGAATTCCAACATCGAAATATTCCGAAGACAATTTCGATTCAAATCCACTCCAATGCAATCATTGGAAATTCTGTTTATTTTTAAAACCCTTTTTAAATTCAATTTATTTATTTAAAAATAAATAGAATTATAATTCTAGTTCAAAACTAGTTTACTTCGATAAAAATCTATTTTTATCTTTTCAAATATGGAGTTTTTCATCCCAATTCTTCTCAAATCATTTCTTATGATTTTACACAAATTATTACTATTTTTAATAATTTTATCAAGGCCCGTACAGTCGATTTCCATCAATGGCCATCGAACTGCACTTACAGCGACCTTTTTCGAATTTGATTTGGACGTAACTCCAAATCCAACCGTTAGATTTCAAATTTCTAATATTCGTTAGAAAGCTCTTTTCGATATGAACCCAACGGTTCCGGTTTTAGGAGAATCCGACGGTCGGATCTCCCGTAATGTCCGTTTGAAATAAATGGTCGAAATTCACGAACTGCCGCGGCGCGGCGCGTTCTATTCAGGCCATTATATTATATATATAATATATATAATATATACTTCGTCGATATTTATTTAAAACGAATTATATAAATAGTTTTAAAATCGTTTCAAAAGCAATTTCAACTTTCTTTCAATTCAAATCAAAATTGAATTCTTCTTTATAAGTTCGTTTTAAAATTCATTTCTATTCAATTCAAATTTCAATTCAATTTAAATTCATTTCAATTCACTTTCAATTCAATTTATTTCGAAATCGTTTTTAATTCAATTCATTTCGAAATCGTTTTCAATTCAATTCATTTTGAAATCGTTTTCAATTCAATTCATTTCGAAATCGTTTTCAATTCAATTCATTTCGAAATCGTTTTTAATTCAATTCATTTCAAAATGAATAAAATCGATATAAATATCGTTTACGTCAAAATGGCGTCAATCTAATCAACACGGCTTCATAAATTTCTATTTTCAAATATTCTATTTCAAATATTTCTTTTTCAAAATAGTTGTTATTATCAAAATATTTCGTTCAACACATGACCAATCTCAATGGATGAGTACTGTCAACACATGAACTTTTATTTTATAATGATAAAGATGTAAATTTTATTACTAAAATATTTCGTTCAACACATGACCAATCTCAATGGATGAGTACTGTCAACACATGAACTTTTATTTTATATCGATAAAGATGTAAATTTTATTATTAAAATATTTCGTTCAACACATGACCAATCTCAATGGATGAGTACTGTCAACACATGAACTTTTATTTTATAATGATAAAGATGTAAATTTTATTACTAAAATATTTCGTTCAACACATGACCAATCTCAATGGATGAGTACTGTCAACACATGAACTTTTATTTTATAATGATAAAGATGTAAATTTTATTACTAAAATATTTCGTTCAACACATGACCAATCTCAATGGATGAGTACTGTCAACACATGAACTTTTATTTTATAATATTCTTTATTTTCTAAATTGGAATGAGGTCCAATCAATCACCATATAATGTTAATTATATGGATTTTCATACAACACATGTATATAATAGCATTGAAAAATAATCAACCATCAACCAAAGTGCACTACACTGTATAAGCATCAAATATAGACATTTAACGCTTATAGCAGCCTGTCAATCAATCGATCGACATATTTAATCAATCAGGATGAGTGAACTTCAAGTTTCATCCCAACACCCGTGTGGGGTTTCAAACAATCAAACACAGATTTCATTTGTGCAGTTGGGCGATGTGTAAAATTTATCGACCCAATCAATATCAGTCAAATCAGTGTACATAAACAAACCGTCCGGTTTGTAAATGAATATTTTATTTTATTCACTTCACGTTAAAAATTATATTTTTAACGATAAAATATTTTATTTCAACACTTGAATTTCTATCCAGTTCATTCTTTAAATAAAATGATATTTTTATTTTTCTAACTTATTTTAGAAAATTTCGGCGGCATAACGGCACGATACTAGAAACGGGACAAGGCCTAGCCTTATCCCCGGTCTAGTGAAGGCCCACGCCATTCACACATCAATCAAATCACCAAACAACCAAATTCAAATCAAATCAAATCATATAACTAATCTATGCAACCAAACAAACAAGTCCATGGTCTGTGGACGATTGTGTCGGGTGCTACTAAGCACCGTCTGCATCCTAGTATATATATATAACTAGAAAAGAAATTGAAAGGTGAGAAATTCTCACCGAAAGCTATCCAAACATCTTAACTCTTCTTTTGATAGAAATCTTCATCGCTATCGCATCTTCGTCACCTTCGTTGCCCGCATTCTCTACATATGTAAAAATCGAATTTTTACTTCGCTATTCAATATATAAAAATCGAATTTTTACTTCGCTATTCAATATAAAAAAATCGAATTTTTACTTCGCTATTCAATATATAAAAATCGAATTTTTACTTCGCTATACATATGAAAGATTATATTTTTACGCCTTCTATATAGTAAAAATTTTATTTCTAATCCTCTACATAAACAAAAATCATATTTTTATAGTCGCTATATACTAAAGACTATATTTTTAATACTTTAAAAATATAAAAAAAATCATATTTTTAATACTTTAAAGATATAAAGGTCATATTTTTAACTTCCTAAAAATATAAAAATCACATTTTTAACTTCTACATTATATAAAAATCATATTTTTATAATCTACAAATACAAATAGAAATCCTAACTTTTCATATCCTCGTCACACTTTAAAATCATAACTTTATTTTTCCAAACACTAGGCTATTTATATTTTCCAACCTCATGCTATTTATATTTGAAAACAATGGTGTATATTTTTTTCCACTTTTGAAACCAAGTATATTTTCCTACTAACTAATATCTAGTATATTTTTCTGCTTGTGCTTCATAATAAAAACTATAATTTTGTCCTTTTAAAAATCAAATCCTTTATTTAAAAATAATATAAAAACCCTATTTCATATTATTTTTCTAACATATTTTATTTAAATAAATTTCAGATTTAAAACAAAAGGATTTAAATAAATTGAAGAATAAAGAGACGCTCACCTTTCTTCTGTACCGTGTTCGAACCGAGCTCCAGAACTAGGGCTCAACCTTGCTCGAAAATGGCGGCGTCGGGATCAGATCGAAGACGTCCCCCAGAAGAACCGTCGGACCCTCCATCATCTCCAGGAGTTCTGGCGAGTTCGAGTTCGTCGTCGGCCCTGGCATCGCTCGAAACACCTGGACTTTGGTGCGCTCGGGGAGAGAAGGAAGGAGAACGGAGGGCGTGGGGGAGCGGGGCGATGGCGTCGGCCTTGGGAGGCTCGCGGTGGACGGAAAAAGGAGGCGATGGCATCGCGTCGCCATTTTTTTTCTTTTGATTCGAAAAAAGTGAACGGGGGGGGGGGGGGGGGGGGAGGCTGGGAGAAGGTATGGGGAGGAGAGAGAATTCTTTTTTTTTTTATTATTATTTTAATTTCAAAATGTTGACTTTTACATACGACCTCTAAACGAGGCCCACCGCCTGTCGTCTACAGCGTTTTACCCCCATTCCGAACACAATGGTATATGTATCGTAGGCTGGTTCGGCTGTTACAATCAGTTTCCGTTAAATTTACATTTAAATCACTATATTGAATTTTAAACGTACATATCAAATTACTGGGGTCATATACTAATTCTAAAAATTCTCAAAAAATATTTTCTAGCTTCGTATTGACGATACGGTCCTAACAAAACTAGTTTCGCCGAATTCTGAGACCGTTAGAAAAATGGCCAATTTCCAGTCGATTAAAATCAACTGAAACCGGTCAAACGCGTTTTCCTTTGCCACGCTCACATATTGATTCGAAAAATTATGAAATTTGGAATCTAGCAATAACTCAACATCACGGACCCAACAAAAGTGGTTTCATCGAAATATGAGGTCATTTGCAAAATTCCCATTTTTAAGGGCCTGAATTCCATAGCGACTATTCAGAAATTTCAACTGGGCCTATCTTTTTACCCCCGCTATGAAATTTCGATTTTTCGGATTCGTTGGAAAGATATTATCAATTAGATCCTATTATTTTTGGTTTCACTAAAATCCGGATTGTTTTGCACCCGGTACGTTCAATTGAAGTTTGAAATCGAATTATCGAACTACCGCGCCATTTTCAATTCTATTATAATTATATATATAATTATTTATATTCTAACGACGACGCATATAATATATACGTTCGGATTACATTCAAAATAAATTTCTCGTCGATTATATTTAAAATAATCTATTTTAAATATTCTAAATTCGCTAAATTTGCCAAAACAAAATTTTTAAACTGGCCCAGATTTTCGGGTTGTTACAATCTCTCCCACTTAAAACTTTTCGTCCCCGAAAAGGAACAAAGTCGAAAGTGGTTTGATTATTCAACTCTACGTTCGATCAGGCTTTCATTCTCCAACTTTTCAGTTTCTGAGAATTTTCAAAAATTTGGCTAACACCCTAAATTTTCGAAAAATTTCGCCATAACCTCCCCTGCACCGGGAGCATCGGGGAATTTCAAATAGCTTCCCCGGTCCTTCTAATCTCAAAAAGAAAAAGAAAAAGCCAAGCGGCTAGCCAATAGGCTCATAAAATCATCATCACCCAAACAAAACAGTAAATTATGTAGTAAACATGTACCTATTTGTCGGGCAAACAAATTTTATTCTCTGCTCTAGCCTCCTTGCTATGACCTGTTCAATGATATATATGTATATGCAAGCAAATGCGACCAATTTTCAATATAATTCAATATTTGATTCAATTAGGCTAAATGGTTCAAAATTATCAAACAATTAAACAAACAACACAAACATCAATTAATTAGTGGATTAACGTTTCAAATTCATAATTTTGATATATATAAAGAAAATCATATTTTGATGCCAAATCACAACAATGTATTCTAGCTATATTAGTTTTGGTTCTCACACCAGTCTAATGGAAATATATAGAAAATCACACCTTCGAAACTCGAACATAAATGTTGATGATGCGATCGCTATCATCAATATCATCTCCGGGCGACTAGAGTGCGATGCTATATCTATCCAATATATTAAAATTTTGAATATACGTTTGCAAGGCGTATATGCAAATTCTTTATATACTGAATTGTCCAAAATCAATATAAATAAATAATCAAATACGAATAGTTGATTTAAATTTTCATAACAAAATTTGTTTTCACTTTTTTTAAAAATATACTCTTCACACTCGTTCTAGGATACTACTGATCCCATCACTAACGAGTCATTCTAATTGGATATTACCAATCCAATATCTGATGAATTCTTTCGTATGGTTCTAATGTGCCTTGTTCTCTGCTTTGTAAACCAAAGCTCTGATACCAACTGTGAAAACCCGTAACTTCCCCGTAAAGGAAATTGTCGGATAGTTCGAGAACAAGCCACAACAGAACACATATAGAAGAACATTTCATTGTATATTACAACAATGCATCAGATTACAAGAATATACAGAGTATAAATGAATATTACACAGAAATATCAGAGATTTAAATTACATTTAAATACATAGCAGCGGAAAAATAATACAATACACAACTAGAATGAGATATACGGATACAAAGCTTTTCGGATATCGTTCCAGCTGTAAACCAGGATCCTGTGAATATAAATCTGCAAAACCAAAACTACTAGCTGCCCGTGTCAAAATAAGGGCACCCAGAGTTTAGGTTAAAACAATAAACTCCAGGTCAGTCATGTGACTGGTGTGAGAACTAAAACAGTTATTAATCTTTATTTTAAATCATTAGGTAAATCAAGGGACCACGCCGTATAACACGGAACGGGTTTCCTCCCAAGAATACCAGTGCTTAAAACAGCAGCGCAATGCTAAATAAAGAAAAATGAAGCTGTTATAAGACCCAGGTCCTATCACATAATGCAACGCAAGCCGGGGGATAGGGTTTTCCCTTATAACAGCCAAAGAGTGCTTGATACGTTTAAAAGGAATCATTTGATACTATTATAAGTGTATAGTGTATAAAACAACTTCAAATCATAAGTATCAATCATATGCGGCATGGGTACCATATATCATGTCGCCATACTAGGCTCTACAAATAAAACCGCAAATGTCACGTATTTGGAAATTGGATTTCCATCTATGAACCGAGGCAAAAGATAGTCCTCAACCGATTCGAGACTGTCTAGCCCGAGCCTCAGGCAAGTACTCTGTCAAGCCTTTGGATCGTCAGGGCCGGTCCACCGATGTGGATTAAAATTCCTGGACACTACGTTTCCCCACCCTATGGGGTGTAAGTCTGGTCCGTCTGCCGACCAGAATGCATCGGCCGAAACCGATATAATCGAGGCGCCTCGCAACAGCAACAACCACATAAGTCAAACTCGTCAGGGCGTGTAAAACCACTGACGCCACTTCTAGCTAGAAAGAAACGCAAGTCCTCCCTGAGGTCCGTCTCCCGTTTTTGGTTCATACCGGGTGTGAAACTCGCGGAGTAAACGTTACACAAAGCTACACCACAAAGGCCGTGCTTTGATCATCAACCACAAGACTTTGCTTTTCAACAGAAGCCTTGATCATTTGCCACTTAGGCATGCCACACAGGCAATTCACTCCATGCGTTTGATATCCATCGATATATAACCCCTGAGCTCGTACGTCTCAGAGAAGGGCGTTAAGAAGGAGAATAAATTCTCCGCCGCCAAACAGATATATATTTAATAGAGATCAATCACACGGACTAAAATCCAATGTCAGACACACAGTCCATTTACAAGTTCGCTCTGGGTCTGAACGAAACCGGAGGCACCTAGTACCCCGCATATCCATCGATCTCCAAGTACGTCTGGACGATCACCAACTGTTTCCATCTTCTTGGGTGTACAGCCCAATCAAGATCATCAGTAATCACCCAAACGACGTGAAGACTTCCGGTCTTCGACCATCGTCTTCATCTTCGACTTATCGTCGTATCAGTTATTCAGAATGGGATAAACCTGGTCTTTCCGAATAACTCGCGTATATTTTAAATAAGTGTTACACAAACACAACATACGCCTCATTCCATTTCATCAGTCACTAACCGTAAATTAATCAAGAGAATAATTTCCCAAATATTAACCCCGAAGGCCGAAACCAACATCAGATCAATATCCAGAAAACCATTCTGCTTAGCTAACCGACAGTTAGTTTCTGATTTCACATTCATAGGGAAGGGTTCCCATTAATTTTATCCAAGATAATTTCCTGAATTTATTCTCTAATCTTCCTTTGAATTTCGATTCGACTAGTCGGAATTAGCGAACCTTACCGTAGTAATCATTGGTTTTAATTTCCCAATCCCAACCTATTCATCCCATGAAGTAAAACTGGTAATACTTCATATCTAACACCACGGTGTTATCGGTAAATTCAATTACCATTTCACGTTCAAATCTAATTAAAGATTTAACTATCGCCTGGAGCAAAACTGGTGGTACTCCATTTTCGATCTTTTCAATCTAATTAAAGATTCATTAAAACTCCACTTAGTTTTAATCTTTAACTGGGTTAAAGAATCAGTGTCATTTAAGAACACAGTTCACGATAAACCCAAAATCACATTCATTAATTATTGGGTTAAAGAACGAGTGTTGTTTAAAACACTGTTCACGATAAACCCAAGAATCAATATCAATTCAATTCCAATTAAATATTATTGAATTGGTACACTTCATTAAATCTAAATAAAAAGATTCAATCTTTTCTCAACTGGGCTCAAGAACAGTGTTAATGAAGACACCATTCACGACAAACCCAAATCACATTTGATATTCAATACAAGGCTCTGAATAGAAAATATATCGGCTTATATTCAATTTCAAATTCTACGATTAAAAAATGTCGTGCTGGAAATAACGATATAGATATATATATCTTTCAAATTTCCATAACAACATCTGCATAATCACGAATTCCAACATCGAAATATTCCGAAGACAATTTCGATTCCAATCCACTCCAATGCAATCATTGGAAATTCTGGTTATTTTTAAAACCCTTTTTAAATTCAATTTATTTATTTAAAAATAAATAGAATTATAATTCTAGTTCAAAACTAGTTTACTTCGATAAAAATCTATTTTTATCTTTTCAAATATGGAGTTTTTCATCCCAATTCTTCTCAAATCATTTCTTATGATTTTACACAAATTATTACTATTTTTAATAATTTTATCAAGGCCCGTACAGTCGATTTCCATCAATGGCCATCGAACTGCACTTACAACGACCTTTTTCGAATTTGATTTGGACGTAACTCCAAATCCAACCGTTAGATTTCAAATTTCTAATATTCGTTAGAAAGCTCTTTTCGATACGAACCCAAAGGTTCCGGTTTTAGGAGAATCCGACGGTCGGATCTCCCGTAATGTCCGTTTGAAATAAATGGTCGAAATTCACAAACTGCCGCGGCGCGGCGCGTTCTATTCAGGCCATTATATTATATATATAATATATATAATATATACTTCGTCGATTTCAATTTAAAACGAATTATATAAATAGTTTTAAAATCGTTTCAAAAGCAATTTCAACTTTCTTTCAATTCAAATCAAAATTGAATTCTTCTTTATAAGTTCGTTTTAAAATTCATTTCTATTCAATTCAAATTTCAATTCAATTTGAATTCATTTCAATTCACTTTCAATTCAATTTATTTCGAAATCGTTTTTAATTCAATTCATTTCGAAATCGTTTTCAATTCAATTCATTTCGAAATCGTTTTCAATTCAATTCATTTCGAAATCGTTTTCAATTCAATTCATTTCGAAATCGTTTTTAATTCAATTCATTTCAAAATGAATAAAATCGATATAAATATCGTTTACGTCAAAATGGCGTCAAGCTAATCAACACGGCTTCATAAATTTCTATTTTCAAATATTCTATTTCAAATATTTCTTTTTCAAAATAGTTGTTATTATCAAAATATTTCGTTCAACACATGACCAATCTCAATGGATGAGTACTGTCAACACATGAACTTTTATTTTATAATGATAAAGATGTAAATTTTATTACTAAAATATTTTGTTCAACACATGACCAATCTCAATGGATGAGTACTGTCAACACATGAACTTTTATTTTATAATATTCTTTATTTTCTAAATTGGAATGAGGCCCAATCAATCACCATATAATGTTAATTATATGGATTTTCATACAACACATGTATATAATAGCATTGAAAAATAATCAACCATCAACCAAAGTGCACTACACTGTATAAGCATCAAATATAGACATTTAACGCTTATAGCAGCCTGTCAATCAATCGATCGACATATTTAATCAATCAGGATGAGTGAACATCAAGTTTCATCCCAACACCCGTGTGGGGTTTCAAACAATCAAACACAGATTTCATTTGTGCAGTTGGGCGATGTGTAAAATTTATCGACCCAATCAATATCAGTCAAATCAGTGTACATAAACAAACCGTCCGGTTTGTAAATGAATATTTTATTTTATTCACTTCACGTTAAAAATTATATTTTTAACGATAAAATATTTTATTTCAACACTTGAATTTCTATCCAGTCCATTCTTTAAATAAAATGATATTTTTATTTTTCTAACTTATTTTAGAAAATTTCGGCGGCATAACGGCACGATACTAGAAACGGGACAAGGCCTAGCCTTATCCCCGGTCTAGTGAAGGCCCACGCCATTCACACATCAATCAAATCACCAAACAACCAAATTCAAATCAAATCAAATCATATAACTAATCTATGCAACCAAACAAACAAGTCCATGGTCTGTGGACGATTGTGTCGGGTGCTACTAAGCACCGTCTGCATCCTAGTATATATATATAACTAGAAAAGAAATTGAAAGGTGAGAAATTCTCACCGAAAGCTATCCAAACATCTTGACTCTTCTTTTGATAGAAATCTTCATCGCTATCGCATCTTCGTCACCTTCGTTGCCCGCATTCTCTACATATGTAAAAATCGAATTTTTACTTCGCTATTCAATATATAAAAATCGAATTTTTACTTCGCTATTCAATATATAAAAATCGAATTTTTACTTCGCTATACATATGAAAGATTATATTTTTACGCCTTCTATATAGTAAAAATTATATTTCTAATCCTCTACATAAACAAAAATCATATTTTTATAGTCGCTATATACTAAAGACTATATTTTTAATACTTTAAAAATATAAAAAAAATCATATTTTTAATACTTTAAAGATATAAAGGTCATATTTTTAACTTCCTAAAAATATAAAAATCACATTTTTAACTTCTACATTATATAAAAATCATATTTTTATAATCTACAAATACAAATAGAAATCCTAACTTTTCATATCCTCGTCACACTTTAAAATCATAACTTTATTTTTCCAAACACTAGGCTATTTATATTTTCCAACCTCATGCTATTTATATTTGAAAACAATGGTGTATATTTTTTTCCACTTTTGAAACCAAGTATATTTTCCTACTAACTAATATCTAGTATATTTTTCTGCTTGTGCTTCATAATAAAAACTATAATTTTGTCCTTTTAAAAATCAAATCCTTTATTTAAAAATAATATAAAAACCCTATTTCATATTATTTTTCTAACATATTTTATTTAAATAAATTTCAGATTTAAAACAAAAGGATTTAAATAAATTGAAGTAAAGAGACGCTCACCTTTCTTCTGTATCGTGTTCGAACCGAGCTCCAGAACTAGGGCTCAACCTTGCTCGAAAATGGCGGCGTCGGGATCAGATCGGAGACGTCCCCCAGAAGCACCGTCGGACCCTCCACCATCTCCAGGAGTTCTGGCGAGCTCGAGTTCGTCGTCGGCCCTGGCATCGCTCGAAACACCTGGACTTTGGTGCGCTCGGGGAGAGAAGGAAGGAGAACGGAGGGCGTGGGGGAGCGGGGCGATGGCGTCGGCCTTGGGAGGCTCGCGGTGGACGGAAAAAGGAGGCGATGGCATCGCGTCGCCATTTTTTTTTTATTATTTTCTTTTGATTCTGAAAAAGTGAACGGGGGGGGGGGCCTGGGAGAAGGTATGGGGAGGAGAGAGAATTCTTTTCTTTTATTATTTTTTTTTATTTTAATTTCAAAATGTTGACTTTTACATACGACCTCTAAACGAGGCCCACCGCCTTTCGTCTACAGCGTTTTACCCCCATTCCGAACACAATGGTATATGTATCGTAGGCTGGTTCGGCTGTTACAACCAGTTTCCGTTAAATTTACATTTAAATCACTATATTGAATTTTAAACGTACATTTCAAATTACTGGGGTCATATACTAATTCTAAAAATTCTCAAAAAATATATTCTAGCTTCGTATTGACGATACGGTCCTAACAAAACTAGTTTCGCCGAATTCTGAGACCGTTAGAAAAATGGCCAATTTCCAGTCGATTAAAATCAACTAAAACCGGTCAAACGCGTTTTCCTTTGCCACGCTCACATATTGATTCGAAAAATTATGAAATTTGGAATCTAGCAATAACTCAACATCACGGACCCAACAAAAGTGGTTTCATCGAAATCTGTGGTCATTTGCAAAATTCCCATTTTTAAGGGCCTGAATTCCATAGCGACTATTCAGAAATTTCAACTGGGCCTATCTTTTTACCCCCGCTATGAAATTTCGATTTTTCGGATTCGTTGGTAAGATATTATCAATTAGATCCTATTATTTTTGGTTTCACTAAAATCCGGATTGTTTTGCACCCGGTACGTTCAATTGAAGTTTGAAATCGAATTATCGAACTACCGCGCCATTTTCAATTCTATTATAATTATATATATAATTATTTATATTCTAACGACGACGCATATAATATATACGTTCGGATTACATTCAAAATAAATTTCTCGTCGATTATATTTAAAATAATCTATTTTAAATATTCTAAATTCGCTAAATTTGCCAAAACAAAATTTTTAAACTGGCCCAGATTTTCGGGTTGTTACATATACATCAACCCAACCTCCCAAATTTAAACCCTACAAAGTACGGTAGATTATATTTTGTTTATTATATATCATCTAAATTCTAAACTGGCTATATAACCTGAAGCATATGCCTGGTTTTGCTTCAGAAATGAAAAGGCAGAATATAATATTCCTCTAAAACTGACGTAAATATCAATTATTCAGATTTCCATTAGATTTGGATTTAAAACTAACAGGGAAGAACTGATTTGTGGAACAAATCCACCAAAATTGAACTTCCCAACTCCGGACAGCTTTGTAAACAAACAAAATGAAAGCAGTGCACATATTTGTAGTAAATGAATATTTTTTTCGATGACACAAATTCATGACCATAAAATATATTGTCAGCGAAATGTAGTTCAGAGAACGAACTTACAGACATGTATATTCAATAATGTAAAGAAAAAATATCTGCCACTTCATACATGCATAAGTGATATACAGGTATGAACTGTTAAGCACTGCTTTATTAGAAAAAAAAGCCTATTTTAACAGTTTTACAAAATTTAAGTTCCAATCAACCACCTCCTTCTGATCGGTTGTCGCATCCCCTTAGATCAACCACCGCCTCCCCACAGTTCGACTGTCGCCACCTTTAAACTGCTTTAAATCCGATCAGGTTTTATTCTTTCATTCCAATCTTGCGCATTTAGTGTAGTATGATTCTTGAATTGTGAACCTATTCTTTTCGGCTTATGGCATAACATTCTATCAGTTGTTTTGTTGTTTTTCGTGAATCGAATCTGTATAAGAGTTGTGTATCCCAATTCTTAACATACAGTTTCACTTCATTGAATAATCATGTTTGTTTTTTATTGCTATAGCTTACTTGTTCATTGTTATCCACCTGAAGCGAAAATATTTGCATTACATATGCACATATGAAAAAAAGAATTACAAAATGTTCTTGTACTGAGGACATTTATTGTATTTTGATATGCTAGCCAGATTTTCTATGATCCAGTAGCTTATGCTACCTTGAAGCTAAATTCAACGTCTGCTTTCAGATAACTAAAATATTTTCCAGATAACTAATCGCCTGTTTTCCCCAAATAAAACGAAATAAAATAAGTCAAAAACCAAAATAAAAATAAGGCTGTGGTTCACAAATCGCAGTTTGGAAATCACTTTTTGGTGGTATCCAACAGTTGCAATCTAATTTTTAGACAATAGGGATGTGGAAGAAGTGTTTGAGGTATGCTTGAGGAGGAATTCATTAGGTATTTGTATAGGCTTTGTTAAGCAGCAGATTTTGATGGCAGGAAGTAGCATTGCGGATGGGGTGAAGCAGGTTATAGATGTGTGTTGTAGTTCAAGCAGGTTGAAGAAGTGTTTTTTGGGTCTGGTGATGGGTAGCTAGTTGTTTGTTAAGAACTGGTAGTGGAATTATCAGCAGACAGAATTGTGTTTGGGGAAATAAAGTATCGATATGGATGTTTTGTGCTGTGATTTGGGTGTTGCGCAGGTTTTTGATGTATAGGTGGTGATGTAGTTATATATGATGTGATTGTCTGGTCACGGATTACCAGCAGGTTAATGAAGCCAGGGTGAGCAATTGATGGCAGATGAGGGTCTGGAGCGTGTGTGCAAGTTGAAGGAGGAGAAGTTATGAACAGTGATTTAAGTTAGAAGTGATGGTTATGTGGCTCTGTTGTAGCTCGGTTGAGATTGTTGATGGAGGAAGACGCTGTTTGTTTTGGCAGTGTTTGGTCTTAGTGGGTTTGATGGTTAGTATTACACTGCCATGAAAATGGAGAACTGATTACCAACACTAGCATGCCTTAACCACTGTATACGGTTCAAAGATAGGTTCCCTTTAGTTAGCAAATAGCTGAAGTAAATAAAATCTAAGTGAGTGCTACATTTAACATATTAACTGGGAAAAAAAATTGGTAATGAATACTTAACTGCATCAATATTGTTCATGAGTTCAATATAACCTATCATGGAAAATTAAAGTACTGCTGGTTTCTTTGGCACTCCATATGTAAAATGGTATGATAAACTAAGCAAATCAGGGGAGACTGAATGGAATAATTGCTGAATTCACTGTTGGTCCATTATATGTCACATTTTAATAATTTAATATTTTTAGTTTAGATCTAACGCTAAACCCAAGGTTCACTTCAAATCAAATTTTGATTCAAAGTTTAAACTTTTTACATCATAATTGATTTCCACTTAATATCGAAGTTTATCTCTACTCAATATTGAAAATTTTTTAATTCAAAATCCTAAATAATTGTTAAATGTTAAAACTTAGAATGTAAAACTTGAACATATAATTTTAAATTTGCAGTCAAATTCTTTGCTCTTATAATTTTAGGCGTTATGTCTGAAATTCAAAATAATGAGAACAAGAAAATGAAATGAACAGTATGGAGAGGGATGGAATATGTTTGAAATGCTAAAAAGCGAAGTGCACACAAAAATATAAATGTGCAGATGGTTAAGAATCCATGCAATGTAAATGCATCGTCCTCTAAGAAGCAATGTAGTTCAAATGTAAAATGCAATTTTTTTTGGAGTTTATTCACGCAGAACTCTTAACTAAGCAAAGTGGAACAATTATGAACTAAAGTGCACAAAATGAAAACAGAAACACAGCCAATTTGATTATTTTCATTATTTTATTATTATTATTATTATTTTTGTGAAAACACAAATGTGAATGGCAAAACAAATGCACACAACAAACAAGAGCGGATCAGTCCCAATGCATTTAATACCATATGTCGTTCTTTAAGTTTATTCAATAATTGAAGATGGAACATTTAATAGCTAGCAAGAAATTTGATAATGATGCTATTTACTATATGGTTCAAACTAAGCTTAATTTTTTGCTAAAGGGCAATGCATAAATAAATGGCTTCATAAAACCAAAATAAAGAGACACTGAACTAAAGATTTACTATTATGTACACACAAAATAGTTCAAAGGACAGCCTGGATTCAGTTAGTTTTAGCTCGAATAATATTTCTATCACACAGCCACACTTACTATCAACCACTTATACAAGTTTCAACAATGTTTTCTTTATTCATATTTAATTTTTAACTAATTTAATAGTTGCCTGAAAGGGCGCGGTTCTGGAAGCTTCTCTGTTCATGGTGGACTTGTTGTGTTTTCTAGTGATAATGAAGGCTATTTTGATGATGAAGAGGGTGTTGTGATGACTTGTTGAAACTGGAGTGAGTATTTGGTTTACAATTAAAGCGTCAGGCAGGTAAACATACATCTCTCTACCAATCTCTCAACCGATGTCAGTATCTCTCTCAACCAATGTCAGGTAAACTTGGTTTGCTTAATGACAACCCATGCTACATAACACATCATTACCATGTCCTATCACTTAGTGATGGTGGCATGACACTATATTCCAGACTACTGAAGATTAACCTCGCTAAAATATCTATTTTGCTTATCTGTTTTTTGAGTTCTCCTTCAGTGTAGACGGTGTAAATCCCAAGTGATGGTCGAGTTGCTTTGCTAAAGTAGCATTATTCGATTGGCTCATAAGATATCCATTGCTGTTTCTTCAAACATAACATCAAAGACTAGAAAATTTGGACCTTCCTCTTTAGTTGTTACAGTAGTTTGTACAAAAACAGTTTCGTCAACTCCAACTTAGTTAATTCCTAATAATATTTATATGCAGTTCATATGCATCAACATATTTTCTATTCATTTAGCATATACAAGTAGTCAACGTATGGGTAGCTAACAATATTTTCATAACTAACTTCTACACTGACCTTTATATTGTTGTTCTTTGTGCATCTTTGATCATATATTTCATGAGACAAACATCAGAAAATTCAAAACATAGAAAACAGTTAACTAAATTGTAGATCATACTTTGTATTTTTAAAATTAAAAATAACGTTTATTGTGCTTGAATACACAATTCATACTCTTACCTTGAATTGTAAAACGAAGGTGCTGAATGTGATAGTTGCTCCATCACCACTTAAGCAACAAGTAAGCATGCTTTTACTGATCCAGCATCATTGTTGTAGATCTGTCAGTATGTGCCTTCAACTTGTTTCATTGTCAATTATATCATTAGAAATTTATATGGCTAAGAAAATTGTAAGCTTGAAAACCATGAAAACATGGTGCAATAATCGTTCATCCTTATCTTTCATGTTGATGATGATGACATGTCCATTTATGGAAAATTTTGCTTCATTGTTTGTACGGTAACGAGGTAGTGAGGGTTTTGCACGAAGGTATGTTGAATTACTTTATGTAATATCCTTACATTTCCTTCGTGTTTCGTTAGTTTAAGAGACAATTCAATGCAAGCCCTCTTTTCTATTGATGTGGATTTTGAGTACCCTTTTATATCAATGACAAGGCAGCTAGGTAGGCAGGAACTAGCTGCAGCCGCTTGCTTTTGGGTTGCTTTTAGAAGCATTAAAATAATGTTTAGGCTTCATGACAATTATGATGAATACAATATCTGAGCCTCACCTTTAAAAAAAATCACTAAACTGTATAGTTTGTGAAAATCTTTTGTCATGGCATTATCTGTTAACTCAACATTTTGATCACCATTAATGTTGTATGTTTGATTAGCTAGCATTTTTTTATCACCATGCCTTGATGTCATATATTGATTTAGGATATGTGAATTATTGTATCTTATATTGCATCTTGCTCATACTAGGATACCGGGTAAATTAACATTTAACCAAGTGTGATTTGCATGGATTTTTGATCTTTTATAAAGCATGGCTTCAGCAAGAAAGCAAGCTTGCTGTGTGAGCTTGTTTCAGCAAGCATGAGCTTGCTTCAGCAAGCAAGCTAGCACTTGCTTTATTATTGTGGGGCAGCAGCCCTTGTTATTGCGAGGCAGTAGCACCTGTTAGCTGTGGTTAACAACTGATTGCTGCTGGGGGCAGCAACAGTATCTACCGCTGCAAAGTGTTAGGGCAAAGCCACTAGCCTAGTTACTTTTTTGACCTAGCCGGACCTCAGTTTGGTCAGGGATTTAAAAAAATAACACAAAACACCTGGATCATTTTTGGTATCAATGCTTGCATCTTGTTCCTCGTTATATATTGTCTGTCCTCGTCGTACCCTGTTCATTGGACTGTTGATCTTCACTTGCTCTATTACATGTGTTTTGATTGGCCTATACATATTCGCACCTTCTTCAACTCAACTTGAAATTGCACTTGGGCCTATCTGGTCATTTTAGCTGTGCATCCTAGTTTAGTTTAGTTTAGTTCAGTTTTGTGTGTGCAAAATTTTGTTGGACCTGGTTCTTTACCCATCTTTAAATTCTAACCTTGAGTTTGCTGTATGAGCATACTTGTGTCTTGGTGCCGGATTGTGCACTCAGTTTTTTACATGTACAACTAAAGGGACTGTTTATCTTCCTAAGAATTTTTTTTTGTTTCATGTGTAGTTGTTGCATGGCTTTACATGACTTTGAGAAAACAACTAAAGGGAGGTAAAGAAATTTATAATGCTTTAGTTTGTTATGTAAATTTATGGTCATGTAAATTTTTGCATGTAAAATATTTGTCCACTTCTGCATGTATATTGAAAGCAGTATTATTTCAACCAAAATTATATTTATCATACATTACATTATCGAGAATGAATAATGAAAAGAGCTACTTCCTCAGCTTTCTTCTATTCTCTACAGTATTATATACTTTACTTGCTGCTGTCGCCGCTTCTTTTGGAATAAAGACGAGTGATTTTCCATCTGACTTTGTATTCGGAGCTGGGATCTCTGCTCTTCAGGTAATATATTCTACTGTTGAATACAACTGTAATTAGTATTTTAATCTACAGTTGAATACGATTGAAAATCTATATGTTTTTTATATGATATTATTCAATTGCTTGATGCGTTATGCGCTTACTTATTATTACCATATTGAGGCTTACATCTAGCTTAGTGGCTTAAACATTAGTTATGACATTTATCCTAATTATTATTGTAAACATAATGCAAGTATGCAACCACCAAAAAAGAAAAAGAAAAATCATTACTCGTTTATGTTGCTTCTGCAATATGAATCGCAGGTAGAAGGAGCAGCTTTGCAGCATGGGAAAAAGGAAAGCATTTGGGACCCCTTTATACATTTTGGTATTTTATATCATTATTGAACACATGTTCTTTTAATGGAAATTAATATAACTAGCATGGATGTCCTATATGGGTCAGAGTATGTCTATCGGGTCCTTGGTTGCGACTAGTTTTGGAAACTGAGTTATGCAACTCAGTTTTCGAAAATGAGTTGCAACTCGGTTTTGAAAACTAAGTTTGCAACTCAGCAAAACATAAAGCATTATTGATAGTAGACTTAGCATGATCAAAGCTGTATGTTTTCATATTTATTTTTGTACTCATCAAAATCATATTTATTTATGAGTGATCTTTACGCTATTTACTTGATTGATGGATACGTTGTTGTAAGGATTGGTTTTTAATTGTTGATGTATGTGTATCACCTCAGTGAAAAAGGTTCCATTGCAACTTGTTATTTCTTTTTTTGGTAAAAATGAGTGCATATTTATATTTTGTAGGCACTCGTGGAGGAGGAATAAAACAGAATTTGGAATGTAATGGAAACGAGAAAGCATACACGGGTGACCTTAACAACGGTCCTATCTCTAAAGTTTTTGGAATGTAACGAGTGCATGTAGCTCATATTTAAGTATTATGGAAATGTGACATTATTGAATTTGAGGCATGGAAGTGTACTAAATCTTATATTGAATTGATATGTTGAATTATATATCTGATATGAAAATCTTAAAGATATGTTATATTCATTTGTTTTGAGAATTTTAATATTAGTTGTGCAAAAAATAGGAAAGAATTTAATTTCGTATTGTGATGTAGATAAGTGTTACCAATTTATGTATGACAACATTTACAAGCGTTGGTATTATGTTACTGACACTTACAAGTGTTACCATATCTTATGGTTCCAACATTTATAAGTGTTAGCAAAGAATATGTCTGTAACTCTTATAAGTGTTACCTTATCTTATGGTTTCAACATTTATAAATGTTAGCAATGAATATGTTTGTAACACTTATAAGTGTTACCATATATTTTGGTTTCAACATTTACAAGTGTTAGCAATTACTCTGTTTGTAACACTTATAAGTGTTACCATATCTTATAGTTCCAACATTTATAAGTGTTAGCAATGAATGTGTTTGTAACACTTGTAAGTGTTAGCAATGAATAAGTTTGTAACACTTATAAGTGTTAGCAGTTACTCTGTTTGTAACACTTATAAGTGTTACAGGAAATTCCTCACAGGCCGTTGGTGACACTTAAAAGTGTTACAGAAATTATTTGTAACACCTATACTTGTTGGGAATCCCCTGTTTTGGTGTAGTGTCCAAGCTTTCCAAGAGAGATAAAGAAATCCAATCAAACTCCACTAGAGCTGGGTCCAACCTGAGGACCTGGAGGGGGAAAAGGATAGAAATGGAGGGGGTCAGACATAAAGTCTGTCGAGTATGATAATTCTAACAATACTATTATCAAAATAACTAGACTAAGGCATAAGCTGGAAGACAAGTAAATGTCTATGAACTATTAGGTGTGGCAGAACAGACAAAGGAAATGAGATGAACCAAGATAACGTTAAAGATAATGGTAAAGGCACACCTAATTACTAACGAATAATTACTACACTGCACCACGCCCGTCCACTAACATTAACGTTAATGTTAGTGGACGGGCGTGGTGCAGTGTAGTAATTATTCGTTGGTAATTAGGTGTGCCTTTACCATTATCTTTAACGTTATCTTGGTTCATCTCGTTTCCTTTGTCTGTTCTGCCACACCTAATAGTTCATAGACATTTACTTGTCTTCCAGCTTATGCCTTAGTCTAGTTATTTTGATAATAGTATTGTTAGAATTATTATACTCGCCAGACTTTATGTCTGACCCCCTCCATTTCTATCCTTTTCCCCCTCCAGGTCCTCGGGTTGGACCCAGCTCTAGTGGAGTTTGATTGGATTGCTTTATCTCTCTTGGAAAGCTTGGACCGTTGAAGTAAAGTCCAGCTGGTTATCTTTTTCGTGGCTATTTGTATAATGGGATTATATATTTTGTTTTTATCAAGATGGATAATGTACTTGACCCTGTTTAATGATTTTGTGATGTAATAAACATATTTAATTTCCGCTGCAATAAAATGAAGTTTTAGATTTCCAAGTACTGCTAATTATCTGTCTTGTTGTAGTTTTTCTGTTCTATATTCACTATTAACCTCCATGGAAGTTAATGCATTCCCTTTGTGAGTGACATTAATGGAAGTGGGGTGTTACACGTGCTATCAGAGCTTAAGGTTACCAGAACAGATAAATTTTTTAGAAAAACTATTTTTCTAAAGTATTTTTAGAAAAAAAAGTGTTTTCAAAAACATGTCTTAATGAGTAATTTTAAGAGAAAAGTTTTCGTGAAAAACATAATCCCCAATAGCCATATCTTTATCTTTCGAATTCTTCGTTTTGAATCTCTTCCTCTTTTTCTTTTCGAACTTTCCCCTCTGCATATAGACATTTTTTTAAGGGCTTCCGTACGAAGGACGGAAAACCACTTCAAGGGACTTGGACGTTTGTCGGGCTAGAAGTTAGTCCAAGGAGGTGGAGGGCTTGTGGGTACCTTTAAGATAGACGATGGGAGGAAGGTTCAAATAGCTGTTTGGTTAATGAAGGGCGAAATCTCATCTTGGTGGGAGGTCACGAATGGAGAATGTGAAGAAGAAGGCTAGTTGTTTTGGGAGAAATGGGACACCTTATTTGGATTGTCCAAAGAGGCAAGGAAAAAGTACAAAATCTTCTGGAGGGTAGTTGTATTCCCTCACGGCTGGTATACCTGATAGGGGTAGGACCGTCTAGGATGAAATTTGGTTTCCTTTATCAACCTGTTCGAACTTTGTTTGATTCTTGCGCTTCATACTCGATAGTATCTGCTTCGTTTGTTGAAACACTGCACCCAAATACTAGTCTAGTTACGGATCCCATTGTAGTCTCAAATCCTATGGGTGGTTCGGCTCACTTATATATGGTTTGTCAGGATTTGAGAATGTCTAGCTTGGGCGTTGGATTTAATGCAATGCCTCTATATTTTTTTTATTTCACGGGCTGTAGTTTAATTCTAGGGATGGATTGGCTAGCCAGGCATGATGCCATCCAAGATTGTGAAAGGAGGGTAGTTAGACCAATTGATTCGTTATGGAAAGACCCTCGATATTTCTTGTGACCCTAGGGGTTCGATGATGCTTAGCTGCCTAGAATCTTTTGACGCATCCAACGATGATTTGAAATCTGTTTGTGTGGTCCGTGAGTATGGAGACGTCTTCGATGAAGTGCGGGGTTTACCTAGAGGTGCGAAGTAAGATTTCGTGTGTGCCTAGTGTATAATGCAAAGCCAGTTATGTGATTAGTGATGGTTTTGGGGCAAGACTGGCAAGGACAGCCAGAGTCGGTTAAGTGCTCAATTATTTGGCCGTTTTATTAGTATCATCTCATGTAGGTCATCTGAATTCGAAGGAGGTATCCCTTGGGTGTTTGTCTGATATTGGTTTAGGCCTTTGGGGATTGCACTTGGGGGATGTCGAGTTCGACTAGGATGGTCTGCGTGAGAGATGGACAGTTGTGACAAATTTTACATGGGATAATATCCTGGTTTTCTCTAGAAGCGGAGAAGAGCATGCCCTACATCTTAGGGAAGTCTCTGGGGAAGGGTGATGTGTTATGGAGGAAGACTATCGAAAGTCCATGAGAGGAATTGCCCTACTCGCAACTTAGGATTGGCTGCCATAGTTTTTGCGCTCAAGTCTTGGCAGGAAGGTTGAGTTACTTACAGACCATAAGTCGCTAAAGTATTTGTTCTCTCAGGAAGATCTGAACTTGAGGTAGCAAAGGTGGAGGGAGTTCTTGGCGTCCTACAATTTCGAGATATCATATACCCTTGATAAGGTTAACGTTGTGGTGGATGACTTAAGTAGGAAAGGATTGACATTGAGTCCTTTGTCTGTTGAGAGGCATAGCTTAGAGTTTATCTCTACCTTTGACTTTAGACCATCCAGTGATTTTGTACTTGGTTCGCTAGCATCCTTAGAGGTCAGACCTATGCTTTTGGGAAGGATTGGAGAGGCACAGCGAGCTGACCCACAGTTGGTTGAGTTAGTAGAGAAGCTCACAAGAGGGGAGTCATCAAGCCATCTTAGTAGGTATACCCTAGATGATAAGGGTTGGTTGCGAAGGGACGGTAGACTTTGTGACGAAAGTTTGAGGAAGTGTTTACATGATACGGTGAAAGTGGTGGAGCCGAACACGCTTAAGGAAATGGAAGTAGAGCGAGATGCCACGATCAGACTAGCTCCTACATGCGTTCTTGGGTCGGAGATTAAGAATTTGAGAAACCGAGAGGTCAAGCTAGTCAAAGTGCAATGGGAAGAAGATCAAGGAGATGCTACTTGGGAGACGGAAGAGAAGATTCGTTTGTTGTACCCCTTCCTTTTCGGGTAATGTCTTTTAGATTCTCCTTTATCGCCTAGCTTATACTTGTCCTATCTTTAGTATATCCTCTCGTTTAAGTCTTTGACCTTTAGAAGGGTAGTCCTATGGTTGAAACATGTGTTTGAGACATGTTATGTTTGATGGATGAAAGTGGATGCAAGTGTTTGCTAGTGGTTGCTCGTGGATGCATATACACACACTTTAGGCACTAGATCGGCTCAGTCACTCTCATATTGCATATAAATATGTGTGCATATTTAAATTAATGAATGAATAGTGGTTGTATTATCATATGGATTCTGCATTAAGATGAATGGTTGTGCACGCATATAGAAATAATATGTATCATTAGGAATCTTTTGCATACATAATGGACGCATGGCACTATCATGGTTCGCATTAAGGAGGTCAACTGAATCAGTAGACCGCCTGATTTTTGCATTGGATAAGGACATATACACACACTATGCATATAAACATGAAAGCATTAGAAGTCTCTTAAGGACAATGGATGCCTGTGCCTGATGGTTGAGTAGATGGATGATTGGATGGTAGGACACATTCTTCCTAACTTGAAGATTTCGGGGACGAAATCCTTTAAGGAGGGGAGAATGTAACACCCCGTATTTTCTGTGAACATAAAAATAACAAATCAAGGGATAATTAATTTTTAGAAAAATAATTAGGTGAAACGGGTTGCGCCATTGCGTTCGTCTCGGAATTCTGCTTGACATAGAGTCCGAGTTTGTGTAAATTGGACTCCGTATGAAAAAGATATCCTTAAATTAAATATTGCAGCAAAACATTGAAAAAAAAGGAATGAGAAAAGAATAATGTTTAGCATTGTTCTAAGAATTTTAAGCAAAAGACATAATAGCTCATTTGGTTGGAACATGAGACATGCATACAAGAGGTACAGAGTTCGATCCCCGCCAACGACATATTTTTTATTTTAGGGGAATGGCTAAAAAGTGGCTTAGTGTGAACGCGGTTCAAAAAAAAATTAAATAAATAAAATAAAAATAGTTAAGTGAGAAGATAAATATAGTCAATTTATTTGGAGGGAAAGATTTATGCATAAATAGATATGTATGCATGTATTTAACTTCATTATGCATTGATTTTGCATGTTGCAAGGAAAGTAGAAAGAAAAGGGGAAATTAAATTATATGCTCGATTTCTTTTTTTTAGGCAAGAAATTAATTTGCATTATTTGAATTTATGAATAGATGTGTGTATATATATATATATATATTTATATATATATGGGCAGTTAATGTAAGCATAAATAGATTGAAATTAGTTTGTAGATGAGTGTTAATTTGTCATTGATATTAATTAAAAAGAGAAATATATATATATATATACTAAGTAGGCATAATTTGGGTAATTGGTATAATTGGTATACTGTTAATTAGGAAAATAATTAATGTTATAATTTAATGGTGAATGATTTAAATATGAACCATAAATATGTAAATCAGTAAAAGATGAACATTTAGTACAAATAGAAGTTTATTAATTTGCTGAGTCATAAGGGCTGAGGTGTCACCCTATCCTGGTTGAGTGGTTGTGGTTAATTCTAAGGACATCCGACGGCTACAATCAAATTGAAACTCTATAAATAAGTGGGTAGTCTCTAACCCTAAATCACTTGAAAAATTAGAGAACCTACCATCATGCCGTCGCCATGGAGTTCAGCGTAGCCGTCACAAATTAAAAGAAGGAGAAAACCTAATCAACAAACTAAATCTACTCAACAACAAATCTAGTTTCTCTTTCTCTTCTTAAATTGTGAGTATGATGATTCTCACAAGATTATTATTAAACTAACTAGATTTAGTTATGAATGGATCACAAGAAAGTGATGTGAATTGTTATATGTTATTGTAAATCTTATGCTATTATGTTATAGATCTTATGCTATTATGTTATTGTAAATCGTGCTATGTCATATGTTGTAAATCATGCTATGTCATATGTTGTAAATCATGCTATGTCATATGTTGTAAATCATGGTATGTCATATGTTGTAAATCATGCTATGTCATATGTTGTAAATCATGCTATGTCATATGTTGTAAATCATGTTATGTCATATGTTGTAAATCATGCTATGTCATATGTTGTAAATCATGCTATGTCATATGTTGTAAATCATGCTATGTCATATGTTTTGAATCATGCTATGTCATATGTAGTAAATCATGCTATGCCGTATGTTGTAAATCATGCTATGTCATTATATACATATGTTGTAAATCTTATGTTGTCATATATGTTGTAGATCTCATGCTATATTATCACATATGTTGTAATTCTTATGTAATGTGATAATGATGTCATATATGTGTAATTCTCTATGTTAAGTTGTGATGAATCATACATGTTACAAAATCATGATGTTATTATTTATGTGAATTAGTTCATGTTTAAAATTGATGTTATTAAATTAAATGGATCTTGATTATGGGAATTTGCTTATTAAGTTAGGTGTACCCATATACATGAATCTACGATTTAAATGGATCTTGATTATGGGAATTTGTCTATTAAGTTAGATGTACCCATATATATATGGACCCATATTGTTAAGTTAAATGATGTTGATTCACATGTGTACCTATACAAGTTTATGAAATTGGGTTAGGATCATATTATGTGAATTATGACAAACAAGTTGACACCTTTAGATCCATGACATGTATAATCTTATGCAAGTTGTATTTTTTTGACATATGCAAGTTTCACCCCTTGTTATGATCTATTTAGTCACATATATATGTTGTTGTTGTGATAATTTCTTTTATGCTATGAGTTAGACTATTCGAAGCTAACGTATATCTTGCGTTAAACGAATGAACGTTCAAACGTGGGGTAGGGGTAATATTAAGTAATTAATAAATTGGGGTGCAATTGATATGATTTTGCATACCTTGAATGGATGCCCATAATTGAGTCAATTATGGACATTATTAAAATTGGAATTAATTAATAATTCAAATAGGGAATTATTAAAATTGGGGAAAATGGATTATTAATAATAATCAATGCTTAGGACACGAGGTTGGACTCGTTTGTGACGTAAACCTGCCCGGACCCGCCCGGCAAATCCAGTAGTCACAAATGTCAGCCCAATGTGAGAGGTCCTAGGCCCAAACTAAAGCATAACAGTTGTAGAGACACGAGGTTAGACTCTTTTATGGTGTAAGACTGCCCGGACCCACCCGGCAAATCCAGCTGCCATAAATGCCAGTCTAATGTGAGAGGTCTGTATGAGGTTATGGCCTGAATGAATTAAGAAATACTTAACCAGATAAACATGTAAAGTGGGACATGGGGGTAAAGTAGGTGCCCTGGGTGGCATGAGGAATGTAGGGGGGTGCCCTTAGTGGCATATGAAATACGATTAGTAAGACTTAACCAAACACACATGTAAATGAACATGACTAAGAGGGTTAAGTGGGATATACTAGTGGTGACAAGCTTAGGTGGGTAGCTTGTGGGGGCCCATTTCAACCAGTATCCCAAACGTATCTTTGTGGGCTCGACCCAAGTCAAGGACGGGACACGCATACTGGGTTTGACTATAAGAGGCCAAAATGGGGAGCGGTGGCAACGCAAGTTCAACGGGTTTCATATGCGTGTGTGGACCCAGGCTGGTAGGTAAGACGTTGTTGCATCGTGTAGGTATAAGCCGTGTATTCTCAGTTGTATCGGGTTGCCACTTTAGGGGAGTGATACACCCCACTGTGGGGCCAGCACGGGTATCTACGAGTTAGGGAGCCGATCGAATGGGGTAGGGTAGTAGGTACACCTAGTGGAGATAGGAGAAGACGGCACCTATGTAGTCAGCTAGGGGTAAACGAAGCTACCATTATTAATCAGTTATCAAGGGGGTACACCTAGTGAAGATAGGAGCAGACGGCACCTATGACGTCAGCTAGGAGTACGTGGAGTTACCATTATTAAGGGGGTACGTCTAGTGGGGATAGGTACACGTTGGGTACCTATGATAGCAACTAGAGATATACAGTCAAACATGGGGGATAGTGGGTACATCTAGTAGTACACGAAGCTATCATCATTCTATTTAGCCAAGGGGGATCAAATTCCAAGAGTGACTAGTAGGGGTGCAGTTAGTGCTAGTACAGTACGGTATGGTACAGTACGGTAGAGTACAGTAATTATCCTATGTTGATTAGGAAGCGCCATTAACGTTAGTATTAGTGGACGGGCGTGGTGCAGTGTAGTAATTATTCGTTAGTAATTAGGTGTGCCTTTACCATTATCTTTAACGTTATCTTGGTTCATCTCATTTCCTTTGTCTGTTCTGCCACACCTAATAGTTCATAGACATTTACTTGTCTTCCAGCTTATGCCTTAGTCTAGTTATTTTGATAATAGTATTGTTAGAATTATCATACTCGCCAGACTTTATGTCTGACCCCCTCCATTTCTATCCTTTTACCCCTCCAGGTCCTCAGGTTGGACCCAGCTCTAGTGGAGTTTGATTGGATTGCTTTATCTCTCTTGGAAAGCTTGGACCGTTGAAGTAAAGTCGAGCTTGTTATCTTTTTCATGGCTATTTGTATAATGGGATTATGTATTTTGTTTTTATCAAGATGGATAATGTACTTGACCCTGTTTAATGATTTTGTGATGTAATAAACATATTTAATTTCCGCTGCAATAAAATGAAGTTTTAGATTTCCAAGTATTGCTAATTATCTGTCTTGTTGTAGTTTTTCTGTTCTATATTCACTATTAACCTCCATGGAAGTTAATGCATTCCCTTTGTGAGTGACATTAATGGAAGTGGGGTGTTATAGTTTACCTATTTGTCGGGCACGCAAATAAAATCTTTACTCAACAGCTATCCATTTACCTGTTCAAACTTATATAATGCACAAGGATATATTTCTATCTATTTTCTAATCAGTTCAATGTGTGATTTAAACGAATAAATTCTACAATTCATCCTCTTATTAATTAAATTAACTATCATTTCAATAATTTAATTAATCCAATTTACTATCACACAATGCAAACAACAAGCAATTTTTTTTTAACTTTTCAAATATATATCTTTTAAATATTCAAAAATTATATTTCTAAAACCAGACTCTATATATATTATCACAAATACGTTATTTAAAAACATATTACTCTCGACTCGTTCTGAGGCACTTCTGACCCCATCTCTAACGAGTTGTTCTGATTCTGCTATACTCATACTGTAACACCCCGAATTTTCTATTAACACTAAAGTTGCTAAAATAATAATAAGTGTGTAGAAGAGGGGATGTATCTAATATGAATATAAAAATATTAATAAGTATGTAAGAGAGGGGATGTATCTAATATGAATATAAAAATATTAATAAGTATGTAAGAGAGGGGATGTATCTATTATGAATATAAAAATATTAATAAGTATGTAAGAGAGGGGATGTATTTAATAGGAATATAAAAATATTAATAAGTGTGTAAGAGAGGGGATGTATCTAATATGAACATAAAAATATTAATAAGTGTGTGAGAGAGGGGATGTATCTAATATGTATATAAAAACAATAATAAGTAAAGGGGGATGTATCTAATATGTACATTGTAGAAAATATATATATATTTATGACATGAATAGAAGTTTATTAATATGCTGAGTGTTTGCTGAGTCACTTCTGACTCATTTCTGAGTCAACAAGATAAACCCCATCTTGTCTGAACGGCTGTGGTTATTTCTAGGTTAAATCTAATGGCCTAAATGAATTCTAAAATCTATAAATAAGTGGGTAGACCCTAGACCTAAATCACTTGTAAAATTAGAGAAGCTACCGTCATGCTGCTGCCATGGAGTTCAGCATAGCCGTCACAAACTAAGAAGAGGAAGCCTAATCATCTACAACTAAATCTACACAAATAAAATCAAAAGATCTCTCTTTCTCTAATTCTTTTCTTTTGTTGGTGAGTATGATGATTCTCACAAGACTATTACAAACTAATTTGACTCAGTTATGAATGGATCACAAGAAAGTGACGTGATTTGTAATTGTAAATTCTATATATTGTGGATCTCTTATTATGTTATTATGTTGTCGTATGATGTAAATTATATATGCTATGTCATGTTATGTTGTAAATTCTCTTATGCTATGTCGTGCTATGTTGAGAATCATGTCAAGCTATGTTATACTATCATACTATGCCATGTTATAAATCATGCTATATTATGTTGTAAAATCATGATGTTGTTGGAACATGCTTAAAGTTATGTTTTTTTAATTTAAATGGATCTTGTTTATGGGAATTTGCCTATTAGGTTAGGTGTACCAATAAACTTGAAACTATAATTAAATAAAACTTGAATATGGGAATTTGCCTATTGAGTTAGGTGTACCCATATAAAACCATATTGTTAAAAAATTAGATGATGTTGATTCACACATGTTCATATGTAAGTTTATGAAAATTGATTGAGATTATATTAGGTGAATTTTGAACAAGTTGACACCTTTAGGTCCATGACATGTATAATCTATGCAAGTTGGACATATGCAAGTTTCACCCCTTATTATGATTCATTTGGTCACATATACATGTTGTTATTATGATAATCTCTTTTATGCTATGAGTTAGGCTATTCGAGTCTAACATATATTTTGCGAATAAACGTTCAAACGTGGGGTAGGGGTAATATTAGGAATTAATAAATTGGGTGCAATTTTGTAAGATTTTGCATACCATGAATGGATGTCCATAATTGAGTCAATTATGGACATTGTTAAAAATTGGAAGTAATTAATAATTCAAGTAGGGAATTATTAAAATTGGGGGAAAGTGGATTATTATTAATAATCAATGCTTAGGACACGAGGTTGGACCCGTTTGTGATGTAAACCTGCCCGGACCCGCCCGGCAAATCCAGTGGTCACAAATGTCGGCCCAATGTGAGAGGTCCTAGGCCCAAACTAAAGCATAACAGTTGTAAAGACACGAGGTTAGACTCTTTTATGGTGTAAGACTGCCCGGACCTGCCCGGCAAATCCAGCTGCCATAAATGCCAGTCTAATGTGAGAGGTCTTTATGAGGTTATGGCCTTAATGAACTAAGAAATACTTAACCAGATAATCATGTAAGGTGGGACATGGGGGTTAAGTAGGTGCCTTGGGTGGCATGAGGAATCTGGTGGTTGCCTTTAGAGGCATTTGAAATACGATTAGACTTAACCAAACACACATGTAAATGAACATGACTAAGTGGGTTAAGTGGGATGGACTAATGGGGACAAGCTTAGGTGGAATGCTTGTGGTAAATAGTGGGGGCCCATTTCAACCAGTATCCCAAAACGTATCTTTGTGGGCTCGACCCAAGTCAAGGACGGGACACGCATACTGGGTTTGACTATAAGAGGCCAAAACAGGGAGCGGTGGCAACGCAAGTCCAACGGGTTTCATATGCGTGTGTGGACCCGGGCTGGTAGGTAAGACGTTGTTGCATCGTGTAGGTATAAGCCGTGCATGTCCGTTGTACCAGGTTGCCACTTTAGGGGAGTGATACACCCCACTGTGGGGCCAGCACGGGTATCTACGAGTTAGGGAGCCGATCGAATAATGGGAAGTAGGGTACACCTAGTGGAGATAGGGGCAGGCGGCACCTATGTAGTCAGCTAGGGGTACGTAAAGCCATTGGGAAAGTTTCTAAGTGAAGCTAAGTGGGATGAACCTTTAGGGTGACTGGTGTGGTGCAGTATAGTGTTTATCCTTTAGTATTTAGGAGCGCCTATAACGTTGCCTTTAGCGATTGTCTATGTCCTTAATCTGCTCTTCATAGACATTTTCTTGTTTTCCAGCTTATGCCTTAGTCCAGTTATTTTGGTAATAGTATTGTAGAATTATCATATTCACCAGACTTTATGTCTGACCCCCTCTTTTCCATCCTTTTTCTCCCTTCAGGTCCGCAGGTTGGGCCAAGTTCTAGTGGAGTCTAGTTGGATCGCTTATCTACTGGAAAGCTTGGACTCCTGAAGTAAAGTCCAGCTTGTTATCTTTCTTTTTAATGGCTATTCATGTAATGGGATTATGTACTTGTTTTATCAAGATAGATATTGTACTTGACATTGAATATGGTGTTATGATGTAATCAAACATGTTTTGACTTCTGCTACAATGAAATAAAGTTTTTGAATTTCCAAGTACTATTTTATATCTTTCTTGTTGAAATTTTACTGTTCTATATTCACTTAAAACCTCCATGGAAATTAATGCATTCCCTTTGTGAGTGACATTAATGGACGTGGGGTGTTACACGTGGTATCAGAGCATAAGGTTACCAGAACAGATAAAATTTTTTTTTAGAAAAATATTTTTTTCTAAAGTATTTTTGGAAGAAGTGCTTTCAAAAAAAAAAACATGTTATTTAAAGAGAGTTTTTATGAAAAACATAATCCCAAAGAACCACATCCTTATCTTTATCTTTCGAATTCTCCATTTTGAATCTTTCCTTTTTCGTTTCAGCATGGCTGAAGATCTTAATCTCCCAGAAGGTGTGACGATTCCAGGGTGGTTTAGGAGATACTTGGAGGCTAGGGCCACCACTGCAGGCCCAGCGGATACTCCTCCACCCCTAGTTGCACCCATTCCTCCTCCTCCTCCTCCTCGTGTTGACACTTTTGCAAAGACGTGCAAGGAATTCAAGGCTATGGGAGGAAAAACTTTTCAAGGGACTGAGACGTTTGTGGAGGCCAGAGATTGGCTTAAGGAGACTGAGGAATTGTTGGATATCTTTGAAGTGGAAGATGGGAGGAAAGTCCGTTTAGCTGCTTGGTTAATGAAGGGAGAGGCCTCGTTTTGGTGGGAGGTCACTAACGGGGAACGTCCAGTTGATTCATGGGCGGATTTCAGACGAAGGTTTGAGGCAAAGTTTCTTTCAAGGGCAGAGGAGAACTTAAATATGGAAAAATTCCTGGCACTAAAGCAAGGGAGCTCATCAGTAAAGGAATATGTCAATAAATTTAATCAGTTAGCAAGGTTTGGCTTGGAGTTGGTGAACACGCCAGAGAAGAAAGCTTTGAGGTTCGTTAGAGGCTTGAATGAACCGTTGCAAGGGTTGGCTATGACCCACATCCCTATGGGAGCCACCTTTGAAAAGCTAGTAGAAATGGCACTTATGCATGAGGATAAGGCAGTTGAAAAGAAAGGGGATCAGAAGAAACCCCAACAGCAAAATAAGAAGGGTGGTAAAAACAATAATGGCAAAGGGAAGAAGAAATGCTTCAATTGTGGGACGCCTGGCCATCTCAGCAAAGATTGTAGAAAGAAAAAGAAGACTGGTTGTTTTCATTGTGGAGATGTGGGACATTTAGTAAAGGACTGTCCAAAGAAGGGGCAGAGGGCAGGGTCTACCTCGGGAGGACAGGTGCAGGCTCTTATGGCACCAGGGCAGGCAACGGGGCAAGTTCAGGCTATTGCGGCCCCACCGCTGCAAGAAAGAGGTAGAACAATTTCTGTTGAAAGCTTAGTTTTTCTGTTTGATCATCCTGTCCGTACCTTATTCGATTCTGGCACATCTCATTCGTTTATCTCTGCATCATTAGTTGAATCACTGCACTTGAACACCAGTTTAGTAGAAGATCCCTTGGTCGTTTCAAATCCAATTGGGGGTTCGGCTCGTTTGACCATGATATGTTTGGATTTGAAAATCTCTATACTTAGCGTTGAATTTAGATGTGATGCTTATGTATTGGGCTTCACGGGCTATGGGCTAATTTTAGGAATGGATTGGTTGTCTAGAAATAGGGCCATTCTTGATTGTGAAAGGAGAGTAGTTAGGCTTGTGACTCGCCTTGGTAATGCTCTCGACATCTTTTGTAATCCCATAAATTCCGTTATGCTAAGTTATCTTGAATCGCTTGACGCGTCTGTAGAGAACCTGCGATCGGTAGAAGTGGTCCGGGAATATCCGGATGTGTTTGAGGAGGTGAAGGGCTTACCTCCAAAGCGGGAGATAGACTTTCGAATTTATCTTGTGGATAATGCTAAACCCGTATCTTTGCCAGTGCGCCACATGGCTCCTCGTGAAAGGAGGGAACTCAATAAGCAAGTAAAGGAGTTGCTTGAGAAGGGGTTCATAAGACGTAGTATATCGGAGTGGGGTGCTCCAGTAATTTTTGCCACAAAGGCGGATGGGTCTCTTAGACTTTGTATGGACTATAGAGAACTAAACAAGCTTACTAAAAAGAACTGACACCCACTGCCGAGGATTGACGATCTCTTTGATCAGTTAGTTGGCGCCTCAGTGTTTTCGCAGTTGGACTTAGCCACTGGCTTTCATCAACTGAGAGTGGCTGAGGATAGTATAGATAAGACTGCTTTTAGGACTCCTGACGGATTCTATGAATGGCTAGTGATGCCCTTTGGTTTGACAAACGCCCCTGCATATTTTGTTGATTTGATGAGTAGGGTGTTTAGGGAATACCTTAACAAATTCGTGGTAGTCTTTGTGGATGACATCTTAGTCTTTTCTAAGAATAAAGAAGAGCACTCCCTACATCTTAGGGAAGTGTTGGAAACCCTTCGAGCGCATAACCTTAAGGCAAAATTTTCTAAGTGTCACTTCTGGAGGAAGGAAGTACGGTTCTTAGGGCACGTGGTTTCCAAAGAAGAGATAGCAGTGGATCCCGCAAAGGTGGTGGCCATCCAAGATTGGAAGGTCCCTAAAAATGCAACCGAAGTAAGAAGTTTCTTGGGGTTGGCTGGCTATTATAGGAAGTTTATAAAAGACTTCGCAAAAATATCAGCTCCATTAACACGGTTAACGAAGAAGAACCTGGTTTTTACGTGGGACAAAGATTGCGATGATGCGTTCCAACGTTTAAAGAGATCCTTAACTTCAGCCCCAGTCTTAGTGCTGCCAGACGAGAATAAACCGTTTACCATCTATACTGATGCTTGTGGGACGGGACTTGGCGCGGTCCTCATGCAAGAGGGAAGAGTAATAGCCTATGGTGGAAGGCAGTTGAGGGTTCATGAAAAGAATTACCCCACGCATGACTTAGAGCTAGCCGCAATTGTTTTCGCGCTTAAGTCTTGGCGTCACTATCTTCTTGGTGAGAAATTCGAACTGTTCACTGACCACAAATCATTAAAATACTTATTCTCTCAGAAGGATTTGAATTTAAGGCAGCAACGGTGGATGGAATTCTTAGCCTCCTACGATTTTGAAATAGCATATACCCCGGGCAAGGGTAACGTGGTGGCAGACGCCTTAAGTAGGAAAAGGTTGTCCTTGAGTTCGTTGTTTGTTGAACGACAAATCTTAGAATTCATCTCTATGTTTGACTTTAGACCCTCCGTTGACTTAGTACCCGGTCTGTTAGCATCCTTGGAGGTTAGACCTACACTTCTAGGACTGGTTGGTGAGGCACAGCGAGACGACCCACAGTTGGTTGAGATAGTAGAAAAGCTCAAAGGGGGGGAGTCATCAAGCCATCTTCGTAGGTATACCCTAGACGATAAGGGTTGGTTACGTAGGGATAATAGACTTTGTGTACCACAAGACGAAGACTTAAGGAAGGCCATTCTTGATGATGCTCATCGCTCAAAAATGATCATTCATCCCGGCGGGGATAAGATGTACAAAGATATGAAGCGGGTTTTCTTTTGGGCCGGTATGAAAAAGGATGTGGCCGAGTACGTCGCTAGATGCTTAGTGTGCCAACGAGTTAAAGCAGAACAAAAGAAACCCGGTGGGTTGCTTCACCCATCAGAAGTTCCACTATGGAAATGGGAAAGCATCTCAATGGATTTTGTGGATGGATTACCAAGATCAAGGAAGGGTAACACGGGGATTTGGGTTATAGTAGATAGACTTACTAAAAGCGCCCATTTTATTCCCGTGAAAAGTAAGAGGACTGCTCCGTGGTTGGCTTCTGTATACATTAAGGAGATAGTTCGTTTGCACGGTATTCCTTCTAGTATAGTAAGCGACCGTGACCCCATCTTTACTAGCGAATTTTGGAAGAGTTTACAAGAGGCGGTAGGGACTCAGCTATGTTTGAGCACCGCATATCATCCTCAGACAGACGGCCAGACCGAGAGGGTGAATCGCATTCTAGAGGATCTTTTAAGGCTTTGTATCCTAGACTTTGGGGGTACATGGGAAGAGCACCTTCCGTTAGTAGAATTCGCATATAATAATAGCTTTCAGTCTAGTATTGGCATGGCACCTTTCGAAGCTCTTTATGGAAGGCCTTGCCGTTCGCCTACATGTTGGTGGGAATCTACCGATAAAATCCTACTTGGGCGCGATATGGTTAGGGAAACCTCGGAGAAGATTGAGTTGATTCGAAGGAGGATGAAAGCAGCACAAGATAGGCAAAAATCGTATGCTGATAAGAGGAGGACATATCTTGAGTTTGACATTGGGGACATGGTTTTTATCAAAGTATCTCCGTTACAGAATGTTGTTCGCTTTGGGTCCGTGGGGAAATTAGCACCAAGGTTTGTAGGGCCGTTTCCTGTAAAAGACAGGATTGGGAAGATGGCATATAGGGTGGAGTTGCCTGAGAAACTTAGTGGAGTACACGACGTATTCCATGTATCACATTTGAGGAAGTGTTTGCACAAGACCGCGGAGGTGGTAGAGCCGAGCTTGCTTAAAGAGGTGGAAATAGAGCGTGATGCAACAATTAGACGAGCTCCTACATGCATTCTTGGGTCAGAGATCAAAAAGTTGAGGAATCGAGAGGTCAGACTGGTTAAAGTGCAATGGGGAGATGATGAGAGCAACGCAACTTTGGAGACAGAAGAGAAGATGCGTTCGTTGTACCCTTTTCTTTTTGAGGGTATGTCTTTTAATTTCTCCTTTATCGCTTAGCTTATCTTATCTTATCTTTAGTATGTCCTCTCATTAGTATCTTTGACCTTTAGTTAGGATAATCCTATGGTTGAAACATGTGTTTGAGACATGTTATGTATAATGGATGCAAAATGGATGCAAGTGTTTGCTAGTGGTTGCTCGTGGATGCATATATACACACACTTTAGGCACTAGATCGGCTCAGTCACTACATATTGCATATTGCATATATATATGGATGTATTTAGTAAAATGGATGAACGATGGTTGTATTATCATGTGGATGCTGCATTCAGATGATGGTTGTGCACGCATATAGAAGTATTATGTAGCATTAAGAATCTTTTGCATAAATAATGGATGCATGGCACGATCATAGTTGCATTAAGGAGGTCAACTGAATCAGTGGACCGCCTGATTTTGCATTAGATACGGACATATACACACACTGTGCATTTAAACATGAAAGCATTAGAAGTCTGTAAGGACAATGGATGCCTGTGTATGATGGATGAGTAGATGGACGTTTGGATGGTAGGATATACATTCTTCCAGACTTGAAGATTTCGGGGACGAAATCCTAAAAGGAGGGGAGAATGTAACACCCCGAATTTTCTATTAACACTAAAGTTGCTAAAATAAAAATAAGTGTGTAGAAGAGGGGATGTATCTAATATAAATATAAAAATATTAATAAGTATGTAAGAGAGGGGATGTATCTAATATGAATATAAAAATATTAATAAGTATGTAAGAGAGGGGATGTATCTATTATGAATATAAAAATATTAATAAGTATGTAAGAGAGGGGATGTATTTAATATGAATATAAAATTATTAATAAGTGTGTAAGAGAGGGGATGTATCTAATATGAATATAAAAATATTAATAAGTGTGTGAGAGAGGGGATGTATCTAATATGTATATAAAAACAATAATAAGTAAAGGGGGATGTATCTAATATGTACATTGTAGAAAATATATATATATTTATGACATGAATAGAAGTTTATTAATATGCTGAGTGTTTGCTGAGTCACTTCTGACTCATTGCTGAGTCAACAAGATAAACCCCATCTTGTCTGAACGGCTGCGGTTATTTCTAGGTTAAATCTAATGGCCTAAATGAATTCTAAAATCTATAAATAAGTGGGTAGACCCTAGACCTAAATCACTTGTAAAATTAGAGAAGCTACCGTCATGCTGCTGCCATGGAGTTCAGCATAGCCGTCACAAACTAAGAAGAGGAAGCCTAATCATCTACAACTAAATCTACACAAATAAAATCAAAAGATCTCTCTTTCTCTAATTCTTTTCTTTTGTTGGTGAGTATGATGATTCTCACAAGACTATTACAAACTAATTTGACTCAGTTATGAATGGATCACAAGAAAGTGACGTGATTTGTAATTGTAAATTCTATATATTGTGGATCTCTTATTATGTTATTATGTTGTCGTATGATGTAAATTATATATGCTATGTCATGCTATGTTGTAAATTCTCTTATGCTATGTCGTGCTATGTTGAGAATCATGTCAAGCTATGTTATACTATCATACTATGCCATGTTATAAATCATGCTATATTATGTTGTAAAATCATGATGTTGTTGGAACATGCTTAAAGTTATGTTTTTTTAATTTAAATGGATCTTGTTTATGGGAATTTGCCTATTAGGTTAGGTGTACCCATAAACTTGAAACTATAATTAAATAAAACTTGAATATGGGAATTTGCCTATTGAGTTAGGTGTACCCATATAAAACCATATTGTTAAAAAATTAGATGATGTTGATTCACACATGTTCATATGTAAGTTTATGAAAATTGATTGAGATTATATTAGGTGAATTTTGAACAAGTTGACACCTTTAGGTCCATGACATGTATAATCTATGCAAGTTGGACATATGCAAGTTTCACCCCTTATTATGATTCATTTGGTCACATATACATGTTGTTATTATGATAATCTCTTTTATGCTATGAGTTAGGCTATTCGAGTCTAACATATATTTTGCGAATAAACGTTCAAACGTGGGGTAGGGGTAATATTAGGAATTAATAAATTGGGTGCAATTTTGTAAGATTTTGCATACCATGAATGGATGTCAATAATTGAGTCAATTATGGACATTGTTAAAAATTGGAAGTAATTAATAATTCAAGTAGGGAATTATTAAAATTGGGGGAAAGTGGATTATTATTAATAATCAATGCTTAGGACACGAGGTTGGACCCGTTTGTGATGTAAACCTGCCCGGACCCGCCCGGCAAATCCAGTAGTCACAAATGTCGGCCCAATGTGAGAGGTCCTAGGCCCAAACTAAAGCATAACAGTTGTAAAGACACGAGGTTAGATTCTTTTATGGTGTAAGACTGCCCGGACCCGCCCGGCAAATCCAGCTGCCATAAATGCCAGTCTAATGTGAGAGGTCTTTATGAGGTTATGGCCTTAATGAACTAAGAAATACTTAACCAGATAATCATGTAAGGTGGGACATGGGGGTTAAGTAGGTGCCTTGGGTGACATGAGGAATCTGGTGGTTGCCTTTAGAGGCATTTGAAATACGATTAGACTTAACCAAACACACATGTAAATGAACATGACTAAGTGGGTTAAGTGGGATGGACTAATGGGGACAAGCTTAGGTGGAATGCTTGTGGTAAATAGTGGGGGCCCATTTCAACCAGTATCCCAAAACGTATCTTTGTGGGCTCGACCCAAGTCGAGGACGGGACACGCATACTGGGTTTGACTATAAGAGGCCAAAACAGGGAGCGGTGGCAACGCAAGTCCAACGGGTTTCATATGCGTGTGTGGACCCGGGCTGGTAGGTAAGGCGTTGTTGCATCGTGTAGGTATAAGCCGTGCATGTCCGTTGTATCAGGTTGCCACTTTAGGGGAGTGATACACCCCACTGTGGGGCCAGCACGGGTATCTACGAGTTAGGGAGCCGATCGAATAATGGGAAGTAGGGTACACCTAGTGGAGATAGGGGCAGGCGGCACCTATGTAGTCAGCTAGGGGTACGTAAAGCCATTGGGAAAGTTTCTAAGTGAAGCTAAGTGGGATGAATCTTTAGGGTGACTGGTGTGGTGCAGTATAGTGTTTATCCTTTAGTATTTAGGAGCGCCTATAACGTTGCCTTTAGCGATTGTCTATGTCCTTAATCTGCTCTTCATAGACATTTTCTTGTTTTCCAGCTTATGCCTTAGTCCAGTTATTTTGGTAATAGTATTGTAGAATTATCATATTCACCAGACTTTATGTCTGACCCCCTCTTTTCCATCCTTTTTCTCCCTTCAGGTCCGCAGGTTGGGCCAAGTTCTAGTGGAGTCTAGTTGGATCGCTTATCTACTGGAAAGCTTGGACTGCTGAAGTAAAGTCCAGCTTGTTATCTTTCTTTTTAATGGCTATTCATGTAATGGGATTATGTACTTGTTTTATCAAGATAGATATTGTACTTGACATTGAATATGGTGTTATGATGTAATCAAACATGTTTTGACTTCTGCTACAATGAAATAAGTTTTTGAATTTCCAAGTACTATTTTATATCTGTCTTGTTGAAATTTTACTGTTCTATATTCACTTAAAACCTCCATGGAAATTAATGCATTCCCTTTGTGAGTGACATTAATGGACGTGGGGTGTTACACATACTAGGATATTGCTGATCGTATCTGTACTGAGCTATTCGTCCTAGAACACTACTGGTTCTATTTCTAACGAGTGCGTTAATATGTTATATCCCAGAACTAAGCTTAACCAAAGCTCTGATACCAAATGCGACGACCCCTAACCCCGTACAAACGGTGGCAAGGGTAATCCTTGGAATATAACACATAAACAGATAATAGCAGAATAGAAATTAATAAATACACCAGATAATGCACAATAGAATATACTGGATAAAAGTAATCATCAGAGTTACACAGTATACAGGATCATACTTAGTACAAATACAGTTCAGCTATACATAAATGTCTACAGCGGAAAACAAACATAATGTACAATAGGAGCTGAATAGCATAAAAAGAGATAAATAATAGAATCCATCTTCAGCTCCAGCTATCCAGAGAAAGCCAACTAAAACCTGAATACAAGGCTGCCCGTGTAGAAAAAGGGGCACCCGAGTTTGAATGTGAAACAAACTACGAGTCAGTCATGGGACTGGTATGAGAAATCTGCTCAACACATTTAAAAAATGGCCAATCACAGGACCACGCCACTTTCGTGGAATGGGTTTACTCCATCGGATTGCCAGTGCTTTAAAAACAAACAATTCTTTTAAACATCGCAATGCTTTATATCAAAATGAAGCCATTATAAGACTCAGTTCCCATCACACAATGCAACACAAACCGAAGGATAGAGTTTTACCTTATAACGGCCAAAATATGCTTGATACGAATAAAACAAAAGCATTTGATATTATTACTAGTGTTTATATGTTTCAAAAAAAAATTCAATCATAACTATCAATCATAGACGGCATGGGTACCATATATCATGTCGCCATATATATATATATACAATCAAAGCCGCACAGTCACGTATTTGGAAATTGGATTTCCGTCATGAACCAAGGCAAAAGATAGTCCTTACCGAATTCGAGACTGTCTACCCCGAGCCTCAGGACCCAGACTCAGGTGGGCCCTTGGATCGTTAGGGCCGGTCCACCGATGTGGGTTAAAATTCCTGAACAATGCGTTTCCCCACCCTTTGGGGTGTAAATGACCCAACAAATGACTCCATCAGACCTGGATCGTCCAATATAACCGAGGCGCCTTGTAACAGTAACAACCATATAAGTCAAACTCATCAGGGCGTGGAAAACCACTGACGCCACTTCTAGCTAGAAAGAAACGCATGTCCTCCCTGAGGTCCTCTCCCGTTTCTGGTTCATACTGGGGTGTGAGGTTCGCGAATTCACGTTGTATACAAAACTACGCCACACAGGCGGTGCTTTAATCATCACCACAATACTTTGCTTTTCAATAGAAGCCCTGATCACTGCATCTTAGCATGCCACACAGGCAATTCACACCGTGCAACTGATGGCTATCAATCACACAGAATAAATTCCAATGTCAGACACACTGTCCATTTGCAAGTCTGTTCTGGGTCTGAACGAAACCGGAGGCACTATATACCTCGCAAACCCATCGATCTCCACGTACGTATGGACGATCACCACTCATTATCCATATTTCGGGATGCCGCCCAATCAGGACATCAGTTACCATCCAAACGAGGTGAAGATTTCCGGTCTTCAACCACCGTCTTCGTCTTCGATTTCTTATCGTCAATTCAGTTATTCAAAATGGGATAAACCCGGTCTTTCTGAGCAACTCGCGTATATAATAAACAAGTGCTACACAAACACTACTACGCATCATTTCAATTCATTAGTCACTAACCGTCAATCAATAAGAGAACGATTTCCCAAATATTAACCCCGAAGGCCGAAACCAACATTAGATCAATACCCAAGAAACCATTCGACTTAGCCAACATTCAGTTAGTTTCCAAATTTCACATCCATCTCGCTTATAATATTTTATAACGATTTATCGCTATTTTTATTTATTTTAAAATAGCCAATTTATTCAAAACGACGCTTCGGGCCATAACGCGGTTGTGGCGTTGTTTTTCTTCAGATTTGATTTACAAATATCTAAAAATCTAACCGTTGGATCTTCAAAAAATTTACATCATTAGAAAGATCTTTTCAAAACGAATCCAACAGTTCCAGTTTCGGGAAAATCTGACGGTCGGATCTCCCGGTATAATCGTTTGAAGTTTCGATTTCAAAATACAAACTGCAGCGTCGTTATTCAATTAAATATAATTATATATATATATATAAAAATATATATATATAATCGATTCTGGCGCTGTTTTTTTAAAGATTTGAATTAAACATTCCAGACAATCCAAACGTTGGATTTTTACAAAGTTAGTGCCGTTGGAAAGATATTTCCAAAGCGAACCCAACGGTTGCGATTTCTGGAAAATCCGATGGTCGGATCTCCCGCACTAATCATTTGAAATCACGGTTTCAAAATACGAACTGCAGCGTCGTTATTCGATATATTTCAATTCCATTTCTATATATATATCGATTCTTCGATTTCAAAACTATATGATTTTCATACATTTGATAAAAATGATATTTTTATCTAACTGTCTTCTATTTCAACACTTAACTATTTTTAACAATTCATGTATATAATAAAAATGCGATTTCTAATATAAAACAATTTGTTTCAAAACTCGACTATTTCATATAGTTAATATAGGTGATAAAAATAGGATTTTTATTATAAAACAATTTATTTCAAAACAAGATTATTTTATATAGTTCATATTGATGATAAAAATAGGATTTTTATTATAAAACAATTTCTTTCAAAATATGAATACCATTCAACACATGAATTTCAATTCAACGAATGAATTTCGATTCAACACATGAAGGTTTTCTATAGTTTATATATAAAGATAAAAAGGTGATTTTTATACTTAAAACACGAATACTATTCAACACATGAATTTCTATCCAACGAATGAATTTCGATTCAACACATGAAGGTTTTCTATAGTTTATATATAGAGATAAAAAGGTGATTTTTATTTTTAAAACACGAATACCATTCAACACATGAATTTCAATTCAACGAATGAATTTCGATTCAACACATGAAGGTTTTCTATAGTTTATATATATAGATAAAAAGGTGATTTTTATATTCAAAACACGAATACCATTCAACACATGAATTTCAATTCAACGAATGAATTTCGATTCAACACATGAAGGTTTTCTATTCAACAGATGAATATAATTTTAACATAGGAAAATAATTCTAACACATGAATATTGTTCAAAATTTCGGCAGCATAACGACAGGGTAGTTAAAACCGGGACCGTCCCTAGTACGGCTCCTCGCTCTACCTTAAAGCCTCGCAGCTTTTGACAATGGGGAATCATGCATCTAGTTCGCATGCAGGCGGCATGTATATTTTTTTCATTTCCACAAACTAATCCTATGTGGTTTCAACCAAATATTTCTCAACCACAAACGGGTATTTTTCATCCACAATCAATCAATTTCAACCACAAACAGTTTCAATCAACCAATCGCTATCAATCAATTTTCACACCAATCACAACCAATAAATATCGTCCATGATTTGTGGACGAGGGGCGTATACATATATACATATATATATATATATATATATATATATATATATATAGCATTTCACTTCTATTTCAACACATATATAATTTTTACAACGCATATACAACTTATACATCGAACGTACAACTTATACAACGCTTATACAAGAGGTGTACAACGCTTATATAACTCATACATCGATTATATAATTTATACATCGTCGTTTTACATATTGTTTATAAATTAGAAATCTCACTTTTCACATTTCGTATATATATACAATTCACAGTCACAACACAATCAAATAAATCGTCCATGGTTTGTGGACGTATGTGAACAATTCAGATATGCAGTTATAATATAAATAACTGTACAAGAAAATTTATAGTGAGAGAATTCTCACAATGATCGGTTTTATTTCTGAATTCCGTTCTGTTTTGATTCGAATTTGGCTAAAATTCTGACATGCTCTGCTTCAGTTCTAGTCAGTCTCATGTTGTAGAGTTTTCTGATACGAATCCAACGCAAGTGAAATCGCTGAAATCCGATCTCGTATGAAGAAGTTACGATGTTATGAACATTGAATTGCAATTTATATAATTAAATACTTATTAATTTAAATATTTAACCTCTCTTCCTCCTAACAGCTGAACCCCGTATAACTGAACACATAGCTTCGATTAGGGTTTCGTTCTTTGCACGAGTTTCAAGGCGCCGAAGCCAGATCGACCACCCCCCGTTGATGCGCCTTCGAAACCCCTACCCACGGCCGGTGGCGCGTCCAGTTCGGTGGGGCCCAGCGAATGAAAATGGGGTGCGAACGGTGGTGCTTCTCACCGCGATTTCTCCTCCTCCGTCGAACTAGAACGGATCACCACCGTTCATCTTCGAGAGCTCGCTGAGCTGATGATTTTCACTTTAGGAGTTTGGAAAATTACTGAGTAGATGTTGAGATCGGAGGGGGGAAAGGTTTGAGCGATTTTGGCCATCGGTTTGGTGATAACGGCGGCTCCAGAAAAGTGATGGATAAATTAGGTTTCAGATTTTCTGGTTCGTTACAATCCAAGTTCAATGCACCAAAAATCTGACTTCTCCATTGTCAGGCGTTCACGCCTTCGTCATCCCCAAGGCTCGAATCGCGATGACCTCCTTTCTCGCGATCGAACTTCCCACTCAATTCACCAACACTAATTCTAAACTCCATCGCACACCCCTATTCCTGATCTGACAAACCCCATTTACGATGTTCTCAAAAATCTTGATTTACAAAAGGGTCGACGGAACCCTAAATCGCACAACGTCTCCACTGTCGATCTTGTCTACGTGACTTCCGAGCTTCAGGAATATCGCCTGAACTTCGAAAACGATCTGCCCTAAATTGAAGTTGAGATAAAAGAAATTCGAATGTTTCGATTTTCCCTTTTCTAAAGCATATGTTTGTTCTAATTTTAGTGGAGTGGCCTTTTTTCATTGTTTTGATTTTTAAACTGATTTAGAACGGAGAATTTCATGGCTTTGTTTGGAAAGGACTCGGGTTTTCCTTTTAAGGAACGAAGTGGTATAATATAAAAAGGGCTATCGTGATTTATAGAAGAAGGAGACTTAGTCATTAAGGAAGTTTGTCTACGCCAAGTACAACTTAATTAAATGTGATTTGATTTCTATTAAATTCGATTCGATCTAAAGTGATTTTTATTCTTTTCAAATAGATACTGATTTGATTTCAAGCCTATCCACTAATCTAATATCTCGGGGTCCATTAATTCAAATCACGAACCGCTATTCTAGCGTACCGACCGACTTTTCAATAAAATAACCATATCCTGAACTCAACTGTAAATATATTGAATTTTAATTTCAACATATATACCATATTAAATTAATATAATATAATTTAAATTCTAAAACCACAAATTCTTTGATAATAAATTATTATTTATTATCGTATATATCAAATAAAATTCCTACTTATCTTCTGAATCATTTTGATTCAGTTTTTAACTTCGATTTCAATTATATTTCGAATTACAATAATTCGATATATTCTAAATCAAATTATATTCAATTATTAAATCGATAAAAATTAATTTATATTATTAACTAAATATTTAAAACAAATATAAAATATTTAAATTTAACAGGTCCAAAATCCGGGTCGTTACATTCTTCCCCTCTTAAAAGAATTTCATCCCCGAAATTACTAAGTTAGGGAAAATGATGAAAACACATTAACTTTTCGAAATTCATTTATGCTTAAACTTAAATTTTCATATATCAAAGTCCTACCAAAACTTTGGTTTTCATTCATTTGAATGATTTTCAATCCACGTATTTGCATCCAATCATATTCAATTCATTCAAATTGAATTAGATCAATTTATTCACTTCGATCCATTTAACTTGTCTAAGTAAAATTTAGTTCCAGAATTCAAATTCCCAGGTTTTATTTTAAATCCTTCAAATTCCTTAAATATATGCATATATTTATATCCACCTCAAATTCAAAACATTGAATTTTTCAAAGCAACTTGTTTTCTTTCAAACAAATTTCCTTCAAAAACTTTTCTAAGGTCGCAATTTCATCACTTAGAAACTCGAAAATGAACACTGATGATGCTGCAGTCATCATCAAAATCATTTTCCAGCCACTGAAGTGAGTTAAGTGCTTTATTTATTTCAAAATCCATTCAAATATGATTTTTTTTATTCAAACAGTCTTTTCAAAACAAAGCAATATTCTTTTAATATACTTCAAAAATATTTTTATACTTCCTAGTATTTTAATTCCAATTTACGGTTTGCATTTAACTCCAGTTCATCTCATTTGTATATATTATTTATATAAAAAAATTATTTGGTTATATATAACCATTCCAATTTTTATAGTCTCGCTTGATTATAATAACGACCAACCATTCCATATAATACAATAATTTCAAAAAATTATTCCATCTATATCAAAATAGAATTTTGAGTAAAATTATTTCATTTACCCACTTTAAAACAATATCATGTCGAATTTTTCTGTTCAAGTGTTTAGAAATTCCCATCGACCTTGTGGCGCCCCACGATTCGATCAGAATCTATAAGCCACTCAACAGACTAACCAACACAATATAAAATAATTGTTTTAATCAATTAAAAAATACGCGCTCTCGTATATATACACTCAACTTATCTTACGGTACTACTGAACCTATCTCTAATGAGTACACCCCCATAAAGCCTAGGTGTTCCCTCAACCTAAGCTCTGATACCAACTGTAATGGCCCGAATTTTCGTACCCTTTGAGTTGACTAATAACACCACATGTCCAACCCAAGTGACACAGAAATACAAATCATTAGTAGAAAGAAGTTAGAGGATGAGGAATAGAAAGAATGAAAAGTTAGAATAGAAGAAAAATGAAGAACACAAATCTCACAATGGAACCAATAAAGTATATTAAATAACAAAACCTTTGAAATATAATTAGGTAACTTTATATACATACCATCATCAGAGCTCAACAGCTATTCCTCGAACAGTTAAAAACACCCGTTTCCAGATACAACATAGTACACAACGGAAAGATGATAGTCTATAGCTAACTGGTGAAGCCTCCTGCTTCCAGCTCTTCCAAGTGAATCTGAAAAATCCTGACTGCTTGACTGCCCATACAAATTTGGGCACCCAAGAGTTTAGGGAAAACTAAAACAAAATAAACTCTGGGTCAGTCATGGAACTGGTGTGAGTAAACTCCAATCATTTGTTTTATTTTAAAAATCCTTTCGAAAGAAATGATAATTGTAAGACAGATCCACACATAAACACGGATGGTTTTTACCTTACGATAACCAAAAATATTTTTGATATCAAATCCAGTGATATTATAATAATGTCTACATCAAATAAATAGAATCTAGCGGAACGCTTGCATCTCACGCTCCATATATAATATAAAACCAAAAACCGCAGGACGCTTATTGGAGATTGTATTTCTAACATGACAAGGTATGGAACCACCTGCCGATAGTGTATCTCTATAGGGGAATACACTGGGTTCAACAAGAACATCTTGCAACCCGGCCCACACATGACCGACCACTCATTTCGCTTTAGTGTACCGAATGTATATCACCAACGGTTGGGATCAGCAACCTTTTCCCCGAAAGGGACAACATCGATAGATTTAAGAAGCAAATGGAATTTCTCTAAATAGGTGATTATACATCCTAATAGGGGCGACCCACATAGCCATGCTGCCTGCCCGATTTTTGTCATTTCCCGGTTGTTGAGGCTTGAGACTACGATTTCTTATCATTCATTGATAGCACAATCACTTTGAATGCCATATTGTCAGATCTGTAAATCATTAATTGATTTGCACAAATATATTCTCGATATTATGCTAAGAGAATAAATTCTCCGCCACCATATATATATATATATATATATACACAGACCAACATTTGCGATCATTAGAAATACTTTGTCAGACATTCGTCCATACACTTTGTTCTAGGACTGAACAAAACAGAAGGCGTAATTTCTATTAATAGAAAAGTCCTTGCACTTTACTCCATCTTTGATTATCTTTATATAATCTGATACGCAACGTTACTGCCAATACGGAGTGGTTCAGGGATAATAATCCAACCGGTCTCTCCATATTGACAACGATATTGGCAAACACTTCGATAGTCGGTTATTTAACAATCAAAGAAAACAAACATTCATTCAAAGCATGAAACAAATCACTGGGCCATTTAATTGATATTTCATTCATTAATTAAATCACTACTCCATTTCCTTATCAATATTTGTTAGCCAAATATTTTCAACAATCATCTTTGCCCTTTTTTCTATTTGGAAAACATTTCCATATATCGCCTCCTTTTATTTTCTATACATAGAAAATATCTTCTATTTATAACTGGAAAACATTCCAATTACTTATCCCCTTCACGCCCGTTCATTTCTACACTCAGGAAATATTTATTTATTATATTTCTAAATTTCCACTTACTTGGGTTAAAACGAATGTTGTGTAAAACATCATTACAACAACCTAAAACACTACATTCAACTAAACTCATTAAACATCTCTCTTTGGGATTGAATCTTGCTGTTATCAGTTAATAATGAAATCAATCAAGTTGGGGTATAATCACCTCTCAGACCTTGACTGAATAACATCTTTAACTTCAAAACAAACAAGAACACTTATCTCAAATCATCAACACCATAAAAACCACTTATTCATTTTTTTAAACATATATATATATATATTTCTCTTTCTATTACCAGATTTCTGATTTCCCTTTTGTTTATAATATTCTATTTTTAAGTTCGTTTCCTTATCGGATTCTACATATATATTGATATATAGATTTCTAATTATCAAATTATCTTAAAAATATTCTAACTCCTTAAATTTCCGGAAAATTTCGCCATAACCTCCTTTGTACCGGTCGATAGTTCAAACCTCAAATCGCCTCTCTAGGCCCTTTCCATTCAAAAAGAAAAACAAAAAGCGAAGTGGCTTGCCGATTCGGTGCATAAAACCTCATATGGAATTTAAACATGTACCTTTTTGTTGGGCACTAAATTTATAAAATTCAGTCTCTTCATCCCATAATGTTAACACATATGCGTCCATTTTCTAATTTATTTCAACTCAGTCTGGTCATTTTAACTCGATTCGTTAATTTACTATTTAATCAGCTCTTTTGCCCATTTCATCTTTTTAATTGAACATATCACTTCCGGATATGTTTATAATTTTCCATTTTCAACTCGAATTTCATATTCAATTTGGAATATAAATTCTTAAACCTCATTTACTTATATAACGCCCAATTTCAATTCAAAATTCCAATTACTAATTATTCTTCAAATTAGTAAATTCTATTCAATAATTAAAAATCTTATTTTTGTTTCAAAAATCAGATTCATTTACGCAACTTGAGTTCGTATTTATTTTACAACTCATGTTTGGATTTTTCTAATGGAAATTCGGATTTGAGTTGTTTAAAATCTTTTTATTTATTTAAATAAACCGTTACGGTTTTATAATGGTTATGGTGCTGTTTTTCTGAAAATTTGATTTTGACATAACTCAAAATCTATACGATGAAATTCAAAATTTTCTCTTCCATTAGAAGACTGTTATCAAATCGGTCCTGACGATTATTGTTTCAAATAATTTCGACTAAAATTGAGTTCTATACACTCAATTGAAGTTCGAGATGCCAATTTATGAACTGCCATGTTGTGGCGAGTTCGTTTTAATTATATTTAGTATATTAACATTTTAAACTTTGTTTATAATAATTTCAACTTCATTCTAATATATATAATAATATATATGTAATCCAGTTTTTAAATTCACTTTAACATTTATGATTTTCTCAACTCATCGATTTTTCATTACTCGGTTTTAATTTATTTATGACTCAATTTGCAATATTAAATTACAATTCCCTATGTAAATAAATTATTTTATAAAATTCGATATAAATCGAATCTTAATTATAAATTCTTTAAACTTGTTTCAGTTTAGTTTATATTTTGAATTTCAGAATTAATTCTATCGTCCCATTTTCGAAACGATTTCCAATTCACTTTTTGAATTCATACTTGAATTTAAATATTTAAATTATCCAAATGATAATTTTCCACCTTTCTTTAAAAATATCGTTTATATATTTTTAAACATGTCTATATTTCAAATCTATTTGAAATAAAAAATTACCTTTGAGAAAATAAATTTCCCTTTATAAATACACACTTGTATTTACATTTCCCAAATTATCTAAATGATAAATTTTCCCATTCCATTTATAACACCATTTATAAATTCAACCTCAATTCCCTGCATTATTTAATTTATAATCAGCGTTTATAAATTTCTTCAATTCCCACGTTATTTAATTTATAAACATCGTTTATAAATTTCTTTACTTGTTTTTTTTATTCAAACAAGTTAATATTTCTCAGTCCATTCGAAATTCGAATTCTGTTTTTAGAGAAATAGATTTCCCCTTTTTATCTCAAAAATCCCCTTTCATGATATTTTTATAAATCAACATTTAGGCTCAATGATATTTCAAACACCCAAAACAACCAATTATAAATGACAGGTTTTCTAACACATCACATATGATAATATACATGAAAAAAAAACAAATAATAATATTTTTGAGGAATCCAGTTGGATCCCTCCAAGGTCTAAGAAGCGCGTGATAAATACCCCCAAAGCCCAAGACTGCAGAGGAAATTAAGTGAAGTACTCCAGATACAAAGTATGGAAAGGTGTCTATAACTTCTCCCCCGGACCTATTCTCCAACGTGATTTATGATCTTTGCTTCTGATTTTATATGAATAACATTTTGCCTTTAGACACAAGCAATTTTAACTACATATAGTTAAATAAATTTAAATGAGCTGATGAAAATTATTTTTATTAATTAACTTACCCAAAACTAACCCTTCATCATTTTGTTCTTAGCATCTTCACGCAGGCCTCATATAGGTTATGAACAATCTTCCCGATTCAAGTGAACTCATCTCAAACCTCCCCAACTCACGGTTGATCCTTAACATCTCTCATATTCACAGTTCGCTCCTCCAAATTTCAAAGCCCAGACTCCCTTATCCATACAATGTCGATCCCCACAAAGAATACAAATCCAGCTTCTACTTCTCACAGTCGTACTCCAGTATATGTCGGACCGCCAATCATCCAAGTTCAACGCACCAAAAATCTGACTTCTCCATTGTTAGGCGTTCACATCTTTATTATCCCCAAGGCTCGAATCGCGACGACCTCACGTCTCGCGATCGAACTGCCCACTCAATTCACCAACGCTGCTTCTAAGCTCCATCGTGCTCTCCTATACCTGATCTGACAAACCCTATTTACGATGTTCCCAAAAATCTATATTAACAAAAGAGTCGACAGAACCCTAAATCGCACAACGTCTGCACTGTCGATCTTGTCTACGTGACTTCCGAGCTTTAGGTATATCGCCTGAACTTCGAAAATGATCTTCCCGAAATTGAAGTCGAGATAAAAGAAATTCGAATGTTTTGATTTCCCCTTTTCTAAAGCTTACGTTTGTTCTAATTTAAGTGGAGCGGCCCTTTTTCATTGTTTTGATTTTTAAACTAATTTAGAATGGAGAATTTCATGGTCTTGTTTGGAAAGGAATCAGGTTTTCCTTTTGAGGAAGAAAGTGGTAAAATAGAAAAAGGGCTATCGTGATTTATAGAAGAAGGAGACTTAGTTGTTAAGGAAGATTGTCTGCGCCAAGTACAACTTAATTAAATGTGATTTGATTTCTATTAAATTCGATTCGATCTAAAGTGATTTTTATTCTTTTTAAATAGATACTGATTTGATTTCAAGCCTATCCACTAATCTAATATTTTGGGGTCCATTAATTTAAATCACGAACCACTATTCTAGCGTACCGACCGACATTTCAATATAATAACCATATTCTGAACTCAACAGTAAATATTCTGAATTTTAGTTTCAACATATATACCATATTAAATTAATATAATATAATTTAAATTTGAAAACCACAAATTCTTTGATAATAAATTATTATTTATTATCATATATATCAAATAAAATTCCTACTTCTCATCTGAATCATTTTCATTCAGTTTTTAACTTCGATTTCAATTATATTTTGAATTACAATAATTCGATATATTCTAAATTAAATTATATTCAATTATTAAATCGATAAAAATTAATTTATATTATCAGCTAAATATTTAAAACAAATACTAAATATTAAAAATTAACAGGTCACGAATCCGGGTCGTTACATTCTTCACCTCTCAAAAGAATTTCGTCCCCGAAATTACTAAGGTTGGAAAAATGCTGAAAATCCATTAACTTTTCAAAATTCATTTATGTTGAAACTCAACTTTTCATATTTCTAAGTCCTACCAAAACTTTTGGTTTTCATTCATTTGAATGATTTTCAATCAACATATTCGCATCCAATCATATTCAATTCGTTCAAATTGAATTAGATCAACATATTCACTTCGATCCATTTAACTTGTCTAAGTTAAATTTAATTCTAGAATTCAAATTCCTGGGTTTTATTTTAAATCCTTCAAATTTCTAAAATATATGTATATATTGATATCCACCTTAAATTCAAAACATTGAATTTTTCAAAGCAACTTGTTTTCTTTCAAACAAATTTCCTTAAAAAACTTTTCTAAGGTAGCAATTTCATCACATAGAAACTGAAAAATGAACACTGATGATGTTGCAGTCACCATCAGAATTATTTTTTAGCCACTAAAGTGAGTTCAGTGCTTTATCTATTTCAAAATCTATTCAAATATGATTTTTTTTATTCAAACAGTCATTTCAAAACAAAGCTGTATTCTTTTAATATACTTCGAAATTATTTTTAAACTTCCCAGGATTTTAATTCCAGTTTATGGTTTGAATTTAACTCCAGTTCATCTCATTTCTATATATTATTCATATAAATATTTTATTTGGTTATATATAACCATTCTAATGTTCGATAATCTCATTTGATTATAATAACGACCAACTCATCCATATAATATAATAATTTCAGAAAATTATTCCTTCTATATCAAAATAGAATTTTGAGTAAAATTATTTCATTTACCCACTCTAAAACAATATCATGTTGAATTTTTCTGTTCAATTGTTTATAAATTCTCATCGACCTTGTGGCATCCCACGATTCGATCAGAATCCATAAGCCTCTCAACAGACCAACCAACACAATATAAAATAATTGTTTTAATCAATTAACAAATACGCGCTCTCATGTATGTACACTCAACTCAGCCTAGGGTACTACTGACCCCATCTCTAATGAGTACACCCCTACAAAGACTAGGTGTTCGCTTAACCTGAGCTCTGATACCAATTGTAATGGCCCGAATTTTCGTACCCTTCGAGTTGACTAATAACACCACACGTCCAACCCAAATGACACAGAAATATGAATCGTTAGTAGAAAGAAGTTAGAGGATGAGGAATAGAAAGAAATAAAAGTTAGAATAGAAGAAAAACGAAGAACACAAATCTCACAACGAAACGAACAAAATATATTAAATAACATAACCTTTGAAATACAATTCGGTAACTTTATATACATACCATCATCAGAGCACAATAGCTATTCCTCGAACAGTTATAAACACCTGTTTCCAGATACAACATAGTGCATAGCGGAAATATGATAGTCTATAGCTAACTAGTGAAGCCTCCTACTTCCAGCTCTTCCAAGTGAATCTGAAAATTCCCGACTACTTGACAGCCATACAAATTTGGGAACCCAAGAGTTCAAGGAAAAAAAACAAAATAAACTCTGGGTCAGTCATGGGACTGGTGTGAGTAAACTCCAATCATTTGTTTAACATTAAAATCCTTTCGAAAGAAATGATAATCGTAAGACCGATCCACACATAAACACGGATGGTTTTTACCTTATGATAACCCAAAATATTTTTGATATCAAATCCTGTGATATTATAATAATGTCTACATCAAATAAATAGAATCTAGTAGAACGCTTGCATCTCACGCTTCGTATATATTATAAAACCAAAAACCTTATGGCTCTTATTGGAGATTGGATTTCCAATATGACAAGGTGTGGAACTACCTACCGAAAGTGTATCTCTAGAGGGGTATACACTGGGTTCAACAAGAACATCTTGCAACCCAACCCACATATGACCGACCACTCATTTCGCTTGAGTGTATCGAATGTATATCACCAACGGTTGGGATCAGCAGCCGTTTCCCCGAAAGGGACAACATCGATAGATTTAAGAAGCAAATGGAATTTCTCTAGATAGGTGATTATACATCCTAATGGGGGCGACCCACATAGCCCTGCTGCCTTCCTGATTTTTGTCATTTCCCGGTTGTTAAGGCCTAAGGCTGCGATTTCTTAACATTCATGGATAGCACAATCACTTTGAATGCCACATTGTCAGATCCGTAAATCATTAATTGATTTGCACAAATATATTCTCGATATTATGCTAAGAGAATAAATTCTCCACCACCATATATATCAATACAGACCAACATATGCGATCATTAGAAATACTCTGTCAGACATTCGTCCATACACTTCGTTCTTGGACTGAACGAATCCGAAGGCACAATTTCTATAAATAAAAAAAGTCCTTGCACTTTACTCCGTCTTTGATTATCTTTATATAATCTGATTGCAATGTTACTACCAATACGGAGTGGTTCACGGATAATAATCCAACTGGTCTCTCCATATTGACAACAATATTGGCAAACACTTCGATAGTCGGTTATTTAACTATCGAAGAAAACAAACATTCATTCAAAGCATGAAACAAATCACTAGGCCATTTAAGTGATATTTCATTCATTAATTAAATCACTACTCCATTTCCTTATCAATGTTTGTTAGGCAAAAAATTTCAACAATCATCTTGGCCCTTTTCGCTATTTGGAAAACATTTCCATATGTCGCCTCCTTCTATTTTCTATACGTAGAAAATATCTTCTATTTATAATAGGAAAACATTCCAATTACTTATCCCCTTCACGCCCGTTCATTTCTACACTCAGGAAATATTTATTTATTATATTTCTAAATTTCCACTTACTTGGGTTAAAATGAATGTTGTGTAAAACATCGTTACAACAACCTAAAACACTGCATTCAACTAAACTCTTTAAACATCTCTCTTTGGGATTGAATCTTGTTGTTTATCAGTTAATAATGAAATCAATCAAGTTGGGGTATAATTACCTCTCAGACCTTGACTGAATAACATCTTTAACTTCGAAACAAACAAGAACACTTATCTCAAATCATCAACACCATAAAAACCATTTATTCATTTTTTAAAACGTATATATATATATATATATATTTCTCTTTCTATTATCAGATTTCTGATTTCCCTTTTGTTTATAATATTCTATTTTTAAGTTCGTTTCCTTATCAGATTATATATATATATTGATATATAAATTTATAATTATCAAATTATCTTAAAAATATTCTAACTCCTTAAATTTCCGGAAAATTTCGCCATAACCTCCTTTGTATCGGTCGATAGTTCAAACCTCAACTCGCCTCTCTAGGCCATTTCCATTCAAAAAGAAAATCAAAAAGCCAAGTGGCTTGCCGATTCGGCGCATAAATCCTCATATGGAATTTAAACATGTACCTTTTTGTTGGGCACTAAATTTATAAACCTCATTCTCTTCATCCCATACCTGTTAACACATATGCGTCCATTTTCTAATTTATTTCAACTCAGTCTGATCATTTTAACTCGATTCGTTAGTTTACTATTTAATCAGCTCTTTTGCCTATTTCATTTTTTAATTGAACATATCACTTCCGGATATGTTTTTAATTTACTTAAAACAAAATCTAATTCCATTTTAAACTCGAGTTTAATATTCAATTTCAAATATAAATTCTTAAACCTTATTTACTTATCCAACGCCCAATTTCGATTCAAAATTCCATTTACTAATTATTCTTTAAATTAGTTAATTCTATTCAATTATTAAAAATCTGATTTTTGTTTCAAAAATCAGATTCATTTACACAACTTGAGTTCGTATTTATTTTACAACTCATGTCTGGATTTTTCTAATGGAAATTCGGATTTGAGTTGTTTAAAATCTTTTTATTTATTTAAATAAACTGTTACGGTTTTATAATGGTTATGGTGCTGTTTTTCTGAAAATTTAATTTTGACATAACTCAAAATCTGTGCCATGAAATTCAAAATTTTCTCTTCTATTAGAAGACTATTATCAAATCGGTCCTGACGATTCTTGTTTCAAATAATTTCAACTAAAATTGAGTAATGTATACTCAATTAAAGTCCGAGATGCCAATTTACGAACTGTCATGCTGCGGCGAGTTCGTTTTAATTATATTTAATATATAAACGTTTTAAACTACATTTATAATAATTTCAATTTCATTTTAATATATATAATAATATATATGTAATCCAGTTTTTAAATTCAAATTAATATTTCTGATTTTCTCAACTCGTCGATTTTTCATTACTCGGTTTTAATTTATTTATGACTGAATTTGCGATATTAAATTACAATTCCCAATGTAAATAAATTATTTTATAAAATTCGATATAAATCGAATCTTAATTATAAATTCTTTAAACTTGTTTCAGTTTAGTTTATATTCTAAATTTTAGAATTAATTCTATCGTCCCATTTTCGAAACGATTTCCAATTCACTTTTTGAATTCATACTTGAATTTAAATATTTAAATTATCCAAATGATAATTTTCCACCTTTCTATAAAAATAACATTAATATATTTTTAAACAAGTCTATATTTCAAATCCATTTGAAATAAAAAATTTCCTTTGAGAAAATAAATTTCCCTTTATAAATACACACTTGTATTTACATTTCCCAAATTATCTAAATGATAAGTTTTCCTATTCCATTTATAACACCATTTTTAAATTCAACCTCAATTCCCTGCATTATTTAATTTATAAACAGTGTTTATAAATTTATTCAATTCCCACATTATTTAATTTATAAACATTGCTTATAAATTTCTTTACTTGTTTTTTTTATTCAAACAAGTTAATATTTCCCAGTCCATTCGAAATTCGAATTCTATTTTTAGAAAAATAGATTTTCCCCTTTTTATCTCAAAAATCCCCTTTCATGATATTTTTATAAATCAACATTTAGGCTCAATGATATTTCAAACACCCAAAACAACCAATTATAAATGACAGGTTTTCTAACACATCACATATGATAATATACATGAAAAACAAACAAATAATAATATTTTTGAGGAATCCCGTTGGATCCCTCCAAGGTCTAAGAAGCGCGTGATAAATACCCCCAAAGCCCAAGACTGCAGAGGAAATTAAGTGAAGTACTCCAGATACAAAGTATGGAAAGGTGTCTATAACTTCTCCCCCGGACCTATTCCCCAACCTAGAGTAGCTAGGTGCGGAAGTAAAATCAATCCTTGTTCATATATGCAGTAGACTCATAAGCGAAATAATGGAAAAATAAATTCTATTTACCGAGAAAAGGGATAAAAATTTTCTCTGCATCCACAGAAGTTCGCCAACATAAATAATACCTATCCTGCATCGAGGCAGGATATCGCGGTATAGAAGGTCATTCACTATCATAGCGTGGGGCGTATCGGGTCATCCGCTAATGGTACTGCGGGCATCCGCTATTGATACTGCGGGAACTATCCAATCACCAATATATATATATATATATATATATATATATATATATATATGTGTGTGTGTGTGTGTGTGTGTGTAATAGCCACAAACATCAGTCCTATATAACTAATATAAATGTATAATAGCCACATTAATATTTAAATGCAACCAAACAGCAAACAAATTATTTTTAACGATTAAAATAATTTATATAAAATTCTTGAGTGAGAATTACTCACAAGGGTTTTTATTTGCGATCCATTCAAATTTTAAATTAAATCGAACAAATGTTCAATTTAAATTTAAAATTCACAGTTGATTCTGAAAATTTCCAAATTAACTCCATCTCATACATTTTGCAACTATAACCCCAACATGACTTACGATCTTTGCATCTGATTTTATATGATAACATATTGCCTTTAGACACAAGCAATTTGAACTACATATAGTCAAATAAATTTAAATGAGCTAATGAAAATTATTTTTATTAATTAACTTACCCAAAACTAAACCTTCATTATTTTGTTCTTAGCATCTTCACTTAGGCCTCGTATAGGTTATGAACAATTTTGCCGATTCCAGTGAACTCATCTCAGACCTCCCCAACTCACGGTTGATCCTTAACATCTCAAATATTCACAGTTCGCTCCTCCAAAATTCAAATCCCAGACTCCCCTATCCATACAATGTCGATCCCCACAAAGAATATAAACCCAGCTTCTACTTCTCATAGTCGTTCTCCATTATATGTCGGACCCCCAATCATCCAAGATCAACGCTCAAAAAAACTGAATTCTCCACTGTTAGGCTTTCACGCTTTCATCATCCCCAAGGCTCGAATCGCGATGACCTCTTGTCTCGCGATCGAACTCAATTCACCAACGCTGCTTCTAAACTCCATCGCGCACCCCTATACCTGATCTGACAAACCCTATTTACTATGTTCCCAAAAATTTTGATTAACAAAAGGGTCGACGGAACCCTAAATCGCACAGCGTCTCCACTGTCGATCTTATCAACGTGACTTCCGATCTTTAGGAATATCGCCTGAACTTCGAAAATGATCTACCCGAAATTGAAGTCCAGATAAAAGAAATTCGAATGTTTTGATTTCCCCTTTTCTAAAGCTTACGTTTGTTCTAATTTAGGTGGAGCGGCCCTTTTTCATTGTTTTGATTTTTAAACTGATTTAGAATGGAGAATTTCATAGTCTTGTTTGGAATGGAATCAGGTTTTCCTTTTGAGGAACGAAGTGGTAAAATATAAAAAGGGCTATTGTGATTTATAGAAGAAGGAGACTTAGTTATTAAGGAAGTTTGTCTGCGCCAAGTACAACTTAATTAAATGTGATTTGATTTCTATTAAATTCGATTTGATCTAAAGTGATTTTTATTCTTTTTAAATAGATACTGATTTGATTTCAAGCCTATCCACTAATCTAATATTTTGGGGTCCATTAATTTAAATCACGAACCGCTATTCTAGCGTACCGACCAACATTTCAATATAATAACTATATTCTGAACTCAACAGTAAATATTCTAAATTTTAATTTCAACATATATACCATATTAAATTAATATAATAGAATTTAAATTGGAAAACCACAAATTCTTTGATAATAAATTATTAATTATTATCATATATATCAAATAAAATTCCTACTTCTCATCTGAATCATTTTGATTCAGTTTTTAACTTCGATTTCAATTATATTTTGAATCACAATAATTCAATATATTCTAAATTAAATTATATTCAATTATTAAATCGATAAAAATTAATTTATATTATCAGCTAAATATTTAAAACAAATATTAAATATCTAAAATTAATAGGTCACGAATCCGGATCGTTACATTCTTCCCCTCTCAAAAGAATTTCATCCCCAAAATTACTAAGGTAGGAAAAATGCTGAAAATCCATTAACTTTTCAAAATTCATTTATGTAGAAACTAAAATTTTCATATTTCTAAGTCTTACCAAAACTTTTGGTTTTCATTCATTTGAATGATTTTCAATCAACATATTCGCACCCAATCATATCCAATTCTTTCAAATTGAATTAGATCAACTTATTCACTTCGATCCATTTAACTTGTCTAAGTTAAATTTAATACCAGAATTCAAATTCCCGGGTTTTATTTTAAATCCTTCAAATTGCTTAAATATATGTATACATTTATATCCACCTCAAATTCAAAACAATGAATTTTTCAAAGCAACTTGTTTTCTTTCAAACAAATTTCCTTCAAAAACTTTTCTAAGGTAGCAATTTCATCACTTAGAAATTGAAAAATGAACACTGATGATGTTTAAGTCCTCATCAGACTTATTTTTTAGCCACTGAAGTGAGTTCAGTGCTTTATCTATTTCAAAATCTATTCAAATATGATTTTTTTTTATTCAAACAATCTTTTCAAAACAAAGCTGTATTATTTTAATATACTTCGAAAATATTTTTAAACTTCCCAGGATTTTAATTCCAATTTACGGTTTGAATTTAACTCCAGTTCATCTCATTTGTATATATTATTCATATACAAATTTTATTTGGTTATATATAACCATTCCAATTTTTAATAATCTCATTTGATTATAATAACGACCAACTCATCCATATAATATAATAATTTCAGAAAATTATTCCTTCTATATTAAAATAGAATTTGGAGTAAAATTATATCATTTACCCACTCTAAAACAATATCATGTTGAATATTTCTATTCAAGTGTTTAGAAATTCCCATCGACTTTGTGGCATCCCATGATTCGATCAGAATCCATAAGCCACTCAACAGACTAACCAACACAATATAAAATAATTGTTTTAATCAATTAACAAATATGCGCTCTCGTATATATACACTCAACTCATCCTAGGGTACTACCGACCCCATCTCTAATGAGTACAACCCCACAAAGCCAAAGTGTTCGCTTAACCTAAGCTCTGATACCAACTGTAATGGCCCGAATTTTCATACCCTTTGAGTTGACTAATAACACCACACGTCCAACCCAAATGACATAGAAATATGAATCATTAGTAGAAAAAAGTTAGAGGATGAGGAATAGAAAGAAATAAAAGTTAGAATAGAAGAAAAACGAAGAACACAAATCTCACAGCGAAACGAACAAAATATATTAAATAACATAACCTTTGAAATACAATACGGTAACTTTATATACATACCATCATCAGAGCACAACAGCTATTCCTCGAACAGTTATAAACACCTATTTCCAGATACAACATAGTGCACAGCGGAAATATGATAGTTTATAGCTAACTGGTGAAGCCTCTTGCTTCCAGCTCTTCCAAATGAATCTGAAAAATCCCGACTACTTGACTGCCCATACAAATTTGGGCACCCAAGAGTTCAGGGAAAAAAAACAAAATAAACTCTGGGTTAGTCATGGGACTGGTGTGAGTAAACTCCAATCATTTTTTATCATTAAAATCCTTTCGAAAGAAATGATAATCGTTAGACCGATCCACACATAAGCACGAATGGTTTTTACCTTATGATAACCCAAAATATTTTTGATATCAAATCCTGTGATATTATAATAATGTCTACATCAAATAAATAGAATCTAGCAGAATGCTTGCATCTCACGCTCCATATATATTATAAAACCAATAACCGCAGGGCGCTTATTGGAGATTGGATTTCCAATATAATAAGTTATGGAACCACCTACCAATAGTGTATCTCTAGAGGGGAATACATTGGGGTCAACAAGAACATCTTACAACCTGACCTGCACATGACCGACCACTCATTTCGCCTGAGTGTATCGAATGTATATCACCAACGATTGGGATCAGCATCCGTTTCCCCGAAAGGGACAACATCGATAGATTTAAGAAGCAAATGGAATTTCTCCAGATAGGTGATTATACATCCTAATGGGGACGACCCACATAGCCATGCTGCCTGCCCGATTTTTGTCATTTCTCGGTTGTTAAGGCCTGAGGCTGCGATTTCTTAACATTCATTGATAGCACAATCACTTTGAATGCCACATTGTCAGATCCGTAAATCATTAATTGATTTGCACAAATATATTCTCGATATTATTCTAAGAGAATAAATTCTCCGCCACCATATATATCAATACAGACCAACATACGCGATCATTAGAAATACTCTGTCAGACATTCGTCCATACACTTCGTTCTGGGACTGAACGAAACCAACGACAAAATTTATATTAATAGAAAATGTCCTTGCACTTTACTTCGTCTTTGATTATCTTCATATAATCTGATTCGCAATGTTACTACCAATACGGAGTGGTTCACGGATAATAATCCAACCGACCTCTCCATATTGACAACGATATTGGCAAACACTTTGATAGTCGGTTATTTAACTATCAAAGAAAACAAACATTCATTCAAAGCATGAAACAAATCACTAGGCCATTTACGTGATATTTCATTCATTAATTAAATCACTACTCCATTTCCCTATCAATATTTGTTAGGCAAAAATTTTCAACAATCATCTTGGCACTTTTCGCTATTTGGAAAACATTTCCATATATCGCCTCCTTTTATTTTCTATATGTAGAAAATATCTTCTATTTATAACTGGAAAACATTCCAATTAATTATCCCTTTCACGCCCGTTCATTTCTTCACTCAGGAAATATTTATTTATTATATTTCTAAATTTCCACTTATATGGGTTAAAATGAGTGTTGTGTAAAACATCGTTACAACAACCTAAAACACTACATTCAACTAAACTCTTTAAACATCTCTCTTTGTGATTGAATCTTATTGTTTATTAGTTAATAATGAAATCAATCAAGTTGGGGTATAATTACCTCTCAGACCTTGACTGAATAACATCTTTAACTTCAAAACAAACAAGACCACTTATCTCAAATCAACAACACCATAAAAACCACTTATTCATTTTTTTAAACATATATATATATATATATCTCTTTCTATAACCAGATTTTTGATTTCCCTTTTGTTTATAATATCCCATTTTTAAGATCGTTTCCTTATTGGATTCTATATATATATATATATATATATATATATATATATATATATATATATAGATTTCTAATTACCAAATTATCTTAAAAATATTCTAACTCCTTAAATTTTTGGAAAATTTTGCCATAACCTCCTATGTACCGGTCAATAGTTCAAACCTCAACTCGCCTCTCTAGGCCCTTTCCATTCAAAAACAAAATCACAAAGCCAAGTGGATTGCCGTCTCGGCGCATAAAACCTCATATGGAATTTAAACATGTACCTTTTTGTCGGGCACTAAATTTATAAACTTCATTCTCTTCATCCCATACCTGTTAACACATATGCGTCCACTTTCTAATTTATTTCAACTCAGTCTGGTCATTTTAACTCGATTCGTTAATTTACTCTTTAATCAGCTCTTGTGCCCATTTCATCTTTTTAATTGAGCATATCACTTCCGGATATGTTTTTAATTTACTTAAAACAAAAACTAATTCCATTTTCAACTCGAGTTTCATATTCAATTTCGAATATAAATTCTTAAACCTCATTTACTTATCCAACGCCCAATTTCGATTCAATATTCCATTTACTAATTATTCTTGAAATTAGTCAATTCTATTCAATAATTAGAAATCTGATTTTTGTTTCAAAAATCAGATTCATTTACACAACTTGAGTTCGTATTTATTTTACAACTCATGTCTGGATTTTTCTAATGGAAATTTGGATTTGAATGTTTAAAATCTTTTTATTTATTTAAATAATCCGTTACGGTTTTATAATATTTATGGTGCTGTTTTTCTGAAAATTTGATTTTGACATAACTCAAAATCTATACGACGAAATTCAGAATTTTCTCTTCCATTAGAAGACTATTATCAAATCAGTCCGGACGATTCTTGTTTCAAATAATTTCGAATAAAATTGAGTTATGTATACTCAATTGAAGTTCGAGATGCCAATTTACGAACTGCCATGCAGCAGCGAGTTCCTTTATTATATTTAATATATAAACGTGTAAGGACCCGTTACTTCCCCGTGAAGGAAAGAGCGGATACTTTGAGAACAACACACAAAAGAACGCAGACAGAAGAACATTTCATTGCTTATTACAACAATTCCATCATAATACAAGAATATACAGAGTATAAATGAATGAAATACATTTGATAAATATCAGAGACTACAATAAATTACATACCAGCGGAAAAACAATAGAAAACACAACTGAAAGTAACACACGGATACAGAGCTTTCCGAGTATCGTTCCAGTTGTAAATCAGGATCCTGTGAATATAAGTCTGCAAAACCAAAACTACTAGCTGCCCGTGGAAAATAGGGGCACCCAGAGTTTAGGTTAAAACAATAAACTCCAGGTCAGTCATGTGACTGGTGTGAGAACTAAAACAGTTATTTAAAGCTTTACTTTAAAAGAGAGTAATTCAAGGGACCACGCCGTATAACACGGAACGGGTTTCCTCCCAAGAATACCAGTGCATAGAATAAACAGCGCAATGCTTTTTCGAAAAATGAAGCTATTATAAGACCCAGGTCCCATCACACAATGCAACGCAAGCTGGAGGATAGGGTTTTCCCTTATAATAGCCAAACATGCTTGGTACGTTTAAAACAAATCATTTGATACTATTATAAGTGTATAGTGTCAAAACATTTTCAATCATAAATATCAATCCTAGGCAGCATGGGTACCATCTGTCACGTCGCCATACTAGGCTCTACAAATAAAACCGAAATACACGTATTGGAAATTGGATTTCCGTCATGAGTCTAGGCAAGGGGAAAGCTCCTCTCCGCTTCGAAACACTCTAGAAAATGCTCAGGACTACACACTCTGGGCAGCCACTTGGATCGGTTGGGTCGGTCCTCTCTTACGTTTGAGGATTGGCAATTCCTGAACACACGTTTCCCAGTCCTATCAGACCTAATATCGAGGCGCCTCATTCCAACAACCACAAAGGTGAAAAGTATATAAATGTCAGGGCTGGTAAGTCGCTGACACCACCAAAGCTAGAAGGAAACGCCGTGTTCTCCCAACGGTCCGTATCACGTTTTTGACTCATACCGAGGTGTGAGGCTCGCGAATCCACACTATACATAAAGCTATGCCACGTAGGCCATGCTTTGATCATCAACCACAAGACTTTGCTTTTCAACAGAAGCCTTGATCCATGCAACTCAGCGTGCCACACAGGCAATTCATGCCATGCGATTGATATCTATCGATATATAACCTCTAAGCTCGTACGTCTCAGAGAAGGGCGTTAAGCAAGAGAATAAATTCTCCGCCGCCAAATAGATATATATTTAATAGAATTCAATCAACACAGAATAAAATCCAATGTCAGACACACAATCCATTTACAAGTTCGTTCTGGGTCTGAACGAAACAGGAGGCACTTTCCTCGCATATCCATCGATCTCCAGATACGTCTGGACGACCACTAACCGATTCCCTCATCTTGGGTGTACAGCCCAATCAAGATCATCAGTAATCACCCAAACGATGTGAAGACTTCCGGTCTTCCACCACCGTCTTCATCTTCGACTTATCGTCGAATCGGTTATTCAGAATGGGTATAAACCCGGACTTTCCGAACAACCCGCGTATATAGTAAACAAATGTTACACAAACACAACATACGCCTCATTCCAATTCAGCAGTCACTAACCGCAAATTAGCAAGAGAACAATTTCCCAAATATTAACCCCGAAGGCCGAAACCAACATCAGATCAATATCCAGGAAACCATTCTTCTTAACTAACCGACAGCTGGTTTCTAAATTTCATATTCTTAGGGAAAGGTTCCCATTAATTTTATCCAAGATAAATTCTTTATAATTTATCCTTTGATCTTCCTTTGGATATCATTTCAAACCAGATTATGGTTTTCCAACTAGTCGAGATTAGCGAACCACACCGAAGTGATTATTTATTTCCTAATCCCAACCTATTCATCCCATGAAGCAAAACTGGTAATACTCCATATCTAACACCACGGTGTTATCGGTAAATTTAATTACCATTTCACGTTCAAATCTAATTAAAGATTTGACTATCGCTTTAGAGCAAAACTGGGGATACTCCATTCTCGCTCACTTTCTAAATTTGATAATTTAAATTATCAATTCACATTTCAATCTAATTGCAGAATCATTAAAACTCCTTTTACTGGGTTAAAGAACTAATGTCATTTAAAACACAGTTCACGATAAACCCAAATCACATTCTATTTATTATCGGGTTAAAGAACAAGTGTTATTTAAAACACCCTTCACGATAAACCCACAAATCAATTCTATTTAAAACCCATTTCAAATCCAATTTATTAATTTAAAAATAAATGGGTTTTAATTTCAGTTCAAAACTAGTTCATTTCGATAAAAACTATTTTTATCTTTTCAAATATGGAGTTTTTCATCCTAATTTTTCCCAAATCATTTCTTATGATTTTACACAAATTATTACTATTTTTAATAATTTTATCAAGCCCCGTACAGTCGATTTCCAACAACGGCCATCGAACTGCACTTACACCGACCTTTTCCAAATTTGATTTGGACGTATCTCCAAATCAACCATTAGATTTCAAATTCCTAATATTCGTTAGAAAGCTCTTTTCGATACGAACCCAACGGTTCTGGTTTTAGGAGAATCCGACGGTCGGATCTCCCGTAATGTCCGTTCGAATTCAATGGTCGAAATTCACGAACTGCCGCGGCGCGGCGCGTTCTATTCAGGCCATTATAATATATAATATATATAATATATATTTCGTCGATTTCTATATAAAACGAATTTTATAAATAATTTTAAATTCGTTCAAAAACATTTCAACTTCCATTTCCAATTCAATTCAAATTTCAAATCATTCTATATTCAATTCAATTCGAATTTGGTTTATATTCAATTCAATTCGAATTCGGTTTATATTCAATTCAATTCAAATTCGTTTTCTATCCAATTCAATTCAAATTCGTTTTCTATTCAATTCAATTCAAATTCGTATTCTATTCAATTCAATTCAAATTCGTTTTCTATTCAATTCAATTCAAATTCGTTTTCTATTCAATTCAATTCAAATTCGTTTTCTATTCAATTCAATTTCGAATATAATCGATATAAATATCGTTCGCGTCAAAATAGCGCATCTCTAATCAACACGGCTTTATATTCAACAAATGAATCTATATTTCTTTCAATACATGACTTTATATTTTTGTCAACACACGACTAATCTCAACGAATGAGTACTGTCCACGTGTGACTATTTTTGTTATTTAATATATTTTATAAAAATTATGGTATCTATCATTTGATTTCAAATCAGACTCCAACCGTAAACTAGTAAGAGAACGATTCCCTAAATATTAACCCCGAAGGCCGAAACCAACATCAGATCAATGTCCAGGAAACCACTCATCTTATCTATTTTCCAGTTAGTTTCTAAATTTCATATATGACAAAGATGTAAATCTTTTTGTTAAAATATTTCGTTCAACACATGACTAATCTCAACGGATGAGTACGGTCAACACATGAACCTTTATTTTATAATGATAAAGATGTAAATTTTATTATTAAAATATTTCGTTCAACACATGACTAATCTCAACGGATGAGTACGGTCAACACATGAACCTTTATTTTATAATGATAAAGATGTAAATTTTATTATTAAAATATTTCGTTCAACACATGACTAATCTCAACGGATGAGTAAGGTCAACACATGAACCTTTATTTTATAATGATAAAGATGTAAATTTTATTATTAAAATATTCTTTATTTTCTAAATTGGAATGAGGCCCAATCAATTACCATACAAAGTTAATTATATGGATTCCATTCAACACATGTATATAATAGCAACGATACATATTCAACCATCATCCAAAGTGCACTACACTGTATAAGCATCAAATATAGATATCTAACGCTTATAACAGCCTGTCAATCAATCGATCGACATACAACTAATTATTGGGATTATTGTATGCCGTATTTTATCCGAATACCCATGGGGGGTTTCAAACAATCAAACACAGATTTTATTTGTGCAGTTGGGTGATGTGTAAAATTTATCGTCCCAATCAATGTCAGTCAAATCAGTGTACATAAACAAACCGTCCGGTTTATAAATGAATATTTATTTATTCACGTTCACGTTAAAAATTATATTTTTAACGACCAAATTATTTTATTCAACCTATGAATATTCTATTCGGTTCATTTATTAAATAAAATGATATCTTTATTTTTATAATTTATTTTAGAAAATTTCGGCGGCATAACGGCACGATACTAGAAACGGGACAAGGCCCGGCCTTATCCCCGGTCTAGTGATGGCCCATGCCATACACATATCAATCAAATCCATTCCATTTCACCAAACAATCAAATTCAAATTAAATAATCTAACCAACTACACAACCAAACAAGCAAGTCCATGGTCTGTGGACGATGGTGTCGGGTGCTACTAAACACCGTCTGCATCCTAGTATATATTTATAACTAGAAAAGGAAATTTAAAGTGAGAAGTTCTCACCAAAGCTAATCCAACTCCACGACACTTCATTTATAGAAATCTTCGTCGTTCTCGCCTTTCATCACTTTCGTTGCCCGTAGCCACTGCATATATAAAAATCATATTTTTATATTGTTGCTATGTATATAAAAATTCTATTTTTATAATTACTCCATATGGATAAAAATTCTATTTTTACAACGCTACTATATAGATAAAAATTCTATTTTTACAATAGTGTTCATATAATAAAGAATATATTTTTATCACGCTGTACTCTATGTAAAGATTTCGCCTTTTCAATTACTAAAATTTCGCCTTTTCAATTATAAAGATTTCGCCTTTTCAATTCATCACTATGAAAATCACATTTTTATTTAGATAAACCACTAAAAATCACATTTTTAATTATTTAAACAAGCTAAAAAAAATAAAATAAACGCTCACCACGGTCGGAGGAGGCTCGGGGATGCTCGGTTGGCCAACAACAGCGAGATGGTGGTGTTAGCGGAGAGTTTCAGCGGGTTTCCACACGTAGAAAATATAAAAATTAAGTTTTTATGGAAGATGGGCCTCGGGCTCGGAGATTGGTGGTATGTGGGGCGGCGTTGGGGTCGTGGGTGGTCGGGGTTTAGCTCAGGTGGCGGCGGATGGTCGGAACGGCAAGGCTAGGGATGGGCTGGGCAGATTTAGATTGGATTTGGGTATTAGGGTTCTCGGTGGGCTTCAGGAGGGGGAGACGTTGGAGGAGGAGATCGTTGGGAGGTGGCGCAGCCTGGGGAGGCACGACGGAGGCGCCATCGCCGAAGGGAGTGGAGGCAGGAGGAGCGCGATGAGGTTTTTCAAGAGGGAGGCGCGGTTTTGAAATCTGAACGGGGGATTAGGTTTAGAAGGAAAATAACAGACGGGGGGGGGGGGTATTTATGTAAATAAATATATATTTTAATTTAATTTTTTCATAAAAAGCAACCTTTACATTCGAACTCAAAATCGAGCCCACCGACTGTCGTCCCTAGATAATTACCCCTATTCCGAACACAATGGGATATGTATCGTAAGCTGATTCGATCGTTTCGATCACTTTTCCGTTTAAATTAAACTTTAAATCTTTTTTTCTATTTTAAACGTACATTTCAAATTACCGGGGTCACGTACTGACTTTAAAAATTACAGAAAAATTATTTCTAGCTTCGTATTGATGATACGGTCCTAACGAAACTAATTTCATCAAATTCTGAGACCATTGGAAAAATGGCCATTTTCCAGTCGATTAAAATCAACTGAAACTGGTCAAACACGTTTTCCTTCGCCACGCTCACATATCGAATCGAAAAATTATGAAAATTGAAATCTAGCAATAACTTGACATCACGGATCCAACAAAAGTGGTTTCGTCGAAAACCGAGGTCGTTTGCAAAATTCCCATTTTTAAGGGCCTGAATTCCATAGCGACTATTCTGAATTTTCAACTGGACATATCTTTTGATTCCCGCTATGAAATTTCGATTTTTCGGATTCGTTGGAAAGATATTCTCGTTTAGATCCTATTGTTTTTGGTTTCACTAAAATCCGGTTTATTTTGCACCCGGTACATTCAATTGAAGTTTGAAATCGAATTATCGAACTACCGCGCCATTTTCAATTCCTTTTATAATTATGTATAATTATTTATATTCTAACGAAGACGTATACAATATATACATTCTATTTCTATTCAAAATAAATATCTCATCGTTTTTGTTTAAAATAATTCATTTAAAATAATCAAAATTCGCTAAAATTGCCAAAATAAAAAATTTAAACTGCCTCGCATTTCCGGGTTGTTACAATCTCCCCCACTTAAAACTTTTCGTCGCCGAAAAGGAACAAAGCCGAAAGTGGTTTGATCAATCAACTCTACGTTCGATCTGGCTTCCATTCTCCAACTTTTCAGTTTCTGAGAATTTTTAAATTCTTCAAAAATTTGGCTAACGCCCTAAATTTTCGAAAAATTTCGCCATAACCTACCCTGCACTGGGAGCACCGGGAAAATCCCGAAATTGCCATACAGGCCTTTTGATCTCAAAAAGAAAAAGAAAAGGCCAAGCGGCTAGCCAATAGGCTCATAAAATCATCATCACCCAAACAAAATAGTAAATTATAGTAAATATGTACCTATTTGTCAGGCAAACAATTTTATTTCTTCGGCTCTAGCCTCCTTGCTATGACCTGTTTAATGTAAGTACATGTATATGCAAGTAAATGCGATAAATTTTCAACACAATTCAGTATTCGGTTCCATTAAGCATAATGGTTAAAAATTATTAAACAAATAAACAAACAACACAAACATCAATCAATTAGTGGATTAAAGTTTCAAATTCATAATTTTGATACATATACAAAAATTCATGTTTTTGATGCCAAATCACAACAATGTATTCTAGCTGTATTTTGGTTCTCACACTAGTCTGATGGAATTATATAGAAACCACACCTTCGAAACACGAACATAAATATTGATGATGCCATGGTCACTATCAACATCATCTCCGGGCGACTAGAGTGTGATTCTATATCTATCTAGTATATTAAAACTTCGAATATATGTTCATGACGCGTATATGTAAAATCTTTATATATTGGATTGTCCAAATTCAATATAAATAAATATTCAAATACGTATACTTGAATTTAACTTTCAAAACAAAATTGTTTTCAATTGAAAAATATACTCTTTACACTCGTTCTAGGATACTACTGATCCTATTTCTAACGAGTCATTTTAATTGGATATTACTAATCCAATATCTGATGAATTCTTTCGTATGGTTCTAATGTGTCTTGTTCTCGAGCTCTGTAAACCAAAGCTCTGATACCAAATGTGAGGACACGTTACTTCCCCGTGAAGGAAAGAGCGGATAGTTTGAGAACAACACACAAAAGAACGCAGACAGAAGAACATTTCATTGCTTATTACAACAATTCCATTAGAATACAAGAATATACAGAGTATAAATGAATGAAAAACATTCGATAAATATCAGAGATTACAATAAATTACATAGCAGCGGAAAAACAATAGAAAACACAACTGAAAGTAACACACGGATACAGAGCTTTCCGAGCATCGTTCTAACTGTAAATCAGGATCCTGTGAATATAAATCTGCAAAACCAAAACTAATAGCTGCCCGTGGAAAATAGGGGCACCCAGAGTTTAGGTTAAAACAATAAACTCCAGGTCAGTCATGTGACTGGTGTGAGAACTAAAACAGTTATTTAAAGCTTTACTTTAAAAGAGAGTAATTCAAGGGACCACGCCGTATAACATGGAACAGGTTTCCTCCCAAGAATACCAATGCATAGTATAAACAGCGCAATGCTTTTTCGAAAAATGAAGCTATTATAAGACCCAGGTCCCATCACACAATGCAACGCAAGCCGGAGGACAGGGTTTTCCCTTATAATAGCCAAACATGCTTGGTACGTTTAAAACAAATCATTTGATACTATTATAAGTGTATAGTGTCAAAACATTTTCAATCATAAATATCAATCCTAGGCAGCATGGGTACCATCTATCATGTCGCCATACTAGGCTCTACAAATAAAACCGAAATACACATATTGCAAATTGGATTTCCGTCATGAGTCGAGGCAAGGGGCAAGCTCCTCTCCGCTTCGAGACACTCTAGAAAATGCACAGGACTACACACTCTGGGCAGCCACTTACGTTTGAGGATTGGCAATTCCTGAACACATGTTTCCCGGTCCTATTAGACCTAATATCGAGGCGCCTCATTCCAACAACCACAAAGGTGAAAAGTATATAAATGTCAGGGCTGGTAAGTCACTGACACCACCAAATCTAGAAAAAAACGTCGTGTTCTCCCAACGGTCCGTATCCCGTTTTTGACTCATACCGAGGTGTGAGGCTCGCGAATCCACGCTATACACAAAGCTATGCCACGTAGGCCGTGCTTTGATCATCAACCACAAGACTTTGCTTTTCAACAGAAGTCTTGATCCATGCAACTCAGCGTGCCACACAGGAAATTCATGCCATGCGATTGATATCTATCGATATATAACCTCTAAGCTCGTACCTCTCAGAGAAGGGCGTTAAGCAAGAGAATAAATTCTCCGCCGCCAAACATATATATATTTAACAGAAATCAATCAACACAGAATAAAATCCAATGTCAGACACACAATCCATTTACAAGTTCGTTCTGGGTCTGAACGAAACCGGAGGCACTTTCCTCGCATATCCATCGATCTCTAGATACGTCTGGACGACCACCAACTGATTCCCTCATCTTGGGTGTACAACCCAATCAAGATCATCAGTAATCACCCAAACGATGTGAAGACTTCCGGTCTTCCACCACCATCTTCATCTTCGAATTATCGTCGAATCGGTTATTCAGAATGGGTATAAACCCGGACTTTCCGAACAACCCGCGTATATAGTAAACAAATGTTACACAAACACAACATACGCCTCATTCCAATTCAGCAGTCACTAACCGCAAATTAGCAAGAGAACAATTTCCCAAATATTAACCCCGAAGGCCGAAACCAACATCAGATCAATATCCAGGAAACCATTCTTCATAACTAACCTACAGCTAGTTTCTAAATTTCATATTCTTAGGGAAAGGTTTCCATTAATTTTATCCAAGATAAATTCTTTAAAATTTATCCTTTGATCTTCCTTTGGATATCATTTCAAACCAGATTATGGTTTTCCAACTAGTCGAGATTAGCGAACCACACCGAAGTAATTATTTATTTCCTAATCCCAACCTATTCATCCCATGAAGCAAAACTGGTAATACTCCATATCTAACACCACGGTGTTATCGGTAAATTTAATTACCATTTCACGTTCAAATCTAATTAAAGATTTGACTATCACTTTGGAGCAAAACTGGTGATACTCCATTCTCGCTCACTTTCTAAATTTGATAATTTAAATTATCAATTCACATTTCAATCTAATTGCAGATTCATTAAAACTCCTTTTACTGGGTTAAAGAACTAATGTCATTTAAAACACAGTTCACGATAAACTCAAATCACATTCTATTTATTATCGGGTTAAAGAACAAGTGTTATTTAAAACACCCTTCACGATAAACCCACAAATCAATTCTATTTAAAACCCATTTCAAATCCAATTTATTTATTTAAAATTAAATGGGTTTTAATTTCAGTTCAAAACTAGTTCATTTCGATAAAAATCTATTTTTATCTTTTCAAATATGGAGTTTTTCATCCCAATTTTTCCCTAATCATTTCTTATGATCTTACACAAATTATCACTATTTTTAATAATTTTATCAAGGCCCGTACAGTCGATTTTCAACAACGGCCATCGAACTGCACTTACAACGACCTTTTCCAAATTTGATTTGGACGTATCTCCAAATCCAACCGTCAGATTTTAAATTCCTAACATTCGTTAGAAAGCTCTTTTCGATACGAACCCAACGGTTCCGGTTTTAGGAGAATCCGACGGTCGGATCTCCTGTAATGTCCGTTCGAATTCAATGGTCGAAATTCACGAACTGTCGCGGCGTGGCGCGTTCTATTCAGGTCATTATATTATATATATAATATATATATTTCATCGATTTCTATTTAAAACGAATTTTATAAATAGTTTTAAATTCGTTCAAAAACATTTCAACTTCCATTTCCAATTCAATTCAAATTTCAATTCATTCTATATTCAATTCAATTCGAATTTGGTTTATATTCAATTCAATTCGAATTCGGTTTATATTCAATTCAATTCAAATTCATTTCCTATCCAATTCAATTCAAATTCGTTTTCTATTCAATTCAATTTAATTCAAATTCATTTTCTATTCAATTCAATTCAAATTCGTTTTCTATTCAATTCAATTCAAATTCGTTTTCTATTCAATTCAATTTCGAATATAATCGATATAAATATCGTTCGCGTCAAAATAGCGCATCTCTAATCAACACAGCTTTATATTCAACAAATGAATCTATATTTCTTTCAATACATGACTCTATATTTTTGTTAACACACGACTAATCTCAACGAAGGAGTACTGTCCACGTGTGACTATTTTTGTTATTTAATATATTTTATAAAAATTATGGTATCTATCGTTTGATTTCAAATCAGACAGCAACCGTAAATTAGTAAGAGAACGATTCCCTAAATATTAACCCCGAAGGCCGAAACCAACATCAGATCAATATCCAGGAAACCACTCATCTTATCTATTTTCCAGTTAGTTTCTAAATTTCATATATGATAAAGATGTAAATCTTTTTGTTAAAATATTTCGTTCAACACATGACTAATCTCAACGGATGAGTACGGTCAACACATGAACCTTTATTTTATAATGATAAAGATGTAAATTTTATTATTAAAATATTTCGTTCAACACATGACTAATCTCAACGGATGAGTACGGTCAACACATGAACCTTTATTTTATAATGATAAAGATGTAAATTTTATTATTAAAATATTTTGTTCAACACATGACTAATCTCAACGGATGAGTACGGTCAACACATGAACCTTTATTTTATAATGATAAAGATGTAAATTTTATTATTAAAATATTCTTTATTTTCTAAATTGGAATGAGGCCCAATCAATTACCATACAAAGTTAATTATATGGATTCCATTCAACACATGTATATAATAGCAACGATACATATTCAACCATTATCCAAAGTGCACTACACTGTATAAGCATCAAATATAGATATCTAACGCTTATAACAGCCTGTCAATCAATTGATCGACATACAACTAATTATTGGGATTAGTGTATACTGTATTTTACCCTAATACCCGTGGGGGGTTTCAAACAATCAAACACAGATTTTATTTGTGCAGTTGGGCAATGTGCAAAATTTATCGTCCCAATCAATGTCAGTCAAATCAGTGTACATAAACAAACCGTCCGGTTTATAAATGAATATTTATTTATTCACGTTCACATTAAAAATTATATTTTTAACGACCCAATTATTTTATTCAACCTATGAATATTCTATTCGGTTCATTTATTAAATAAAATGATATCTTTATTTTTCTAATTTATTTTAGAAAATTTTGGCGGCATAACGGCATGATACTAGAAACGGGACAAGGCCTAGCCTTATCCTCGGTCTAGTGATGGCCCATGCCATACACATATCAATCAAATCCATTCCATTTCACCAAACAATCAAATTCAAATTAAATAATCTAACCAACTACACAATCAAACAAACAAGTCCATGGTCTGTGGACGATGGTGTCGGGTGCTACTAAACACCGTCTGCATCCTAGTATATATTTATAACTAGAAAAGGAAATTTAAAGTGAGAAGTTCTCACCAAAGCTAATCCAACTCCATGACACTTCATTTATAGAAATCTTCGTCGTTCTCACCTTTCATCACTTTCGTTGCCCGTAGCCACTGCATATATAAAAATAATATTTTTATATTGTTGCTATGTATATAAAAATTCTATTTTATAATTGCTCTATATGGATAAAAATTCTATTTTTACAATGCTACTGTATAGATAAAAATTCTATTTTTACAACGGTGTTCATATAATAAAGATTATATTTTTATCACGCTGTACTCTATGTTAAGATTTCGCCTTTTCAATTATAAAGATTTCGCCTTTTCAATTATAAAGATTTCGCCTTTTCAATTATAAAGATTTTGCCTTTTCAATTCATCACTATGAAAATCACATTTTTATTTCGATAAACCACTAAAAATCACATTTTTAATTATTTAAACAGGCTAAAAAATAAGGCTCACCACAGTCGGTGGAGGCTCGGGGATGCTCGGTTGGCCAACAACAGCGAGATGGTGGTGTTAGCGGAGAGTTTCAGCGGGTTTCCACACGTAGAAAATATAAAAATTAAGTTTTTATGGAAGATGGGCCTCGGGGTCGGAGATGGGTGGTCTGTGGGGCGGCGTTGGTGTCGTGGGTGGTCGGGGTTTGGCTCAGGTGGCGGCGGATGGTCGGAACGGCGAGGCTAGGGCTGGGCTGGGCGGATTTTGATTGGATTTGGGTATTAGGGTTCTCGGTGGGCTTTAGGAGGGGGAGACGCTGGAGGAGGAGATCGTGGGGAGGTGGCGCAGCCTGGGGAGGCACGGCGGAGGCGCCATCGCCGAAGGGAGTGGAGGCAGGAGGAGCGCGATGAGGTTTTTCAAGAGGGAGGCGCGGTTTTGAAATCTGAATGGGGGATTAGGTTTAGAAGGAAAATAACAGAGGGAGGGGGTATTTATGTAAATAAATATATATTTTAATTTAATTTTTTCATAAAAAGCAACCTTTACATTCGAACTCAAAATCGAGCCCACCGACTGTCGTCCCTAGCTAATTACCCCTATTCCGAACACAATGGGATATGTATCGTTAGCTGATTCGATCGTTTCGATCAGTTTTCCGTTTAAATTAAACTTTAAATCTATATATTATATTTTAAACGTACATTTCAAATTACCGGGGTCACATACTGACTTTAAAAATTACAAAAAAATTATTTCTAGCTCCGTATTGACGACACGGTCCTAACGAAACTAATTTCATCAAATTCTGAGACCGTTGGAAAAATGGCCATTTTCCAGTCGATTAAAATCAACTGAAACTGGTCAAACACGTTTTTCTTCGCCATGCTCACATATCGAATCGAAAAATTATGAAAATTGAAATCTAGCAATAAATTGACATCACAGATCTAACAAAAGTGGTTTCGTCGAAAACCGAGGTCGTTTGCAAAATTCCCATTTTTAAGGGCCTGAATTCCATAGCGACTATTCTGAATTTTCAACTGGACATATCTTTTGATTCCCGCTATGAAATTTCGATTTTTCGGATTCGTTGGAAAGATATTCTCATTTAGATCCTATTGTTTTTGGTTTCACTAAAATCCGGTTTATTTTGCACCCGGTTTGTTCAATTGAAGTTTGAAATCGAATTATCGAACTACCGCGCCATTTTCAATTCCTTTTATAAATATATATAATTATTTATATTTTAATGACGACGTATATAATATATTCATTCTATTTCTTTTCAAAATAAATATCTCATCGTTTTTGTTTAAAATAATTCATTTAAAATAATCAAAATTCGCTAAAATTGCCAAAATAAAAATTTTAAACTGGCTCGCATTTCCGGATTGTTACAAAACGTTTTAAACTTTGTTTATAATAATTTCAACTTCATTCTAATATATATGTAATCCAGTTTTCAAATTCAACTTAACAGTTTTGATTTTCTCAACTCGTCGATTTTTCATTACTCAGTTATAATTTATTGATGACTCAATTTGCTATATTAAATTACAATTCCCTATGTAAATAAATTATTTTATAAAATATGATATAAATCGAATCTCAATTATAAATTCTTTAAACTTTTTTCAGTTAAGTTTATATTTTGAATTTCAGAATAAATTCTATCGTCCTATTTTTGAAACGATTTTCAATTCACTTTTTGAATTCATACTTGAATTTAAATATTTAAATTATCCAAATGATAATTTTCCACCTTTCTTTAAAAATACCGTTTATATTACTTGTTTATATATTTTTAAACAAGTTTATATTTCAAATCCATTTGAAACAAAAAATTTCCTTTGAAAAAATAAATTTCCCTCTATCAATACACACTTGTATTTACCTTTCCCAAATTATCTAAATGGTAATTTTTCCCATTCCATTTATAACACCATTTATAAATTCAACCTCAATTCCCTGCATTATTTAGTTCATAAATAGCGTTTATAAATTTCTTCAATTCCCACATTATTTAATTTATAAACATCGTTTATAAATTTCTTTACTTGTTTTTATTATTCAAACAAGTTAATATTTCTCAGTCCATTCGAAATTCGAATTCTATTTTTAGAAAAATAGATTTCCCCTTTTTATCTCAAAAATCCGCTTTCATGATATTTTTATAAATCAACATTTAGGCTCAATGATATCTCAAACACCCAAGACAACCAATTATAAATGACAGGTTTTCTAACACATCATATATGATAATATATATGACAAACTAACAAATAATAATATTTTTGAGAAATCCAGTTGGATCCCTCCAACCTGTTTTCCTGCATCCACAGACGTTCACCAACATAAATAATACCTATCAGCTTCGAGGCAGGATATCGCGGTATAGAAGGTCATCCACTATCATAGCGTCGGGCGTATCGGGTCATTTGCTAATGGTACTACAGGCATCCGCTAATGATACCGCGGGAACTATCCAATCACCAATATATATATATATATATATATATATATATATATATATATATATAACAGCCACAAACATCAATCCTATATAACTAATATATATGTATAATAGCCACAGTAATATTTAAATGCAACCAAACAACCAACAAATTATTTTTAACGATAAAAATAATTTAAATAAAATTCTTGAGTGAGAATTACTCACTAGGGTTTTTATTTGCGATCCATTCAAATTTTAAATTAAATCGAACAAATGTTCAATTTAAATTTAAAATTCACAGTTGATTCTGAAAATTTCCAAATTAACTCCATCTCGTACATTTTGCAACTATAATTCTAACGTGATTTACGGTCTTTGCATCTGATTTTATATGAATAACATATTGCCTTTAGACACAAGCAATTTGAACTAAATATGGTTAAATAAATTTAAATGAGCTAATGAAAATTATTTTTATTAATTAACTTACCCAAAACTAACCCTACTTCTTCATTTTGTTCTTAGCATCTTCACGCAAGCCTCGTATAGGTTATGAGCAATCTTGCCGATTCCAGTGAACTCATCTCAGACCTTCCCAATTCATGGTTGATCCTTAACATCTCCCATATTCACAGTTCTCTCCTCCAAAATTCAAAGCCCAGACTCCCCTATCCATACACTGTCGATCCCCACAAAGAATACAAACCCAGCTTCTACTTCTCACAATCGTACTCCAGTATATGTCGCACCCCCAATCATCCATCTTCAATGCACCAAAAATCTGACTTCTCCATTGTCAGGCGTTCACGCCTTCGTCATCCCCAAGGCTCGAATCGCAATGACCTCCTGTCTCGCGATCAAACTCCCCACTCAATTCACCAACGCTGCTTCTAAACTCCATCGCGCACCCCTATTCTTGATCTGACAAACCCCATTTATGACGTTCCCAAAAATCTTGATTTACAAAAGGGTCGACGGAACCCTAAATCGCACATCGTCTCCACTGTCGATCTTGTTTACGTGACTTTCAAGCTTTAGGAATATTGCCTGAACTTCGAAAATGATCTGCCCGAAATTGAAGTCGAGATAAAAGAAATTCGAATGTTTCGATTTCCCCTTTTCTAAAGCTTACGTTTGTTCTAATTTTAGTGGAGCGGCCCTTTTTCATTGTTTTGATTTTTAAACTTATTTAGAACAGAGAATTTCATGGTTTTGTTTGAAAAGGAATCGGGTTTTCCTTTTGAGGAACGAAGTGGTAAAATATAAAAAGGGCTATCGTGATTTATAGAAGAAGGAGACTTAGTCATTAAGGAAGTTTGTCTGCGCCAAGTACAACTTAATTAAATGTGATTTGATTTCTATTAAATTCAATTCGATATAAAGTGATTTTTATTCTTTTCAAATATATATTGATTTGATTTCAAGCCTATCCACTAATATAATATCTCAGGGTCCATTGATTTAAATCATGAACCGCTATTCTAGCGTACCGACCGACATTTCAATATAATAATCATATTTTGAACTCAACAGTAAATATTCTGAATTTTAATTTCAACATATATACCATATTAAATTAATATAATATAATTTAAATTCGAAAACCACAAATTCTTTGATAATAAATTATTATTTATTATCGTATATATCAAGTAAAATTCCTACTTATCATCTGAATCATTTTTATTCAGTTTTTAACTTCGATTTCAATTATATTTCGAATTACAATAATTCGATATATTCTAAATTAAATTATATTCAATTATTAAATCGATAAAATTAATTTATATTATCAACCAAATATTAAAAAAAATTAAATATTTAAAATTAACAGGTCAAAAATATGGGTCGTTACAATTCAACACATAAATATTTTATATCCTTTACGAAATATTATTTTAAAATATTCTCTATTTCCAAAATTGAAATGAGACCCAATCAATTACCATATAATGTTATTTATATGGATTTCATACATCGCATGTATACAACAATAACGATAAACAATCAATAAAAATTCATCCGACATCCAGAGCGCAATTTACGACTGTGTGAGCATTAAAAATAAATAAATAACGCTCATCACAGACTGTCCATCGATTGACATACCACTAAATATTGGGAATCAGATATGTCAAATATCATCCCAATACCCGTGTGGGATTTTCAAACAACAACAACTTATTTATTTATTTGTGCAGTTGCACGATGTGTATAATTTATCGTCCCAATCCATATCAGATAAATGGGTGTACATAAACAAATCATCTGATTTGTAAATGAATATTTTATTTCTTTTCAAGATAATTTCATGTCGTTCATGTATATGTTAAAAATTATATTTTTAACGATAAAATATTTTATTCTACACATGAATACAATACAGTCAATATACACAATATAGTTGAAACAAACAACCAAACATCCATGGTTTCAATTAAAGGTGTTGGGTGCTACTAAGCACCGTCTGCATCCTAGTATATATTTAATTGTAAACAAAATTAGATTGAGAAATTCTCACCTTTAGTTTCTACTCCGCCATTCTTTGATTACACGGTTTGGATTTGTTTCAACGCGTTGTGTTCTTCTCCGTGATTTCCACGCAATCAGTTTCACACAGTTTATATTAAAAATCACATTTTTGACAACGCTATATATATTTAAAAATCATATTTTTATAATGCTACTCCATATATAAAAATAATCTTTTTATACTGCTACTGTATATATAAGAATCACAATTTTATCTTTCTAAAAATTATTTCATAGCTACGATAAAAATCATATTTTTATCTACTAAAAATTATATTTTTGCATAACTAAAAATCCTATTTTTATATCATCAAAATCATATTTTTATATAACTGAAAATCACATTTTTATTCTAATGTTATGCATACAAAATCACATTTTTATTCTAATGTTATGCATATAAAAATCACATTTTTATTCTAACGTTATGCATATAAAAATCACATTTTTATTCTAATGTTATGCATATAAAAATCACATTTTTATTCTAATGTTATGCATATAAAATCACATTTTTATTCTAAAGTTATGCATATAAAAATCACATTTTTATTCTAAAGTTATGCATATAAAAATCACACTTTTATTCTAATGTTATGCATATAAAAATCACATTTTTATTCTAATGTTATGTATATAAAAATCACTCTAATGTTATGCATATAAAAATCACATTTTTATTCTAATGTTATGCATATAAAAATCACATTTTTATTCTAATGTTATGCATGTAAAATCACATTTTTATTCTAATGTTATGCATATAAAATCATATTTTTATTTCTCTATCTTCATAATAAAAATCCTATTTTTATTCCTTTGCTATTTATATAAAAATCATATTTTTATTTCAATGCCAAGTATATAAAAATCATATCTTTATTCCAACGCTATATAGAAAGAGATCATACTTTCATTAACAAAGAAATCATACTTTCATTAACAAATAAATCATATTTTAATAACAATGTTCATAGAATAACAATCATATTTTTAACTTGCCAAAAATATTTTCTTCCGACGATAATAATCCTATCATTAACGGACCAAGATGATATTTTTACATAAAACTAAAGAGCATAACTTTATGTAAATAAAAATCATAACTTTATGTAAATAAAAATCATAAATTTTAAAAATAAAAATCGTATCTTTATGCGATTAAAAATCATATCTTTATGTAATTAAAAATCATATCTTTATGTGATTAGAAATCATATCTTTATGTTTGTTACACCAATTAAAAATCACATTTTTAATCTCATGAACGAATAAGAAAAAAAAGCTTACAGGCGGTGCTGAGGGGGCGGGGAGAGGCGTAGGCGGTCGGGGAGGTTGTTGGTGGCCGGTGGCGGCGATTTGGGGCTGGTTTCATCGAGTTCCGAGTCCGAATGCACAAACAACGAATTTTTAAAGTCAAAATATTGTCTGTTTTTCACTTTAAAAATCACTCCCTGTCACATACTAATTTTGCAAATCATGATATTTGGAATCTTACCATTATTCGACGCTATGGATTCAATAAAAAAAATTGTCGAATTCCGAGGTCATCTCAATAATGTTCCTTTGTAAAATTGCTCAAATTCGCTTTAAAAATGCGATTTTAGCGTACCCTTTCTTCTTGTACCCCCAAATGCTAACTCCAAAAATCATGGCCTTTTGGATTTAACCATTATTAGATGATACGAGTCCAAAAAAAATGGAATCGAGTTCTGAGCTTCCTAGCAAAATTTCTTTTTCTAAGGGCTATGCGATGATTTTAAAAATCGAATTTTTAAAATTTCCAAAACAAAGCTTATAAATCAATTTAATAATTTTACTGAGTTTGTTTTAGGTCAAATAAAATATAAAAACTAATTTTAAAATTGTTCTCAAATTTTAATTAACAAAAATAACTAATTTATAGTCACATATTCATTGAAATAGCTTAAATAAAAAAAAATCATTAGTTTTGAAAATATGGGTTGTTACAGTTTTACAACTGGAGTTATATTCGGAAAGCTCTGTATCCGTGTATCTCTTTCTGTTTTGTTATGTATTTTTTTTATGTTGCTATGTTATGTATTTAAATCTCTGATACTTTTCTGATGTATATTATTTACTCATACTCTGTTATATTCTTGTACTCTAATGTAGTTGTCGTAATAGCAATGAAATGTTCTGTCGTTTGTGTTCTGATTTGTCGTGTTCTCAACTCAATCCGGGCTTTCCCGTAAGGGCGAGTTTGGGTCTTGTCATTTTTTGTTGCGTATGTGGAAGAAGGAAGCTCATTTTCCTTAGGTAACATATCCTTGATGAGCTTAAGAAGTTTTTAAATCTTGTATCGGTTATACCATTTCGAGCCTTATGTTTGAAAAGAAGTAATGTAGCAGACAACTTTGTGTGGCTTGTACAACCAGGATATAAAAGAAATTCATCTGTCTCCAATGTTTTCTTAGTATCTTCCTTATGTTTATCGTTAACATGATAATCATCCTCCTCGCCATCAATTTCTGCATCCAAGTACATTATGAAAAGACCCATAACTTCCCCGGTAAGGAAAGCCCGGATGATCTAGAGAACACGACAAAATAGAACGCAGACGGAAGAACATTTCATTGTTAATTACAACAATTCCATCAGAATAAAAGAATATACAGAGTATGAATAAATATTACACAGAAAAATATCAGAGATTTAAATTACATACATAGCAGTGGAAAATAATACAATACACAACTGAAGGAGATATACGGATACAAAGCTTTCCGGATATCATTCCAGCTGTAAACCAGGATCCTGTGAATATAAATCTGCAAAACCAAAACTACTAGCTGCCCGTGTCGAAAATAAGGGCACCCAGAGTTTAGGTTAAAACAATAAACTCCAGGTCAGTCATGGGACTGGTGTGAGAACTAAAACAGTTATTAATCTTTATTTTTAAAGTTCGGTAAATCAAGGGACCACGCTGTATAACACGCAACGGGTTTCCTCCCAAGAATACTAGTGCATAAAACAACAACACAATGCTAAATAAAGAAAAATGAAGTTGTCATAAGACCCAGGTCCCATCACACAATGCAACACAAACCGGAGGATAGGGTTTTACCTTATAACAACCAAAGAATGCTTGATACGCTTAATTTCATTTGACACTATTATAAGTGCATACTGTATAAAACAACTTCAAATCATAAGTATCAATCATAGACGGCATAAGTGCCGCATACCACTATGTCGCCATACTAGGCTCTACAATCAAAACCGCAAAGTCACGTATTTGGAAATTGGATTTCCAACTATGAACCGAGGCCAGAGATCGTCCTCTACTGATTTGAGACAATCTACCTACCATGTCTCAGGAACAGCCGCAACTGCACCTTGGAGCCACAGGGCCGGTCCACCGATGTGGATTAAAATGCCTGAACACTACGTCTCCCCGCCCAATGGGGCGTAAATGAGCCAACGAATGACTCCATCGGTTCGAGAACGACCGATATATCTGAGGCGCCTCGCAACAGCAACAACCATATAAGTCAAACTCGTCAGGGCGTGTAATACCACTGACGCCACTTCTAGCTAGAAAGAGACGCATGCCCTCCCTGGATCCTTCTCCCGTTTCTGGTTCACAACCGGGGTGTGAGGCTCGCAAATCCACGCTACACAAAGCTATGCCACACAGGTCGTGCTTTGATCATCACCACAAGACTTTGCTTTTCAACAGAAGCCTTGACCAATTGCCACTTAGGCATACCACACAGGCAATTCACTCCGTGCGATTGATATCCATCAATATATAACCCCTGAGCTCGTACGTCTCAGAGAAGGGCGTTAAGTAAGAGAATAAATTCTCCGCGGCCAAACAGATATATATTTAATAGAAATCAATCACACAGACTAAAATCCAATGTCAGACACACCGTCCATTTAAAAGTTCGTTCTGGGTCTGAACGAAACCGGAGGCACCTAGTACCCCGCATATCCATCAATCTCCAAGTACGTCTGGACGATCACTAACAGATTCCCTCCTTTTGGTTGTACGGCCCAATCAAGATCATCAGTAATCACCCAAACAACGTGAAGACCTCTGGTCTTTGACCACCGTCTTCATCTTCGACACCACGTCGAATCAGTAATTCAGAATGAGATAAACCCGGTCTTCCTGTATAACTCACGTATATAATAAACATGTGTTACACAAACACAACATACGCCACATTCCAATTCATAATATTCTTTCATTCAAATATTCTTATACTTTGGGAAAGCTTCCCATTAATTTTATCAAAGATAAATTCTTTAAATTTATTCTTTAATCTTCTTTGAATATCAATTCAAATTAGTCGGGATTAGCAAACTACACCGAAGTAATCATTTATTTTATTTCCCAATCCCCACCTATTCATCCCATGAAGTAAAACTGGTAATACTTCATATCTAACACCACGGTGTTATCGGTAAATTCAATTACCATTTCACGTTCAAATCTAGTTAAAGATTTAACTATCGCCTGGAGCAAAACTGGTGATACTCCATTCTTGATCTTTTCAATCTAATTAAAGATTCATTAAAACTCCACTTAGTTTTAATCTTTAACTGGGTTAAAGAATCAGTGTCATTTAAAAACACGGTTCACGATAAACCCAAAATCACATTCCATTTATTATCGGGTTAAAGAACAAGTGTTATTTAAAACACTGTTCACGATAAACCCAAAAATCATTACCGATTCAATTCCAATTAAGTATTATTTAATTGGCACACTTCATTAAATCAAAATAAAAGATTTAATCTTTTTCTCAACTGGGCTTAAGAACAGTGTTAACGAAGACACCATTCACGACAAACCCAAATCACATTTGATTTTAAATACAAGGCTCTGAATAGAAAATATACCGGCTTAAATTCAATATCAAATTCTACGGCCAACAAATATCGTATTGGAAATAACGATATATATTTCTTTCAAATTTCCATAGCAATATCGGTATAATCACGAAATCCAACATCGAATTATTCCGAAGACAATTTCGATTCAAATCCATTCCAATGAAATTATTGGAAATTCTGGTTATTTTTAAAACCATTTCAAATCCAATTTACTTATTTTAAAAATAAATAAATTATTATTCTAGTTCAAAACTAGTTCATTTCGATAAAAACTATTTTTATCTTTTCAAATATGGAGTTTTTCATCCCAATTCTTCACAAATCATTTCTTATGATTTTAGACAAATTATTGATATTTTTAATAATTTTATCCAGACCCGTACAGTCGATTTCCATCAACGGCCATCGAACTGCACTTACAGCGACATTTTCCAAATTTGATTTGGACAAAATTCCAAATCCAACCATTAGATCTCAGATTTCTAATATTCGTTAGAAAGCTCTTTTCGATACGAACCCAACAGTTCTGGTTTTAGGAGAATTCGATGGTCGGATCTCCCGTTATATCCGTTCGAAGTCAATGGTCGAAATTCGCGAACTGCCGCGGCGCGGCGCGTTCTATTTAGGCCATTATATTATATACATAATATATACTTCATCGATTTCCTTTTAATACGTATTTTATAAATCATTTTAAATTCGTTTTCAAAACGATTTCAACTTCCATCTCAAATTCAAATCAAAATTGAATTTTCTCTTACAAATTCGTTTCAAATTAATTTCAAATTGATTTCAATTCAAATCGATTTTCAGTTCAATTTCAATACGTTTTAAACTCAATTCAAAACGATTTCAATTCTATTTCAATCTAATTCGAATTTCAATTCTATTCAGTTTAATTCGAATTTCAATTCTATTCAGTTTAATTCGAATTTCAATTCTTTTCAATTTAATTCGAATTTCTATTCTTTTCAATTTAATTCGAATTTCTATTCTTTTCAATTTAATTCGAATTTCATTTCAAAATATTCGATTTTGAAAACACTTTTCAATATTTATTATAAAAACGAATATAATCGATATAAATATCGTTCACGTCAAAATGGCGTCAATCTAATCAACACGGCTTCATATATTCTATTTTCAAATAGTCTATTTTAAATATTTCTTTTTCAAATATTTCTATTCAAATATTTCTTTTTCAAAACTGGAATGAGGCCCAATCAATTACCATATAATGTTAATTATATGGATTTTCTACAACACATGTATAAAATAACAACGATAAATAATCAACCATCACCCAGAGTGCATTCTACACTGTATAAGCATCAAATATAAATATTCAACGCTTATAACAGTCTGTCAATCAATCGATCGACATACAACTAAACAATCGGGATTAGTGTACGTCAAATATCATCCCAATACCCATGTAGGGTTTCAAACAATCAAACACAGATTTTATTTGTGTAGTTGGGCGATGTGTAAAATTATCGACCCAATCAATATCAATCAAATCAGTGTATATAAACAAATCTCCGATTTGTTTATAATTATTTATTTTATGTGCACGTTAAAAATTCTATTTTTAACTATAAATATTTTCCACTATAAAATATTTTATTTCAACTAAATAAATATTTTATTTCATTTCACATCACATCACGCAATCAACTACACATCAAAATCAAACAAACAAGCATACAAGCCGTCCATGGTCTGTGCACGACGGGTGTTGGGTGCTACTAAACACCGTCTGCATCCTAGTATATATTTCAACTAGAAAAATTAAATTAAAGGTGAGAAGTTCTCACCGAATAGCTAAATCCAACGCCACGACTCTTCTTATGTAGAAGTCATCGTTGTTCTCGCCTTTTATCACTTTCGTTGCCCGCTTTCACTACATATATAAAAATCACATTTTTATACCACTATTATATAGATAAAAATTCTATTTTTACACCGCTAGTATATAGATTAAAAAATTCTATTTTTTTTACATCGATGTTAATATAATAAAGATTATATTTTTATTATTTTTATAACATAAAAAATCATATCTTTCCTACTTCAAAGATGCAATCTTTTCGCTATTTCATTATAAAAATCATTCCTTTATCTCTTCTATGAATTAAAGATCGAATTTTTATTCTTTCTAAAATATAAAAATCATATTTTTAATATTTCTACTTTTTAACAATAACATCTTTAAGCTTCTCATACATTAATAATTTATGTTTCACTTATTTAAAAATAATATTTTTATCATATAAATATCTCCTTACTATTATACGTATATAAAAACTGATTTAAACCCTTGTCTAAAACCGAAAGCATGAGATAGATAAAATAAATAGGTATAAAAGGGCTTACAGTAGAATTCGAAGGCCGGGGGGTTCACCGTCGCGCTGACATGGCTGGGGAGGCGCTGGAGCGTTGCTCGAGGTAAGGGGGGTCGCGATTGGGCGGCGTGGTCTTCAAGGGGAGCGGTGGGTTTTCTCGTGGGTGGGGTAGGGTTTTGGGTGAAGTATAGGTCGGGAGAGAGAGGCGCGAGGGGGGGGGGGTCGATTCGATGTAGGGGGCGCTGGCAGGGAGGAACGGCGGTGGATGGTGGGGAGGCGGCGACGTCGGTTGTAATGACCCGAAATTTTGGGGCTAATTTAAAATTTTTATTTTAGTAATTTTAAGGGAATTTTAATATTTAAAATAATTTATCTTAAATAATAACGACTAAAAATTTATTTTAAAAGGAATAAATTGAATTTAATTATAAAAGGAGTTTAAAACAGCGCTGTAGTTTGAAATTTGAATTTGAACTTTGATTGACTATACAGGATTCATTATAAATCAGAATTGAGCGAAACAAGAAATATTTAAATCTATTTAATAATATCTTTCTAATGAATCTGAAAAATTGAAATTTCATATCGAAAATCAAAAGTTATGGCAAATTCAATTTTTAGAAAAGTCGCTGTAGAATTTATATATATATTATATACGGCCGGAAAGGCTACTTTTCACATATGAAGGAATTTCGACTCGAAACCACTCCCATTGAGTTTGGAATGACGTTTCTGCATTGAAAAACAGTAAACACTTATATATTTTGAGTTTCGGAATTTGTTTGTTTAAAAATGTATTTTTAATATTAAATATATTGGCCTTAAAAATAGTCATTTTTCAAACGACCTCGGTTTTCGACGAAACCACTTTTGTTGGAACCGGAATGTCAAATTATTGCTAAGTTTCAATTTTCATAATTTTTCGAAACAATATGTGAGTGTGGCAAAAGAAAACGTGCTTTGTCAGTTTCAGTCAAATTTAATCAGCTTAAAAATAGCCATTTTTCAAACGGCCTCAGAATTCGACGAAATTAGTCTCGTTAGAACTGTATCGTCAAAAAATAACTAGAAATAATTTTTTTATAATTTTTAGAGTTCGTATGTGGCCCCGGTAATTTAAAATGTACGTTTGAATTTAATAATTAAATGATTTTTAATTAAATTTAAAGAAAAACATATTGTAACAGCCGAACTGGGTTACGAACCGTGTTCCATTGTGTCCGGGACGGGGGTATTTAGCTAGGGGAGACACTCGTTGGGTTTGATTTGTAGTTAACAGTGATAAGTAAATAAAAATTGAAATTGAATATTACAATAATATTAATACTATATTGGTATAAATACCCGTATAAATACACATACGGTCCGTATTACTCTAAACCTAATCCCTACAAACACAGCCGCCACTTTCCAAAACGTATGGCCACCAAGCTCCGAATTTCCTCCTCCATTTTCTTCTGATCCACACAGCAGAATTCAACTTTCTAAATACCAAATTGAAGAGCCTAACGAGCTCATCGACATGAACGGTGGTGATCTGACGCCATGACCTAGGGCGGTGGGATTTGGTCTCGAACGGCGGCGTCTTTGAAGGGGTTTCTACGGGGGAGGATGCGTGCGAGTGCGATGCAGGTGGTAGGCGCCGGGAGGCGAGGCTGAGGGGGTCCAGGTGGTGGTCGCTGATGATGGTCACGGCGTACGTGGGGGCGATGGCGGCGAGCCCTAGTTTTTGAGATGGGTTCAGCAATTTAACAGAAAGGAGGAACCAAAATGAGAAAGAAGGAGAAGGGGATTAGAATGTAATTAACTTTAATTATTTATTTAATTAATTATCCATGTAATCAAAAGTTTAAAATCATATAACTCCTTCATATATCATCAGAATTAAACGAAACGAGATGCGTTGGAATCACCTTTCCGAGATCTACACAACAGTGCAGACCAGGCCTGAAATGGAGGATTTGAATATTCAGCCAAATCTGAACACGAACGATTTCTAAAAACAAATCAATGTGAGAAATCTATTTTATTTCTTTCCTTTATAATTGAAATAAATTCTGAAATTATTGTTATAAATTTGCAGTTAATTCATACTGTTATTATTCTGTGTTAATAGTAAATACACATCTGTTTGGTTGATTTTGATTGTGGCGATAGAATTGTAAAAAGTTACATTTCTGTTGATTAGAATTAGATTGAACAAATTTATTATTTTGTTCATTTTATTGTTAAAATTAACTTTTCTGTTAAATTGAATTAGACTAAACAAAATTATCATTTTGTTTGTTGTACTATCGAAATTGAAACATTCCTGTAAATTAGAAATTGGTTTAAACAAAAATACACCAATTTTTGTTTATATAAAAAGAATCAAATGTGTATCAAACCAAATGTTGTAAATATGTTGAATTAGAATTTTCAACATATATGAAACACAGAATTTGTTTAACTTGTTAAATCAGCAATTTTTAACATTAAAATGAATCAAACTTTTTATTCATTTGTGATGAGTCAAATTTTGCAGTAAAACATGATTACATATTTTTGTGTTATTTTGTTGAACTAGTTTTTCAACAAAAATAGAATAAACGTTTTTTTGTTATTTTGTTGAACTAGATTTTCAACAAAATAGAATACACATTCTGATGCAGTATTGTCTACATAAATGAATAGATTTTTAGAAGATGCCTTTTTATTTTCAAATTAGAGACGAAAAAAAAGAACTGATTTCAAAGTTGCATTTTTATGTAATCTGTTTTCAAATAAAAAGATTACATTTTTAATGTAGTTATATTTTCATTTAAAAAATTTGATTTTCAATATTACATTTTTGTGTAATATTGTTTACATTTAAAAGATTAGAATTTCAAGTTATCTTTTTATGTAATATTATTTACATATAAAAGATTAGAATTGCAAGACATCATTTCTAGGTAATATTGTTTGCATATAAAATATTAGATTAAAAAGTACATTTTATTTATAAAATGTTACCTGTGATTAAAAGTACACTTTTATTTGAAAATGTGAATTAGATTAAAAAGTACACTTTTATTTGAAAATGTGAATTAGATTAAAAAGTACATTTTTTGAGAAAATGAATATTATAATATAAAGTACATTTCTGTTAGCAAATGTAAACTTAAATAAAAGGGACAAATTTAATAGTTTTGTTAATTAGATTATAAAGAACAAAATAACAAATTTTTTATGAAGGGTTACACTGGACATAAAATAGCATTTTGTGATGAAATGTTTATCGGATTAAAATCTGTTACTTTTGTGTTGAAATAGAAAATGTATATTTTCATACATTAAAGAAGATGAGTTAAAAATGTATATTTTCATACATTAAAGAAGTGGAGTTAAAAACGAATTAGTAATGGACATTTTCCTTTACATTAAAGAGAATGAAGTAAATTCATTATTTTGTTTACATTAGAAAAATTAGACAAAATTAATTATTTTGTTTACATTAGAAAAATTAGACAAAATTCATTATTTTGTTTACATTAGAAAGATTAGACAAAATTTTCAGTTTTGGTCACTTTAAAAAGGAATGAAACAAAAATGGACATTTTTGTGTATTAAAAAGGAATGAAAGAAAAATGGACATTTTTCTGTATTAAAAGGGAATGAAACAAAAATGAACATTTTTGTGTATTGAAAAGGATTAAACAACAATGAACATTTGTGTACATTAAAGAGGAGTAGATTATAATATATAGTTTTGGTCATTAAAAAGAGTTACACCAAAATATACATTTTTGGTCATTGAAAGGAATTACACAAAAGATTAGTAATAAAAGTTAATATCTTTATCGTCGATTAGTTACAATAAAAGATCATATGTTATAAATATGATATTAGCGATGGCTTGAGATATATGTCTGTGATGTCGAAATGTTTGATGTGTCAAATATATTGTTAGTATATTTAAACTGAATATTACACGTCCATTTATTAGTCATCCTACTTGTTTATGTGATTGGATCGATAATTTTTACACATCGCCCAAGTGCACAAATGAATTATCAATTGCTTGATGGATGAAACCCCACACGGGTATTGGGATGATATTGGATACACACTAATCCGAATGTTAAATTATCTGTCAATCGATGGATTGACAGTCTGTGATGAGCGTTAGTTATTTACTTTAATGCTCACACAGTTATAGATTTCGCTTTGGTCATCATTTGGATGTTTGGTAATTATTTATCATGATTGTCGATTCCATACAAAATATATGGTTGTTGGTTGAGTCACATTCCAATAAAGAATATTCTAGGAAAAGAATATTGTAGAAAATATAAATATGAAAAGAATATTTTAGAAAAAGAATATATTTTGAGAAAATATATTTTTATTGAAATAAACTAGTTATTAATTAGAATAAATCATAAAATTTAGATTTAATGAGTTTTCCAATTTGTTAAGATTTAGTTGAAGTTAAATTAAATAAATTAGATTTTGGGTTGTCGTGAATAGCGTCTTAAATAACACTGTTCTTAAACCACGTTTGAAAAGAATAATCCTTTATTTAGATTATTAAAGTTTCAATTATATTTAGTTATTGAAATAAGATGAAATGTGAGTTGGATTTACTGTGAACCGTGTTTTTTAAGTGACATGTGTTCTTTAACCCAACTGACAGAAGAAAAATAATATGATTTGGAATTTATAAATCTTTTATTAAGATTTAAATGGGAATTTTCCAAAAGTAAAGTTTTCCCATTAAATATATTAAATTGGAGTTGAATGGAATTCGAATTAGTTATAACCGAGATAAGCTTCTGTAAAAGAAGACTGATACTACCTATGGAATTTAAAAGGCTTTGCCGTTATTCCATTTATATTATTAGTCGGATACAGAAATTTATAACGATTATATATTGAATGGATTTCTGTGAAGATTCCATATTGTATGGAAGATGATTTTGGGTTTACCGTGAACTATGTTTTTAAATGACATTAGTTCTTTAACCAAGTTAAAGATAAGATAAATTTCTTGGATTTGAATAATCATTGAATAATGATTTTTAATATCTAAAATCAAATTGAGATTTTAATAAACCTTTTTAAAAAAGAAAGATTTAAGTGCAACGTTAAGGAATTTATCTTTGATAGAATAATTGGAATATTTTATTTAAAAGAATCTTCTGAATTGGAATGGGGCGTTGGATGTGTTTTTATAGTACTTGATTTTTAATTATAAAAATACGCTAGTTATTCGGAAAGACCGGGTTTAACCCATTCCGAATAATTTCTACGACGATGAAGAGTCGAAGATGAAGACGGTGGTTGAAGATCGACGATCTTCACATGGAATGGATGTGTTGCTACAGAGACCCTGATGGGAGTAGCTACCTTGAAGGGGCTTCAGTGGTGGCCGTCCGGACTATTGTTGATTGTTCGGATTTGGTTTTCGCTCAGACCCAGAGCATAAGCTAGTAAATGGATGCGTATCTGACATTGGATTTCATTCCATGTGAATTAAATCGATTTCTATTAATGTATGTCTGTTTGGTGGTGGAGGATTTATTCTCTACTTAACACCCTGGTATATATTAATAGTGATTGATCGCATGGCGTGAATTGTCAATGTGGCACGCCAAGAGGCTAATGATCAAGGCTTTTGTTGAAAAGCAGGGCCTTGTGGGATGATCAAAGCATAGCCTATTACAGCATAGCTTTGCGTATATCGTGACTTCGCGAGCCTCACACCCCGGTATGAGTCAAAAACGGGATATGTAACGACCCAGAAAATCTGAACCAATTTAAAAAATTTAAATTGGCTAAAATAATGGATTTTAAATATTTAAAATAAATATTTTAAATAATGGCGATGAAAACTGAGTTTGAATCGACAATTGAAAACGTATAAAATTAATTATAATTATAAACAAGGCCTGAAATGGCGCTGTAGTTTCAAAAATTGAAATCAAACTTTGTCGGACTATACCGGGTGCAAAACAAAACGGATTTTAGTGAAACCAAAAATATTTAAATCTGTTAGTGAATACCTTTCTAATGAATCTGAAAAATCGAATTTTCATAACGGAAAGCAAAAGTTATGGCCGAATGAATTTTCAGAACAGTCGCTATGGAATTTATATAGCCCGTGAAATTGGCCATTTTGCATACGACCTCGGAATTCGACGAAACCACTTTTGATGGATCCGGGATGTGAAGTTATTACTAGGTTTCAAATTTCATAATTTTTGAAGCTAGTATGTGAGCGTGGCAAAAGAAAATGTGTTTTGGTCAATTACAGTTAAATTGGATCGACCAAAAATGGGCCTTTTTGCAAACGGTCTCAGAATTCGACGAAACTAGTTTTGTTGGGACGTATCATCAAAACATAGCTAGATTTATTTTCCTGGAATTTTTCGAATCAATTTGTGACCCTGGCAAATTGAAATGTTCGTTCAAATTGAATATTGAATATTTTATATTTTAGTTTGAAGGAAAACTGACTGAAACATTCGAATGGGCCTTCGAAACATATCCCATTGTGTTCGGAATGGGGGTAAAATGCTAGGGACGACAGTCGTTGGGTTTGATTTCGAGTTCGTTTAAGAAAACCCCAAATTTTTGAATAAATATATATCGACCAATCACGTAATTCCATTCATTAATTTAAAAAAAAAAATCGAAACCCCCCCCATAACTGCTGCGATCAACGGCGGAAAACTTCCAAGACATCTCCCCTCAATCGCCGCCGCTACATGCCACGGCCGACCTCGCCACCACCAACACTCGACAGCCCGTCCACCCCTCGTCAAATCAGTACAACCCAGACCCCTCCTCGTCGGACCTTCGATGAGAACCACCCTGCCAAAGTCCACCCGCATCGCACCTCCTAGCGCCGCTAGCAAGAGTACGAACCAAAGGTGGTGGCCATCTCTGAGAAGCTCTCTCGACCCTCTACGCGGTGGTACGACCTGATCGAGGTATAGCGCGACGGATTCAACGATTTCTTCAAACCTAATTTCGAACCCACAAACGAGGTACACGGCTAATTTCAGTGAAACAGGAAACATCGTGACCGTGTGGACGCCTTCTACATTTTAGAAGAGACCGCATATTTTTCTGAGCCTTATGCTATTTTTGGTGGAGTGGAACCCAATGTGAGATTTCTAATTTAGAAACGATATGGAAAACGACGATGTATAAATTATATAGTCGATGTATGAGTTATATAAGCGTTGTACACCTCTTGTATAAGCGTTGTATAAGTCGTATGTTCGATGTATAAGTTATATATGCATTGTAAAAAATTATATATGTGTTGAAATAAAAGTGAATTGCTATATATATATATATATATATATATATATATATATATATATATACGCCCCTCGTCCACAAACCATGGATGATATTTATTGATTGTGATTGGTGTGAAAATTGATTGATAGCGAATGGTTGTTTGGGATTGTTTGTGGTTGATATTGATTGGTTATGGTTGAAAAATACCCGTTTATGGTTGAAAAATATTTGGTTGAAACCACATAGGATTAGTTTGTGGAAATGAAATAAATATATACATGCCGCCTGCGTGCGAACTAGATGCATGATCCCCATTGTCAAGAACCGCGAGGTTTTAAGGTAGAGCGAGGAGTCGTACTAGGGACGGTCCCGGTTTTAACTACCCTGCCGTTATGATGCCGAAATTTTGGAATAATATTCATGTGTGCGAATTATTTTCATCTGCTAGAAACTATATTTATTCATTGAATAGAAAACCTTCATGTGTTGAATCGATATTCATTCGTTGATTAGAAATTCATGTGTTGAATGGTATTCGCGTTTTAAATATAAAAATCACATTTTTATCTATATATAGAAACTATAGAAAACCTTCATGTGTTGAATCGATATTCATTCGTTGATTTGAAATTCATGTGTTGAATGGTATTCATGTTTTGAAATAAATTGTTTCATAATAAAAATCACCTTTTTATCAACTATAGGTACTATGTAAAGTAATCTCGTTTTAAAAGAAATTGTTTTATAATAAAAATCCTATTTTTATCACCTATGTAAACTATATAACATAATAGTGTTCTGAAATGAATTGTTTTACAATAAAAATCACATTTTTATCATATACATGAATTGTTGAAATGTGAAGTGTTAAAAATAGCCACTCGTTCAAATAAACATATATGAGTTGAAATATTCATTAATTAGCTAATGATATGATTTTTGCCTATACATGCAACATTAGAATGAATGGTGTTTTTAAACCAAAAGGAATCAAATATGAAGTTGAATGGAAAATGATAAACGATAAGAACTGTATATATGTACATGCATATTTATTGAACAGGTTATAGCAAAAGGGCTAGAGAAGAGGAATAAAATTTTGTGCCCGACAAATAGGTACACATTTACTGTTTTGTTTGGGTGATGATTTTATGAGCCTGTTGGCTAGCCGCTTGGCTTTTTCTTTTTCTTTTCGATATGAGACGCCCGTGTGCCTATTTGGGAATTTTCCCAGCCCCTCCCGTACAAAGGAGGTTATGGCGAAATTTTCCAAAATTTTAAGGCGTTAGTGAAATATTTGAAGTAAAAACGATATTGAAATGGTTGAATGAACTATATTTATATAAATATATAAATATAAATAAAATTAAAACGAAACGTGGCCGTGCAGTTCGCGTTTTGAAACCGTGATTTCAAACAACTAGTACGGGAAATCCGACAATTGGATTTTCCCGAAACCGCAACCGTCGGATTCGCCTTGGAAAAAACTTTCCAACGACACCAACTTTGTAAAAATCCAACGGTTGGATTGTCTGGAATGTTTAATTCAAATCTGAAGAAAAACAGCGCCAGAAACGATTATATTTATAAATATATAAATATAATTATATTTAATCGAATAACGACGCTGCAGTTCGTATTTTGAAATCGAAACTTCAAACGATTGTACCGGGAGATCCGACCGTCGGATTTTCCCGAAACTGGAACCATTAGATTCGTTTTGAAAAGACCTTTCTAATGATGTAAATTGTGTGAAGATCCAACGGTTAGATTTTCAGATATGTGTAAATCAAATCTGAAGAAAAACAGCGCCACGGCCGTGTTATGGCCCGAAGCGTCGTTTTGAATAAATTGGCTATTTTAAAATAAATAAAAATAGCGATAAATCGTTATAAAATACCATCAACAATATGGACTGGAAATAAACTGAATTTGCTCGATTTATGTGGTATTTGATGGTTGAATGTGTTTCGTGTGAAAATTACATTAAAGAACAAAATTGATGTTGTCGAATGATTTAACCATTAAAATAAATTGATTTAAAATTCTAAATATACGTGAATTGTTTGAAAAGGCCGAGTTAATTCTCATTTCAAATGATTGACCGACGATTGAAAGTCGAAGATGAAGACGGTGGTCGAAGACCGGAGATCTTCACCTCGTTTGGTTGGTAACTGAGGTCCTGATTGGGAGGCATCCCGAAATATGGATAATGAGTGGTGATCGTCCAGACGTACGTGGTAATCGATGGGTTTGTGAGGTATTTAGTGCCTCCCGTTTCGTTCAGACCCAGAACGGACTTGTAAATGGACTGTGTGTCTGACATTGGAGTTTATTCTGTGTTGATTGATTTCTGTTAAATATACATCTGTATGGCGGCGGAGAATTTATTCTTTTGCTTAACGCCCTTCTCTGAGACGCAAGAGCTCAGAGGTTGTATATCGATGGACATCAGTCGCATGACATGAATTGCCTGTGTGGCATGCTAAGATGCAGTGATCAGGGCTTCTGTTGAAAAGCAAAGTCTTGTGGTGATGATCAAAGCACCGCCTGTGTGGCGTAGCTTTGTGTATAACGTAAATTCGCGAGCCTCACACCCCGGTATGAACCAGAAACGGGAGAAGGACCTCAGGGAGGGCATGCGTTTCTTTCAAACTAAGGTGGTGTCAGTGACCTACAAGCCCTGACAGTTATATACTTTTCACCTATGTGGTTGTTGCTGTTACGAGGCGCCTCGGTTTGATCGGACGATTCGGGTCCGATGGAGTCATTCGTTGGCTCATTTACGCCCCAAAGGGCGGGGAAACGCAGTGTTCAGGAATTTTAATCCACATCGGTGGACCGGCCCTGACGATCCAAGGGTCACTCGAGCTCTGATCCTGAGACATGGGCTAGATTGTCTCGAATTCGGTAAGGACAATCTTTTGCCTTGGTTCATGATGGAAATCCAATTTCCAAATACGACATCGTGCAGTTTTGATTGTATATATATATGGCGACATGATATATGGTACCCATGCCGTCTATGATTGATAGTTATGATTTGTAATTGTTTTCAAAACATATAAACACTAGCAATAATATCAAATGCCTTTGTTTTATTCGTATCAATCATATTTTGGCCGTTATAAGGTAAAAACTCTATCCTCCGGTTTGCGTTGCATTGTGTGATGGGAACTGAGTCTTATAACGGCTTCATTTTTATAAAAAGCATAGCGATGTTTAAAAGAAAGATTTGTTGTAAAGCACTGGCAATCCAATGGAGTAAACCCGTTCCACGAAAGTGGCGTGGTCCTGTGATTAGCCATATTATATATGTGTTGAATAGATTTCTCATACCAGTCCCATGACTGACTCGTAGTTTGTTTCACTTTCAAACTCGGGTGCCCCTTTTTCTCCACGGGCAGCCTTGTATTCAGGTTTAGCTGGTTCTTTCTGGATAGCTGGAGATGAAGATGGATTCTATCATTTATCTCTTTTTATGCTGTTCAGCTCCTATTGTACATATTATGTTTGTTTTAAGCTGTAGACATTTATGTATAGCTGAGCTGTATTTTTACTAAGTATGATCCTGTATACTGTGTAACTCTGATGATTACTTTTATCCAGTATATTCTATTGTTCATTATCTGGTGTATTTATTTATTTCTGTTCTGCTATTATCTGTTTCTGTGTTATATTCCAAAGATAACCCTTGTCTCCGTCAGTACGGGAAATGGGGTCATCTCAACGTGGTATCGGAGCTTTGGTCAAGCTTAATTCTTGAATATAACATTTGAACGAACTCGTCAGAAATAGAACCAGTAGTGTTCTAGGTTGGGTAACTCTATACAGATAGGATCAGCAATATCCTAGTATGAGTAAAGCAGAATGAAATTTCACCTCGATAGACACATTTACATTTGAAGTATATGTTTCTATATTTTAAATTATCTTTTCTGTGACCTGACACTTGATCTGCCATTTGCAGAGGTACTAGAAAAATGAGTGCCAGAAACAGAAGGAATACAGAACCCGATCTAGAGGCTCTGTTAAAGAGATTTCTAAATCTGAACGGAGCACGGTTCTCGGGCAATGAATCTATAATTCAGACTCAAGCTTGGATGAGTTCTGTCAAAAGGATTTTTGAGCGTATCCAGCTGAGGGATGACCAGAAAAGGCTAGTAGCTTCTTGGGCGCTCAAAGAAGAAGCTTTAATCTGGTGGGAAACGATCATCAAAGATAATCCAGAAGGTGATATCACCTGGGACAGATTCAAAGTGATTTTCCTAGAAAGATTTACTCCTCCCGAAGCGACGGAGCGATTATGTGATGAATTTTCTTATCTAATACAAGGTGACATGACCATTCCCGAATATCATAAGAAATTCAGCGAACTTTCTCACTTTGCCCCTCATCTGATTCCAGATCCAAAGAGGAAAAATATGAGATTTATTCATGGCCTTCACAGGAGATATTAGAATAGTGTAATGAGGAATGTGAAGCTTCCTTTTTCTGAAATGATATACATGGCTTATCAGTATGAAGATCTCCATAAGAAAGGAATGTTGCGCGACAAAGAAGAAGTTCGTTGTAGTGACAAAGAAGAGTCGGAAACTGATATTCCTGAAGCCAATACGAGGTCTGAGATCCATAAGAGGCCCAGTGCCAAGGGGAAAAGGGCCAGATCTGGGAAAGAACCCGTAACGACCGCCGTATGCAATAACTGCCATAAGCCAGGGCATTTTCAGGGGAATTGCAAACCCTCGAAAAAGCGAACAAAGAGTGGATCTAAATCCAAGGAGAGATTTCAAGAGAATAGAAAATGTGGCGGATGTCATCAGACGGGTTATCTTTTAAAGGCATGCCCGCTATTCAGAAAGCCTGAAATAGTTCAAGTAAATGAAGTAGCAGAAACTTCCGAGCCCTCAGCTAGTCAAGAAAGGGCTGATGTTTTAGAAGGCACGCTAACTGTCAAAAACATTCCAGTCAAAGTACTGTTTGACACAGGCGCGTCACGAAGCTTCATTGCAAAGGATGCAGCTAAGAAACTGGATTTGAATTTGAAGAAGCTCAAGGAACCAATGACTGTCCAGAATCCGGTTGGGGGTTCCATTGATCTCAGTTGGATTTGTGGAGTGCCGGTTTCTTTCTCTCATTATCGGTTTCCTACCATCGCAGTCATCATGAATTTAAAAGAGTTTGATCTTATCTTGGGGTTAGACTGGTTGACCAAATATGAAGATGAAGTTAAATGCGCCGACAGAGTCGTAAAGGCGAAGATTAAATCAGGTGATTATATAACCATTCCCTGTGAAGGTCAGAATGCTAATAGAAAAGACTTCTGGGCAGCTTTGAATGTTTCTCCAGCCCAAATGGAAAATGTCCCTGAAATCACAGAGAATATTCCCGACCTAGTGAAAGACATTCCTGTCGTCAAAAACTATGCGGATGTGTTCGAGGAAGTTGTTCGCTTACCTCTGCAGAGAGAAATAGATTTCAAGATCGCTTTGATTCCTAATGCAAGGCCGGTAGTTCATGCTATTCGAAGAATGTCCTTGAAAGAGAAAAAGGAATTAGACAATCAAACACGACAGCTAGTATGGAAGGGCCTGATCAGGCCTAGTTTCTCTGATTGGGGAGCAGCAGTGGTGTTTGTCCTAAAATCTGACGGTACTCTACGTTTATGTGTGGATTATCGTGATTTGAACAAGCAGACAATAAAGAACAAATATCCATTGTCGCGGATTGATGATTTGTTGGATTGGTTGAATGGCGCACAAGTATTTTCACGAATGGACCTAGCTACAGGCTTCCATCAACTACGAATTGCCGAAGAGTGTGTTCCAATGACAGCGTTCAGAGGCCCCGACTTATTCTACGAGTGGTTAGTAATGTCGTTCGGCTTATGTAACGCTCCTGCTTACTTCGTCGATCTAATGAACAGGGTGTTTAGAGGGGTTTTGAATAAATTTGTTTTGGTTTTCATTGACGATATTCTAATCTTCTCTATATCAAAGGCTGAACATGAAAAACATTTGGAACAAGTGTTAGAAATCCTCAGAAGGAATGTATTGAAGGCAAAGTTTTCCAAATGTATATTCTGGCAAGATGAAGTAAAATTTCTAGGCCACGTAGTATCGAAAGAAGGAATCGCTGTGGATCCAGGTAAAATCACGGCTATTCAAAATTGGAAACAGCCCAGCACCCCCACTGAAGTCCGCAGTTTTCTCGGATTGGCTAGCTATTACCGGAAGTTCGTTAAAAACTTTTCGAAGATATCTGGCCACTTAACGAAGCTTACAAAGAAGCACTCTAAGTTCAAATGGACTCCAGAAAGTGAGGAGGCTTTTGAAGAGCTAAAGTTGAGATTAACAACAGCTCCAGTGTTAACCATCATCGATGGCAACCAGGATTTAAAAGTATGGACTGATGCTTCTAGAGAAGGCCTTGGCGCAGTGTTAATGCAGAGGGGCCAGGTGATTGCTTATGCTAGCCATCAACTGAAGCCGCACGAGAAAAACTATGTCACTCATGATCTTGAGTTATTGGCTATAGTATTCGCTTTGAAAATCTGGAGACACTATCTTCTGGGTGAGAGATTTGAACTGTTTACAGATCACCAGTCGCTAAAGTATCTGTTCACTCAGAAAGACCTGAATCTGAGGCAACAACGTTGGCTGGAGTTCCTTGCAGCATATGATTTTGAGATTCTATACACTCCAGGAAAAGCCAATGTCGTGGCCGATGCGTTAAGCCGAAAGAATGAAATGATCGCCAGTTTTATTATCACGACTTCACTGATAGATAAAATATCTGCTCTTCAGGAGGATGATCACTTCATTCAAAAGATCAGAGAAATAATTCAGCAAGGCGAACCCTCGAGTTTTCAAGTTGATAATGATGGGATTCTAAGGCTCAAAGGTCGAATATGTGTTCCTAACATTCCTGAGCTTCGGAAGGAAGTATTGGACGAGTGCCACAAGTCGAAACTTAGTATCCATCCGGAAGTAAACAAAATGTATAATGACATCAAACGCACTTTCTGGTGGATGTCGATGAAAAGGGACATTTCTTTATATGTTAGCCGATGCCCTACTTGCCAGCTAGTCAAAAGCGACCAACAGAAACTAGCAGGATTATTACAACCGCTAGACGTTCCAGGCTGGAAGTGGGAACATATATCTATGGATTTCATTGATGGTCTGCCCAGAACCAGAAAAGGAAATGACAGTATTTGGGTGATCGTAGATCGCTTCACGAAGACTGCCCATTTCATACCTGTCAGATCAAACAGAACTGCTCAGAGTCTGGCGCAAATTTACTTCAGGGAAATAGTTAGACTACATGGAGTGCCGCTCAGTATAGTCAGTGATAGAGATACAATATTCACTAGCAAATTTTGGGAAGCATTTCAAGTCGAGCTGGGAACGAAGTTGAACTTAAGTACCGCTTATCATCCTCAAACAGACGGTCAGACTGAGAGGGTGAATCGTATTTTAGAAGATCTATTGCGGGCTTGTGTTATAGACTTCGGTGGATCATGGGAAGACCATCTGCATTTGGCTGAATTCTCTTATAACAACAGCTACCAGGCGAGTCTAACAATGTCGCCATTCGAAGCATTGTATGGTAGACCGTGCCGATCTCCTGCTTGTTGGGTCGAACCCGGTAATAGACTTGTGTTGGGTCCAGATATGATCCGAGAAGCTGCCGACAAAGTCGATTTTATTAAGAAGTGATTACTCGCCGCTCAAAGCTGACAAAAGAGCTACGCCGATAGAAGAAGAAGAGATATATCCTTTGAAGTTGGCGACTATGTATATTTGAAAGTATCGCCAATGAGAGGAGTTATCCGGTTCGGTAAAACTGGAAAGTTGGCGCCTAAATTCATTGGTCCGTTTCCTATTCTGGAACGGATCGGAACTCTCGCTTATAGGGTCAAACTGCCTGACTGGTTGCCTGGAGTTCAAGATGTATTTCATATATCTCAATTTCGAAAGCACGTTCATGATCCAGACTTGATCGTGGAAGAAGCAGCTCAACAGGATATTGAAATTAGTCCAGAATTAGCCGTGAGACGTGAGCCGTTAAAGATTATCGGCAAAGAAACCGAAGAGCTGAGGAACAAGAAGGTTCACTTAGTCAAAGTGCAATGGAGTGGAGATCCGCGAGATTGTACTTGGGAAACTGAGGAGAGCATTCAGAAAGCTTATCCTAGATGCCGAGTAGATATCTCTGATTGACTCCGGTGCAAGGTGCATTTACCCTACTTTGCATTGCCATTTAATTCTCTACTCTGTTGTTATTTTCTTTTCATGGATGTGCACTTTTAAATTCTATAGGATGAATGATTTTGAAAAGAGTATGGAGGTTGATCAGTATATTTTTGAAAGGTTAAAACGATTTGATTGTTGGTTGTGTTGTGTGATTGTGGATTTATCAAACCACTTTCGACTTTGTTCCTTTTCGGGGGTGAAAAGTTTTAAGTGGGGGAGATTGTAACGACCCAGAAAATCTTAACCAATTTAAAATTTTTAAATTGGCTAAAATAATGGATTTTAAATATTAAAAATAAATATTTTAAATAATGGCGATGAAAACTGAGTTTGAATCGACAATTGAAAACGAATATAATTAATTATAATTATAAACAAGGCCTGAAATGGCGCTGCAGTTTCAAAAATTGAATTCAAACTTTGTCGGACTATACCGGGTGCAAAACAAAACGGATTTTAGTGAAACCAAAAATATATAAATCTGTTAGTGAATGCCTTTCTAACGAATCTGAAAAATCGAATTTTCATAACGGAATGCAAAAGTTATGGCCGAATGAATTTTCAGAACGGTCGCTATGGAATTTATATAGCCCGTGAAATTGGCCATTTTGCAAACGACCTCGGAATTCGACGAAACCACTTTTGTTGGATCCGGGATGTGAAGTTATTGCTAGGTTTCAAATTTCATAATTTTTGAAGCTAGTATGTGAGCGTGGCAAAAGAAAATGTGTTTTGGTCAATTACAGTTAAATTGGATCGACCAAAAATGGGCCTTTTTGCAAACGGTCTCAGAATTCGACGAAACTAGTTTTGTTGGGACCGTATCGTCAAAACATAGCTAGATTTATTTTTCTGAAATTTTTCGAATCAATTTGTGACCCTGGCAAATTGAAATGTTCGTTCAAATTGAATATTGAATATTTTATATTTTAGTTTGAAGGAAAACTGACTGAAACATTCGAATGGGCCTTCGAAACATATCCCATTGTGTTCGGAATGGGGGTAAAACACTAGGGACGACAGTCGTTGGGTTTGATTTCGAGTTCGTTTAAGAAAACCCCAAATTTTTGAATAAATATATATCGACCAATCACGTAATTCCATTCATTAATTTAAAAAAAAAAAAAAATCGAAACCCCCCCCCCGTAACTGCTGCGATCAACGGCGGAAAACTTCCACGACATCTCCCCTCAATCGCCGCCGCTACACGCCACGGCCGACCTCGCCACCACCAGCACTCGACAGCCCGTCCACCCCTCGTCAAATCAGTACAACCCAGACCCCTCCTCGTTGGACCTTCGACGAGAACCACCCCACCAAAGTCCACCTGCGTCGCACCTCCTAGAGCCGCCAGTAGGAGTTCGAACCAAAGGTGGTGGCCATCTCTGAGAAGCTCTCTCGACCCTCTACGCGATGGTACGACCTGATCGAGGTATAGCGCGACGGATTCAACGATTTCTTCAAACCTAATTTCGAACCCACAAACGAGGTACACGACTATGTTTAAAATTCGTGAATTCGACGCTCTAAAACCATCACAAACTTGTAAAAATCACATCTTTTTCGTTTGTAGTTGGATTTCAGTGAAACAGGAAACATCGTGACCGTGTGGACGCCTTCTACATTTTAGAAGAGACCGCATATTTTTCTGAGCCTTCTGCTATTTTTGGTGGAGTGGAACCCAATGTGAGATTTCTAATTTAGAAACGATATGGAAAACGACGATGTATAAATTATATAGTCGATGTATGAGTTATATAAGCGTTGTACACCTCTTGTATAAGCGTTGTATAAGTCGTATGCTCGATGTATAAGTTATATATGCGTTGTAAAAAATTATATATGTGTTGAAATAAAAGTGAATTGCTATATATATATATATATATATATATATATATATATATATATATATATATATATATATATATACGCCCCTCATCCACAAACCATGGACGATATTTATTGATTGTGATTGGTGTGAAAATTGATTGATAGCGAATGGTTGTTTGGGATTGTTTGTGGTTGATATTGATTGATTGTGGTTGAAAAATACCCGTTTGTGGTTGAAAAATATTTGGTTGAAACCACATAGGATTAGTTTGTGGAAATGAAATAAATATATACATGCCGCCTGCGTGCGAACTAGATGCATGATCCGCATTGTCAAGAACCGCGAGGTTTTAAGGTAGAGCGAGGAGCTGTACTAGGGACGGTCCCGGTTTTAACTACCCTGCCGTTATGCTGTCGAAATTTTGGAATAATATTCATGTGTTCGAATTATTTTCATCTGCTAGAAACTATATTTATTCATTGAATAGAAAACCTTCATGTGTTGAATCGATATTCATTCGTTGATTAGAAATTCATGTGTTGAATGGTATTCACGTTTTAAATATAAAAATCACATTTTTATCTATATATAGAAACTATAGAAAACCTTCATGTGTTGAATCGATATTCATTCGTTGATTTGAAATTCATGTGTTGAATGGTATTCATGTTTTGAAATAAATTGTTTCATAATAAAAATCACCTTTTTATCAACTATAGGTACTATGTAAAGTAATCTCGTTTTAAAAGAAATTGTTTTATAATAAAAATCCTATTTTTATCACCTATGTAAACTATATAACATAATAGTGTTCTGAAATGAATTGTTTTACAATAAAAATCACATTTTTATCATATACATGAATTGTTGAAATGTGAAGTGTTAAAAATAGCCACTCGTTCAAATAAACATATATGAGTTGAAATATTCATTAATTAGCTAATGATATGATTTTTGCCTATACATGCAACATTAGAATGAATGGTGTTTTTAAACCAAAAGGAATCAAATATGAAGTTGAATGGAAAATGATAAACGATAAGAACTGTATATATGTACATGCATATTTGTTGAACAGGTTATAGCAAAAGGGCTAGAGAAGAGGAATAAAATTTTGTGCCCGACAAATAGGTATACATTTACTGTTTTGTTTGGGTGATGATTTTATGAGCCTGTTGGCTAGCCGCTTGGCTTTTTCTTTTTCTTTTCGATATGAGACGCCCGTGTGGCTATTTGGGAATTTTCCCAGCCCCTCCCGTACAAAGGAGGTTATGGCGAAATTTTCCAAAATTTTAAGGCGTTAGTGAAATATTTGAAGTAAAAACGATATTGAAATGGTTGAATGAACTATATTTATATAAATATATAAATATAAATAAAATTAAAACGAAACATGGCCGTGTAGTTCGCGTTTTGAAACCGTGATTTCAAACAACTAGTACGGGAAATCCGACCATTGGATTTTCCCGAAACTGCAACCGTCGGGTTCACCTTGGAAAAATCTTTCCAATGGCACCAACTTTGTAAAAATCCAACGGTTGGATTGTCTGGAATGTTTAATTCAAATATGAAGAAAAACAGCGCCAGAAACGATTATATTTATAAATATATAAATATAATTATATTTAATCGAATAACGACGCTGCAGTTCGTATTTTGAAATCAAAACTTCAAACGATTGTACCGGGAGATCCGACCGTCGGATTTTCCCGAAACTGGAACCATTGGATTCGTTTTGAAAAGACCTTTCTAATGATGTAAATTGTGTGAAGATCCAACGGTTAGATTTTCAGATATGTGTAAATCAAATCTGAAGAAAAACAGCGCCACGGCCGTGTTATGGCCGAAGCGTCGTTTTGAATAAATTGGCTATTTTAAAATAAATAAAAATAGCGATAAATCGTTATAAAATACCATCAACAATATGGACTGGAAATAAACTGAATTTGCTTGATTTATGTGGTATTTGATGGTTGAATGTATTTGGTGTGAAAATTACATTAAAGAACAAAATTGATGTGGTCGAATGATTTAACCATTAAAATAAATTGATTTGAAATTCTAAATATACGTGAATTGTTTGAAAAGGCCGAGTTAATTCTCATTTCAAATGATTGACCGACGATTGAAAGTCGAAGATGAAGACGGTGGTCGAAGACCGGAGATCTTCACCTCGTTTGGGTGGTAACCGAGGTCCTGATTGGGAGGCATCCCGAAATATGGATAATGAGTGGTGATCGTCCAGACGTACGTGGTGATCGATGGGTTTGCGAGGTATTTAGTGCCTCCCGTTTCGTTCAGACTCAGAACGGACTTGTAAATGGACTGTGTGTCTGACATTGGAGTTTATTCTGTGTTGATTGATTTCTGTTAAATATACATCTGTATGGCGGCGGAGAATTTATTCTTTTGCTTAACGCCCTTCTCTGAGACGCAAGAGCTCAGAGGTTGTATATCGATGGACATCAGTCGCATGGCATGAATTGCCTGTGTGGCATGCTAAGATGCAGTGATCAGGGCTTCTGTTGAAAAGCAAAGTCTTGTGGTGATGATCAAAGCACCGCCTGTGTGGCGTAGCTTTGTGTATAACGTAAATTCGCGAACCTCACACCGCGGTATGAACCAGAAACGGGAGAAGGACCTCAGGGAGGGCATGCGTTTCTTTCTAGCTAAGGTGGTGTCAGTGACCTACCAGCCCTAACATTTATATACTTTTCACCTATGTGGTTGTTGCTGTTACGAGGCGCCTCGGTTTGATCGGACGATTCGGGTCCGATGGAGTCATTCGTTGGCTCATTTACGCCCCAAAGGGCGGGGAAACGCAGTGTCCAGGAATTTTAATCCACATCGGTGGACCAGCCCTGACGATCCAAGGGTCACTCGAGCTCTGATCCTGAGACGTGGGCTAGATTGTCTCGAATTCGGTAAGGACTATCTTTTGCCTTGGTTCATGACGGAAATCCAATTTCCAAATACGACATCGTGCGGTTTTGATTGTATATATATATGGCGACATGATATATGGTACCCATGCCGTCTATGATTGATAGTTATGATTTGTAATTGTTTTCAAAACATATAAACACTAGCAATAATATCAAATGCCTTTGTTTTATTCGTATCAATCATATTTTGGCCGTTATAAGGTAAAAACTCTATCCTCCGGTTTGCGTTGCATTGTGTGATGGGAACTGAGTCTTATAACGGCTTCATTTTTATAAAAAGCATAGCGATGTTTAAAAGAAAGATTTGTTGTAAAGCACTGGCAATCCAATGGAGTAAACCCGTTCCACGAAAGTGGCGTGGTCCTGTGATTAGCCATATTATATATGTGTTGAATAGATTTCTCATACCAGTCCCATGACTGACTCGTAGTTTGTTTCACTTTCAAACTCGGGTGCCCCTTTTTCTCCACAGGCAGCCTTGTATTCAGGTTTAGCTGGTTCTTTCTGGATAGCTGGAGCTGAAGATGGATTCTATCATTTATCTCTTTTTATGCTGTTCAGCTCCTATTGTACATATTATGTTTGTTTTCCGCTGTAGACATTTATGTATAGCTGAGCTGTATTTTTACTAAGTATGATCCTGTATACTGTGTAACTCTGATGATTACTTTTATCCAGTATATTCTATTGTTCATTATCTGGTGTATTTATTTATTTCTGTTCTGCTATTGTCTGTTTCTGTGTTATATTCCAAAGATAACCCTTGTCTCCGTCAGTACGGGAAATGGGGTCGTCTCAGGATATGGACTGCAGGGAGTGCACTCGTTTCTTTCTAGCTAGTGGTAGTGTCAGTGCTTTGACACGACCTGGTATTTTACTTATGTGGATGATGGATTTTGAGGCGCCTCGGATTTTTATAGGCCGATAGTGGTCATATTTTAGGTTCAAAGGAACCGGGAAGCGTGTGTTCAGGCATAATTAATCCACTACCCTTAGGTAGGGATCGGCCCTGAAGATCCAAGGGTTCACTGCGGGGGATCCTGAGGCATTTGCTAGAGTGTCTCGAATCGGAGAGGAGCTTGCCCCTAGTCTCGACTCATGATGGAAATCCAATTTCCAATACGACCTTGCGGTTTTGATTGTAGAACTAGTATGGCGACATAGTAGGATGGGGTACTATGCTGTCTATGATTAATACATTATGATTGAAATTGTTTTTGAAATATATATACCCATAGATATACACACTAATATTAAATCCGTTTTATTGTATCAAGCATTTTTTACCATTATAAGGTAAAACCCTATCCTTCGGTTTGCGTTGCATTGTGTGATGGGACTTGGGTCTTATAATGGTTTCATTTTTCTAAAAGCATTGCGTTGTTTAACGATTTACCTTATTTTATGCCCTGGCAATCCAATGGAGTAAACCCGTTCCGCGTTAGCGGCGTGGTCCTGTGATTAGCCTTATTATTAGATAAGTTAAGTTAAGATTTCTCATACCAGTCCCATGACTGACCTGTAGTTTGTTTCACTGGCAAACTCGGGTGCCCATATTTTCCACACGGGCAGTCGAGTAGCTTTTTGCAGATATATTTACAGGATCCTGGCTTACAGCTGAAGCGGTATTCGGAAAGCTCTGTATCCGTGTATTCCTTCCAGTTGTATATTTGTATTATTTTTCCGCTGCTATTTAAGTGTAATTTAAAACTCTGATATTATTGTATTTCTATTTCTGTAATAAGTATTCATACTCCGTTATATTCTTGTACTCTGATGTAATTTTTGTAATCAGCAATAAAATGTTCTTCAGTTTGTGTTCTAATGTGTGCTGTTCTCAAGGCAATCTAGCTTTCCTTTACTGGGAAGTTTGGGTCATTTCATCGGGCGAGGGGGGGTCGATGAAGGCAGCGCGTTTTCTTTTTGGGGATTTTTTTTATTTCGATTGGTTTGACTGAGGGAAGAGAGGGAGTGGTGAGGATATAATATAATATATATTAATTTAATTAATTTCTCTTCAAAAGGTAACTTTTTATTTCGAAGTCGAAATCAAGCTCACCGCCTGTCGTCCATAGCTAATTACCCCCATTTCGAACACAAGGGGATATGTATCGCAGGCTGATTCGATCATTTCGATCAGTTTTTGTCAAAATCAAAATATAACTCTATATATTGAATTTGAACTCACATTTCAATTTACCGGGGCCACATACTAACTAGAAAAATTCCCAAAAAATATTTCCTAGCTTCGTATTGACGATACGGCCCTAACAAATCTAGTTTCGTCAAATTCTTAGAACGTTTGAAAAATGGCCATTTTCCAGTCGATTAAAATCAACTGAAATTGGTCAAAACACGTTTTCCTTCGCCACGCTCACATATTGATTCGAAAAATTATGAAATTTGAAACCTAGCAATAATTTGACATCGCGGATCCAACAAAAGTGGTTTCGTCGAAATCCGAGGTCGTTTGTAAAATGGCTAGTTTCAATGGCCAGAATTCCATGGCGACTATTCTGAAATTTCAACTGGACATAGCTTTTTATCCCCGCTATGAAATTTCGATTTTTCGGATTCGTTGGAAAGATATTCTCAAATAGATTCTAATATTTTTGGTTTCACAAAAATCCGATTTATTTTGCACCTGGTACATTCATTTGAAATTAGAAATCGAATTATCGAACTACCGCGCCATTTTCAATTCCTTTTATAATTTAAAATAAATATTTATATTCTAACGACGATCTATATAATATATACGTTCGAATTCTATTCAAAATAAATTTCTCGTCGATATTATTTAAAATAATTCATTTTAAATAATCAAAATTCACTAAAATTGCCAAAATAAAATTTTTAAATTGGCCCAGATTTCCGGGTTATTACAATCTCCCCCACTTAAAACTTTTCATCCCCGAAAAGGAACGAAGCCGAAAGTTGTTTAACAAATCAACTCAACTTTCGTTATTTTCATTACGGCTTAAGTTCTTCAACTTTTCAGTTTCTAAGAACTTTTCAAATTTTTCAAAAATTTGACTAACACCCTAAATTTTTGAAAATTTTCGCCATAACCTCCCCTGCACCGGGAGCACCGGGAAAATCCCGAAATTGCCATACAGGCCCTCTGATCTCAAAAAGAAAAAGCGGCTAGCCAATCAGCTCATAAAATCATCATCACCCAAACAAAACAGTAAATTATGGTAAACATGTACCTATTTGTCGGGCAAACAATTTTATTCTTCTGCTCTAGCCTCTTTGCTATGACCTGTTCAATGTAAGTACATGTATATGCAAGCAAATGCGACCAAATTTCAATACAATTCACTTTTTGGTCAATTTGGCTAAAGGTTCATCATTTAATTAATCAAACTATAATCAAACAACACAATCAGCAATCAATTAGTGAATTATCATTTCAAATTCATAACTTTGATATATAGTCGGAAAAAAAATCACATTTTTGATGCCAATTCACAACAATAAGCCCTATCTAATTTTGGTTCTCACACCAGTAACTTGGAAATATATAGAAATCTCACTTTCGTCACTCGAATATAAATTCTGATGATACTCGAGTAATCATCAGAATCATCTCCGGGCGACTAGAGTGTGATTCTATATCTATCCAGTATATTAAAACTTCGAATACCCGTGGATCAGACGTATATGCAAAGTCTTTATATAGTAGACTGTCCAAATCAATACAAATAAATAATCAAATACCAATAATTGATTTAAATTTTCAAAACAAAATTTGTTTTCACTTTAAAGATATACTCTTCACACTCGTTCTAGGATACTACTGATCTCATCTCTAACGAGTCATTCTCGTTGGATATTACTAATCCAATCTCTGTCGAATTCTTTCGTATGGTTCTAAGGTGCCCTGTCCTCTGAGCTTTGTAAACCAAAGCTCTGATACCAGCTGAAAAGACCCGTAACTTCCCCTGTAAGGAAAGCCCAGATGATCTAGAGAACACGACAAAATAGAACGCAGACGGAAGAACATTTCATTGTTAATTACAACAATTCCATCAGAATACAAGAATATATAGAGTATGAATAAATATTACATAGAAAAATATCAGAGATTTAAATTACATACATAGCAGCGGAAAATAATACAATACACAACTAAAGGAGATATACGGATACAAAGCTTTCCGGATATCATTCCAGCTGTAAACCAGGATCCTGTGAATATAAATCTGCAAAACCAAAACTACTAGTTGTCCATGTCGAAAATAAGGGCACCCAGAGTTTAGGTTAAAACAATAAAATCCAGGTCAGTCATGGGACTGGTGTGAGAACTAAAACAGTTATTAATCTTTATTTTTAAAGTTCGGTAAATCAAGGGACCACGCCGTATAACACGGAACGGGTTTCCTCCCAAAAATACCAGTGCATAAAACAACAACGCAATGCTAAATAAAGAAAAATGCAACTGTTATAAGACCTAGGCCCCATCACACAATGCAACACAAACCGGAGGATAGGGTTTAACCTTATAACAACCAAAGAATGCTTGATACGCTAAATTTCATTTGATACTATTATAAGTGCATAGTGTATAAAACAACTTCAAATCATAAGTATCAATCATAGACGGCATAAGTGCCCCATACCACTATGCCGCCATACTAGGCTCTACAATCAAAACCGCAAAGTCACGTATTTGGAAATTGGATTTCCAACTATGAACCGAGGCCAGGGATCGTCCTCTACTGATTCGAGACAATCTAGCCTACCATGTCTTAGGAACAGCTGCAACTGCACCTTGGAGCCACAGGGTCGGTCCACCGATGTGGATTAAAATGCCTGAACACTACGTCACCCCGCCCTATGGGGCGTAAATGAGCAAACGAATGACTCTGTCGGTTCGAGAACGACCGATATATCTGAGGCGCCTCGCAACACTAACAACCACATAAGTCAAACTCGTCAGGGCATGTAAAACCACTGACGCCACTTCTAGCTAGAAAGAGACACATGCCCTCCCTGGATCCTTCTCCCATTTTTGGTTCACAGCCGGGGTGTGAGGCTTGCGAATCCACGCTACACAAAGCTATGCCACACAGGCCATGCTTTGATCATCACCACAAGACTTTGCTTTTCAACAAAAGCCTTGATCAATTGCCACTTAGGCATGCCACACAGGCAATTCACTCCGTGCGATTGATATCCATCAATATATAACCACTGAGCTCGTACGTCTTAGAGAAAGGAGTTAAGCAAGGGAATAAATTCTCCGCCGCCAAACAGATATATATTTAATAGAAATCAATCACACAGACTAAAATCCAATGTCAGACACACCGTCCATTTACAAGTTCGTTCTGGGTATGAACGAAACCGGAGGCACCTAGTACCCCACATATCCATCGATCTCCAAGTACGTCTGGACGATCACTAACTGATTCCCTCCTCTTGGTGGTACGGCCCAATCAAGATCATCAGTAATCACCCAAACAACGTGAAAACCTCCGGTCTTTGACCACCGTCTTCATCTTCGACACCACGTCGAGTCAGTTATTCAAAATGAGATAAACCCGGTCTTCCTGAATAACTCACGTATATAATAAACATGTGTTACACAAACACAACATACGACTCATTCCAATTCAGAATATTCTTTCATTCAAATATTCTTATACTTTAGGAAAGGTTCCCATTAATTTTATCAAAGATAAATTCTTTAAATTTATTCTCTAGTCTTCTTTGAATATCAATTTAAATTAGTTGAGATTAGCGAACTACACCGAAGTAATCATTTATTTTATTTCCCAATCCCTACCTATTCATCCCATGAAGTAAAAGTGGTAATACTTCATATCTAACACCACAGTGTTATCGGTATATTCAATTACCATTTCACGTTCAAATCTAATTAAAGATTTAACTATCGCCTAGAGCAAAACTGGTGATACTCCATTCTCGATCTTTTCAATCTAATTAAAGATTCATTAAAACTCCACTTAGTTTTAATCTTTAACTGGGTTAAAGAATCAGTGTCATTTTAAAACACGGTTCGCGATAAACCCAAAGTCACATTCCGTTAATTATCAGGTTAAAGAACAAGTGTTATTTAAAACACTGTTCACGATAAACCCAAAAATCAATACCGATTCAATTCCAATTAACTATTATTTAATTGGCACACTTCATTAAATCGAAATAAAAGATTTAATCTTTTTCTCAACTGAGCTTAAGAACAGTGTTAATGAAGACATCATTCACGACAAACCCAAATCACATTTGATATTAAAAACAAGGCTCTGAATAGAAAATATACCAGCTTATATTCAATATCAAACTCTACGGCCAACAAATATCATATTGGAAATAACGATATATATATATATATATATATATATATATATATCTTTCAAATTTCCATAACAATATCTGTATAATCACGAAATCCAACATTGAAATATTCCGAAGACAATTTCGATTCAAATCCATTCCAATGCAATTATTGGAAATTCTGGTTATTTTCAAAACCATTTCAAATCCAATTTATTTATTTTAAAAATAAATAAATTATTATTCTAGTTCAAAACTAGTTCATTTCGATAAAAATCTATTTTTATCTTTTCAAATATGGAGTTTTCGTCCCAATTCTTCACAAATCATTTCTTATGATTTTACACAAATTATTGATATTTTTAATAATTTTATCCAGGCCCGTACAGTCGATTTCCATCAACGGCTATCGAACTGCACTTACAACGACCTTTTCCAAATTTGATTTAGACATAATTCCAAATCCAACCGTTAGATCTCATATTTCTAATATTCGATACGAACCCAACGGTTCCGGTTTTAGGAGAATCCGACGGTCGGATCTCCCGTAATATCCGTTCGAAGTCAATGGTCGAAATTTGCGAACTACCGCGGTGCGGCGCATTCTATTCAGGCCATTATATTATATATATATATAATATATATAATATATACTTCGTCGATTTCCTTTTAAAACGTATTTTATAAATCGTTTTAAATTCGTTTTCAAAACGATTTCAACTTCCATCTCAAATTCAAATCAAAATTGAATTTTCCCTTACAAATTCGTTTTATATTAATTACAAATTGATTTCAATTCAAATCGATTTTCAGTTCAATTTCAATACGTTTTAAACTCAATTCAAAACGATTTCAATTCTATTTCAATCTAATTCGAATTTCAATTCTATTCAGTTTGATTCGAATTTCAATTCTATTCAGTTTAATTCGAATTTCAATTCTTTTCAATTTAATTCGAATTTCTATTCTTTTCAATTTAATTCGAATTTCTATTCTTTTCAATTTAATTCGAATTTCATTTCAAAATATTCGATTTTGAAATCACTTTTCAATATTTATTATAAAAACGAATATAATCGATATAAATATCATTCACGTCAAAATGGCGTCAATCTAATCAACACGGCTTCATATATTCTATTTCAAATATTCTATTTTAAATATTTCTTTTTCAAATATTTCTATTCAAATATTTCTTTTTCAAAACTGGAATGAGGCCCAATCAATTACCATATAATGTTAGTTATATGGATTTTCTACAACACATGTATAGAATAACAACGATTAATAATCAACCATCACCCAGAGTGCATTCTACACTGTATAAGCATCAAATATAAATATTCAACGCTTATAGCAGTCTGTCAATCAATCGATCGACATACAACTAAACAATCGGGATTAGTGTACGTCAAATATCATCCCAATACCCGTATGGGGTTTCAAACAATCAAACATGGATTTTATTTGTGCAGTTGGGCGATGTGTAAAATTTATCGTCCCAATCAATATCAATCAAATCAGTGTATATAAACAAATCTCCGAATTGTTTAAAAATATTTATTTTATATACACGTTAAAAATTCTATTTTTAACTATAAATATTTTCCACTATAAAATATTTTATTTCAACTAAATAGATATTTTATTTCATTTCACATCACATCACGCAATCAACTACACATCAAAATCGAACAAACAAGCATACAAGCCATCCATGGCCTGTGGACGACGGGTGTCGAGTGCTACTAAACACCGTCTGCATCCTAGTATATATTTCAACTAGAAAAATTAAATTAAAGGTAAGAAGTTCTCACCGAATAGCTAAATCCAATGCCACGACTCTTCTTATGTAGAAGTCATCGCTGTTCTCGCCTTTTGTCACTTTCGTTGCCCGCTTTCACTACATATATAAAAATCACATTTTTATACCGCTATTATATAGATAAAAATTCTATTTATACACCGCTACTATACAGATAAAAATATTCTATTTTTTTTACATCGATGTTCATATAATAAAGATTGTATTTTTATTATTTTTATAATATAGAAAATCATATCTTTCCTACTTCAAAGATGCAATCTTTTCGCTATTTCATTATAAAAATCATTCCTTTATCTCTTCTATGAATTAAAGATCGAATTTTTATTCTTTCTAAAATATAAAAATCATATTTTTAATATTTCTACTTTATAACAATAACATCTTTAAGCTTCTACAAATATAAAAATAACATCTTTAAGCTTCTCATACATTACAAAATATATGTTTCACTTATTTAAAAATAATATTTTTATCATATAAATATCTCCTTACTATTATATGTTTATAAAAACTGATTTAAACCCTTGTTTAAAACTGAAAGCATGAGATAGATAAAAATAAATAGGTATAAAAGGGCTTACAGTAGAATTCGAAGGCCGGGGGGGGGGGGGGGTGTTCACCGTCGCGCTGACGTGGCTGGGGAGGCGCTGGAGCGTCGCTCGACGTAAAGGGGGTCGCGACTGGGCGGCGTGGTCTTCAAGGGGAGCGGTGGGTTTTCGGGTGAAGTACAGGTCGGGAGAGAGAGGCGCGAGGGGGGGGGGGTCGATTCGATGAAGGGGGCGTTGGCAAGGGAGGAACGACGGTGGATGGTGGGGAGGCGGCGACGTCGATCGGGGGGGGGGGGAGGGGGCGATGAAGGCAGCGTTTTTTCTTTTTGGGTTTTTTTTATTTCGATTGGTTTGACTGAGGGAAGAGAGGGAGTGGTGAGGATATAATATAATATATATTAATTTATTTTAATTTCTCTTCAAAAAGTAACTTTTTATTTCGAAGTCGAAATCAAGCTCACCGCCTGTCGTCCATAGCTAATTAACCCCATTTCGAACACAATGGGATATGTATCGCAGGCTGATTCGATCGTTTCGATCAGTTTTCGTCAAAATCAAAATATAACTCTATATATTGAATTTGAACGCACATTTCAATTTACCGGGGCCACATACTAACTAGAAAAATTCCCGAAAAATATTTTCTAGCTTCGTATTGACGATACGGCCCTAACAAAACTAGTTTCATCAAATTCTGAGACCGTTTGAAAAATGGCCATTTTCCAGTCGATTAAAATCAACTGAAATTGGTCAAAACACGTTTTCCTTTGCCACGCTCACATATTGATTCGAAAAATTATGAAATTTGAAACTTAGCAATAATTTTACATTGCGGATCCAACTAAAGTGGTTTCGTCGAAATCCGAGGTCGTTTGCAAAATGGCTATTTTCAATGGCTAGAATTCCATAACGACTATTCTGAAATTTCAACTGGTCATAACTTTTTATCCCCGCTATGAAATTTCGATTTTTCGGATTCTTGGAAAGATATTCTCAAATAGATTCTAATATTTTTGGTTTCACAAAAATCAGGTTTATTTTGCACCCGGTACATTCATTTGAAATTTGAAATCGAATTATCGAACTACCGCGCCATTTTCAATTCCTTTTATAATTTAAAATAAATATTTATATTCTAATGACGATCTATATAATATATACGTTCGAATTCTATTCAAAATAAATTTCTCGTTGATATTATTTAAAATAATTCATTTTAAATAATCAAAATTTACTAAAATTGCCAAAATAAAAAATTTAAATTGGCCCAGATTTCTGGGTTATTACACATTCTGTATGTATCTACCACGTCCTCAGCTTCATTTCGTGAATGACGTGCTTCTCCATGAAAAATCTATTCATCATACGTTGGATCAATTCCGTAACACACCAAATGTGTCACAACATCTTTTGGAGGATGCTAAATAAGATTCCTACAATTACGACATGGAAAAATATATTTTTTGGATTACCCTCACTTTCTACATGCTTATTTACGAAATCTCGAGCATCCTATCTATATTCATCTATCATCCTACAAAAAAACAATAGATTACTGTAATCCGTGAATAGTTATAAATACATAAATATTAATCAAAATTTACAAAACTTGGGTAGATAGACCTATGTTTGGTCCATATCTTCTGCGGATCCAACTGGACAGACGTGCAAAAAAATAAAATAGTTGGAACCTAGGAGAATCTGACTAGAACAAAAAAATTACTATCTTTATGTCTTATTAGCAAAAAATGATATTTAATTATGACAAGCACAATATCACGTTACGGTCTTATAAATGTCTATGTTTATTATAGCTTGGCTACTTTGTTGATCAATCAACTAGTAAGTAGCAGTTTTGTAAGCCATATTTGGTTACTAAATATTTTAGTGTTGATATTAGCAGTAAATATCTAATCAAAAATTGAGAAGTTCCATTAGACTTTATTTACATGATAATAAGTATGTTGACAATTGCGCACTTTCAAATTTTTAAATATTAAATTTCTTTTTATATATTCTTATATATGATGATAACAAAGGATTAAAGCAAGTGATAAGGCAATATGATGGAACACTTAACTACAGTCGGTATCACTTAAACTATTCAACATAGTGGATGTAATATATAAACTAGTATCCTTTTGGATGTTGCATTATGTGATAGCTGATATATTCAACAATACCAAGCATGAAAAACAAAACTAAGTTTGTAATACAAGAAAAACCAATTTTAACCTTCAGGTGTTCAATAAAGGAACCTAAATGTGGAATTGATGAACATAAAAAAGCCCAATTCATGTTCTCGAACTAATATAGCATATACAAGAGCGTACAAGTATAAATTTAATTTTAAAGCCAAGAAGGTATTTCCAGCAAAGAATGCACCCTAGGAAGAGAAAAACGTGAACAGCCTATTACACTAGCCTCCAATTATAAGTGTTACCAATATACTTTGAGTAATATATAACCCACTACCAATAGTATAAACACTAATGTTAGCATTTGTCCCTGTGATAAATATCCATTATTTTCTTGAAATATGCCTACTATAAACTGATGGGGAAATCTAAGCATTTGCAACGTCCTTTTTAATGTCATCGCTTTGGTATGCTTGAATCACTCAAGTGTTTATCAATTACCGGTATGGTTAAAATGTTTGTTCATGAAGTTCAGTTATATGAACTTGTAATTTCGTTCACACCTTTTTATTGAGCTTGTAATTATACTGCTTACATGAGAGGACATGGTTAGTGCCATAACAGGCAAGTTACATACTCTTTATATTCCTGTCATTGGTTTTGTTTTTCAACACTTATTCCATTATTATCTATATAACTATTATTTCAATTTCAAAAGTATATCACAGACAACCCCTCACTGACCCAAAGAAAAAGAAAAAACCAAAAAAAAAGCCCAATAAGCACACATAAAAGCCAATTTCAAACAATGAGGCAATGCAACGATTATAAAACTACCAGTCGTAACAAAAATAAACAATTTGATTTAAATTTATTTTTCTTCCATCCAGTTGATTATAAAATTATCTAAAATCAACAAATATGACAATAATAATTTTTGCTAAATACATAGAATATAAAATATTAACTTACTAAAAAAATTAAACATATAGCTTTCATTTTACGAAAATAACGTATGGTTTTCAAATACAGACCTTTTCATTTTTCATTTTTCTTTTTTAATTCGATATTTATAATTTTTTGAAATACAAATGCAAACATGTGAACTTTCTTCTAAAAATCACCACTGGTCAACATGTGAACAATGAATGGCAAGAATTTAAAAAAATATTGAGTTGATTCTCAAAGCCAAAGACATAACGTTAAACTTATTGTCTAGATTTTCAGCAAGAAATTTTCCACTACAAAACAAAAAAAATAAAATAATTCGATCAAACAGCACTTCCATAATATCCCAACAACATACAATTCTGAAAAGCAACAAACGATCATGGAAGAAAAGAACATAAAAGAGATGCCAAATAAAAGTTAAAAACTAACAAATCATAGCAAATTAGAGTTTCAAATCGTAACAAATCACAACAAAAAATGGCTATAGAAAAAGTAATCTAATTTTACCTAGAAATGAACCGAGCATGAAAATAAATCGCTTCTGAACCAATGATGAAACTGACGACGATGAAACGAACAGTGATGAGGTTTCCAAGATTGCAAGTTAGATAGTTGGATAATGGTTATGGAAGGGGATATGTTTTTTAATCGTGAAAATCGTGTCTCTATTAGGGTATATTTTGGAGAACGGGAGCTCAGGGTTGGTATGAATTTAGGGAAAGCGCGGCCTAAATGTTTTTTGGAGCCTGATATTAATTTTTTAGGTTAGTGAACCAAGGATTGGTGACATAATTATGGCAACACCAAAATTTAGTGGTTATAGATGGATGTTATATACTTATATTATTACAACAGCATAAATACAGTTGTTAAAAATGTATTTATTATTGTTACATAGTATTTATTACAACTGTTGTTTTATGCAAATTGCAAATGAATAGTTGTAATATGATTATTTTGTTGTAATGTTTGGTAATTAATTTTTGATAAATAATAAATAGAACAGTTTTATTAGAAAGTTGTATAAACTTATTTTCAAGATCAATCTTCTTCTTCTTCACATCTATTCCTCGATCCATCTCATCTCTCGTATTCTACCAACCTCGACCTCCCTAGCTTTCGTATCTGTGGTACAATGGCCTGTCAGACGGATCTAAATCTTTAGATATTCTCATGATGATATGAAAGTTTAAGAACCTGCTCAATTATGCTTCACTATTATTGCCTATTGTATATGTTCTATTTTGTTTTATCCTTGCGCTCTGAGCTATACGACCGATTCCGCTTGTGTTTTTCTTCTTCGATGATCGTCCCATTTCGGCCTGGCACGTAATACAACGCACTTCATCATTGGCTTGTGCGGGAGGTATGACCCGCATTTTACGTATCAAAGGATCGTAAATATTTTTAGTTAATTCTCTAAGAGTCGGATCATTCTCATATTTTGATATGTTGTTTATGGAGATGCGAAACATGTCCATAATTTTTGTCAATTTTATTTGTGACCATTTTGCCTCTGTTAGTTTTGTACAGGCCATATCTTTTGATTGGGATCGAATCTGGTGTTGGGATCGATCTCATTGGAAAAAATGATGTTTTCAATTTCGTAGATTAGTCACAATAAATTTTTGGCTGAGCGGTTTGGGAGGAATCATTTTTTTAATGTTATACAATTTATGGACAGACTAATTAGTCATTAGTCGGCTGATTAGTGAGTCCCATTAAAGCTAGGGGTTGTTGGCTATAAATAGTGGGGTAGAGATAAGGCGAATGGTTTAGTTTCTTCATTTCCCTCATTTGGTTGAGCTCTTGATTGTCCTTGCTCAATCAAATACGTCTCCACTCCATTAGATTCATAGATCTACATAAGAAGATTGAAGATCAACATCAAGTAGAGTAGATCACATCAAAATAGTTGATCTGAAGACCATTCTTCGCTGTCCAAATTAGAGATTCATCGATTTCAAGCTATTTTGTGGATTTGGTGAGTGATAAGCATCTCTCACACAGATTCAATCGAGTTTATGGGTTTGTTTGATCATATTTTCATTGTTTTAAGTCGTTTTCACCTAAATCTAATCAAGGTAAATCTATCTTCATTTGAATCACCATAGGATCTAATCTAGCAAGACTAAAATGGTAAATACATATGTTAACCATGTATTTATACAAATTTAGATCTGTTTGTTGATTCAGTCAATTTTTTATGATGATTTGGTGTGTTTAAATGGTTGTATGATGATTATTTGTTGTGCAAATGTTGCTTGATAATTCCATAAAGTGTTAATGATTGAATTGTTGAAATTGGATGATTTGGATGAGTTATGTGCATTGATATTGTGGTTTGGAGACAAATCGCACGGCTTATTGTGCAAGATACGATGGATCGACCAAAACTGGAGATGGATCGCTGGATTATTTCCCAAGAAATGATGGGTCAACTCGGTTGCTTCGGTGGATAGGAAGAAATTGGATTGGGTCTTCATGTATGGAAGTTTTGTGGCTCATTAGCATGAATCAGCTCAAGTTTTACGATGGATTGATGGTAACTAGATATGGATTCGGTCGCGATCCATTGAATGGATCGGTTGGCTCATTGGCCAGGTTGGCTTACGAGGATGGATTGGGTTGCAATCCAGTGATGGATCGGTTTAGACATAAAGCGGATAGATCGGGCCATTTCATGTTTATGATGGATCAGTCTCTGGATGGATCGACAGGGGCGATCCAGTGATGGATTGGTGGACGACCCACCAAATATGTGACCAAATGAAGTTGATTTTTGGTTCAATGTTGAATGTAGATTCGATGTGAATTCAAGGTGGAATGTTCGAAGCGTCGTGAAGTGTTCATTGATCAATGAAATACAATAAAGAGGTGAGACGACTCAAAGATGTTGAGCACATGGATAATGGTTGTTCGGGAAGTCGCTTGAGCTTATGGATAGTCATCAAGATGGATGGCTAGAGATATTGAAGGCTGAGGGATTATCATTAGTCAGTGGTTCTAGTGGACTCAAAACTAGGGTATAATGGGAACGCCCAAAAGACTAGAAGATGTCAAGCCAAATACCCTAGGTATTGATAAAAGGCCTAGATACCAGTCACGACGACTTATGGATTTTTGCTAGAATCGGGGTTACCATTAACCCTTGACGGATGGTAAGTTGAGCCAGTAATACGATTAACAATGGTTTCCAGGCAAGGTTGGCAGTGATAGCCAAAGTCATGGATGATTTTTGTTTTGCTTGTATTGTCTTGTGTAGATTGTTCAACAAGGAGACATCTCTTGGGTGTTTGTCTAATGTTGGTTTAGGCTCTGAGACTTGTGCTTGGGGGATGTTGATCTCGATTAGGATGGTCTATGCTGGATAATTGATTGTTATGGATGTCTAGTTGTTTCTTCTCTAATCCTTTGGGAAAGGCTATCACTGCCAGTTGTGAAGGAGATGGGTTGGGGTTCTTCTTTGTTGATGTGTTGTTAGATTAGATTATTAATCTTCCTATTTCTTATGTACTCTATTAACGATGTTAGATAGTTGTTTATCACTCATTAAGATTATTGTCTGACTCAAGGTTTTATGTCACCCTCTTATTACCTTGGGTTGTTCATCCTGTTGTGGGTGGGCAGACTACATAGCAGGTAGCAGGTAATAGATCTTGATGAGGACGATGCTACAGAGTGACGACGAGCAGGAGGCTGACATATTATTTCCTACTAACTACTATTATTGTTTTTGCTGTATGGTTGATATTATTTTCTGAGTGACTTGTAGTGAGGCATTTTTTAAAGACTCTTATGATGTAATCTAGTGATGTATGGATATTCTCATGACGATATGAAAATTTTAGATTCTAATCAATTATGCTTCACTATTATTGCATGTTGTATATGTTCTATTATAATTTATCCTTGCGCTGTGAGTTATATGATAGGTTCCGCTTGTGTTTTTCTTCTTCAATGATCGTCCCGTATTGTCCTGACATGTAATACATCGCACTTCATCCTCGGTTTGTGTAGGAGGTACGAGGTGGTCATCACATTTGGTATCAGAGCTTTGGCTAAGCGGTTTTATCCAAAGTTTGTGGACGTAAAGGGCGTATGAGAGATGTATTTGTACTTTACTAATGGATGACTACTATATTATAATGTATAGTATAGTAGCGCTTGAACTCAATTGCAGTTATACTCATGTATGGACTAATCATTCTATTTTCATATTTAGAACGAGTCGTCGAACTTCGAGACATACTGCTAGGGAGGAGACTATTCCTAGAGGAGGAGATGGCTGTATACCAGATTACCCAGTTATGTTCAAGGCCATGGTGGCAGCGATCATGAGGAGGATACCTACTCTAGAGACAGATGCAGTAGATGTAGTGGTTCAGATGCAAGTTCCTAGGGTTATGGACTTCGCGAAGCTATGCAAGGATTTCGCTACTTTAAGAGGAAAGCTGTTCAATGGGACAGAGCTGACTATAGAGTCTCAAGGGTGGCTTGATACTTGCACTCGTATATTTGTAGACTTGGGCATTGATGATGTGACTAAGAGGAAGCTTGCATCGAGATAGCTACAGGGCAGGCTATGGATTGGTGAAATTTTGTATCTTTAGAGACTCCAGAAGATTAGATCACATAGGATCAGTACCAAGTCAAGTTCGAGACAAAGTTTGTATCTACCGTCCAAAAGTTTGTTATGTTCAAGAGATTTGTGGAGCTAAAGAAAAATGTTCAATCAGGTGTTTGAGTATATTTCTTATTTTGAAGCTTTGTCCAAGTGTGCTCATTCGTATATTGAGACTGCTTACCAGAAAAACGAGAAGTTCATAATGTGCTTGGACAAATATATTGGGAATTAGCTGGTTGATCACTTGGATGACACTTATGAGAAATCATGGATAAAGCTTTGAGGCACGAGAGTATGATTCCCAAGGAGTAGAGTGTTGTTGCGGCTAAAGGGGAACCTAAACCACAAATGGGTGGTAATAACAAAAGGAGGAAGTAGCAACAACAGAAATGAAAAGATAGTTAGAAGAAGAAGAAAAGTGAAGTGACTTGCTTCAACTGCCAATAGAATGGCCATTATTCCAAGGATTGCATGAATCTGAAGGTTAAGGGGAAGTGCTACAACCGTGGAAAGCGTGGACATAACAAGAAGGATTGTCCAGAACTAGCTAAGGGTAAGCAGATTGTGAAGGCGTATGCTTTGGAAGCTGTTCCATCTTCTTCGAGGGGTCCTATGGCGGAGGAGAAAGGGAAGAGTGTTGTTGTTCATAGTACTCTTTCTATTAGAGGTTTTTAAGTTCGAGTGTTTTTTGATACTGAAGCATCGCATTCTTTCATTTGCAATGAGCTTGTGTGCCGCTTAGGTCTAGAACCCGAGATTTGTGATAGACCTTTGGTTGTGACTAATCCAATAGGGGGTTCATCGAGCTTGTGCATGCTTTGTCATGGTCTAGTGTTGCCGATTCATGGTTATTCCTTTGTGTGTGATTTCTTTGTTTTAAACTTCGTTGAGTTTGGGTTCATTTTAGGTATGGAATGGATCAAGCGCTATACAGCAAAAGTGGATTACGAGAAGCTCGAGGTTACAGTCGGGAATGTGGATGGGCGAATGGTTATGATTTCATGTTGTTATGATTGCCTCGCATGTTGTTAAGTGGGAATGGCGGGTTGGAATTAATAGTCCCACATCATGGAATAAATTGAAGGAATTGTGTACAAATATGAGCTGGTAGGCACGTAACATCAGGGATTCCTTTTGTTATATGGGAGTTGTGTACCAGCTCATATGCATGCAAAGAAAGGGGGCTTTGTTCCGACCGTCGTTACATAACAATGGTATCTGAGCCGAAGGTTATAGACTGGGCCATGCGGGCAAGGCAGTTCTCTCAAAAGATACTCGTAGGATGCGAGTCAAGATGGAGACTGTTAGGATTGCCTCGCATGTTGTTAAGGGCGAATGGCGGGTTGGAATTAATAGTCCCACATCATGGAATAAATTGACGGAATTCTGTACATATATGAGCTGGTAGGCACGTAACATCAGGGATTCCTTTTGTTATATGGAAGTTGTGTGCCAGCTCATATGCGTGCAAGGAAGGGGCTTTATATTTGAAAAGGCCAAATCTTTATATTTGAAAAGGCGAAATCTTTACAATAGAAAAGGCGAAATCTTTATATGTAGAAATTAGCGTGATAAAAATATAATTTTTATTGTAGGAACGTCGGTGTAAAAATAGAATTTTTATCTATATAGTAACGATGTAAAAATAGAATTTTTATCTATATAGTAACGATGTAAAAATAGAATTTTTATTTATATAGTAACGATGTAAAAATAGAATTTTTATTTATATAGTAGCAATGTAAAAATGGGATTTTTACCCATATGGAGTGATTATAAAAATATGATTTTTATATACATAGCAACAATATAAAAATGTGATTTTTATATATGTAGTGGCTACGGTCAACGAAAGTGGCAAAGAGCGAGAATGGTGAAGATTCCCTACATTTGAAGTTTCGTGGAATTGGGATAGCTTTGGTGAGAACTTCTCACTCTAAAATTCCTTTTTCTAGTTATATATATATACTAGGATGCAGACGGTGCTTAGCAGCACCCGACACCCGTCATCCACAGACCACGGATGGCTTGTTTGTTTGATTGATGTGTTGTGAAAATTGTTTGTAATGTTGATGTGAAATCGATAATAAATTGTAGATAGTTGAAATGAATTAATTGTCGTTAAAAATATAATTTTTAACGTGAATGTGAATAAATAAATATTTATAAACAAATCGGCCGATTTGTTTATATACACTAATTTGACTGATATTGATTAGGATGATAAATTTTACACATCGCCCAACTACACAAATAAAAATAAGTGTTTGTTGATTTGAAACTCCACACGGGTGTTGGGATGATATTGGGCGTACACGAATCCCAATTATTTAATTGTATGTCGATCGATTGGTCGACAGACTTTGTAAGCGTTGATTATTTATATTTGATGCTTATGCAGTTGTGTGGTGCACTTTGGATGATGGTTGATTGTTTATTGTTGCTGTTATACACATGTGTTGTATGGAATCCATATAATTAACATTATATGGTGATTGATTGGGCCTCATTCCAATCGGGAAAATAATGAATATTATAAAAGGGAAATTCATGTGTTGAATATAAAAATAGTCATGTGTTGACGATGTTCATGTGTTGAGTAAAATATTTTAAATAATAAAATTTACATCTTCATCATATTTAAATTAGAAACTACTTCACGGTGGAGTCTGATTTAAAAATCAAACGATAGATACCATAATTTTACAAAATATTTTACATAACACAATAGTGATGTGTTGACAGTACTCATGTGTTGAGATTAGTCGTGTTGAAAAGAAATATAGATTCATGTGTTGAATAGAATAAATATTCATTTGTTGAATAGAATAACGAATTTATTGAAATATATGAAGCCATGTGGATTAGAATTGCGCTATTTTGACGTGAACAATATTTATATCGATTATATTCGCTTTTATAATGAATATAGAAAAGAAGTGATTTCAAAATATAACGTTTTGAAAATATTTTCATTGATATAGTAATGATAGGAAATATTCAATTTTGATTTGATTGAAATGGTTTTGAAAATGAATTTAAAACGATTTATAAAATACGTTTTAAAAAGGAAATCGACGAAATATATATAATATTATATATATATATATATATAATGGCCTGAATAGAACGCGCCGCACCGCGGCAGTTCGTGAATTTCGACCATTGACTTCGAATTGATGTTGTGGGAGATCCGACCGTCGGATTCTCCTAAAACCGGAACCGTTGGGTTCGTATCGAAAAGATCTTTCCAATGAATATTAGAAATTTGAAATCTAATGGTTGGATTTGGAATTATGTCCAAAATCAATTTCAGAAAAGGTCGCTGTAAGTGCAGTTCGATGGCCGTTGATGGAAATCGACTGTACTGGCCTAGATAAAATTATTAAAAATATTAATAATTTGTGTAAAATCATCATATGTCAATTGGAAAGAACTGGGATGAAAAATTCCACATTTCAAAGGAGAAAAAAAAATATTTTTGTCGAAATGAACTAGTTTTGAACTAGAATTAAAATCAATTTATTTTTGAAATAAATAAATTGAATTTGAAAGTGATTTTAAAAATAATCAATATTCCCAATACGTGAATTGCACTGGAGTTGAATCGAAATTATCTTCGGAATATTTCGATGATTTCGTGACTATACAGATATTGTTATGGGAATTTGAAAGATATATTTTATATCGTTATTTCCAATACGATATTTGTTGGTTCCAGAATTTGATATCAAATATAAGCCGATATATTTTCTATTCAGAGCCTTGTATTTAATATCTAATATGATTTGGGTTTATCGTGAATCGTGTTTTAGATGACATTGGTTCTTTAACCCAGTTAAAGGCAAAATATTGATTTTTGAGAAGATTAAAGCTAAGTGGAGTTTTAATGAATCTTTAATTAGATTGAAATGTAAATTGATAATTTAAATTATCAAATCTGAAAGGTGATCGAGAATGGAGTACCGCCAGTTTTGCTCCAAAGCGATAGTTAAATCTTTAATTAGATTTGAACGTGAAATGGTAATTAAATTAACCGATAACACCGTGGTGTTAGATATGGAGTATTACCAGTTTTTCTGCATGGGATATATAGGTTGGGATTGGGAAATAAAATAAATAATTACTCGGTGTGGTTTGTTAATCCCGACTAGTTTGAGATGATATCCAAAGGAAGATTAAAGAATAAATTTAGAAGAATTTATCTTGGATAAAATTAATGGGAACCTTTCCCTAAGAATGTGATTTTGTGAATAAAAGAATATTCTGAATTGGAATGAGGCATTTGTTGTGTTTGTGTAACATTTGTTTATCATATACGTGGGTTATTCAGAAAGGCCGGGTTTATACGCATTCTGAATAACCGATTCGACGAGATGTCGAAGATGAAGACGGCGGTTGAAGACCGGAAGTCTTCACATCGTTTGGGTGATTACTGATGATCTCGATTGGGCTGTACACCCAAGATGAGGGAAACAGTTGGTGATCGTCTAGACGTACTTGGAGATGGATGAATATGCGAGGAAAGTGCCTCCGGTTTCGTTTATACCCAGGACGAACTTGTAAATGGACTGTGTGTCTGACATTGGATTCTATTCTGTGTTGATTGATCTCTATTAAATATATATCTGTTTGGCGGTAGAGAATTTATTCTCTTGCTTAACGCCCTTCTCTGAGACGTACGAGCTCAGAGGTTGTATATCGATGGACATCAGTCGCATGGAGTGAATTGCCAGTGTGGTACGCGTAAGTGGCAATTGATCAAGGCTTCTGTTGAAAAGCAAAGTCTTGTGGTTGATGATCAAAGCACGACCTATGTGGCGTAGCTTTGTGTATAACGTGAATTCGCGAGCCTCACACCTCGGTATGAGTCAAAAACGGGATAGTGACTTCAGGGAGAGCACGACGTTTCTTTCTAGCTAGGGTGGTGTCAGTGACCTTCCAGCCCTGACATTTATATACTTTTCACCTGTGTGGTTGTTGGATACGAGGCGCCTCGGATATAGGTCTGTAAGGACCGGGAAACGTGTGTTCAGGAATAATTAATCCTCAAAAGTAAGAGAGGACCGGCCCTGAAGATCCAAGGATCATAGTGGGGTCCTGGGACATTTGCTAGAGTGTCTCGAACGCGGGGAGGAGCTTGCCCCTTGCCTCGACTCATGACGGAAATCCAATTTCCAATACGTGATATTGCGGTTTTAATTGTAGAACTAGTACGACGACATGATAGGTGGTACCCATGCCGCCTAGGATTGATATTTATGATTTGAATTGTTTTGACACTATACATTGATAATAGTATCAAATGATTTGTTTTAAACGTACGAAGCATGTTTGGCTATTATAAGGGAAAACCCTACCCACCGGCTTGCGTTGCATTGTGTGATGGGACCTGGGTCTTATAATAGCATCATTTTTCCAAAAAGCATTGCGCTGTTTTGTTATATGCACTAGTATTCTTGGGAGGAAACCCGTTCCGTGTTATACGGCGTGGTCCCTTGAATTACTCTCTTTTAAAGTAAAGTTTTAAATAACTGTTTTAGTTCTCACACCAGTCACATGAATGACCTGGAGTTTATTGTTTTAACCTAAACTCTGGGTGCCCCTATTTTCCACATGGGCAGCTAGTAGTTTTGGTTTTGCAGATTTATATTCACAGGGTCCTGATTTACAGTTGGAACGATGCTCGGAAAGCTCTGTATCCGTGTATCACTTTCAGTTGTGTTTTGTATATTTTTCCGCTGCTATGTAATTTATTGTAATCTCTAGTATTCATCGAATGTAATTTATTCATTTATACTCTGCATATTCTTGTATTCTGATGGAATTTTTGTAATAAAAATGAAATGTTCTTCTGTTTGCGCTCTATTTTGTCTTGTCCTCAACGCTATCCGTGCTTTCCTTCACGGGGAAGTTCGGGTCGTGTCATCCATTCTCCGATAATCTCCCCCTTTTTGATGATGACAACCTTAGTTTATAAAATAACATACCTGTATTCATACCTGTATATACCTGTTGATGATGATGATCCTTCTAGTACTCCCCTTGTCTACATGAATCCTATAAACTATATTTATATTTTGTAATTTCTCCCCCTTTGTCATTATCAAAAAGAAATTCTAAAACTACTCCCTCTAAGTCCTATAATATAACTAATTCCTATACTAAAGTAAAATACTCCTCCTGAATCCTAAATATATCTATACCTTATAAAATACTCCCCCTAAATTTATGCCTATATAATAGCCTAATTCTATATATAACTTTCCGTAAATTTATAACCCTCCCTTGATCTATAATTCTCTATAAATTTCTATAACTTCCCTTAAATCTATGAATACACTAGTCTAATAAACTTAATAGAAGGATAATAGACTAAGCAAACCAATCAGTTTAAACAAGCAAATCAATCATAATAAGCAAACAAACAAAACAAGCAAACAAACAATCAATTTCAAATAAACAAGCAATTCAAACAATCTAAATAATTAAATCAATCAAAGTATTCTAGAACCTTCATGTAATCCTTAGAAACTCTAAAACTCCCCCTTAATTTAATACAAGACTAAACCTATCCTAAAATCTAATTCCCTTAAAATTATAATAAGATCTTAACCTAGACTTAGAACTAACACTGATAAGATATCCTTAAAATTATGATACAAGTAAAGCAATTCAAACCAATTAATCAATCAGTTTAAGTTTTATTATCACAAAACATTAATTCAAACATGAAACCAAACATTTCTTATAACTTCTACTGATCCTAAAACCTATAAATCTCCTATCAGCTATTAATGCATAAGTATATTTCTAACAAACCTGTCAACCACTAGTGAAATTTAATCATGTCAAGTAAGTGAATCAAGTTATTTAAGTCAAACAAATCAAACAAACCAAATAAGTTAATTGATTCAAAAGCTAGTCAATTCAGTCAATTCAACCAAGCTAAACAAGTCAATCAAATTAATCAAGGAAAAGTAAATATGTTGTGTATTTGATTAATAATCCTAGATAAAAACTTTATATACTGTAACAACCCGGAAAATACGAGCCAATTTAAAAATTTTAAATTGGTTATTTTAAAGAAATTAGAGCAATTGAAATAGAATATTTCAATAAAATAATGAGTTAGAAATGGTGCGGTAGTTTGAAAATTAGAATTCAAACTTTAACTGACCGTACCAGGTGCAAAACGAAATGGATTTTAGTGAAACCAAATATATTTAAATCTGTTTATGAATATCTTTCTAACGAATCTAAAAAATCAAAGTTTCATAGCGGGAATCAAAAGTTATGGCCAAATGAATTTTCAGAAAGCTCGCTATAGAGAATATATTGCCCTTGAAAATAGACATTTTGCAAAGGACCTTAGAATTCGACGAAACCACTTTTGTTGGATCCGGGATGTCAAATTATGACTAGGTTTCAAATTCCATAATTTTTGAAGTTAATATGTGAGCGTGGCGAAGGAAAATGTGTTTGGTCAATTTCTATTAAATTGGGTCAATCAGAAAATGGCCGTTTTTCAAACGGTCTCAGAATTCGACGAAATCAATTTTGTTGGGACCGTATCGTCAAAACATAGCCAGATTTATTTTTCTGGAATTTTTTAGATCAGTTTGTGGCCCTAGCAAATTGAAATGTACGTTCAATTCAAATATTGAATGTTTTATACTTTAATTTGAAGAATAACTGACTGAAACAGTCGAATGGGCCTACGAAACATATCCCATTGTGTTCAGAATGGGGGTATTTAGCTAGGGGTCACAGTCGTTGGGTTTGAATTGGTGTTCGTTTATGAAAACCCTAATTTTCGATTTAATATAAATATTGACCAATCATAAAAATCCATTCTTTAATTAAAAATATAATAAAATTCAGAAAACCCCTCGACACCCCTGTAACCGACGACGATTAGCGCTCCCCCTTTCCCATCCATTTTCCGGCCAATCCATCAAGAATTTGACCATGCCCCAGTTCAACTTTTTGTAGGTCTCATTGCCCTCTTCAGTTCCATATATAGTTTGCCCTGTATCGTCTCCCCTACCTCGAGTTTCACGCCCACGAACACCGGGTCTTTAAATCGCCACCGCCGCCCCTAGGAGCCACTGAAGTGGACCCCCTTCCTGGCGCACGTGTGCCTCCCCTATCACTATGACGTGGCACCCTCCGATCCTCGAACCGTTACACCGTTTGATCGCAAAATCAAAACCTAGTTTTGAACCTTTTGCTGAGAGGTACGGGTTTAATTATTTAAACTGATTTTTACACTTTTAAGTGTTGCAAACTTCTAAAAATCATATTTTTTTTGCTATGTGGTCGAAATTCAATGAAACAAGAGATGCCGAGACCGTGTCGACACTCTCCACATTCTAGAAGTGTCCGTGGATTTTTCTGAGCCCGCTACTATTTTTAGCGAAGCAACAAACAAATGTGAGATTTCTAAACTGAAATGTGAATGGAAATGCGTTGTATAAGTTATATAAGCGAAATATAAATTATATACACATTGTATACCTCATGTACATGGTTGTATAAGTTATATGAGCGATGTATAAATTGTACATGCATTGTATAAATCATATATTTGTTGAAATGGAAGTGAAATATACTTATATATTTATATATACACACTCCCCTCGTCCACAAACCATGGACGATAATTATTGATTTTGAATTGGCATGAAAAATTTGGTGAATAATGCGAATGGTTGATAGAATTGCTTGTGGTTGATATTGTTTGATTGTGGTTGAAATATACCCGTTTGTGGCTGAAAAGTACCCGTTTGTGGTTGAAACAAAACTAGAATAGGTTGTGGAAAAGAAAAATATACTCACCTGCATGCGAACTAGATGTATGAAATCCCTATTGTCAAAAACCGCGAGGTTTTAAGGCAGAGCGAGGAGCCGTACTCGAGACGGTGCTGGTTTTAAATACCCTGTCGTTATGCTGCTGAAATTTTCAATAATATTCATGTGTTAGAATTATTTCATGTGTTGAAACTATATTCATGTGTTGAAACTATATTCATGTGTTGAAACTATATTCATGTGTTGAAATCATATTTGTGTATTGAATAGAAATTCATGTGTTGAATAAAAATTCATGTGTTGAATAGAAATTCATGTGTTGAATAGAAATTCATGTGATGAATAAAATTCTTTGAAAAACAAAAATAACATTTTATCACATATATATAGAATATATAAAATATTCATGTTTTAAATAAATTGTTTTAACACTAAAAATCACATTTTTATTATATATATAAACTATAGAAAATATTCATGTGTTGAATGAAGGACTAGAATGATAAAAATCATATTTTTATCGTATGTGTGAAGTCAAAAACATTTGTGTGTTGAATATATGGAATGAACAATAAAATCTACATTTTTATTGTGAATATGAAGTGCTAAAAATGTTCATGTGTTGAATAAATATTTTTGATGATAAAAATATCATTTTTATCATGTATATGACTCGCCAAAAATACACAAGTGTTTGAAATAAATATTTGTTTGCTATGAAATATTATTTTTAGCATGTATGTGAACTAAATAAAATAGTCATGTGTTGAAATATATTTTTGTTTGCTAGAAATATTGTAACACCCCACCTCCGCTAGGGTCACTCACAAAGGGAATGCACTAGTTTTGGAGGAGCATTATCAAGGTAAACAAATACAGAAATATTACAAGACAGAACATAAATAAAATAGCGGAAGAATCAAAAGATAAATTTCAATACTTTCAAAATAGTCAAAGCCTTTTTTTCATTCAAAGTACCAAATAGCCAAGTCATTATTTTCCATTACAACAAATTCTGTCTTGCATAAATAAAGAAGCATAAACTTAAAACATCAAAAGTAGCTTAATTCCCCAAAGGTAAAAGAAAATGCAGCCATAGCATAGCCCTAGATCAAACCGTACATTTGCTGAATCAAAAGCAAGCGAAATCCAAGCTAAGTGCTAGAGTTTCCTCCCTGAGAACCTAGGGGGGAAATGGAAGAAAAGGAGGCGAAAGAAAACGGATCAGTCATAAAGAATGGTAAGTCCAAGTGACTTTCAGCATAAAAACAGATAAAGGTAACATGACATGTATAAACTGAAAGTAAACATAAGGATGCTGTCAAGATGGGCAAGATAGACTAAGATAACATGATAAATCACGTATAAATCAAGTATAGCATCACTTATTCAAGGTTCGTTGCATCGACTGTACTAGTATTCCAACCCATGTCAAATGTTAACCACAAAGTGATCCCTTGGCCCAATATCATGAAATGACCCATTACTGGGTCCAGCAGAATGATCCACTAATCGATCGGCTCCCTACAAGTTCTAGCTCGTCATGTGTCTGTGTCATACGGCCCTATCACGAAAGTAGTCACCTGTGCTAAGTCCACCATAGGGTGTATCAAGCCCTAGGGTGCCAAACACTGACACGAATCAAGCATGCACAGATAAACCTACTGATGCCAAATGCCTGTTTTTCAACTCCGGACCACATGCACGACTATAGCCCGCCTGAACCTACACTGGCGCACCTACACAGCCGTCGTTCTGGTCGCTTACAATCAGCCCAGTAATCGTGCCCTACCCTGCCTAGTTCCAGGGTACCATGATACATCTCGTGGGTTACTGCTGAAATGGACTGCGTAACTAGGGTTTTCGTCCAATAGGTTAAGTATTGTCATTTAAATTCGTGACTTAACCCCTATCAGTCTAGCATGTCAAGTTGGTTAAGTGTTGTCTTTCATGTTCATGACTTAACCCTATCATGTGGCATTAATTCATTAATGCACCCCAACCTCTCACATTAGACATGTTGTTGTGGTCATTGGATATGCCGGGCGGTTCCGGGCAGATTTACACCACAACTCAGTCTAACCTCGGGTTTCAAGCGCAATATGACCAACTACTCACATTGGATCCTACTGTTTGCAGTCACTGGATTTGTCGGGCGGTTCCGGGCATATTTACACTGCAAACTCAACCCAACCTCAGTTGGCCAATTTCTAGTTTATTCTAGTGTCATGTCCATGTTCAAGTTTTCATGTCAAGTTCGTGTCAAGTTTTCAAGGCAAGTTTCATGTCAAGCTTCCTATAATTACCAATTTTTCCCAACTTTACCCCGTCTAAATATTAGGATAATAATCTTAGACTAATTTTTCGTCCGCATGGTTTTTGGCATATAAAATTAGGCTAAAAACTTAGCCTAATTTAATGTACACAAAATTGGCATAAAGAAATTTATTAACATAAGCATGACATAGGCGTAAACTTGGCATCATCGGCATAGCCAATATGAACATCATAGGTGTGAACTTGCAAAATAGTCAACATGAATATCATAGGTGTGATCTTGCAGCGTAGACTGAACCAACATACATATATGTGAATTTGCAACATAGACTAAATCAACTTACATATATGTGAACTTGCAAAATCAATCACGAACATATGAATAAGTATGAACTTGAAATATGACATAGGTCTAACATATACACATAAACATGTAGATCTAACATTTGGTCACATATGTGATATGATTTCACAACCTAAAACTTGCATAACATGATAAACTGCACAAATAACGGGTTATACTCCAAGTTCATATACATATGAATAGACTTATTCATTAATTCCCGATTCAACATGATAATAAAATATAACCACAGGCATAGATCAATATCATTCAATTCCACATATAACATATAAACATTATTCTATTATTAATCTATTTTCAAGACATGACATAACTGAATAAATTGATTAAAACATCGCGGGCATATAGATCCGATAACATTATGAACATGAAAAGGTTTGAATAATAATCTAGGTTCAAGAACATTAATAGATCTAACTTAAATAGAAAAATCCCAAAACCAAGAATAAAGAAAATAGGTCTGAATAGAAAGTCAAGCTTAGATCCATACTAGGCCATAACCTTATGGTCATGAATCATAGGTGATTAGTCACAATTGTTCTTGTCATAGTCATAGGCAATAGTCTTATGTTTACAGTCATAGGCAGTCTTATGTTCACCGTCATAGTCATAGGCATAGTCTTATGTTTACCGTCATAGTCATAGGCATAGTCTTATGTTCACCGTCATAGTCATAGGCATAGTCTTGTATTCACCGTCATAATCTTAGGCCATTAACAATAGTTTCAACGTCATAGGCAATATTCCAAAAAGTCAAGATCCAAGAAGAAAACAAGAATAGATATGAATCCTACATAAATCACTTCCAATTTATACCATGCTCATATTAGATTTATAGTTTTTATCTAAAAGTAACTGGAACTTATAGATCGTGGCCTAAGAAATTTAGAAGCAGAAGTCAAGTCTAGAAATTGGTCGTTGAATTGTTGAATCGCTGAATCTTGCTTTGATTGTAGAAGCAAATCCCCAATTCCTAGTCGTAGTCTTCAAGAAATAATCTTCGCGTTTTATTTTTAACTTTATTTTATTTAGTGGAAGAAGAGGAAGCCATGATCATCAAGAGTTTGAGCAGCATAAGGTTAGAGAAGAATGGTGTAAAGAGAATGAGGCTAGGAGGCTGATTATATAGGTTTTCAAACTAATTAGAGCCGTCGATGAAGCTAGAAGAAATCAAGGCCATCCATCTCAAGAAAAGCCAATCGGAAAATGACAAGTCAACCCTAGTGACACACCAGAGCTCAGAAATTCGACCAGAACCCGACCAGGCCATCCAAGGCCTGACCAAGCAGGTTTCTGCTCGGCCTGGGCGCACCTGCCAAGTGCGCCAATGCAAAATTGCATGGGCGCACTTCCCAAGTGCGCCAGTGCAATTTTGTTCTGGCGCACTTCCCAAGTGCTCCAGTGCATTCTGGCCTGTTTCTGGTTTTTCTGCCTAGCTTCGTTCGTCCATATCTTCTTCGTACGATATCCGTTTTACACAAACTTGGACTCTATTTCAAGTAGAATTCCGAGATGAACGCAATGGCATAACTCGTTTCCCTTGATTCCTATTTTAAAAATTAATTATGCCTTGATTTCTGGTTTTAACACGTTATTAAAATTCAGGTTGTTACATTCTTCCCTCCTTGAAGGATTTCGTCCCCGAAATCTTCAGGTTAAGAAGAACGCATCCTGTCATCCAATCAACCATCTACTCAACCATCATCGACAAGCAACCATTGTCCTTAAAAGATTTCTATTGCTATATGAACATATGCAGAAAGTGTGTGTATATGTTCCTTATCTAATGCAAATGATCAGGTCTGATTGATCATCCTAATGCAAAATATGTTTAGTGTCATGAATCCAACATGTATGCAAATAGTCCTAGTCACATAAACACTATATGTGTGCACAAACATCCATCCATATGCAACATCCACATGATAACACATTCAATTTCATCCATAAACAAGTATAAACACTCATGCATATGCAATATGAAAATGTGTCTGAGCCGATCTAGTGCTTAATGTGTGTTATGCAACCACGAGCAACCACTTGCGACCACTTGCAACCATTTGCAAACATCAACCATAACATGTTTCAATTACATGTTTACATCCAAAAGGGTTCTACCTAAGGTTCTCAAGATAGGATTGAGAAGATAAGCAGGATAAAACGAAGCATCTAGGAGAAGAAGTTAAAGATATAACCCCAGAAGGTCCTACTTGCGGGGTTTGCCCTTGCTTCTTAGGGAAGTTCTTGCTGATATGTCCAAGCTTACCACATTGAAAGCACGCACCTATCTTCTTCTTCCTTCTTTTACAATCCTTGATAACATGCCCAACTATACCACAGAAGTTGCACTTCCTCTTATCACGTGACTTATTATTATTGTTGTCGTTGTTCTCGCCTCCCTTCTGGAAGTCTTTCTTCTCGTTCTGAGACTCATACGCCTTAACTTATTACTCATACCTTTCCTATGTAACATGTTAACAAGCCTCAGGAAACTATCTCCATCGTACGGAAAACCCTCTACGAAGCTAGAAAGAAGATTAGCCGTAGGTAAAAACTATTGTGACTACAGATGGAGAAAAGAAAGGAAAAGAGATTCAAATGAGGAAACAAAGGATAGTGCTAATGGCTTTTGGGGAATAGCCTTTAAATAAAACAAGACTTTTCTTGAAAAATTCTTCTTTGTAAATGGTTTTGAAAATAATTTTAGAAGGTTTTAAAAACTTTTGCCTAGTCTGGTAACCTTCTGCTCTGATACCAAATGTAACACCCCACCTCCGCTAGGGTCACTCACAAAGGGAATGCACTAGTTTTGGAGGAGCGTTATCGAGGTAAACAAATACAGAAATATTACAAGACAGAACACAAATAAAACACCGGAAGAATCAAAAGATAAATTTCATTACTTTCAAAATAGTCAAAGCCTTTATTCATTCAAAGTACCAAATAGCCAAAGTCATTATTTTCCATTACAACAAATTCTGTCTTGCATAAACAAAGAAGCATAAACTTAAAACATCAAAAGTTGCTTAATTCCCCAAAGGTAGCAGAAAATGAAGCGATAGCATAGCCCAAGATCAAACCGTACATGATCTGAATCAAAAGCAAGCGAAATCCAAGCTAAGTGCTAGAGTTTTCTCCCTGAGAACCTGGGGGGGGGGGGGGGAACGGAAGAAAAAGAGGCGAAAGAAAATGGGTCAGTCATAAAGACTGGTAAGTCCAAGTGACTTTCAGCATAAAAACAGATAAAGGTAACATGACATGTATAAATTGAAAGTAAACATAAGGATGTTGTCAAGATGGACAAGATAGACTAAGATAACATGATAAATCAAGTATAGCATCACTTATTCAAGGTTCGTTGCATCGACTGTACTAGTATTCCAACCCATGTCAAATGTTAACCACAAAGTGATCCCTTGGCCCAATATCATGAAATGACCCATTACTGGGTCCAGCAGAATGATCCACTAATCGATCGGCTCCATACAAGTTCTAGCTCGTCATGTGTCTGTGTCATACGGCCCTATCACGAATGTAGTCACCTATGCTAGGTCCACCATAGGGTGTATCAAGCCCTAGGGTGCCAACCACCGACACGAATCAAGCATGCACAGATAAACCTACTGATGTCCAATGCCTGCTTTTTCAACTCCGGACCACGTGCACGACCATAGCCCGCCTGAATATACACTGGTGCACCAACACAGCCGTCATTCTGGTCGCTTACAATCAGCCCAGTAATCGTGCCCCACCCTGCCTAGTTCCAGGGTACCATGATACGTCTAGTGGGTTACTGCTGAAATGGACCGCATAAATAGGGTTTTCGTCCAATAAGTTAAGTGTTGTCATCTAAATTTGTGACTTAACCCCTATCAGTCTAGCATGTCAAGTTGGTTAAGTGTTTTTTTTCATGTTCATGACTTAACCCTATCATGTGGCATTAATTCATTAATGCACCCCAACCTCTCACATTAGACCTGTTGTTGTGGTCACTGGATTTGCCGGGCGGTTCCGGGAAGATATACACCACAACTCAGTCTAACCTCAGGTTTCAAGCGCGACATGACCAACTACTCACATTGGATCCTATTGTTTGTAGTCACTGGATTTGCCGGGCGGTTCCGGGAAGATTTACACTGCAAACTCAACCCAACCTCGAGTTGGCCATTTTCAAGTTCATTTTAGTGTCATGTCCATGTTCAAGTTTTCATGTCAAGTTCGTGTCAAGTTTTCAAGGCAAGTTTCATATCAAGCTTTCTATAATTACCAATTTTTCCCAACGTTACCCCGTCTAAATACTAGGCTAACAATCTTAGCCTAATTTTTCATCTGCATGGTTTTTGGCATATAATATTAGGCTAAAAACTTAGCCTAATTTAACGTACACAAAATTGGCATAAAGCAATTTATTAACATAAGCATGACATAGGCGTAAACTTGGCGTCATCGGCATAGTCAATATGAACATCATAGGTGTGAACTTGCAAAATAATCAACATGAATATCATAGGTGTGATCTTGCAGCGTAGACTGAACCAACATACATATATGTGAATTTGCAACATAGACTAAATCAACTTACATATATGTGAACTTGCAAAATCAATCACGAACATATGAATAAGTATGAACGTGAAATATGACATAGGTCTAACATATACACATAAACATGTAGATCTAACATTTGGTCACATATGTGATATGATTTCACAGCCTAAAATTTGCATAACATGATAAACTACACAACTAGTCATAATGGGTTATACTCCAAGTTCATATACGTATGAATAGACTTATTCATTAATTCCCGATTCAACATGATAATAAAATAGAACAACATGCATAGATCAATATCATTCAATTCCACATATAACATATAAACATTATTCTATTATCAATCTATTTTTAAGACATGACATAACTGAATAAATTGATTAAAACATCGCGGGCATATAGATCTGATAACATTATGAACAATAAAATGTTTGAATAATAATCTAGGTTCAAGAACATTAATAGATCTAACTTAAATAGAAAAATCCCAAAATCAAGAATAAAGAAAATAGGTCTGAATAGAAAGTCAAGCTTAGATCCATATTAGGCAATAACCTTATGGTCATGAATCATAGGTTATTAGTCACAATTGTCCTTGCCATAGTCATAGGCAATAGTCTTATGTTTACAGTCGTAGGCAATCTTATGTTCACCGTCATAGTCATAAGCATAGTCTTATGTTTACCATCATAGTCATAGGCATAGTCTTATGTTCACCGTCATAGTCATAGGCATAGTCTTATATTCGCCGTCATAATCTTAGGCCATTAACAATAGTTTCAACGTCATAGGAAATATTCCCAATAGTCAAGATCCAAGAAGAAAACAAGAATAGATATGAATCCAACATAAATCACTTCCAATTTATACCATGCTCATATTAGATTTATAGGTTTTATCTAAAAGTAACTGGAACTTACAGATCGTGGTCTAAGAAATTTAGATGTAGAAGTCAAGTCTAAAAATTGGTCATTGAATTGTTGAATCGCTGAATCTTGCTTTGATTGTAGAAGAAAATCCCCAATTACTAGCTGTAGTCTTCAAGAAATGATCTTCGCGTTTTATTTTTAATTTAATTTAATTTAGAGGAAGAAGAAGAAGCCAAGATCATCAAGAATTTGAGCAGCATAAGGTTAGAGAAGAATGGTGTAAAGAGAATGAGGCTAGGAGGCTGTTTATATAGGGTTTCAAACTAATTAGAGCCGTCGATGAAGCTAGAAGAAATCAAGGCTATCAATCTCAAGAAAAGCCAATCGGAAAATGACAAGTCAACCCTAGTGACACACCAGAGCTCAGAAATTCGACCAAAACCCGGCCAGGCCAGCCAGGGCCTGACCAAGCAGGTTTCTGCTCGGCCTGGACGCACCTGCCAAGTGCGCCAATGCAAAATTGCATGGGCGGACTTCCCAAGTGCGCCAGTGCAATTTTGTTCCGGCGCACTTCCCAAGTGCGCCAGTGCATTCTGGCCCTTTTCTGGTTTTTCTGCCTAACTTTGTTCGTCCATATCTTCTTCGTACGATATCCTTTTACACAAACTCGGACTCTATTTCAAGCAGAATTCCGAGACGAACGCAATGGCATAACCCATTTCCCTTGATTCCTATTTTAAATATTAATTCTGCCTTGATTTCTGGTTTTAACACGTTATTAAAATTCAGGTTGTTACAAATATTATTTTTAGCTTAGTTTAGCACATATATATATATATATAAATGTGTTGAACAGGGAAATGGATTAACTGTTGAGTAAAGAATTTATTTGCGTGCCCAACGAATAGGTAAACCTTAACGAGTTGGATGTGCAATTTTATTATTATATCAACTCCTGTGAATGCCATTGAATGCGGAGTGCTGGTTGTTCTGTGTGTAATAATAAACGTCGCCATAGGATAGTACCAATTAATTTTAAACTACACTACATGGCATACTTCTTGAATATAGGCATACTTCATCATATACCACATAAGCATTTGGAGCTTTTGTGACGAGGTTGAAAATTTACCATACGAGCGAGAGGCTTGTACGGCGGTGTAACACCCCACGTCCATTAATGTCACTCACAAAGGTTATAAGTGAATATAGAACAGAAAAATTACAACAAGGCAGATAATAGGTAGTACTTGGAAATCTAAAACTTCATTTTATTGCAGTGGAAACATGTTTATTACATCACAAAACCATTAATCAGAGTCAAGTACATTATCCATCTTCATAAAACAAAATACATAATCCCATTACACAAATAGCCATTAAAGAAGATAACAAGCTGGACTTTACTTCAAGGGTCCAAGCTTTCCAAAGAGATGAAGCAATCCAATCAAGCTCCACTAGAGCTGGGTCCAACCTGAGGACCTAGAGGGGAAAAATGATAGAAATGGAGGGGGTCAGACATAAAGTCTGGCGAGTATGATAATTCTAACAATACTATTATCAAAATAACTAGACTAAGGCATAAGCTGGAAGACAAGTAAATGTCTATGAACTATTAGGAAGATAAAGATAGCGTTTAAGATAACGTTGAAGATAACGGTAAAGGCATACCTAATTACTAACGAACAATTACTATACTGCACCGCACATTACTACACTGCACCGCACCAGTCACCCTAAAGGTTGATCCCACTTGCTTCACACAGAAACAATATAAATAGCCTTATGTACCCCTAGCTGACTACATAGGTGTCGTCTGCCCCTATCTCCACTAGGTGTACCCCACTACCCACTTGCGATCGGCTCCCTACTCGTAGATACCCGAGCTGGCCCCACAGTGGGGTGTATCACTCCTCTAAAGTGGAAACCCGATACATCTTGAGAATGCACGGCTTATACCTACACGATGCAACAACGTCTTACCTACCAGCCCGGGTCCACACATGCATATGAAACCCGTTGGACTTGCGTTGCCACCGCTCCCCGTTTTGGCCTCTTATAGTCAAACCCAGTATGCGTGTCCCGTCCTCGACTTGGGTCGAGCCCACAAAGATACGTTTGGGATACTGGTTGAAATGGGCCCCCACAAGCTACCCACCTAAGCTTGTCATTAATATATCCCACTTAACCCTCTTAGTCATGTTCATTTACATGTGTGTTTGGTTAAGTCTTACTAATCGTATTTCACATGCCACTAAGGGCACCCACTAAATTCCTCATGCCACCAAAGGCACCTACTCAACCCCCATGTCCCACTTTACATGTTTTATCTGCTTAAGTATTTCTTAATTCATTCAGGCCATAACCTCGTAAAAACCTCTCACATTAGACTGGCATTTATGGCAGCTGGATTTGCCGGGTGGGTCTGGGCAGTCTTACACCATAAAAGAGTCTAACCTCGTGTCTTTACAACTGTTATGCTTTAGTTTAGGCCTAGGACCTCTCACATTGGGCTGACATTTGTGACCACTGGATTTGTCGGGCGGTTCCAGGCAGGTTTACGTCAAAACGAGTCCAACCTCGTGTCCTAAGCATTGATTGACAACTTTCAATCTTTTACCCCAGTTTTAAAAATTCCCTATCCAAATTATTAATTAAGTCCACTTTTATTGATATCCATAATTGACTCAATTATGGTCATCCACTCGTGGAATGCAAAATCATATCAATTGCACCCCAACATCTTATTATTAAATCCTTAATATTACCCCTACCCCACGTTTATACGTTCGCTTATTCAATGCATAATATAGGCTAGACTTGAATAGTCTAACACATAGCACAAGGACAAATTACCACAACATATAGACAATAAAAATGAATCTAATCATAATAGGGGTGAAACTTGCATAAACTACACATGTTAAGGATCAAAAGGTGTCAACTTGTTAAATGTTACAATTTACATGATATGATCATAGCCCAAATCTATACATAAACTTGCATATGGGGTTTTTAGGCAACATAATGATGGTGTGAACTAGCATAGGATATCACATATGTCATAGCATAATTCTAGATGTCATAATAGATGTCATGGCATATGTTCATAACTTTTCTAATCAATCTAACTTGCATATGTAACTTGTCATGTAGATCAACATAGCCCAAACATGATGATTTAATTAATATGAACTAACTAGCATAGATGGCTTTCTAACATGTATGATTCATCGCAACTTAGCGTAGAAACTTTCAACATACATAACATCATCATAGCATGATTTACAACATATAGGATATCATCACCACATAGCATAGAATTAATAACATACATGATAACATATACGACAATTCACATCATCTACTCATAATCCATTCATGACTTAACCTAATTAAAATGATAATAATCTTTTTAAGACTATCATACTAACAATTAGAGAAGAAAAGAGAGTTTTGCTTTGCTTTAGGGTTGAGAGAATTAGAATTGAATTAGCTTTTCTTCCTTCTTAGTTGGCGGCGGCTCCATTGATTTCCATGGCGACGGTATGACGGTAACTATTCTATTTTTCTTATGAATTAGGGTGAGAGACTACCTAGGTATTTATAGAGTTAGGATTTATTTTAGACCGTTAGATCAGTTCGGAATTAATCCCAGCCAACCAGATTAGGTCAGAAACCCTAACGGGTCATTACTCAGTCAAAAACAGGCTCAGAAAAAACTGCTCGGGGGGGGGGGGGGGGGTCGAATGCCAGGTCGACTCTATAGTCGACCAGGTAGGCATGTCGACCCCTAGGTTGACTCTATAGTCGACTTGGTAGGAAGGTCGACTGCCCAGTCGACCCTAGGGTTGACCTGGGCCTGGCGGGAATTTTCCCGCCTAGCCTGTTTTGACTCCGAATTTTTGAATTTTAAATTTCTGAAATCTGTTTTGAAATTTCTGAAACTTCCGATGGCCATAACTTCTTCATACAAAGTCCAATTCACACAAACTCGGACTCTATTTCGACCAGAATTCCGAGACGAACACCATGGCGCAACCCGTTTCCCACAATTCTCACGTCTGAGATTAGTTATTCTTTAATTTGTGAATATTAATATTAACAGAATTACGGGGTGTTACATTCTCCCCTCCTTAAAGGATTTCGTCCCCGAAATCTTCAAGTCAAGAAGAATGTATATCCTAACATCCAAACAACCATCTACTCAACCATAAAACACAGGCATCCATTGTCCTTATAGACTTCTAATGCTTTCATGTTTAAATGCACAGTGTGTGTATATGTCCCTATCTAATGCAAAATCAGGCGGTCCACTGATTCAGTTGACCTCCTTTAATGCAAACCATGATAGTGCCATGCGTCCATTATGTATGCAAAAGTTCCCTAATGCTACATATTATTTCTACATGCGTGCACAACCATTCACCAAAATGCAGTATTCATATGATAGTACAACCATTATACATCCATTTTACTAAATACAGCCATTTATATGCAATATGCAGTATGAAGTGACTGAGCCGATCTAGTGCCTATTAGTGTGTGTATATGCATCCACGAGCAACCACTAGCAAACACTTGCATCCACTTTGCATCCATCATACATAACATGTCTCAAACACATGTTTCAACCATAGGATGATCCTAACTAAAGGTCAAAGATACTAGCGAGAGGATACGCTAAAGATAAGATAAGTACAAGATAAGCGATAAAGGAGAAATTAAAGGACATACCCTCAAAAAGAAAAGGGTATCGTGAACGCATCTTCTCTTCTGTCTCCCAAGTAGCGTTGCTCTCGTCATCTCCCCATTGCACTTTGACTAGTCTGACCTCTCGATTTCTCAGCTTCTTAATCTCCAACCCAAGAATGCGCATTGGAGCTCGTCGAATCGTCGCGTCACGCTCGATCTCCACCTCTCTAAGCAAGCTCGGCTCTACCACTTCTGCGGTCTCGTGCAAGTACTTCCTCAAATGTGACACATGGAATACGTCATGTACACCACTAAGTCTCTCTGGCAACTCCACTCTATACGCCATCTGTCCAATATTCTCCTTAATAAGAAACGGTACTACGAACCTTGGTGCTAAATTCCCAACGGACCCAAAGCGAACTATGTTTCGTAATGGAGACACTTTGACAAAGACCATGTCCCCAACTTCAAATTCAAGATCTGTCCTTCTCTTATCCGCATATGATTTCTGCCTATCTTGCGCTGCTTTCATCCTCCTTCGAATCAAGTCGACCTTCTCCGAAGTCTCCCTAATCATATCGGATCCAAGTAAGATCTTATCGGTAGATTCCCACCAACATGTAGGCGAACGACACGGCCGTCCATAAAGAGCTTCGAATGGTGCCATGCCAATGCAAGATTGAAAGCTGTTATTATATGTGAACTCCACTAACGGAAGATGCTCTTCCCATGTACCCCCAAAGTCTAGGATACATAGCCTCAAAAGATCCTCTAGAATGCGACTCACCCTCTCGGTCTGGCCATCCGTCTGAGGATGATATGCGGTGCTCAAACATAACTGAGTCCCTACCGCCTCTTGTAAGCTTCTCCAAAATTCGCTAGTGAAAATAGGATCGCGGTCGCTCACTATGCTAGAAGGAACACCGTGCAAATGAACTATTTCTCGGACGTATACAGAAGCTAACCATGGAGCAGTCCTCTTACTCTTCACGGGAATGAAATGGGCGCTCTTAGTAAGTCTATCTACTATAACCCAAATCCCCATATTACCCTTTCGCGATCTCGGTAATCCGTCAATAAAGTCCATCGAGACGCTTTCCCACATCCATAGTGGAACCTCCAATCTGTGAAGTAACCCACCGGCTTTCTTTTGCTCCGCTTTTACTTGTTGGCACACCAAGCATCTAGCGACATACTCGGCCACTTCCCTCTTCATACTGGCCCAAAAGAAAACTCGCTTCATGTCTTTGTACATCTTGTTCCCTTCGGGATGAATGGTCATCTTCGAACGATGTGCATCATCAAGAATAGTCTTCCTTAGGTCATCGTCTTTTGGTACACAAAGTCTACCATCCCTACGTAACCAACCCTTATCATCTAGGGTATACCTACGGAGATGGCTTGATGACTCCCCTCCTTTGAGCTTTTCTACTAACTCAACCAACTGCGGGTCGTCTCGCTGTGCCTCGCCAATCCGTCCCAAAAGCGTAGGTCTGACCTCCAAGGACGCTAGCAAACCGGGTATGAAGTCAACGGAAGGTCTAAAATCAAACATAGAGATGAACTCTAAACTTCGCCGCTCAACAAACAAAGGACTTAACGATAATCTTTTTCTAATTAAGGCGTCCTCCACCACGTTACCCTTGCCAGGGGTATATGCTATCTCAAAGTCATAGGACGCCAAGAACTCCATCCACCTTTGCTGCCTTAAGTTCAAGTCCTTCTGAGAGAATAAGTATTTTAGCGATTTGTGGTCAGTGAATAATTCGAATTTCTAACCAAGAAGATAATGATGCCAAGACTTAAGCGCGAAAACAATAGCAGCCAACTCTAGGTCATGCGTGGGGTAATTCTTCTCAGGCGCTCTCAACTGCCTTCCACCATAGGCTATTACCCTACCCTCTTGCATTAAGACTGCGCCTAGTCCTAACCCACAAGCGTCAGTATATACGGTAAATGGCTTATTCCCGTCTGGCAGCACTAAGACTGGGGCTGAGGTCAAAGCTCTCTTCAAACGTTGGAACGCATCATCACAATCTATGTCCCATGTGAAAACTAGGTTCTTCTTCGTCAAGCGTGTTAATGGAGCTGATATCTTTGCGAAGTCTTTGATAAACTTCCTATAGTAGCCAGCCAACCCCAAGAAACTTCTCACTTCAGTAGCATTTTTAGGGACCTTCCAATCTTGGATGGCCACCACCTTCGCGGGATCCACGGCTATCCCTTCTTTGGAAACCACATGCCCTAAGAACCGTACTTCCTTCCTCCAGAAGTGACACTTAGAAAATTTAGCCTTAAGGCTATGCGCTCGAAGAGTCTCCAACACTTCCCTAAGATGTAGGGCATGCTCTTCCTCATCCTTAGAAAAGATCAAGATGCCATCTACAAAGACTACCACGAATTTGTTAAGGTACTCCCTAAACTTCCTACTCATCAAATCAACAAAGTATGCGGGGCGTTTGTCAAACCGAAGGGCATCGCTAGCCATTCATAGAAACCGTCTGGAGTCCTAAAGGCAATCTTGTCAATGCTATCCTCAGCCACTCTCAACTGATGGAAACCAGTGGCTAAGTCCAACAGCGAAAACACTGAGGTGCCAACTAACTGGTCGAAGAGATCATCAATCCTCGGCAGCCGGCGTCTGTTCATCTTAGTAAGCTTATTAAGTTCTCTATAGTCCACACAAAGTCTAAGGGACCCATCCGCCTTCGTGGCAAATACTACTGGGGCACCCCACTCCGATATACTTCGTCTTATGAACCCCTTCTCAAGCAACTCCTTCACTTGCTTATCGAGTTCCCTCCTTTCACGTGGAGCCATGTGGCGTACTGGAAAAAATACTGGTTTCGCATTATCCACAAGATATATTCGAAAATCTGTCTCCCGCTTCGGAGGCAAGCCCTTCACCTCCTCAAACACATCCGAATACTCTCGGACCACTCTAACCGATCGTAGATTTTCCTCAGACGCGTCAAGCGATTCTAGATAATTTAGCATAACAAAATTGATGGGATTACAAAAGATTTCGAGAGTGTTACCAAGGCGAGTCATGAGCCTAACTACTCTCCTTTCACAATCAAGAACGGCCCCATTTCTGGATAGCCAATCCATTCCTAAAATTATCCCATAGCCCGTGAAGCCCAACACATAAGCATCACATCTAAACTCAACGCTAAGTATAGAAATTTTCAAATCCAAACACATCATGGACAAATGAGCTGAGCCCCCAATTGGTTTCGAAACAACTAAGGGATCCTCTACTAAACTGGTGTTTAAGTGCAATGATTCAACTAATGATATAGAGATAAACGAATGTGATGCGCCCGAATCGAATAAGGTACGGACAAGATGATCAAACATAAAAACTAAGCTTTCAACAGAAATGGCTCTACCTCATTCTTGTAGCGGTGGGACCGCGAGAGCCTAAACTTGTCCCCTTGCCTGCCCTGGTGCTATAAGAGCCTGCACCTGTCCTCCTGAGGTAGCCCCTGCCCTCTGCCCCTTCCTTGGGCAGTCCTTCACTAAATGTCCCGCATCGCCACAATGAAAACAGCCATTCTTCTTTTTATTTCGGCAGTCCTTGCTGAGATGGACTGGGGTCCCATAGTTAAAACATTTCTTTTTTCCCTTGCCATTATTGTCTTTACCACCCTTCTTGTTTTGCTGTTGTGGTCTCTTCTGATCCCCTTTCTTCTCGGGTGCCTTATCAGCTTTAGCGCTTTTCTCCTCGTGCATGAGCGCCATTTCTACTAGCTTCTCAAAGGTGGCCCTCATAGGGATGTGGGTCATGGCCAACCCTTGCAACGGTTCATTCAAACCATTCACGAACCTTAGAGCCTTCTTCTCCGGCGTGTTTACTAAGTCTAAACCAAACCTTGCTAACTGATTAAATTTGTTGACATACTCTTTCACTGTTGAGCTTCCTTGCTTCAATGTCAAGAACCTTTCCATATATAGATTTTCTTCCGCCTTAGAGAGAAACTTCGCCTCGAACCTACGTCTAAAATCCGCCCAAGAGTCAACAGGACGCTCCCCATTAGTGACCTCCCACCAAAACGAGGCCTCTCCCTTCATTAGCCAAGCTGCTAATCTAACTCTCCTCCCTTCTTCCACTTCAAAGATTTCTAGCAATTCTTCCACCTCCTTAAGCCAATCTCTAGCTTCCACAAACGTTTCTGACCCTTGTAAGGGTTTTCAACACATAGCTTTAAATTCCTTGCACGTCTTTGCAAAAGTATCTACGCGAGGAGGAGGAGGAGGAGGAATGGGTGCAACTGGTGGTGGAGGAACATTGGCCGGACCTGCGGCGGCCCTAGCCTCTAACAGTCTCCTATACCATCCTGGTATCGTTACACCGTCAGGGAGGTTAAGATCTTCAGCCAGGCTGAAACGAAAATGGAAAGATTCAAAATGGAGAATTCGAAAGATAAAGATATATGGCTATTGGGGATTATGTTTTTCATAAAAACTTCCTCTTTAAATTTCTCATTAAAACATGTTTTTGAAAACATTTCTTCAAAAAAAATAACTATTTTTCTAAAGTATTTTTATCTGTTCTGGTAACCTTAAGCTCTGATACCACGTGTAACACCCCACGTCCATTAATGTCACTCACAAAGGGAATGCATTAATGAAGCGACCCGAACTTCCCCGGTCTCCGAAGAGATGAGAAAGAACGAATTACTGTGAGGACAAGACAAAACAGAACACAGACGGAAGAACATTTCATTGTTATTACAACAATTCCATCAGATACAAGAATATACAGAGTATAAATGAATAAATTACATTCGATAAATATCAGAGATTACAATAAATTACATAGCAGCGGAATATAATATAAAATACAACTGAAAGTGATACACGGATACAGAGCTTTCCGAGCATCGTTCCAGCTGTTAATCAGGACCCTGTGAATATAAATCTGCAAAACCAAAACTACTAGCTGCCCGTGCGGAAAATAGGGGCACCCAGAGTTTAGGTTAAAACAATAAACTCCAGGTCAGTCATGTGACTGGTGTGAGAACTAAAACAGTTATTAATATTGGTTTTAAAGTTAGGTAAATCAAGAGACCACGCCGTATAACACGGAACGGGTTTCCTCCCAAGAATACCAGTGCATAGAACAAACAGCGCAATGCTAAATAAAGAAAAATGAAGCTGTTATAAGACCCAGGTCCCATCACACAATGCAACGCAAGCCGGAGGATAGGGTTTTCCCTTATAACAGCCAAAGCATGCTTGATACGTTTAAAACACATTATTTGATACTATTATAAGTGTATAGTGTCAAAACAATTTCAATCATAAGTATCAATCATAGGCGGCATGGGTACCATCTATCATGTCGCCATACTAGTTCTACAATTAAAACCGCAATACACGTATTGGAAATTGGATTCCGTCATGAGCCGAGGCAAGGGGCAAGCTCCTCTCTGATTCGAGACACTCTAGCAAATGTCCCAGGACCCCACTATGATCCTTGGATCTTCAGGGTCGGTCCTCTCTTACTTTTGAGGATTAATTATTCCTGAACACACGTTTCCCGGTCCTTACAGACCTATATCCGAGGCGCCTCGTATCCAACAACCACACAGGTGAAAAGTATATAAATGTCAGGGCTGGTAGGTCACTGACACCACCCTAGCTAGAAAGAAACGTCGTGCTCTCCCTGCAGTCACTATCCCGTTTTTGACTCATACCGAGGTGTGAGGCTCGCGAATTCACGTTATACACAAAGCTACGCCACACAGACCGTGCTTTGATCATCAACCACAAGACTTTGCTTTTCAACAGAAGCCTTGATCAATTGCCACTTACGCATGCCACACAGGCGATTCACTCCATGCGTTTGATATCCATCAATATATAACCCCTGAGCTCGTACGTCTCAGAGAAGGGAGTTAAGCAAGAGAATAAATTCTCCGCCGCCAAACAGATATATATTTAATAGAGATCAATCACACGGACTAAAATCCAATGTCAGACACACAGTCCATTTACAAGTCCGTTCTGGGTCTGAACGAAACCGGAGGCACTTTCCTCGCATATCCATCCATCTCCAGGTACGTCTGGACGATCACCAACTGATTCCCTCATCCTGGGTGTACAACCCAATCAAGATCATCAGTAATCACCCAAACGATGTGAAGACTTCCGGTCTTCAACCACCATCTTCGTCTTCGACATCTCGTCGAATCGATTATTCAGAATGGGTATAAACCCGGCCTTTCTGAATAACCCACGTATATAATAAACGAATGTTACACAAACACAACAAACGCCTCATCCCAATTCAGAATATTCTTTTATTCACAATATCACATTCTTAGGGAAATGTTTCCATTAATTTTATCCAAGATAAATTCTTCTAAATTTATCCTACAATCATCCTTTGGATATCATTTCAAACTAGTCGGGATTAACGTACCACACCGAAGTAATTATTTATTTTATTTCCCAATCCCAACCTATATCCCATGGAGAAAAACTGGTGATACTCCATTCCTAACACCACGGTGTTATCGGTAAAATTAATTACCATTTCACGTTCAAATCTAATTAAAGATTTAACTATCGCTTTGGAGCAAAACTGGTGGTACTCCATTCTCGATCACCTTTCAGATTTGATAATTTAAATTATCAATTTACATTTTTAATCTAATTAAAGATTCATTAAAACCCACTTAGCTCTAATCTTTTCAAAAATCAATATCCTGCCTTTAACTGGGTTAAAGAACCAATGTCATCAAAAACACGATTCACGACAAACCAAAATCACATTTGATATTAAATACAAGGCTCTGAATAGAAAATATATCGGCTTATATTCAATATCAAATTCTGAAACCAACAAATATCGTATTGGAAATAACGATATAAAATATCTTTCAAATTCCCATAACAATATCTGTATAGTCACGAAATCCAACATCGAAATATCCCGAAGATAATTTCGATTCAACTCCAGTCCAATTCACGTATTGGAAATTATCGATTATTTTCAAAATCACTTTCAAATTCAATTTATTTATTTCAAAAATAAATTGATTTCAATTCTAGTTCAAAACTAGTTCATTTCGATAAAAATCTATTTTTATCTTTTCAAATGTGGAACTTTCCAGCCCAAATCTTTCCAATTCACATATTATAATTTTACACAAATTATAGATATTTTTAATAATTTTATCAAGGCCCGTACGGTCGATTTCCATCAACGGCCATCGAACTGCACTTACAGCGACCTTTTTCGAATTTGATTTGGACATAATTCCAAATCCAACCGTTAGATTTCAAATTTCTAATATTCATTGGAAACTCTTTTCGATACGAACCCAACGGTTCCGGTTTTAGGAGGATCCGACGGTCGGATCTCCCGCAATGTCCGTTTGAAATAAATGGTCGAAATTCCCGAACTACCGCGGCGCGGCGCGTTCTATTCAGGCCATTATATATATATAATATATATATTATATATATTTCGTCGATTTCCTTTTAAAACGAATTTTATAAATCGTTTTAACTTCGTTTCAAAAACCATTTCAACTCTATTTCCATTGAAAGCCAAAATTGAATTCTTCTTTATAAATTCGTTTTAAAATTCATTTCTATTCAATTCAAATTTTAATTCAATTTGAATTCATTTCAATTCACTTTCAATTCAATTTGAATTCGTTTTCAATTCATTTCGAAATCGTTTTCAATTCAATTCATCTCGAAATCGTTTTCAATTCAATTCATTTCGAAATCGTTTTCAATTCAATTCATTTCGAAATCGTTTTCAATTCAATTCATTTCGAAAACGTTTTCAATTCGATATAAATATCGTTCACGTCGAAATAACGCATCTCTAATCAACACGGCTTTATATTTTTCAAAACTCCTTTATTCTATCCAACAAATGAATATTTATCCCATTCAACACATGAATCTATATTTCTTTCAACATACGACTAATCTCAACACATGAGTACTGTCAACACCTCACTATTTTTGTTATGTAAAATATTTTATAAAACTATGGTATCTATCGTTTGATTTTAATTAGACTCCACCGTAAAGTAGATTCTAATCGTAATTAAGATAAAGATGTAATTTATTTTATTTAAAATATTCTACTCAACACATGAATAGTTTCAACACATGATCATCGTCAACACATGACTATTTTTATATTCAACACATGAATTTTCTTTTATAATATTCATTGTTTTCCCGATTGGAATGAGGCCCAATCAATCACCATATAACGTTAATTATATGGATTCCATACAACACATGTATTTAATAGCATTAATAAACAATCAACCATCAACCAAAGTGCACTACACTGTATAAGCATCAAATATAGATATCTGACGCTTATAACAGCCTGTCAATCAACCGATCGACATATTTAATCAATCAGGATGAGTGAACATCAAATTTCATCCCAACACCCGTGTGGGGTTTCAAACAATCAAACAAATATTTTATTCGTGCAGTTGGGCGATGTGTAAAATTTATCGACCCAATCAATATCAGTCAAATCAGTGTATATAAACAAATCGGCCGATTTGTTTATAAATATTTATTTATTCACATTCACGTTAAAAATTACATTTTTAACGACAAAAATATTTATTTCAACACTTGAATTTCTATTCATTTCATTTACACAATAAAAATGATATTTTTATTTTTCTAACATATTTTAGAAAAATTTCGGCGGCATAACGGCACGATACTAGAAACGGGACGAGGCCTAGCCTTATCCCCGGTCTAGTGAAGGCCCACGCCATTCACACATCAATCAAATCACTTTCATTTCACCAAACAATTTCCATTCAATCAAATATTCTAACTAACCATTCAACCAAACAATTTAACAAACAAGCCATCCATGGTCTGTGGATGACGGGTGTCGGGTGCTACTAAGCACCGTCTGCATCCTAGTATATATATATAACTAGAAAAAGAATTTTGAGTGAGAAGTTCTCACCGAAAGCTATCCAATACCACGACACTCCTATTGTAGAGATCTTCGTCGCTCTCGCCTTTTCTTCCATCTCCGTTGCCCGTAGTCACTACATATATAAAAATCACACAATTTTATATTTTGATTGTCTTTAAAATAAAAATCACATTTTTATTTGTTCACTTTCAATTTAAAAATCATATTTTCATACTCACTTCATATATTTAAAAATCGAATTTTTACTATGCTATTCAATATATAAAAATCATATTTTTACTTCGAAGTTCAATATATAAAAATCACATTTTTACTTCGAAGTTCAATATATAAAAATCACATTTTTACTTTCACGCTATATGGATAAAAATGCTATTTTTACACCGCTACTATATAGATAAAAATTCCATTTCAAAAATAAAGTTTTCGCCTTTATAAAAATAAAGTTTTCGCCTTTATAAAAATAAAGTTTTCGCCTTTATAAAAATAAAGTTTTCGCCTTTATAAAAATCATCACTTTACTTCAACGTATATAAAATAAAAATCAGATTTTTATTTCGCTACATATACAAAGATGATATTTTTATATTCTCTATCCTATAAAGATTATATTTTTAATATTTTAAAAATATAAAAATCATATTTTTAATATTGCTATATAGTAAAGATTATATTTTTAATACTTTAAAAATATAAAAATCATATTTTTAATATTGCTATATAGTAAAGATTATATTTTTAATACTTTAAAAATATAAAAATCATATTTTTATCACTTTAAAAATATAAAGATCATACCTTTTTCCAAATAAAAATCCTATCTTTTCACCTTTTGAAGTTTAAATCTTTTCACTTTAAAATCTAAAAATAAAAATCAGTTTTAAAAATAAATAAAAAATCAGTTTTAAAAATAAATAAAAACAGTTTTAAAATAAATAAAAACAGTTTTAAAAATAAAAATAAAAAAAAAATCAGAAAAAGTAAATAAAAAAAAATAGCAGGGAACTTACAGGGGGGGGGCTTCTCCGTTCGTCAGTGAGGGGGGGGGGCTCGTGGCGGAGGCGCCGGAGGTGGATCGGCGGTGGCGGCTGGCCATCCAAGTGGCGGCTTCTCTGGTGATGGGCGACGGTTTAAATCGAAGGGGCGCTCGCGTGGAGAAGAGAGAGGAGAGAGAGGGGAGCAGCGGGGTTTGGCGATGGTGGACGGAGGCGGTGGGGCGATGGTGGAGGGAGGAGCGGCGGGTTTCTCGATCCGCTCCCTCTTCTATATTTTTTTTTTGTTTTGATTTCTGAAATAAATTAGGGGGGGCCAGAACGTATAGGGGAAAGAGGAGATAGAAATTTTTTTATTAATTTAATTAATTAATTATTTTTTTCAATTCAAAAAGTCAACTTTTTCAATCGACCTCTAAAAGAGGTCCACCGCCTGTCGCCCGTAGCGTTTCACCCCCATTCCGAACACAATGGGATATGTATCGTAAGCTGATTCGACTGTATGAACCAGTTCCTGTTAAATTTACACTTAAATCACTATATTGAATTTAAACGCGCATTTCAAATTACCGGGGTCGCATACTAACTAGAAAAATTCTAGAAAAATATTTTCTAGCTTCGTATTGACGATACGGTCCTAACAAAAGTGGTTTCGTCGAAATCCGAGGTCGTTTGCAAAATGTCCATTTTTAAGGGCCTGAATTCCATAGCGACTATTCAGAATTTTCAACTGGACATATCTTTTGATTCCCGCTATGAAAATTTGATTATTCGGATTCGATAGAAAGATATTATCAATTAGATCCTAATGTTTCTGGTTTCACTAAAATCCAGATTGTTTTGCTCCCGGTACATTCAATTGAAGTTTGAAATCGAATTATCAAACTACCGCGCCATTTTCAATTCTATTTATAATTATATATAAATATTTATATTCTAACGACGACGTATATAATATATACGTCGAATTATATTCAAAATAAATTTCTCGTCGATATTATTTAAAATAATCTATTTTAAATGTTCAAAATTCACTAAAATTGCCAAAATAAAAATTTCAAACTGGCTCGCATTTTACGGGTTATTACAATCTCCCCCACTTAAAACTTTTCGTCCCCGAAAAGGAACAAAGTCGAAAGTGGTTTGATTATTAAGCTCTACATTCGATCTGGCTTCCATTCTCCAACTTTTCAGTTTCTGAGAATTTTCTAAAATCTCAAAAATTTGGCTAACACCCTAAATTTTTGAAAAATTTCGCCATAACCTCCCCTGCACCGGGAGCATCGGGGAATTTCAAATAGCTTCCCCGGTCCTTCAGATCTCAAAAAGAAAAAGAAAAAGCCAAGCGGCTAGCCAATAGGCTCACAAAATCATCATCACCCAAACAAAACAGGAAATTATGTAGTAAACATGTACCTATTTGTCGGGCAAACAAATTTTATTCTCTGGCTCTAGCCTCCTTGCTATGACCTGTTCAAAGTAAGTATATGTATATGCAAGCAAATGCGACCAATTTTCAATACAATTCAATATTTGATCAAATTAGGCAAAATGGTTAAAAATTAGCAAACAAATAAACAACCAACACGAACAGCAATCAATTAGTGAATTAGAGTTTCAAATTCATAATTTTGATATATATCCAAAAAATCATGTTTTTGATGCCAATCCACAACAATGTGTTCTAACTATATAAGCTTTGGTTCTCACACCAGTCTAATGGAAATATATAGAAAATCACACCTTCGAAACTCGAATATGAATACTGATGATGATGCACCATCATCAGAATCATCCCCGGATGTCTAGAATGTGATTCTATATCTACCCAGTATATTAAAACTTCGAATATACGTTCATGACGCGTATACGCGAAATCTATATATACTCGATTGTCCATATGCAAAATAAATAAATATTCAAATACGTATAAAACGATTTAAATTTTTAAAACAAAATTGTTTTCATTTGAAAAATATACTCTTCACACCCGTTCTAGGATACTACTGATCCTATCTCTAACGAGTCATTCTAATTGGATATCACTAACCCAATATCTGATGCATTCTTTCGTATGGTTCTAATGTGTCTTGTTCTCGAGCTCTGTAAACCAAAGCTCTGATACCAAATGAAGCGACCCGAACTTCCCCGGTCTCCGAAGAGATGAGAAAGAACGAATTACTGTGAGGACAAGACAAAACAGAACACAGACGGAAGAACATTTCATTGTTATTACAACAATTCTATCAGATACAAGAATATACAGAGTATAAATGAATAAATTACATTCGATAAATATCAGAGATTACAATAAATTACATAGCAGCGGAATATAATATAAAATACAACTGAAAGTGATACACGGATACAGAGCTTTCCGAGCATCGTTCCAGCTGTTAATCAGGACCCTGTGAATATAAATCTGCAAAACCAAAACTACTAGCTGCCCGTGCGGAAAATAGGGGCACCCAGAGTTTAGGTTAAAACAATAAACTCCAGGTCAGTCATGTGACTGGTGTGAGAACTAAAACAGTTATTAATATTGGTTTTAAAGTTAGGTAAATCAAGAGACCACGCCGTATAACACGGAACGGGTTTCCTCCCAAGAATACCAGTGCATAGAACAAACAGCGCAATGCTAAATAAAGAAAAATGAAGCTGTTATAAGACCCAGGTCCCATCACACAATGCAACGCAAGCCGGAGGATAGGGTTTTCCCTTATAACAGCCAAAGCATGCTTGATACGTTTAAAACACATTATTTGATACTATTATAAGTGTATAGTGTCAAAACAATTTCAATCATAAGTATCAATCATAGGCGGCATGGGTACCATCTATCATGTCGCCATACTAGTTCTACAATTAAAACCGCAATACACGTATTGGAAATTGGATTCCGTCATGAGCCGAGGCAAGGGGCAAGCTCCTCTCTGATTCGAGACACTCTAGCAAATGTCCCAGGACCCCACTATGATCCTTGGATCTTCAGGGCCGGTCCTCTCTTACTTTTGAGGATTAATTATTCCTGAACACACGTTTCCCGGTCCTTACAGACCTATATCCGAGGCGCCTCGTATCCAACAACCACACAGGTGAAAAGTATATAAATGTCAGGGCTGGTAGGTCACTGACACCACCCTAGCTAGAAAGAAACGTCGTGCTCTCCCTGCAGTCACTATCCCGTTTTTGACTCATACCGAGGTGTGAGGCTCGCGAATTCACGTTATACACAAAGCTACGCCACACAGACCGTGCTTTGATCATCAACCACAAGACTTTGCTTTTCAACAGAAGCCTTGATCAATTGCCACTTACGCATGCCACACAGGCGATTCACTCCATGCGTTTGATATCCATCAATATATAACCCCTGAGCTCGTACGTCTCAGAGAAGGGCGTTAAGCAAGAGAATAAATTCTCCGCCGCCAAACAGATATATATTTAATAGAGATCAATCACACGGACTAAAATCCAATGTCAGACACACAGTCCATTTACAAGTCCGTTCTGGGTCTGAACGAAACCAGAGGCACTTTCCTCGCATATCCATCCATCTCCAGGTACGTCTGGACGATCACCAACTGATTCCCTCATCCTGGGTGTACAGCCCAATCAAGATCATCAGTAATCACCCAAACGATGTGAAGACTTCCGGTCTTCAACCACCGTCTTCGTCTTCGACATCTCGTCGAATCGATTATTCAGAATGGGTATAAACCCGGCCTTTCTGAATAACCCACGTATATAATAAACGAATGTTACACAAACACAACAAACGCCTCATCCCAATTCAGAATATTCTTTTATTCACAATATCACATTCTTAGGGAAATGTTCCCATTAATTTTATCCAAGATAAATTCTTCTAAATTTATCCTACAATCATCCTTTGGATATCATTTCAAACTAGTCGGGATTAACGAACCACACCGAAGTAATTATTTATTTTATTTCCCAATCCCAACCTATATCCCATGGAGAAAAACTGGTGATACTCCATTCCTAACACCACGGTGTTATCGGTAAAATTAATTACCATTTCACGTTCAAATCTAATTAAAGATTTAACTATCGCTTTGGAGCAAAACTGGTGGTACTCCATTCTCGATCACCTTTCAGATTTGATAATTTAAATTATCAATTTACATTTTTAATCTAATTAAAGATTCATTAAAACTCCACTTAGCTCTAATCTTTTCAAAAATCAATATCCTGCCTTTAACTGGGTTAAAGAACCAATGTCATCAAAAACACGATTCACGACAAACCAAAATCACATTTGATATTAAATACAAGGCTCTGAATAGAAAATATATCGGCTTATATTCAATATCAAATTCTGAAACCAACAAATATCGTATTGGAAATAACGATATAAAATATCTTTCAAATTCCCATAACAATATCTGTATAGTCACGAAATCCAACATCGAAATATCCCGAAGATAATTTCGATTCAACTCCAGTCCAATTCACGTATTGGAAATTATCGATTATTTTCAAAATCACTTTCAAATTCAATTTATTTATTTCAAAAATAAATTGATTTCAATTCTAGTTCAAAACTAGTTCATTTCGATAAAAATCTATTTTTATCTTTTCAAATGTGGAATTTTCCAGCCCAAATCTTTCCAATTCACATATTATAATTTTACACAAATTATAGATATTTTTAATAATTTTATCAAGGCCCGTACGGTCGATTTCCATCAACGGCCATCGAACTGCACTTACAGCGACCTTTTTCGAATTTGATTTGGACATAATTCCAAATCCAACCGTTAGATTTCAAATTTCTAATATTCATTGGAAAGCTCTTTTCGATACGAACCCAACGGTTCCGGTTTTAGGAGGATCCGACGGTCGGATCTCCCGCAATGTCCGTTTGAAATAAATGGTCGAAATTCCCGAACTACCGCGGCGCGGCGCGTTCTATTCAGGCCATTATATATATATAATATATATATTATATATATTTCATCGATTTCCTTTTAAAACGAATTTTATAAATCGTTTTAACTTCGTTTCAAAAACCATTTCAACTCTATTTCCATTCAAAGCCAAAATTGAATTCTTCTTTATAAATTCGTTTTAAAATTCATTTCTATTCAATTCAAATTTTAATTCAATTTGAATTCATTTCAATTCACTTTCAATTCAATTTGAATTCGTTTTCAATTCATTTCGAAATCGTTTTCAATTCAATTCATCTCGAAATCGTTTTCAATTCAATTCATTTCGAAATCGTTTTCAATTCAATTCATTTCGAAATCGTTTTCAATTCAATTCATTTCGAAATCGTTTTCAATTCGATATAAATATCGTTCACGTCGAAATAACGCATCTCTAATCAACACGGCTTTATATTTTTCAAAACTCCTTTATTCTATCCAACAAATGAATATTTATCCCATTCAACACATGAATCTATATTTCTTTCAACATACGACTAATCTCAACACATGAGTACTGTCAACACCTCACTATTTTTGTTATGTAAAATATTTTATAAAACTATGGTATCTATCGTTTGATTTTAATTAGACTCCACCGTAAAGTAGATTCTAATCGTAATTAAGATAAAGATGTAATTTATTTTATTTAAAATATTCTACTCAACACATGAATAGTTTCAACACATGATCATCGTCAACACATGACTATTTTTATATTCAACACATGAATTTTCTTTTATAATATTCATTGTTTTCCCGATTGGAATGAGGCCCAATCAATCACCATATAACGTTAATTATATGGATTCCATACAACACATGTATTTAATAGCATTAATAAATAATCAACCATCAACCAAAGTGCACTACACTGTATAAGCATCAAATATAGATATCTGACGCTTATAACAGCCTGTCAATCAACCGATCGACATATTTAATCAATCAGGATGAGTGAACATCAAATTTCATCCCAACACCCGTGTGGGGTTTCAAACAATCAAACAAATATTTTATTCGTGCAGTTGGGCGATGTGTAAAATTTATCGACCCAATCAATATCAGTCAAATCAGTGTATATAAACAAATCGGCCGATTTGTTTATAAATATTTATTTATTCACATTCACGTTAAAAATTACATTTTTAACGACAAAAATATTTATTTCAACACTTGAATTTCTATTCATTTCATTTACACAATAAAAATGATATTTTTATTTTTCTAACATATTTTAGAAAAATTTCGACGGCATAACGGCACGATACTAGAAACGGGACGAGGCCTAGCCTTATCCCCGGTCTAGTGAAGGCCCACGCCATTCACACATCAATCAAATCACTTTCATTTCACCAAACAATTTCCATTCAATCAAATATTCTAACTAACCATTCAACCAAACAATTTAACAAACAAGCCATCCATGGTCTGTGGATGACGGGTGTCGGGTTCTACTAAGCACCGTCTGCATCCTAGTATATATATATAACTAGAAAAAGAATTTTGAGTGAGAAGTTCTCACCGAAAGCTATCCAATACCACGACACTCCTATTGTAGAGATCTTCGTCGCTCTCGCCTTTTCTTCCATCTCCGTTGCCCGTAGTCACTACATATATAAAAATCACACATTTTTATATTTTGATTGTCTTTAAAATAAAAATCACATTTTTATTTGTTCACTTTCAATTTAAAAATCATATTTTCATACTCACTTCATATATTTAAAAATCGAATTTTTACTATGCTATTCAATATATAAAAATCATATTTTTACTTCGAAGTTCAATATATAAAAATCACATTTTTACTTCGAAGTTCAATATATAAAAATCACATTTTTACTTTCACGCTATATGGATAAAAATGCTATTTTTACACCGCTACTATATAGATAAAAATTCCATTTCAAAAATAAAGTTTTCGCCTTTATAAAAATAAAGTTTTCGCCTTTATAAAAATAAAGTTTTCGCCTTTATAAAAATAAAGTTTTCGCCTTTATAAAAATCATCACTTTACTTCAACGTATATAAAATAAAAATCAGATTTTTATTTCGCTACATATACAAGGATGATATTTTTATATTCTCTATCCTATAAAGATTATATTTTTAATATTTTAAAAATATAAAAATCATATTTTTAATATTGCTATATAGTAAAGATTATATTTTTAATACTTTAAAAATATAAAAATCATATTTTTAATATTGCTATATAGTAAAGATTATATTTTTAATACTTTAAAAATATAAAAATCATATTTTTATCACTTTAAAAATATAAAGATCATACCTTTTTCCAAATAAAAATCCTATCTTTTCACCTTTTGAAGTTTAAATCTTTTCACTTTAAAATCTAAAAATAAAAATCAGTTTTAAAAATAAATAAAAAATCAGTTTTAAAAATAAATAAAAACAGTTTTAAAATAAATAAAAACAGTTTTAAAAATAAAAATAAAAAAAAATCAGAAAAAGTAAATAAAAAAAAAATAGCAGGGAACTTACACGGGGGGCTTCTCCGTTCGTCAGTGAGGGGGGGGGCTCGTGGCGGAGGCGCCGGAGGTGGATCGGCGGTGGCGGCTGGCCATCCAAGTGGCGGCTTCTCTGGTGATGGGCGACGGTTTAAATCGAAGGGGCGCTCGCGTGGAGAAGAGAGAGGAGAGAGAGGGGAGCAGCGGGGTTTGGCGATGGTGGACGGAGGCGGTGGGGCGACGGTGGAGGGAGGAGCGGCGGGTTTCTCGATCCGCTCCCTCTTCTATATTTTTTTTGTTTTGTTTTGATTTCTGAAATAAATTGGGGGGGGGGGGGGGGGCAGAACGTATAGGGGAAAGAGGAGATAGAAATTTTTTTATTAATTTAATTAATTAATTATTTTTTTCAATTTAAAAAGTCAACTTTTTCAATCGACCTCTAAAAGAGGTCCACCGCCTGTCGCCCATAGCGTTTCACCCCCATTCCGAACACAATGGGATATGTATCGTAAGCTGATTCGACTGTTTGAACCAGTTCCTGTTAAATTTACACTTAAATCACTATATTGAATTTAAACGCGCATTTCAAATTACCGGGGTCGCATACTAACTAGAAAAATTCTAGAAAAATATTTTCTAGCTTCGTATTGACGATACGGTCCTAACAAAAGTGGTTTCGTCGAAATCCGAGGTCGTTTGCAAAATGTCCATTTTTAAGGGCCTGAATTCCATAGCGACTATTCAGAATTTTCAACTGGACATATCTTTTGATTCCCGCTATGAAAATTTGATTATTCGGATTCGATAGAAAGATATTATCAATTAGATCCTAATGTTTCTGGTTTCACTAAAATCCAGATTGTTTTGCTCCCGGTACATTCAATTGAAGTTTGAAATCGAATTATCGAACTACCGCGCCATTTTCAATTCTATTTATAATTATATATAAATATTTATATTCTAACGACGACGTATATAATATATACGTCGAATTATATTCAAAATAAATTTCTCGTCGATATTATTTAAAATAATCTATTTTAAATGTTCAAAATTCGCTAAAATTGCCAAAATAAAAATTTCAAACTGGCTCGCATTTTACGGGTTATTACAATTAACTTCCATGGAGGTTATAAGTGAATATAGAACAGAAAAATTACAACAAGACAGATAATAAGTAGTACTTGGAAATCTAAAACTTCATTTTATTGCAGTGGAAACATGTTTATTACATCACAAAACCATTAATCAGAGTCAAGTACATTATCCATCTTCATAAAACAAAATACATAATCCCATTACACAAATAGCCATTAAAGAAGATAACAAGATGGACTTTACTTCAATGGTCCAAGCTTTCCAAAGAGATGAAGCAATCCAATCAAGCTCCACTAGAGCTGGGTCCAACCTGAGGACCTGGAGGGGAAAAAGGATAGAAATGGAGGGGGTCAGACATAAAGTCTGGCGAGTATGATAATTCTAATAATACTATTATCAAAATAACTAGACTAAGGCATAAGCTGGAAGACAAGTAAATGTCTATGAACTATTAGGAAGATAAAGATAGTGTTTAAGACAACGTTGAAGATAACGGTAAAGGCATACCTAATTACTAACGAACAATTACTATACTGCACCGCACATTACTACACTGCACCGCACCAGTCACCCTAAAGGTTGATCCCACTTGCTTCACACAGAAACAATATAAATAACCTTACGTACCCCTAGCTGACTACATAGGTGTCGTCTGCCCCTATCTCCACTAGGTGTACCCCACTACGCACTTGCGATTGGCTCCCTACTCGTAGATACCCATGCTGGCCCCACAGTGGGGTGTATCACTCCCCTAAAGTGGCAACCCGATACAACTTGAGAATGCACGGCTTATACCTACACGATGCAACAACGTCTTACCTACCAGCCCGGGTCCACACACGCATATGAAACCCGTTGGACTTGCGTTGCCACCACTCCCCGTTTTGGCCTCTTATAGTCAAACCCAGTATGCGTGTCCCGTCCTCGACTTGGGTCAAGCCCACAAAGATACGTTTGGGATACTGGTTGAAATGGGCCCCCACAAGCTACCCACCTAAGCTTGTCATTAATATATCCCACTTAACCCTCTTAGTCATGTTCATTTACATGTGTGTTTGGTTAAGTCTTACTAATCGTATTTCACATGCCACTAAGGGCACCCACTAAATTCCTCATGCCACCCAAGGCACCTACTTAACCCCCATGTTCCACTTTACATGTTTTATCTGGTTAAGTATTTCTTAATTCATTCAGGCCATAACCTCGTAAAGACCTCTCACATTAGACTGGCATTTATGGCAGCTGAATTTGCCGGGCGGGTCCGGGCAGTCTTACACCATAAAAGAGTCTAACCTCGTGTCTTCACAACTGTTATGCTTTAGTTTAGGCCTAGGACCTCTCACATTGGGCTGACATTTGTGACCACTGGATTTGCCGGGCGGTTCCGGGCAGGTTTACGTCACAAATGAGTCCAACCTCGTGTCCTAATCATTGATTGACAACTTTCAATCTTTTACCCCAGTTTTAATAATTCCCTATCCAAATTATTAATTAAGTCCACTTTTATTGATGTCCATAATTGACTCAATTATGGTCATCCACTCATGGAATGCAAAATTATATCAATTGCACCCCAACATCTTATTATTAAATCCATAATATTACCCATACCCCACATTTATACGTTCGCTTATTCAATGCATAATATAGGCTAGACTTGAATAGTCTAACACATAGCACAAGGACAAATTACCACAACATATAGACAATAAAAATGAATCTAATCATAATATGGGTGAAACTTGCATAAACTACACATGTTAAGGATCAAAAGGTGTCAACTTGTTAAATGTCACAATTTACATGATATGATCATAGCCCAAATCTATACATAAACATGCATATGGGGTTTTTAGGCAACATAATGATGGTGTAAAGTAGCATAGGATATCACATATGTCAAAGCATAATTCTAGATGTCATAATAGATGTCATGGCATATGTTCATAACTCTTCTAATCAATCTAACTTGCATATGTAACTTGTCATATAGATCAACATAGCCCAAACATGATGATTTAATTAATATGAACTAACTAGCATAGATGGCTTTCTAACATGTATGATTCATCGCAACTTAGCATAGAAACTTTCAACATACATAACATCATCATAGCATGATTTACAACATATAGGATATCATCACCACATAGCATAGGATTAATAACATACATGATAACATATACGACAATTCACATCATCTACTCATAATCCATTCACGACTTAACCTAATTAAAATGATAATAATCTTGTTAAGACTATCATACTCACAATTAGAGAAGAAAAGAGAGTTTTGCTTTGCTTTAGGGTTGAGAGAATTAGAATTGAATTAGCTTTTCTTCCTTCTTAGTTGGCGGCGGCTCCATTGATTTCCATGGCGACGGTATGACGGTAACTATTCTATTTTTCTTATGAATTTGGGTGAGAGACTACCTAGGTATTTATAGAGCTAGGATTTATTTTAGACCGTTAGATCAGTTCAGAATTAATCCCAGCCAACCAGATTAGGTCAGAAACCCTAATGGGTCATTACTCAGTCAAAAACAGGCTCAGAACAAAAACTGCTCGGGGGGGGGGGGGGGGGTCGACCCCCAGGTCGACTCTATGGCCGACCTGGTAGGCAGGTCGACCCCCTTGTCGACTCTATAGTCGACCTGGTAGGCAGGTCGACTGCCCAGTCGATCCTAGGGTCGACTTGGGCCTGGCGGGAATTTTCCCGCCTAGCCTGTTTTGACTCCGAATTTTTGAATTTTAAATTTTTGAAATCTGTTTTGAATTTTCTGAAACTTCCGATGGCCATAACTTCTTCATACGAAGTCCAATTCACGCAAACTCGGACTCTATTTCGACCAGAATTCCGAGACGAACACCATGGCGCAACCTGTTTCCCACAATTCTCACGTCTGAGATTAGTTATTCTTTAATTTGTGAATATTAATATTAACAGAATTACGGGGTGTTACAGGAGGTGGCTATATATTACAGGTTGAACTGATGATTGATATGGACTATGTAAAATGTAACGGTAAATTGCAAGATTAATAAAAAAACCCACACGGGTTTGGAGATGACAATAAACACATCTCTCTAGTCATTAAGGCACAAAAAACCATTTATAGGGTGACGAGAATTTATTCTCTAGAGTTATGATCTATTCACACTCCCCTGTGGACACCGGAATATATCACTATAAATATGTGCGTGCTTATTTGGATTTATTGGGTATCTAATACGGCCCAATAAATTTCCAAACCCCTTCCCGTATAAAGGAGGTTATGGAGAAATTTTTTGAAATTTAAAGGCGTTGATGAAATATTTGAAGTGAAAACGATATTGATTTGGTCGAATGAAATATATATATATATATATATATATTAAATAAAATGAATCGAGCCCCTGCAGTTCGCTTCATGAAATCGTAACTTTAAATGATTATACCGAAAGATCCGACCATCGGATTTTGACGAAACTGGAATCGTTGGGTTCGCTTTGGAAATATCTTTCCAATGATATAAACTTTGTTAAGATCCAACAGTTAGATTTTTAGATAGGTGTAAAACAAATTTGGAGAAAAACAGCGCCAGTGCCTCGGCACGACCTGAAACGTCGTTTAATTAAATAAGGCCATTTTTAAATAAATAAAAATGGCGATATATCGTTATAAAATATTATAGACGATATGGAATGGAAATAAACAGATTATACTTGGTTTTCTTGTCACTTGATGGTTGAATGTGTTTGACATGAAAATTATACAAAAGAACTGAAATGTGAATGTCGAATAATTTAACCATGAAAAGGATTGATTTGAAATCTAAATATAAGTGAACTATTTGAAAAGGCCGAGTTAATTCTCATTTCAAATAATTGATCGACGATTGGAAGTCGAAGAGATGAAGACGGTTCAAGACCGATGATCTTCACATCGGATGGGTGGGTGCTACTGATGCTCATGATTGGAGTAGCTACCTTGAGGGGGCTGAAGTGGTAGCTGTCTAGACGTATTTGTTGATTGTATGGATATGTGAGGAATATGGTGCCTCCGGCTTCGTTCAGACCAAGAACGAACTTGTAAATGGATTGTGTGTTTGACATTGGATTTTGTTCTGTGCTGATTAATCTCTATTAAATATATATTTGTTTGGCAGTGGAGAATTTATTCACTTGCTTAACACCCTTCTCTAAGACGTACGAGCTCAGAGGTTATATATCGATAGAAATCAGTCGCATGGAGTGAATTGCCTGTGTGGCATGCCTAAGTGGCAGATGATCAAGGCTTCTGTTGAAAAGCAAAGTCTTGGGGTTGATGATCAAAGCATAGCCTACGTGGCGTAGCTTTGTGTATAACATGGATTCGCAAGCTTCACACCTAGGTAGGAGTCAAAAACGGGATAGTGACTGCAGGGAGAGCACGATGTTTCTTTCTAGCTGTGGGTGATGTCAGTGACCTACCAGCCTTGACATTTATATATTATTTTACTTGTGTGGTTGTTGGAATGCGATGTGCCTCGAATATAGGTCCTATAGGACCGGGAAACGTGTGTTCAGGAATAACTAATCCTCAAAAGTAAGAGAGGACCAACCCTGAAGATCCAGGATCGTTGTGTGTGGTCCTGAGACATTTGCTAGAGTGTCTCGAATCAGAGAGGAGCTTGCCCCTTGCCTCGACTCATGATGGAATCCAATTTCCAATATGAAATTACGGATTTGATTGTATTACTAGTATGGCGACATGATATATGGTACCCATGCTATCTATGATTGATATTTATGATGGAAGTTGCTTTTGAAACATATATGCACTAGTAATAATATCAAATACTTTTGTTTTATACATATCAAGCATTTCTTGGCCATTATAAGGTAAAACTCTATCCTCCGGCTTGCGTTGCATTGTGTGATGGGACTTGAGTCATATAATGGCTTCATTTTTATAAAAAGTATTGCGATGATTTAATTATTTACTTTATTTCATGCACTGACAATCACTAGAGTAAACCCGTTCCGCGAAAGTGGCGTGGTCCTATGATTTGCCTTATTATTGTTGTTTAATTAGTTAAGTAGATTTCTCATACCAGTCCCATGACTGACTCGTAGTTTGTTTCACCTTGCAAACTCGAGTGCCCTTATTTTCACATGGGCAGCCTAGTGATAGGTAGCAGGACATATTTTGGCTTTGGCACTTCAACAGGGAGTGCATCTTTTGGCTTATGTGGCGAGGCTTGACTTCTCAGTGTTTTGATATTGATATTCCGCCATTATTATCTATGTATATGATTCCGCTTCTGGCGATGTGACTGATATTTCTTCTATGTACTCTCATATGTATATGTACCGCCTGGCAATGTAGACTGATCATGTACTTTTATGCACTAAGTTGTATCCTACACTGTGCTCTCTGATGTTGTGACATATTTTGATTCCGCTGTCATATTTATGTAAATTGTTTAATTTGCTGCTTATGCTATTATCTGTACTCTGCTAATGATGATTAATGTGTTATATTCCAATGATTATCCTTAACACCGTCGTACGGGGTTTTGGGATCATCACACATACTATATACTTGTTATGTGTGGAGTTAAAGTTAAAATGTAATGCAGTGTGCTGGTTATAATGCAGTATGTCATATGCAAATCTATATGAAGTGATATATTGAATGAAATGCAACTTGAATATGAATGACTTTAATTTGAGGTGTTCTGTAATTTATAATAGTGATGTATGATATGAAATAAGATGTGCAATGATAGTATACAGAATGATATGGTAATTATATCTATATATTCAAAGTACTATCTAACTATTATATATATACATATATATACAAGGGTAATATATATTAATTTCTAGACTTAGGTTAATGATACTTATGAAAGAGATTGAAAGGATAGTAAAGATAAAAGTTTTTATGTATTATAATAAATATAAAAAAATTAAAATAATTCTATTATAAATTTGGACTTAAATAATCTTAGTAGGGTGTTTCTTTAATATAGTAAAAACTGAAGACCAATTAAAAAGAATATAAAAATTATATCATATAAAGAAAAACTATAAACATTTATTCATAAAACTGTATATAAAAACTGATTTTTAAAAAGAACCTAAAACTCAATTTATTATGAGATATATATTAATTTTTTTTATGCAAATTAATATTAAATTTAAACTTTACAAGTCAAAATATATTAATTTGCTAAAGAATCATTTATATGTTAAAATATTAAAAAGAAATCTATAATCATAACAAAATTATGAAATTTGGATATAAATAAAATTATAAAATTATAATTTCTTATTTTTAAGACATAAAATCAAACACACATATATATATATATATATGTTATTATTTTTATACAAAAATGTTAGGTTAAATATTTAAGCGTTTATAAATCTTAATAAGAAATCAAAATAAGTATTAAGTTACAAATACTATTTGTGATAATGTAACCCAAAATTGTTATGAAATCATATGAATAATATATAAGTTAAACTATGCATGTTTAAACTATATAAAAGATGAATAAATTTACATTTTATAACAATATCAAAAAGTTATATTAACTTTGTATATCATATTAACATGTTTATATAATTTTATTAATTTATATACTTTTAATAAATATATATTTAGAAACAAGGCACAAGGAAATAAGTAGATAGATAAAGTTAATAACCAGAATATGAATTGGTATTTTCTTATTGAAAGGATATTGGGAAGTTTGAAAATTCAAAATTTGAATTTATTGGAACATATGTCGACATGCTCATTTATGTATGTTGACATACATGTATAATTTCAAAGGACAAATGATTTTGTGACTCTTGATTTTAGGTTATTGATTTATATTTCAGGTTTAACTAATTCCTGAAATAATACTAATCCTATTAGATTTCCAAAACTTATATTCTTAGTTTATTAATGATTATTTAATTATTATGGAATTTCAAAATTCAAATTTGAATTTTAAATTTCAAGTTTTAATTTTAAAGTTTAATTTTCAAATTCAAAACTAGGTAAATAAAACAAAGCAAACAAAACATCTATTCAAACAAAAAGGAATTTAAAAATTAATTAAGGCGTACCCGGTTTTTAGATCCACTTCTTCGATATTTTCTAAATTCTGAATTGTTGTGAAACACATATTTGAGTCCCCGATTTCTGGCTCTCCATAGCCTAATGATGAATCTGAGTCTTATTTACATCTTCCAAAATTTGATGATAAGATCGATGATTTAGTAGCTTAACCAACTTTTGGCTTCAAAATTTTGAATTTTGAGTGAACGGACACTTTAACTATTATAACCCTAAAAGTCATATCTCTTCATAAACTCTTCTTTTCTTGATTAATAAATAATCATCTTGGTGTCTTTTGGCCAATACTCATTAGACATAACTCTTTCCCTGCAAAATAACATACCTTTTCAAAGAATCAAGTGACTTTTCAAAATAACAAATTGTAATTTGAAATATTAACATCATGATGATTCTATGATATATCTATTTAAACTTTTCAAGAAATCATATCATGATAACTTGAATTTTCAATCAAATTGAATGAAGACACATCTAATACTGATGTAAGACATGAATTTAAGCTAATGTTCAAAATTTACCATTTAAAATTTTCAAAAATCAGATTATGAACTTTTGAAAGACCTTGCTCTGATACCAATTGTTAGGGACTGCAGAATGGATTGTTAAGGCAAATTAAACACTAGAGGGGGTGAATAGTGTTTGTAAGAATTTAACCAAAATATAAAACTAAAGTGAACTACGGGATGAATCAAACACCACAAACATACCCACACACACAGATTCAAACACAAAGGCAAAATAAATAGAAATAAAGATGCAGAAAAGGAAAGAAAACATCGGATTTTATATTGGTTCGGATTGCTCCAATGTCAAGTCCCGCACAATGCTGGATTGCGCGGAGTTTTATTACTATTTCCAATAGTCAAGTGCACCCTCCTTAATTTCACGACTCACAAGGTGGCACCGATTCCTACTTCCTTGATTTCACGGCACACAAGGACACACCATCTCCTATTTCCTTGATTTCATGGCTACAAGGGCACATTGATTCCTCTTTGACTCAACACAAACAATGTTTACTCAATCCAGTCAATTACAAACGGCCGTATAACTCTTCAATAGCACTTGATTCAGAGAGTAGAGAGTGTAGAGAGAAGAATTTTGATCAAAACGGAATTGAATTCGGTAGAAGTATAAGTGTAAAAACCATAAAAATAATGAAGAATAATGGTGCAGAGAAAGAGGATGAATTTAGAGAAGAAGAGATGATTAAAAATTCAAATTCAAGCACTTTTATAGTGTGTGAAAGGTTGCAACGTTTCTGGAGCGTTACAAGTAGTGAAAAGACACTTCCTTTCAAATTTAAATTTATGACAATTATATGTCGACATACCCTTTTTGTTATGTCGACATACTTATCAATTTTATTAATTTTAAAGTATTTTTTAAGTATTTAAATCAATATTTAAATTCTGGAAATTCCTGAAACAAAACTAGTTGCTAAAACATTATTTTTCAGGTAAACATAAAAAAATATTAATTAAACATATGATTAAATACTTAATATATATGTGATATGAAAACTATAGAAAATATAATTATATACATATATAATATAATTATAAAAATATATATAGACATTTATAAAGAAATATTTATAAACTATATATAAATAAAAGGTTATATGAAAACTTAGAGTTTAAATAATAAAGTATAAACCAAGTAAAAGATATTTAATAAAACTATAAAAATTAGAATGCTTATAAATTAGGAAATATATTTGAAATCATATGTTTGAAATTCTTGGAAGATTAAAAATTATTTTGAGAGAAGTTTGAAATCAATTTGAAAACAAATAATTTGAAAAAAAAATAGAGTTTGAACCTGGAGTGTTATTCAGAGTCTTACATAAACTAGACTCTATTACTATATTTATCTTGAACTCTTGATGAAATGTCCCGCATTTTTATTGGTTTGTATTTAAATATTTAAATCAGTTTAAATATTGAATTCGTAATATAAGTGGATTTATATATTAATTAAAACGAAGTTGAACATATAAAAATATATTAAATATAATCGAGCTCATAACGGCGCTGCATTTCATAATTTAACGTTCTGAACTTCAACTAAGTGTACAGGATTCGTTATAAGTCTGACTTCCTCGAATAAAGAAACGTTCGAATCTGTTGAACTATATCTTTCTAACGGAAGTGAAAATGGAGATTTCGTCTCATATATTGTAAGTTATGTCCAAATTAAATATTCAGAAAAACAACGCCATATTCGTTTATGGCCATAACAGTTATTTCAATATATTTAACTATCGGTTTCAAATTTAAACAAGACTCTTTTGAGAAGTAGTGATAATTTAATTTTTAAAATTTTACTATAATTTTTAATTGATTAAATGCACAACTTTTTATTTGGAGTATTTTGCACCCTATATCAATATTTCAGGGTTTCACAATATGAGTAAACCTACCAATATTATTATATTTTTGGAACCGTGACACTTCGCTAGACACAAATTCGTTCTTATTTCTGTCCCTAGCAGCTCGAACATGAATATAATATTGTGCAGCACAGTGCACAAAATGTTTGAAATATAAAGAACAAAACCATTGCCTTGAATGTAATATTCACGTCACTTACAAATACCTTAGCAAATGAGAATAATGATCCATCAATATAGTCTAATATATTTTCATATTCACCAAACAAGGAAAGGACAAATAAGGTGTAATAAAAACCATACCTAAATATAGCATGAACCTCACACCACATTATAGCACGTCCGTTTTTCTGAGTGTACTGTTGTCCTATCTTTTGTTTCTTAACTCTTAAGTAGGCACGTTTTATACAAAATATATTTCTCTTCCTTAACAATTAAGCCAACCCATACCATATTGCCTCAACGAAAAGTGTATTAAGCTAGCAAAGCCTCACCCCTACCCTAATTTATACTAATGAAGATCCATCCCCTAAAGCTACTATAAATATAGTAACGCACAAGCTATGTAGTGTCATTTCCTACCCTATACAAAAGCTTAGTCGTTAAGTATCATCCTCTATATTCTTCTTCCTTGCTTTCTATGGTGAAACTTGTGAATGGAAATAATATAAGATAAAAAAAAAATAGGGAGGGGTGTTGTACACTTGCGGGTTGGATGGTGTTTTGGGTAGGAGAATCAATGTACAATAGAAGAAGAGTTGTGGAATAAGGTGCGGACGTGGAAAGGAACGGATTGATGGGGGCAAGGTATTTGCAGTGATGATGCAAGGAGCAGGAGAAAGGAGTCAATATTGGAGATAAAGAAGTAGTGAGGTGCATAAATTTTCATGAAGAAGCTGAAGAGGAACAAAGCATCCAAGGTGCAAAAAATGGCAAGAATGAATGGAGCAGTTTACTGTGTTGGGTGTTATAGGAAAATGAAGAGCGTGAGGGAAAAGATATCGTGAGTTTTACCCATGCATGAAGTTGGACTGTCGACGCAAAATCATTTTCTACGAAGACATAAGCCTCAGCAAGACAAAAAGATGGACGTGGTGCACTGTGCGGGTTTCATGCTGGATCTGTGTATGGAAGTGAGGAAGGAGCAAGTCATCATGAATCTCTGGAAAGAAGTATGGGGAGTGGAGCAGGCATTGTAATGTAAAGGTTGGCGGAATGGTGTATATATAATATGTACTTCTGTGATAAAATGGCTGTAGTTGTTTGAAGTAATGGTTTTGGAAATAACGGAGGGACGGAGATGAATGGATGGAATGGGAAGGGCCGAGAGTGGTGAAGTTTTCGTAATGGTGGAAGTGATGGCAAGAACAATTAGAAGTGTGGATTTCAGTTGTATGGTTCAAACGCATTGGAGATCAGTGAAGTGTATATTGGGTATGGGTACCGATGGAGTTGCAAAGTGGAGGGGATGGGTTTCAGAGATGGATCGGTGACTAGAATGTAAATTTCAAGGTGAAGAAACCATACTGTTGGTTATGGGATTAAAATGTAGTTGGGCCGTTTACTAAGGCTAAGGCCCGTAGAAAGAATAATTAGAAAAAAAAAGAAAAAAAAGAAAGAAGCCATGGTCATGGGTGTACTTGCACAAAAGAGTATGAACATGTACGTGGGACGGAAATGAGTGAGAAACAACTATATTTGAAGAAGAATATGACAGTGAAGTTTGGAAATGATCGAGGTGTTCCTGTTACCATACGCTGGTGGTGACATTAGCGTCCAACCGGTGATGAAGGGCGTTGGCAGCAACAGGGGGAGGAGTGATTAACGAATTGGACGTGGTCGGATTCATTAGAATCATACAAAATCTGGTTACGCTATGAAACTGGTGGAGCTCGTTACAGTTTCAAACAGAATTAAACACCTGATCAGATTTGCTAGCGCAAATCGTTATTTAACGGTTAACGCGAAAAGGTGAGTAAATTCACTCACTCTGATATTTTAAAATATTATAATTATATTTTAAATATTTGGTTGAATGCTGGGTGATGGTCATTTAGGTAAAATATAGTTAAATTGGTTGAATAATATATATATCGTTGCATATATACACATCATTAGTTGGATACCAATTCTATTGAACAATCCATGGTTGATCTTTGTTTGTTTGGAATATGTATTTACACTGGCCCAAAATAACTGTTATTTAAATACCATAAAATATGTGGAAATGATTCGAGTTTACAAAAGGAAAAATCTATTTAATAATAGAAATTTGATCTTGATTAGGCTAGAATACTATAACTTGTTTAATTTATAAAATAAGTAATTTGATTCAAAAATGGAGTGAAATTATTATTACTATTGGGTAAATAGTTGATATTGGTTTAAAAACCGATAAATTATAATAGAATATGTGACCAAGATTAGGTTATCAACTTGATTTTTTTTAGTTGACTTACGAGCGGATTTTAAAAAGTAGAGCGGGAGGGTAAAATAACAAAGTAACACGGTAAACAAGATTGGAGTCGATAGGGGTATTTATTAGATTCATTTGATAAAGGTGTTCAGATTTCTATAAAGCGACGATGCTCACATGTTAAAGGGAATGATGTTTTAAAAGAAAACGTTGTGCAGATTACAATGCTTATAATGGAAATTGGAACTGTTTTTCCAATATAAATAATGTTTATTTTCTAAAATACAGAAAATAAGATATGTAGAAAAGATAGGAATGTTTTCGAACAGAAGTAACATATATTTTCTGGGATATGGGGAATAAGAAATTTAAATAACTGAAGATGTTTTTTTGAGAAGGGTGAAAGGCTAAACATATCTGGGAAATATCTGGGAAGATATGGGAACTGGAAAATTAACGTTAAATAAAAGTCCAGTTTTTGTGTGATGTTTAGTTATACATTTGAATGGATGTTTGTTTTTACTTCGATAGTTAAATAACCGACTATCGAAGTGTTTTGACCATCGTTGTCAATACGGAGAGACCGGTTGGATTTATTATCCGAAAACCACTCCGTATACGCATAAGCGCTGCGAATTAGATAATGCTGAAGATAATTGAAGATGGAGTAAATAGCAAGGGTCGTTCTATTCCAGATGGGTGCTTTCTGTTTGTCCAGTCCTAGGACAGCTTGTATGGACGAGTGTCTGACAGAGTATGCCTAACAAATCACGTATGGTTGATCTTTTAAAGGTATTACGTCTGGTGGCGGAGGAATTCGTTCCTCTTAGATTTTTATACCCGTGATATTTTTGGAAGTCGGTTAGTGAATTAACGGGTTTGATGAAGTGGCATTCAAAGTGAATGGTGATTAGATCTTCTGAAGGTAGACGTAGACTCTAGCCTTACAACCAGGAAGTAACAAAAGTTAGGCTAGGCAGCATAGCTAGTTGGGTCATACCCAAGCAGGGTGTATTGTCATCGATCTAGAGAAAATTCATATTTAATCTTCTTTTTGATTCTGTATCTTCGGATTACGGTTGGATGGCTAACAACCGTGGGTGGAAATAAATTCGCTACGCTCAAGATAAATGAGTGGGCGGTCATGTGAGGCCGGCTTGCAAGACATTCTTGTTGAACCCCAGTGTATACCCTCTAGAGTACACTGATCGGTAGGTGCTCCCATACCATGTCTGTTAGAATCCATTCTCCAGTAAGCACCCTGTGGTTTATGATTTTATACTATATATACGTGGAGCGTGAGATGCAAGCGTTCTGCTATTTGGTTAGTTACTTGATTAGACATTATTCTAATATCACTGGAGTTTGATATCAAAATATTGTTGGGTTATAGTAAGGTAAAAACTGTCCATGTTTATGTGTGGGTTGGTCTTACTATTATCCTTTTGTTTCAAAAGGATTTTCAGAGTTAAACCGTATGGTTGGAATTTACTCACACCAGTCCCATGACTGACCTAGAGTTTATTTTGTTTGTTTTCCCTAAATTCTTGGGTGCCCAAGTTTGTATGGGCAGTCAAGTGTTTCAAGCTTTGGAGATTCACTTGGAGGAGATGGAAGCAGAAGTCTTCACCATTAGTTAGTTAGAGATTATTTCCGCTGTGATATGATGTACTGTACTATGACAATGGTATGTATATACAATACAGTTTTGTATTTCAAAGTTATGTTATATAATACATTTTATTCGTTCCGCTGTGAGATTTGTGTTTACTCTGATTCTATTCAGTTGTGATATTCTTCTTCTTCTTCAATTCTGTTAGTTCTATCTTATCTTTCACATCCTCTAATTTCTTTCTATTAATGATCTGAATTTTCGTGCACTTTGATTTGAATGTGTAGAATATTAGTCAGCTCAAATTGGTACGGATTTTCCGGGCCATTACATTTGGTATCGGAGCCAGGTTAAGTGATTACTTGGCTCTGTGGCGTAACTCAATAGAGATAGAGTTAGTAATACTCTAGATTGTGCTGAATGTATATGTATGAGAACGTATTTGTACATCAATATAAAAACTGTTTTATATTGTGTTTGTTGATCTGGTGAGTGGTATATCAATTCCAGATCGACACGTTTAGCTGACGTGGTTGATAGGGATTTATAAACGCTTGGATAGAGAATTTCGACATAGTATTGTTTTGAAAGAGGGTAAATGAAATAATTTTACCCAAATATATTTTAATATAAAAAGAAGTATATATATTTGATATCACTATAGTATATTAGATATGTGATCATTATTATAATCGAATAAGATTATAATTGTGTTGGTTATGTAAATAACCAATCAAAACTCATATAAGTATAATATATAAAATCAGATGGATTAAATCTGAATTTAAAATCAGAATTGGAAATTAAAACTCTAAATCCTGAAAAAGGGTGGTAAATGAATGTGAATTAAGTATACGGAAATTTTAGATCCTAGGATATTTGAAAATGTTTTCTAAACATTTTGAAAGGTATTTTGAAATAATTTCAAAATGAAGTAAATGAGTTTTTAAAGTAATATAGTATTGAACTCACTTTGATTGCCGGAAAATAATTCCGATGATGAAGTCGATCATCATCGGTGTTCATTTTCGAGTTTCTAAGTGACGGATTACTACCAAATATTCTGTTTTGAAATAAGTTGTTCGAAAATTCAAAAGTTTTGAATTGCTATGTTATGAATAATATATATTATTTCAAACTGATAAAAACCTCAGGAATTTGAATTCTGAAATTTAAAATTTACTTATGAAATAAATAAATAGAAATTTAACGAAGTTGAATAAAATTGGAATAGAATTAAACTTGGTAAAGTAAGTGAATTTGTGATATGAGATATTGGATTGGAACCAAGTTTGGTTATGGAATTGAATTGTTGACCAAGAATTTAGAAGTGAGATGGAACTGGAAGTTAAAATGAAATAGGGCTTGAGTATAAGAGAATTATTGATATAAGGATAAAAGATTCGACGCAAGGATTGAGTTATGGGGATGTGAAGTATGAAATTTCAACCAAGCAGGTTGTGAGGAGTTAGAATTAGAGCATCTCCACTTCTTAGCAATTTCGAGGACGCCGCATTTTTATTGGTTTGTATTTAAATATTTAAATCAGTTTAAATATTAAATTTGTAATATATGTAGATTTATATATTAATTAAAACAAAGTTGAACGTATAAGAATATATATTAAATATAATCGAGCTCACAACGACACTGCAGTTCGTAATTTAACGTTTTGAACTTCAACTGAGTGTACAGGATTCGTTATAAGTCGGATTTCCTCAATACAAGAAATGTTCGAATCTGTTGAACTATATCTTTCTAACGGAAGTTGAAAATGGAGATTTCGTCTCATATATTGTAAGTCATGTTCAAATTAAATATTCAGAAAAACTGCGCCATATTCGTTTATGGTCATAACGGTTATTTCAATATATTTAAATATCGGTTTCGAATTTAGACAAGACTCTTTTGAGAAGTAGTGATAATTTAATTTTTAGAATATTACTATAATTTTTAATTAATTAAATACGCAACTTTTTATTTGGAGTATTTTGCACCCTATATCAACATTTCGGGGTTTCACAATATGAGATAACCTACCAATATTATTATATTTTTTGAACCGTGACACCTCGCTGGACACGACTGTGTTCTTATTTCTGTCCCTAGCAGCTCAAACATGAATATAATATTGCGCAGCACAATACACAAAATGTTTGAAATATAAAGAACAAAACCATTGCCTTGAATGTAACATTCACGTCACTTACAAATACCTTAGCAAATGAGAATAATGATCCATCAATATAATCTAATATATTCTCATATACACCAAACAAGGAATGGACAAAGTAAGGTGTAATAAAAACCATACCTAAATATAGCATGAACCTCACACCACATCATAGCATGTCCGTTTTTCTGAGTGTACCGTCGTCCTATCTTTTGTTTCTTAACTCTTAAGTAGGTACGTTTTATATTTAATATATTTCTCTTCCTTAACAATTAAGCCAACCCATACCGTATTGCCTCAATGCAAAGTGTACTAAGCTAGCAAAGCCGCACCTGTAACAACCCGTATTTTCAATAACCTGTTATAACGTAAATCGAGGCAGAATTTAATTCTAAAATCTGAATCAAGGGAAACGGGCTATGCCATTGCGTTCGTCTCGGAAAAATACGCGAAATAGAGTCCGAGTTTTCGAAAATCGGAGTCCGTATGACCCAATCAAGGCCCAACGAAGTTTTCAGAAAATTTCAAAGTAAAAACAGATTTCAAATTCAAGTTTGAATTTGGAAAATTAGGGCAAATTGGGCCAGGCGGGAAAATTCCCGCCAGAGCACCCAAGTCGACAGCCCTGTCGACTTGGGAGTCGACTTGGTTGGACCCAAGTCGACAGCCCTGTCGACTTGGCTGTCGACTTGGCTCAGCCGGGCAGTTTTGCCTGGTGCACCATTTTGAGACTGTGTTGAGTTTGGGGGCCAGATTCGGTTTTAAGGGCTGAGATTGGAACTAGGGTTTAATCCTAGGGCTAGAACTAATCCTAATCTCTATAAATAAGCCCCTAACCTAACCCTAAATCATCATTAATCAACCCTACAACTAAACTATGGCAAAATCAATCCTCTCATGGCCTCCACACTCTTCATAAAATTCTAAATAAATTTCTATGAGAGACTTTCCATGCATACAAGTGTTTTCAAGCTTGTATGAGTGTCATTAGCTTGCATTCAAGTCAAGTTTCTATATTTGCAAGGGTTTTGATCATTTTGGCTCAAGGGTTTTTCTATTTGGGGCTTGCATTTTGGGTCTAATTGGTTGCATAAGGGCTTTGTCATATTTTTGTGTGTCTTCATAAGCATTGTAAGCCCTTTTCTACTTTCATATTTAAACTCTAAAGTTAATGAATGATGCAAGTTGTGTTTGATCATTATGATATGCAAGTTTACTATGATGTGTTATGCAAGTCTATCATGTTATGTTATGCAAGTTTGCTATGTTATGATATGCAAGTTTGATATGTTATGATATGCAAGTTTATCATGTTATGTTATGCAAGTTTTCCATGTTATGATATGCAAGTTTATCATGTTATGTTATGCAAGTTTGCCATGTTATGATATGCAAGTTTATTATGTTATGTTATGCAAGTTTGATATGCAAGTTTGTCATATGATATGCAAGTTATGTTATGCAAGTATGGGTTGATCATTTTGTTCATGTTATCATGTTATGCAAGCTTATCTTGGGTTTATGAGCTTAAAGCCTCAAGCTTTATGCAAAAAGGTTGCATTTTGGCAACATGTAAGTTATCATATCTCTTATGATAACTTGCATGTGAGGCTAAATGCGAACTTATGGCCATTTCTACATGTCATTTATCACCATGTATCACCAATATGCTAAGTTTGGTTTTATGCATGCTTTTGAGGCCTAAAAATGTAATATGCAAGTATATGAACATATGTGCATTTCATATGCCACCATGTTAAACTTGTGGCTTCAACACCTTTATGTCATGATTATGCCAAGTTCCCTCTTTCTATCCTTTATGCGCTATTGCGATATGTAAGCGATGGGATTGCGTTTGGGGTTGGGTAAACATAAAAGACATAAAAACATAAGATTTGAGAATTTACCTATTAAGTTAGGTCTACCCATTGGGAATTTACCTATTAAGTTAGGTCTACCCAAATTCTTGAAAACTTGTAACATGTTTTGGAAACAAAATGGACATGACACTTAGAAAATATAAGTGTGACCAACTCGAGGTTGGGTTGAGTTTGTAGCATAAATCTACCCGGAACCAACCGGCTTAACTAGTGGCTACAAACAATAGGACCTAATGTGAGAAGTTGGTCAAGTTGTGCTTGAACCCGAGGTTAGACTAGGTTGTGGTGTAAAGCTACCCGGACCCGCCCGGCTTAACTAGTAACCACAACGAGGTCTAATGTGAGAGGTTAAGGTGCATTAAATTAATTAATGCTACATGATAAGGTTAAGTAAATTTGATGTATGACACTTAACCAATTTGACATGAATGGGTAGGTTAAGTGAAACCGGGCTTGATTTCTTAATGACACTTAACCGTAAAATACGACTAGTGGTTAGGGTTAAGTTAACCTACACTTAACCAATCTGAACTCGGTAATTTAACAGGGTTAAGTTGAACTATACTTAACCAATCCAACTCAGTAATTTGATAAGGCTGAGAACCGATTTGATACCTGGTCTGGACAAACTAACTTGATTGATAAATTAAACGAACCTGTTTTGCGGATCTGTAGGACCCACACCAAGTTAGGCAAGTTTGTAAATCTGTTATCTGATCCATTAGTCTGAAAACTGATCGTCTGAACTTTTTATGTCTGAACTCTGAATCTGATAGTCTGGGGACACAAGGGGGAATACTTGTGTCATTTGTTGTTTGGGACCCATATTAGTCAGTAACCCTTTCTGGTATCAAAACTTTGACCCAACTGTAGGTAGGGTCCGGGCACGCTTACTGAACTAATTATAAGTGGTTCATTCTGATAATGGCGATGGGTGTTGATGGTGCGTTCCAACCGGGTCATGTGCGTGCATGGATCCCGGTCTGCCTCTGAGGATGTAAGTCGCCGTGACATCTGTAAATATGCCTGTGCCAATTGGTTGCCACTTTAGGGAGTGATACACCATATCGTGGGGCCGACATAGGATATTTATGTATTAGGGAGCCGATCGCTTGGGTAGGAGTTAGGGTACACTTCGCTCTGTCTGATTCTGTTGGTACCGTCTGTTTTGTTGGGTGGTAACACCCGTCTGTTTCTGAGTGGTACCGTTCTGTTAGGGGGGTAAAGGCCCATTATTGTTAGTATTCCGTTTCTGTACTTTATCTGTTAGGGTGGTAAAAGCCCATTTTTCCCAAACTTTATCTCTGTATGGACCATTCTGTTCCGTCTTGTTTCGATGTGAACATTGGGGTAAAACCTAATCCTGTTATACTAGAATTGGTACCAAGAAGTTGGATCTTGATTTAAGTCAAACACCTGATACTAGGTCAAGTTTAGGCCAAGGGATAAATTCTTGTTTATACATGACATGTTAGAATGCTAGTACACCTGTGGTGAAAAACCTTATACCTGATTATGCGATGACACCTTTATCTGCCTTGTTAGTAATCATCATGCTAGTATGTTGTTATCCTTATGTTCATCCCTGCTTCTCATGCCAGTTAACTTTATTAGTTTACATTGATTGTAGTAGGGCTTACTCAGTCTTTTTGACTGACCTGTTTTTCTTTCGCCTCTTTTCTTCCGTTTCCCCCCCCCCCCCCCCCAAGTTCTCAGGGTGGGAATATTGGAGCTTAGCTTGGATTTCTGATCGCTTGCTTGTGGGATTTTAGCTCATGTACGGTCTTGACATCAAGCTAGCTATGGTTATCACTTATTTTGGGGATAGTACTTATGTATTTCAGTTTTCAGTGATGTTGTTTTTATCTAGACTTGTGTATTTGGAAAGTTGACATTATGTTGTACCAGACTTGTTTTGAAATAGTTTTGAAATCTTCCGCTGTTTTACTTATCTTATTTACTCTGTTTACATATATACATATGTTCTTGTTCTGCCTTGATATATCATTATGCATGTTTACCTGATTCAAACGCCCCTCCAATGTCAGAGTGCTTGCAAGAGACACCCTGGCGGAGGTGGGGTGTTACATTTGGTATCAGAGCCAAGTTTACGAGAAGGAACAAAAAGGTTTTTAAAACTTTTTGGAAAAATATTTTCAAAACCAAGTATAAAGTATTTTCCAAAGAAAAGTCTAGTTTTAAAGGCTATTCCCCAAAAAGCCATTAGCAAAATTCCTTCGTTTCTCTCCATTCTGAATCTGTCTTTTTCTTCGTTTTCAGTATGGCAGATAACTTTGTTATCCCGGAGGGAGTGCAAGTTCCTGTTTGGTATAGGAGACTTATGGAGGCTAGGGCGACCGAAGCCGGCCCCGCAAATGTTACTCCTCCTCCGGTGGTTAATGTTCCTCCTCCTCCTGTCGCTGAGGTCCCTCCTCCTCCTCCCCCTCAGCATCCTCCAGTAGAGTTCACGAAGATTTGCAAGGACTTCAAAGTAATGGGTGGCAAAAACTTTCTAGGTACCGAGACTTTTGTAGAGGCCCGGAATTGTTTGAAAGAGACCGAGGATTTATTTGCTATCTTTGGGTTAGACGATCAGAGGAAGATCTTGTTGGCGGTTTGGCTTATGAAGGATGAATCCGCTTATTGGTGGGAAGTCACCAATGGTACTAGGCCTGTTGAGACTTGGGCCGATTTCAGGACAAGATTTGGGCTTAAGTTTCTGTCTTCTGCTGAAGAGAATTTGCAAATGGAGAGGTTTATTGCTTTGAAGCAAGGAGACATGTCCGTCAAAGAATATGTGAACAAGTTCAATCAGTTAGCTCGTTTTGGCTTGGATATGGTGAGTACTACCCAGAAGAAGGCTCTTCGTTTTGCTAGAGGATTGAATGAGCTGTTACAGGAGTTAGCTATGTCTTATGTGCCCATGGGGGCCACGTTTGAGAGTTTGGTAGATATGGCCCTACTCAATGAAGAGAACAAGGGTGCAAAGAAGGAGGTCAAGGTGAATGAGTCTAAAAACAAGAAAACGGGGCCCAAAAAGGAAATGCAAAAGAAGGAGGAGAAGTCTGAAGATAAGAAGGAAAAGAAGTGCTTTACTTGTGGAAGCTCAACTCATCTAAACAAGGATTGCAGAAAGAGGAAGGTCACTTGCTTTAACTGTGGAGAGATGGGACACTTCACTAGGGACTGCCCGAAGAAGAAAGGGACTACATCGGAAGGAACGGTGAATACTCGCATGGCGAGTGAATAGATTAGGGCTAGAATAATTTGTCTATAGGATGTTTAATTTTCCTTGTCTAATTTTCAGTTTGAAACTCTTTTTCTGGTATTTTGATTCTGTAATGGAAACTCGGTACTTTAATGCTAGTCTTGCTTCTGATCTGGTAATAGTCTCAAACTCCCTGAAAGTTATAACTCATCTGTTTGTGATAAATTGGGGTTTGAGAGTATCTGTGTTGGGCATGAGGGTGACTATGACGAATACATTCTGGGTTTCTACCATGCTTAGTTTCCTAAGAATCATTTGGGGAAATCTGATCTGTACTAGTAGTCTGTAAGTATATGTACCAAGTTTTTGTTTTATCTATACTCACTTCCATCACTCGACTGTATCTTGTTGAGATAGGAATCCTATGGATGTAAACATGTGTTTGAGACATGTTATGTTTGATGGTTGCAAGTGGATGCAAGTGGTTGCTAGTGGTTGCTCGTGGATGCATAAACACACACTAGGCACTAGATCGGCTTGAAATACACTCTCATATTCCATATGGACGTGTGTACATTTTCAATTCTTATGGTTGCAAGATGGTTAATTCAGCACATGGATGTTGCATATGGACGAATGTTTGTGCACACATATAGTATTATATGATTAGGACTATTTGCATACATAATGGATCCATTTCACTAACATACTTTGCATTGATGATATTTGCATTAGATAAGTACATATACACACACCTTTGCATATGTTCATACAACATTTAGAATCTTGTAAGGACAATGATTGCTCGTGGATGATGTTGTGAGTAGATGGATGTTGGATAGTAGGATACGTTCTACCTAACTTGAAGATTTCGGGGACGAAATCCTTTAAGGAGGGGAGAATGTAACAACCCGTATTTTCAATAACCTGTTATAACGTAAATCGAGGCAGAATTTAATTCTAAAATCTGAATCAAGGGAAACGGGCTATGCCATTGCGTTCGTCTCGGAAAAATAAGCGAAATAGAGTCCGAGTTTTCGAAAATCGGAGTCCGTATGACCCAATTAAGGCCCAACGAAGTTTTCAGAAAATTTCAAAGTAAAAACAGATTTCAAATTCAAGTTTGAATTTGGAAAATTAGGGCAATTTGGGCCAGGCGGGAAAATTCCCGCCAGAGCACCCAAGTCGACAGCCCTGTCGACTCGGGAGTCGACTTGGTTGGACCCAAGTCGACAGCCCTGTCGACTTGGCTGTCGACTTGGCTCAGCCGGGCAGTTTTGCCTGGTGCACCATTTTGAGACTGTGTTGAGTTTGGGGGCCAGATTCGGTTTTAAGGGCTGAGATTGGAACTAGGGTTTAATCCTAGGTCTAGAACTAATCCTAATCTCTATAAATAAGCCCCTAACCTAACCCTAAATCATCATTAATCAACCCTACAACTAAACTATGGCAAAATCAATCCTCTCATGGCCTCCACACTCTTCATAAAATTCTAAATAAATTTCTATGAGAGATTTTCCATGCATACAAGTGTTTTCAAGCTTGTATGAGTGTCATTAGCTTGCATTCAAGTCAAGTTTCTATATTTGCAAGGGTTTTGATCATTTTGGCTCAAGGGTTTTTCTATTTGGGGCTTGCATTTTGGGTCTAATTGGTTGCATAAGGGCTTTGTCATATTTTTGTGTGTCTTCATAAGCATTGTAAGCCCTTTTCTACTTTCATATATAAACTCTAAAGTTAATGAATGATGCAAGTTGTGTTTGATCATTATGATATGCAAGTTTACTATGATGTGTTATGCAAGTCTATCATGTTATGTTATGCAAGTTTGCTATGTTATGATATGCAAGTTTGATATGTTATGATATGCAAGTTTATCATGTTATGTTATGCAAGTTTGCCATGTTATGATATGCAAGTTTATCATGTTATGTTATGCAAGTTTGCCATGTTATGATATGCAAGTTTATTATGTTATGTTATGCAAGTTTGATATGCAAGTTTGTCATATGATATGCAAGTTATGTTATGCAAGTTTGGGTTGATCATTTTGTTCATGTTATCATGTTATGCAAGCTTATCTTGGGTTTATGAGCTTAAAGCCTCAAGCTTTATGCAAAAAGGTTGCATTTTGGCAACATGTAAGTTATCATATCTCTTATGATAACTTGCATGTGAGGCTAAATGCGAACTTATGGCCATTTCTACATGTCATTTATCACCATGTATCACCAATATGCTAAGTTTGGTTTTATGCATGCTTTTGAGGCCTAAAAATGTAATATGCAAGTATATGAACATATATACATTTCATATGCCACCATGTTAAACTTGTGGCTTCAACACCTTTATGTCATGATTATGCCAAGTTCCCTCTTTCTATCCTTTATGCGCTATTGCGATATGTAAGCGATGGGATTGCGTTTGGGGTTGGGTAAACTTAAAAGACATAAAAACATAAGATTTGGGAATTTACCTATTAAGTTAGTTCTACCCATTGGGAATTTACCTATTAAGTTAGGTCTACCCAAATTCTTGAAAACTTGTAACATGTTTTGGAAACAAAATGGACATGACATTTAGAAAATATAAGTGTGACAACTCGAGGTTGGGTTGAGTTTGTAGCATAAATCTACCCGGAACCAACCGGCTTAACTAGTGGCTACAAACAATAGGACCCAATGTGAGAAGTTGGTCAAGTTGTGCTTGAACCCGAGGTTAGACTAGGTTGTGGTGTAAAGCTACCCGGACCCGCCCGGCTTAACTAGTAACCACAACGAGGTCTAATGTGAGAGGTTAAGGTGCATTAAATTAATTAATGCTACATGATAAGGTTAAGTAAATTTGACGTATGACACTTAACCAATTTGACATGAATGGGTAGGTTAAGTGAAACCGGGCTTGATTTCTTAATGACACTTAACCGTAAAATACGACTAGTGGTTAGGGTTAAGTTAACCTACACTTAACCAATCTGAACTCGGTAATTTAACAGGGTTAAGTTGAACTATACTTAACCAATCCAACTCAGTAATTTGATAAGGCTGAGAACCGATTTGATACCTGGTCTGGATAAACTAACTTGATTGATAAATTAAACGAACCTGTTTTGCGGATCTGTAGGACCCACACCAAGTTAGGCAAGTTTGTAAATCTGTTATCTGATCCATTAGTCTGAAAACCGATCGTCTGAACTTTGTATGTCTGAACTCTGAATCTGATAGTCTGGGGACACAAGGGGGGATACTTGTGTCATTTGTTGTTTGGGACCCATATTAGTCAGTAACCCTTTTTGGTATCAAAAATTTGACCCAACTGTAGGTAGGGTCCGGGCACGCTTACTGAACTAATTATAAGTGGTTCATTCTGATAATGGCGATGGGTGTTGATGGTGCGTTCCAACCGGGTCATGTGCGTGCATGGATGCCGGTCTGCCTCTGAGGATGTAAGTCGCCGTGACATCTGTAAATATGCCTGTGCTAATTGGTTGCCACTTTAGGGAGTGATACACCATATCGTGGGGCCGACATAGGATATTTATGTATTAGGGAGCCGATCGCTTGGGTAGGAGTTAGGGTACACTTAGCTCTGTCTGGTTCTGTTGGTACCGTCTGTTTTGTTGGGTGGTAACACCCGTCTGTTTCTGAGTGGTACCGTTCTGTTAGGGGGGTAAAGGCCCATTATTGTTAGTATTCCGTTTCTGTACTTTATCTGTTAGGGTGGTAAAAGCCCATTTTTCCCAAACTTTATCTCTGTATGGACCATTCTGTTCCGTCCTGTTTCGATGTGAACATTGGGGTAACACCTAATCCTGTTATACTAGAATTGGTACCAAGAAGTTGGATCTTGATTTAAGTCAAACACCTGATACTGGGTCAAGTTTAGGCCAAGGGATAAATTCTTGTTTACATATGACATGTTAGAATGCTGGTACACCTGTGGTGAAAAACCTTATACCTGATTATGCGATGACACCTTTATCTACCTTGTTAGTAATCATCATGCTAGTATGTTGTTATCCTTATGTTCATCCCTGCTTCTCATGCCAGTTAACTTTATCAGTTTACATTGATTGTAGTAGGGCTTACTCAGTCTTTTTGACTGACCTGTTTTTCTTTCGCCTCTTTTCTTCCGTTTCCCCCCCCCCCCCCCCCCCCAAGTTCTCAGGGTGGGAATATTGGAGCTTAGCTTGGATTTCTGATCGCTTGCTTGTGGGATTTTAGCTCATGTACGGTCTTGACATCAAGCTAGCTATGGTTATCACTTATTTTGGGGATAGTACTTATGTATTTCAGTTTTCAGTGATGTTGTTTTTATCTAGACTTGTGTATTTGGAAAGTTGACATTATGTTGTACCAGACTTGTTTTGAAATAGTTTTGAAATCTTCCGCTGTTTTACTTGTCTTATTTACTCTGTTTACATATATACATATGTTCTTGTTCTGCCTTGATATATCATTATGCATGTTTACCTGATTCAAACGCCCCTCCAAAGTCAGAGTACTTGCAAGAGACACCCTGGCGGAGGTGGGGTGTTACAGCACCCCTACCCTAATTTAGACTAATGAAGATCCATCCCCTAAAGCTACTATAAATATAGTAACGTCCAGGCCATGTTGTGTCTTTTCCTACACTATACAAAAGCTTAGTTGTTAAGTATCATCCTCTATATAAACACATTCTTCTTCCTTGCTTTCTACGGTGAAACTTGCGAATGGAAATAATAAAAGATAAAATAAAAAAATGAGGGAGGGTTGCTGTACACTTGCGGTTGGATGGTATTTTGGGTAGGAGAATTAATGTACAGTAGAGGAAGAGTTGTGAAATAGGGTGTGGATGTGGAAAGGAACAGATTGAGGGGGGTAAGGTGTTTGCAGTGATGATGCAAGGAGCAGGAGAAAGGAGTCAGTATTAGAGATAAAGTGGTAGTGAGGTGCATAAATTTACACGAAGAAGCTGAAGAGGAACAAAGCGTCCATGGTACGAAAAATGGCAAGAACGAATGGAGCAGTTTACTGTGTTGGGTGGCATAGGAAAATGAAGAGCATGAGGGAAAAGATATCATGAGTTTTACCCATGCATGAAGTTGGACTGTCAACGCAAAATCATTTACTGCGAAGACACAAGCCTCAACAAGACAAAAAGATGGATGTGGTGCACGGTGCAGGTTTCATGTTGGATCTGTGTATGGAAGTGAGGAAGGATCAAGTCATCATGAATCTCTAGGAAGAAGTATGGGGAGTGGAGCAGGCATTGGAATGTAAAGGTTGGAGGAATGGTATATATAATATGTACTTCTGTGATAAAGTGGCTGTAGCTGTTTGAAGTAATGGTTTTGGAAATAACGGAGGGACGGAGACGAATGGATGGAATGGGAAGGGCCGAGAGTGACGAAGTTTTCATAATGGTGGAAGAGTTGGCAAGAACAAATAGAGGATTTCTGTTGTATGGTTCAAACGCATTGGAGATCGGTGAAGTGTATATTGGGTATAGGTACCGATGGAGTTGCAAAGTGGAGGGGATGGGTTTTAGAGATGTATTGGTGACTGGAGCGTACATTTCAAGGTGATGAAACCAAACTGTTGGTTGTAGGATTAAAATGTAGTTGGGCCGTTTGCTAAGGCTAAGGCCCGTAGAAAGAATAATTAGAAAAAAAGAAAAAAACGAAAGAAGCCACGGTCATGGGTGTACTTGCGCAAAGGAGTATGAACGTGTACATGGGATTGAAATGAGTGAGAAACAACTGTATTTGAAGAAGAATATGACAACAAAGTTTGGAAACGGTCGAGGTGTTCCTGTTACCATACGCTGGTGGTGACATTAGCGTCCAACTGGTGATGAAGGGCATTGGCAGCAACAAGGGGAGGAGCGATTAACGAATTGGACGCGGTCGGATTCATTGGAATCATACAAAATCTGGTTACGCTATGAAACAGGTGGAGTTCATTACAGTTTCAAACGGAATTAAACGCTTGATCAGATTTATTGATGCAAATCGTTATTTAATGGTTAACCCGAAAAGGTGAGTAAATTTACTCACTCTGATATTTTAAAATATTATAATTATATTTTAAATATTTGGTTGAATGTTGGGTGATGGTCGTTTAGGTAAATTACAGTTAAATTGGTTGAATAATATAAATATCATTGCATATATACACATCATTAGTTGGATACCAATTCTATTGAACAATCCATGATTGATCTTTGTTTGTTTGGAATATGGATTTACACTGGCCCGAAATAAATGTTATTTAAATACCATAAATATATGGAAATGATTCGAGTTTACAAAAGGAAAAATCTATTTAATAATAGAAATTTAATCTTGATTAGGCTAGAATACTATAACTTGTTTAATTTATAAAACAAGTAATTTGATTTAAAAATGGAGTGAAATGATAATAATTATTTTTAGGTAAATAGTTGATATTGGTTTAAAAACCGATTAATTATAATAGAATATGCGATCAAGATTAGGTTATCAACTTGATTTTTTTTAATAAGAAGTTGACTTACGAACGGAGTTTAAAAAGTAGAGTGGGAGGGTAAAATTATAAAGTAACGCGGTATACAAGATTGGAACTGATAGGGATATTTATTAGATTCATTTGATAAAGGTGTTCAGATTTCTATAAAGCGACGATGCTCAAATGTTAAAGGGAATGATGTTTTAAAAGAAAACACTGTGCAGATTACAATACTTGTAATGGAAATTGGAACTGTTTTTTCAATACAAATAATGTTTATTTTCTAAAATACAGAAAATAAGATATGTAGAAAAGATAAGAATGTTTTCGAATAGAAGTAATGTATATTTTCTAGGATATGAGGGAATAAGAAATTTAAACAACTGGAATGTTTTTTGAGAAGGGTGAAAGGCTAAACATATCTGGGAAGATATGGGAATTGGAAAATTAATGTTAAGTAAAAGGGCCAGTGTTTGTGTGATGTTTGGTTGTACATTTGAATGGATGTTTGTTTTTACTTCGATAGTTAAATAACCGACTATCGAAATGTTTTGATCGTCATTGCCAATACGGAGAGACCAGTTGGATTTATTATCCGAAAACCACTCCGCATAGGCATAAGCGCTGCAAATTAGATTATGCTGAAGATAATTGAAGATGAAGTAAATTGCAAGGGTCGTTCTATTCCAGAAGGGTGCTTTTTGTTTGTCCAGTCCCAGGACAACTTGTATGGACTAGTGTCTGGCAGAGTATACTTAACAAATCATGTATGGTTGATCTTTTAAAGGTATTACGTCTGGTGGTGGAGGAATTCGTTCCTTTTAGCTTTTTATACCAGTGATATTTTTGGAAGTCGATTAGTGAATTGACGGGTTTGATGATGTTGCATTCAAAGTGAATGGTGATCAGATGTTCGGAAGGTAGATGTCGTCTCTAGCCTCACAACCAGGAAGTAACAAAAGTTGGGCTAGGCAGCATGGCTAGTTGGGTCGTACCCAAGCAGGGTGTATTGTCACCGATCTAGAGAAAATTCATATTTAATTGTCTTTTCGATTCTGTATCTTCGGATTATGGTTGGATGGCCAACAACTGTGGGTGGCAATATATTCGCTACACTCAAGCTAAATGAGTTGGCGGTCATGTGAAGCCGGGTTGAAAGACGTTCTTGTTGAACCCCAGTGTGTACCCTCTAGAGTACACTGATCGGTAGGTGCTCCCATACCTTGTCTGTTAGAATCCAATCTCCAATAAGCGCCCTGTGGTTTATGATTTTATACTATATATACATGGAGCGTGAGATGCAAGCATTCTGCTATTTGGTAAGTTACTTGATTAGACATTATTGTAATATCACTGGAGTTTGATATCAAAATATTGTTGGGTTATAGTAAGGTAAAAACTGTCCATGTTTATGTGTGGGTTGGTCTTACTATTATCCTTTTGTTTCAAAAGGATTTTCAAAGTTAAACCGTATGGTTGGAATTCACTCACACCATCCCATGACTGACCCAGAGTTTATTTTTTTTGTTTTCCCTAAACTCTTGGGTGCCCAAATTTGTACAGCCAGTCAAGTGTTTCAGGCTTTACAAATTCACGTGGAGGAGCTGGAAGCAGAAGGCTTCACCATTAGTTAGTTAGAGATTATTTCCGCTGTGATATGATGTATTGTACTCTGATAATGGTATGTATATACAATACAGTTTTGTATTTCAAAGTTATGTTATATAATACATTTTATTCGTTCCGCTGTGAGATTCGTGTTTCTCTGTAGTTGTGATCTTCTTCTTCTTCTATTCTATTAGTTCTATCTTATCTTTCTCATCCTCTAATTTCTTTCTATTAATGATCTGAATTTTCGTGCACTTTGAGTTGAATGTGTAGAATATTAGTCAGCTCAAATTGGTATGGATTTTTCGGGCCATTACACTTGAAATCTTGAATGCTTGATAACTTTTGAGTCTTGAATCTATCTTGAATTCTGAATCTCTTGAAACTCTAAAACTATACAGTCTTCAGTACTTAAGTCCTGTATACAGAAACTGCATATATATGTCTATATATTCTTGATAGAGATGTTAGTATATATTTTATAATCAGTGATAATTGAAATAAGGTTGTTGTCATCAAAACTCCATTCTCCAATAGGATGATGGATCTTTGAGATTGTGTGTTGATTATGTGAGCTGGATAACGTGGCCAATAAGAACAAATGTAACACCGCTAAGTCCCAGATTGTGGAAGCTTGTGTGAAGTGGGTACATATATAGTAGAGCCTATCTCTTACTAACGCCGAGGCCTTTTGAGGAACAAAACCCCATATCTATACGGTGGCCAAGTTGGGGACAATATCTTGCACGAACGGAGGTGCGGGCTGTTACAGTGGTATCAGAGCCAATACCCAATCGGAATTGTGGCTCCTGTGTAGATCACAACGCCTGGGTGAGGTGTTTGTGAGCCAACGAGGATGTTTGTGAGCCCGCACCTCCATCTGGAATAATGAAGTAGGCCATGTTGTTTTTGTAAATGGAATTGTAATGGCCCGCAAATCCATACTGTCTGAGCTGACTACATACATTACACGTCCAATCCAAGTATCACAGAAATACGAATCTTTTTTTTATAAGAAAAAGGTAGAAGAAGAACAGAAAAACAACACAGAATCTCACTTCGCAGCGGAACAAAACATAATATATCATAACTTTTGAAATACAAAATTTTAACTGTATAACATACAATTATCAGAGTACAACACTTACAACACAGTGGAAATAAAAATACTATATATCTAACATTGAAGCCTCCTGCTCTAAGCTCCGTTAGATAGATCTGTAAAATCCTGAACTACTTGACTGCCCATACAAATTTGGGACCGATATGACTAAACAATTTAAAACAGTTTGAGAAAATAAACGATATCTCATAAGACCATGCCGTATAACACAAAACGAGTTTTTCACTTATGATAATCCAAAACTCTTTTGATATTATAATAGTATCTAAATCAAATAATTAGAAATCTAGTGGAACAATTTCATCTCACGTCCCACATACATAATAGACAATGAAAACCACGAGCACTTATTGGGTAATGAATTTCCAACCATGATAAGGTAAGGAACCACCTTCCGATAGTGTATCTATAGAGGAGAATACACCGGGTTCAACAAGAACATCTTGTAACCCAGCCACACATGACTTACCACTCCATTTGCTTGAGTGTATCGAATGTATATCACTAACGGTTGGGATTAGCAACCATTTTCCCAAATGGTACAGCGAATAGAATAAAGAATGAAATGAATTTCTCTAAATAGATGATAATACATCCTAATTGGGAGCTACCCACTTAGCCATGCTGCCTGCCCGATTTTTGCCATTTCCCGGTTGTTGAGGCCTGAGGTTATGATCGCTTACCATTCATTGATAGCATAATTACTTTGAATGCTACATTGTTAGATCCGTTAATCATTAATTGATTTGCAAAAATATATTTTGGATATTATGCTAAGAGAATAAATTCTCCACCACCATATATATTTGTACAGAACGACATATGAGATCATTGGAAATACTCTGTCAGACATTTGTCCATATACGTTCGTTCTGGGATTGATTGAAACCGAAGACACAATTTCGATTAATAGAAAAAGCCCTTGCACTCTACTCCATCTCCAATTATCTTTATATAATCTGATTCGCAACGCTACTGCCAATCCGGAGTGGTTCTCGGATAGCAATCCCAACCGATCTCTCCATATTGACAACGATATTGGCAAACACTTCGATAATCGGTTATTTAACTATCGAAGAAAAACAAACATTCATTTAATGCATCAACCAAATAACTGGGCCTTTTAATTAATATTTTATTAACTAGAACACTTCTCCATTTCTTTATCCACATTCGTTAACACGATATTTTCAATAATCATCTTGGCCTCTTACGCTATTTGGAAAATATTTCCATATATCGCCTTCTTTTATTTTCTATACTTAGAAAATATATTCTATTTATAATTGGAAAACATTCCAATTACTTATCTCTTCCATGACCATTCATTTATTTCAATACTTAGGAAATATTTATTATTATATTCCCAAATTTCCACTTACTTGGGTTAAAACGAATGTTGTGTAAAACATTGTTACAACAACCCAAAACATTGCATTCAGCTAGCTCTTATTCAAACATTTCTCTTCGAGACTGGATCTTGCTATTTATCGGTTAAAAATGAAATCAATCAAGTTGGGGTATAAGTACCTCTCAGACCTTGACTGAAGACATCCTTCACTTCAAAACGGACAAGACCACTTACCTCGAATAATAAGCATCATAAAAAACAAATTATTCATTTTAAACCCATATACGTTTCTCTTTCTAATTTTACCAGATTTAATTATAGATTTCCTTTTTGTTTATAATATTATATTTTTAACTTCATTTCCTTATCGAATTCTACATAAATAGATACATTGATTTCCAATTATCAAAATGTCTTAAAAATATTATGACTTCTTAAATTTTCAGAAAATTTCGCCATAACCTTATTTGTAAGGATCACTCGGTACAACTACAAAATGCCTCTCTGGGCCCTTTCCATTCAAAAAGAAAATTAAAAAGACAAGAGGCTCGCCAATTCGGCGCATAAAACCTCATTTTAAATTAAATATGTACCTTTTTGTCGGGCATTTCAATTTATATCTCTTCATATACTTCATTCCAAACCTGCTTAACACATATCCAAACATTCCCATTTGGTTTCAACTCTATCCATTTGTCTTAACCCAATTTGCTAATTTATTTTTTAATTAGCTATTTTACCAATTTCACTTTTTTTTTGAAAATAACATGTTCAAATACAATATTAACTTGCTTATAAACAAATTGAATTCCAATTTAAATTCAAGTTTCCTTTTTGATTTCGAATATAAATTTTCAAATCGAATTTCCTATTCAAAGCCCAATTTCAATTCGAAATCTCATTAACTAATTATTATTCAAATTAGTCAATCCTATTCAATAATTAAAAATTTGATTTTTCTTTCAAAAATCAATCCATTACTCCACTTGAGTTCAAATTTATTTTACAACTCAAGTTTGGATTTTTCTAATGTTAATCTAAGTTTTATTTGCCTAAAATCCTTATTTTAAATAAATAAACCATTATGATTTAATAATGGTTATGGCGCTGTTTTTCTGAAAATTTGATTTTGACATAACTCAAAATCTATTCGACGAAATCTAGATTTTTCTTTTTCAATAGAAAACTATCATCTAATTGGTCCCGAAAGGTTCTTATTTCAAAGAATTCCGACTTAAATTGAGTTCTATATACTCAATTGAAATTCAAAACACCAATTTACGAACTTCAGCACTGCGGAGAGTTCGTTTTAATTATATTTAAATACATACGTTTAAATTTCGTTCATAAATAAATTTCAACTCCATTGTAATATATTTAATATATATATATATATATTAATCCAATTTTCCCAATCTAATTTAAATACTCCGATTATCCCTAGTCGTCGATTATTGCAGCACTCAATTATAAATTCAATCACAACTCCATTTTTAATATTAATTTCCAATTCCTTTGGAATGAATTAATTTATAAAATTCGATGAAATCGAATTCCCTATATAATTTCTTAGATTTATCTCAATTTGTTTATATATTCTGAATATCGAAATAATACCCGTCGTCCCTTTTTTGAAACGATTTCCAATTCACGGTTAAATTCATATTTGAATTTAAATTTCTAAATTATTAAATGATAATTTATTTTCCTTAATTTATAAACGTTGTTTATAAATTTACTTCCTTATTTTATAATTTAAAACAAGTTTCCATTTCGATTCCATTTCCAATTCTATTTTCAATTCACACTTGAATTTAAACCTCTAAATTATCTAATGATAATTTATTTCACTGGATTTACAAATATCATTTATAAATCCATCTTCCTTATTTTATATAATAAAACAAGTTCCATTTCAAAAATTTGTTTGAAAACCAAAATCTTATTTTATAAATTCCTTGTATCTACCCTGAAATTATGTTATTTAAACAAACCCGATCTAATCGAATTTAAATCATAAATCCATATAGATTTATTTTAGTTCAATTTACATTTTGTACATCAGAATAAATTTCATCGTTCACTTCTTTAAAACAATTCTTCATTTCTATTTTTAAATTCACATTTGAATTTAATTCAAATTGTCAAATGATAAATTTTCCACTTCATTTATAAACACCATTTATAAATTCATTTCAATTCCCTGATTACCCAATGAAAATCATTTCGTTTTATTTATAAACATCTTTATATATTTGCTTCAATTTTCTGTATTATCTAATTTATAAACATTATTTATAAATTCAATACTTCAATTTCCTGTGTATTTTAATTTATAAACATCATTTATAAATTCAATACTTGTTTTGTTTATTCAAAACAAGTAAATATTTCTATAGCTCATTAAAAATTCAAATTCTATTTTTTAAAATTGATTTCCCCTTTTAAATCTCAAATATCATTTTCACGATATTTTTATATATCAACATTTTAGGCCTAGTGATATTCAGCCAATCAAAAACACCCAATTATTAGTCACAGATTTTCAAACACATAATATATGATAATATATATGAAAACAAATAAACAATAATATAATTAAGGAATCCAATTGGATCCCTCCAACCTGTTTCTTGCATCCACAGACGTTAGCCAACATAAATAATACCCATCCTGCTTCAAGGCAGGATATCGCGGTATAGAAGGACATCCACTATCATAGCGTAGGGCGCATAGGGTCATTCGCTAATGGTACTATGGGCATCCGCTAATAGTACTGCGGGAACTATCCAATCACCAATATATATATATATATATATATATATATGTATGTATGTATGTATGTATGTATGTATAATAACCACAAACACCAATCCTAAATAACTAATATATATTTAATAGCTACAATAATATTTCAGTGCAACTAAACAACCATCAATTATTTTTAATGACTAAAAATAATTCAATATAAATAGATTGAGTGAGATCTACTCACCATGATTTTTGTTTTGCTGAATATCCAATTTAAATAAAGTCGAATGCCATTCGGTTCGAATGAGTCCTGGTTAATTCTGATTGCCTCCGCATGCGTTACTTCACGCTTTTCCCACCCTTGTATAAAATAAATAAATTGTATTATAATTTATTTATTTAATAGATTATATAAGCCTAAAAAAATTACTTGAATTAATTGTTAAAGTTGATTACCTTCATTCATGGAAAATACTGCTTCTTCCTCAACTCTTATTCGAACATGCCCGTGTCCCTTTCACCATCACTACCATTAGCTTGCCACTTCTTCCTAACTACCTTACTAAAAAAACTGCATACCCTTCCCGTTTGAACACCATCACCCTGTCCCATTCAAACACCCCTACGCCATTGTGTGTTCACTCACTAACCCTCTCGAATGATGCCCAAAATTTCCCATAACCATTTGAGACCATCGCGGTTCCATTTCCTCAATATTAGTGTGTTGTTCTTTGGGATCGAACTCGAGTATTTGCGAGACAGGACACAAATTTCAAACTTAACCCCACTGATTTCTAATCGGAAATCAATACCCAACAATTATCGCACCTGACTTTGACGAATCATCTCGCCTCTCCTTTAACCCGCGAGTTCGAACACTATTGGAACATCACATTCTCGTATTGCACTTCAAGCCTACAGAGAAAACACCGTACCCTTTCACCACTGAAATTCACCAATTTCCGTCCACCAAAGCTCCTCCATACCAAGGTTCGAACGCCACCTGCCACGTCTTTTAATTCAAACGCGTCGCTCTAGAATCTGGCAAACCCCATCCCGATTTCCTAAATCGATCACCTGAGTCTATCGTACACCCTCTGATGACGATCGAAGTCCCCTTGCCTTCCAATTTCGATTTTGATTTGATCCCAAAATCCACCTACAAGCATTTCATTTGGACCCAAATTAGCCATCGCGACTTCAGTTTCTATGCTTCGAAGCCCTAGAAAAATCGAAGTCAAACCTCACATGAACCCAGCTACATGAAGATCGACGCACTCAACACTTCATTCTAGCTTCACCTCAAACTCGAACATCAAAGTCTCATGACTGGTTGGGTCGCGATTTGGGTTTAATGAACCGGAAAGAAAGGACCGGCTAATATATTGTTTGATTTGTTAAACTGATTTCGCAAAGAGAATTTCACGGCTTAGTTTGGAAAGGAAATCAGATTATCCTTTTTGCAGTTTTCGATTTGCAGAAGAATATTAAGAGTAGGAGGTATGCATGATTATATAAAGATGAAGATTTCACTGTTAAGGAATAGTAGGGTAGCAAGGTACATAAAATTTAATTTCGATTTGATATAAAGCGATTTTTATTTTATTTAAAAGGATATCGATTTGATTTTCGATTTGATTTCGATCTTCTCCATTACAAATATCTCGAGGTCCATTACATGAATTCATGAACCGCTATTTTAACATAACGACTAATGTTTAAATATTATAACGCTATTATGAATTGAACAATATATATTCTGAAATTTAATTTGAATGTATATACCATATTAAATTAATATATAATATAATTTAAATTCAGAACTAATCATTTTCTCGATAATAAATTATCGATTATATTCATATAGAATTTATATTTATTATCTGAATTGTTTTAACTCAGTTTAAATCTCAAATCGAATTATTTTTCGTATTATGATAATTTAATATATTGGATATTAAATCGAAATCGATTTTTAAATTGTTAAATTAATACAAAAATTCATTTATATTATCAACTCAATACTTAAAACCATATTAAATATTTAAAATGAATTGTTCAAAAATCCGGGTTATTGCATTCTTTCCAGTTAAAAGAATTTCGTCCCCAAAATTAATAAGGTTGGAAAAATGTTTCAAACCTTTTTACTTTCAAAATCCACTTATGTTGAAACTCAACTCTTCATATTTCTACAATTCCAGTGCTACCAAAACTTTTGGTTCTCGTTTATATTACGCATCATCTGTAGTTACATTCATTTATTCTGAATGTTTTATCACCAATTCATATCCGATTCATAGGTATTCAAATACATTTAAATTGATTCTAAATCAATTTTTTCATTTTAATCCATTTAACTTGCTCAAGTTAAATCTTAAATTTTAAAATCCAAATTCCTCGGTTTTGATTTCAAATCCTTTAGAAATCTCATAAATATATACATATATATATATATATATATTTATTTTCATTTCAAATTCAAAACATTTGAATGTTCCGAATCAACTTGTTTTCCTTTAACAAATTTTCCATCAAAACTTTTACAAAGGTTGTAATCCATCCCTTAGAAACTCGAAAATGGCCACTGATGATGCTCCAGTCATTATCAGAATTATTTTCCAGCCACTAAAGTGAGTTCAGTGCCTTATTTCATTCAAAATCCATTCAAAAATGATTTTGAATCAAAAATCCTTCCACAACAAAGCTGTATTATTCTAGTATATTTCAGAAAAATATTTTCCAACTTCCCAGGATTTTAAATTCTTAATACTGGTTTGAATCAAATTTTAATTCATCTCATTTGTATATTTCGTTCTTATACAAATTATATCTGGTTACAGATAACCATTTAAATTTTATATTTCATTTGATTATAAAAATAACAAATCAACACATCCATATATTATAATAATTTTAGAAAATTATTACTTCTATATCAAAAATAGAATTCATGGTAAAATTATTTCATTTACCTGCTTTAAAACAATACTATGTCGAATTTCTTTGTTCAAGTGTTTAGAAAATCCTATCGACTTCGTCGCGCCCCACAATTGGGATTAGAATTAATAAACCACTCAACAAACTAGCCAACATAATATAAAACAATTTTTTATATCAATTCACAAATACGTGCTCTCGTATATGTACACTTAACTCATTCTAAGGTACTACTGACCATATCTCTAATGAGCAAAACTCCACTAAAGCCTAGGTATTCGCTCAACCTAAGCTCTGATACCACTGTAATGGCCCGCAAATCCGTACTATCTGAGTTGACTACATACATCACACGTCCAACCCAAATATCACAGAAATACGAATCATTTTTTTAGATGAAAAATGTAGAAGAAGAACAAAAATAACAACACAGAGTCTCACATCGCAGCGAAACAAAATATAATATATCACAACTTTTGAAAATACAAAATTTTAACTATACAAAGTACAATTATCAGAGTACAACACTTACAACACAGCGGAAATAAAAATACTCTATATCTATCATTGAAGCCTCATGCTCCAAGCTCCTTTAGATAGATCTGTAAAATCATGAATTACTTGACTGCCCGTACAAATTTGGGCACCCAAGAGTTTAGATAAAACAAAAAAAAATAAACTCTGGGTCAGTCATGGGAGTGGTATGAGTAAACAATTTAACATAGTTTGAGGAAATAAACGATATCTCATAAGACCACGCGTATAACATAGAACGACTTTTTCCCTTATGAGGATCCAAAACACTTGATTTAACTTTCAAAAATCTTTTTGAAAGAAAATGATAATCTTTATATCAAAACTATTTTGATATTATAATAGTGCCTAAATCAAATAATTAGAAATCTAGTGGAACGCTTTCATCTCACGCTCCACATAAATAATATACACTTAAAACTGCGAACACTAATTGGATAATGAATTTCCAACTATAACAAGGTATGGAACCACCTTCCAGTAGTGTATCTCTAGAGGAGAATACACTGGGTTCAACAAGAACATCTTGTAACCCGGCCAAACATGACCGACCACTCATTTCGCTTAAGTATATTGAATGTATATCACCAACGGTTGGGACCAGCAACCATTTTCCCGAATGGGACAAAATCGAATAGAATAAATAATGAAAAGAATTTCTCTAGATAGGTGATAATACATCCTAATTGGAGCAACCCACTTAGCCATGTTGCCTGCCCGATTATTGTCATTTTCCTGTTATTGAGGCCCGAGGCTATGATTGCTCACCATTCATTGATAGCACAATCAGTTTGAATGCCATATTGTCAGATTCGTTAACCATTAATTGATTTTCACAAATACATTCGGGATATTATGCTAAGAGAATAAATTCTCCGCCACCATATATATATCTGTACATAACAACATATGAGATCATTGGAAATACTCTGTCAGACATTCATCTATATACGTTCGTTCTGGGATTGAACGAAACCGAAGGCACAATTTTCATTAATAGGAAAAGCCCTTGCACTCTACTTCGTCTCCAATTATCTTTATATAATCTGATTCGCAATTCTACTGCCAATACGGAGTGGTTCTCGGATAGTAATCCCAAGCGGTCTCTCCATATTGACAACGATATTGGCAAACACTTCGATAGTCGGTTATTGGACTATCGAAGAAAAACAAACATTCATTCAAAGCATCAAAAAAATCACTGGGCCTTTTAATTAATATTTCATTAACTAAAACACTTCTCCATTTCCTTATCCATATTCATTAACACGATATTTTCGATAATCATCTTGGCCTCTAAAACTATTTAGAAAACATTTCCATATATCGCCTTCTTTTATTTTTCTATACTTAGAAAATATATTCTATTTATAATTGGAAAACATTCCAATTACTTATCTCTTCCACGACCATTCATTTATTTCTATACTCAGGAAATATTTATTATTATATTTCCAAATTTCCACTTACTTGGGTTAAAACGAATGTTGTTCAAAACATCCTTACAACAACCCAAAACACTGCATTCAACTAACTCTTATTCAAACATTTCTCTTCGAGACTGGATCTTGCTATTTATCGTTTAAAAATGAAATCAATCATGTTGGGGTATAACTATCTCTCAGACCTTGACTGAAGACATCCTTCACTTCAAAACGTACAAGACCACTTACCTCGAATGATCAACATCATAAAAAACCAAGTATTCATTTTAAACCCGTATATGTTTCTCTTTCTAATTTTACCAGATTTAATTATAGATTTCCTTTCTGTTTATAATATTCTATTTTTAAGTCTGTTTCATTATCAAATTCTATATATATTGATACATTGATTTCCAATTATCAAATTTTCTTAAAAATATTCTAACTCCTTAAATTTTCAGAAAATTTTGCCATAAACTCCTTTGTATGGGTCACTCGATACAACTACAAAATGCCTCTCTGGGTCCTTTCCATTCAAACTAGAAAATTAAAAAGCCAAGTGGCTCGCTGATTCGGCGCATAAAACCTCATATTAAATTAAATATGTACCTTTTGGTCGGGCATTTCAATTTATATCTATCCATATACTTCATTCCAAACCCACTTAACACATATCCAAATATTCCCACTTGGTTTCAACTCAATCCATTCGTCTTAACCTAATTCGCTAATTTATTTTCTAATTAGCTATTTTGCCTATTTCACTTCTTTGTTTGAACATAACATGTTCAAATAAAATATTAACTTGCTTATAAACAAATTGAATTCCAATTTCGATTCAAGTTTCCTTTTCGATTTTGAATATAAATTTCCAAATCGAATTCACTTATTCGAAGCCCAATTTCAATTCAAAATCTCACAAACAAATTATTATTCAAATAAGTTAATCTATTCAATAAATAAAAATTTGATTTTTCTTTCAAAAATCAATCCATTACTCCACTTGAGTTCAAATATATTTTACAACTCATGTCTGGATTTTTCTAATGTAAATCTAAGTTTTATTTGCCTAAAATCCTTATATTTAATTAAATAAACCGTTGTAGTTTTATAATGGTTATGGCGTTGTTTTTCTGAAAATTTGATTTTGACATAACTCAAAATCTATTCGACGAAATCCAAAATTTTCTCTTTCATTAGAAAGCAATTATCTAATTGGTCCTGATGGTTCTTGTTTCAAAGAATTCTGACTTAAATTGAGTTCTATATACTCAATTGATGTTCAGAACGCCAATTTACTAACTTCAGTGTTGGGGCGAGTTCGTTTTAATTATATTTAAATATAAACATTTAAATTTCATTTATAAATTAATTTTAGCTCCATTCTAATATATTTTAATATATATATATATTAATCCAATTTTCCCAATCTAATTTAAATAATCCGATTATCCCTAGTCGTCGATTATTGCAGCACTTAATTATAAATTCAATCATAACTCCATTTTTAATATTAGTTTCCAATTCCTTTAGGAATGAATTACATTATAAAATTCAATGAAATCGAATTCCCAATATAATTTCTTAGATTTGTCTCAATTCTTTTTTATATTCCCAATATCGAAATAAAACCCGTCGTTCCTTTTTGGAAACGATTTGCAATTCACGGTTAAATTCACATTTGAATTTAAATTTCTAAATTATCAAATGATAATTTATTTTCCTTAATTTATAAACGTTGTTTATAAATTTACTTCCCTGTTTTATAATTTAAAACAAGTTCCCATTTCGATTTCATTTCCAATTCTATTTTCAATTCACACTTGAATTTAAACATCTAAATTATTTAATGGTAATTTGTTTCAATAGATTTACAAATATGATTTATAAATCCATCTTCCTTATTTTGTATAATAAAACAAGTTTCATTTCAAAAAAATATTCTATTTATTTTAACTTATCTATATAAATATAGAATCTATTTTCATATTTCAATTTAAACATCTATTTAATAAAATCCTTGTATCTTCCCTGAAATTATGTTATCAAAACAAACTCAATCTAATCGAATTTAAATCATAAATCCGTGCGGTTTATTTTAGTTCAATTTACATTTTAAACATCAGAATAAATTTCATCGCCACTTCTTTAAAAGAATTCCTCATTTCTATTTTTAAATTCACATTTGAATTTAACTCAAATTATCAAATGATAAATTTTCCACTTCATTTATAATCACCATTTATAAATTCATTTCAATTCCTGATTATCCAATGAAAATCATTCCATTTTATTTATAATCATCGTTAATGTATTTACTTCAATTTTTTGTATTACCTAATTTATAAACATTGTTTATAAATTCAATACTTCAATTTCCTGTGTATTTTAATTTATAAACAACACTTATATTTTCAATACTTGTTTTATTTATTCAAAACAAGTTAATATTTCTATAGCTCGTTAAAAATTCAAATTCTATTTTTTAAAATAGATTTCCCCTTTTAAATCTCAAACATCCTTTTCACGATATTTTTATATATCAACATTTTAGGCCCAGAGATATTCAACCAATCAAAAACACCCAATTATTAGTCACAGGTTTTCAAACACATCATATATGATAATATATATATGAAAACAAACAAATAATAATATTTTTGAGGAATCCAGTTGGATCCCTCCAACCTGTTTTCCTGCATCCACAGCCAACGTAAATAATACCCATCATGCTTCAAGGCAGGATATCGCGGTATAGAAGGTCATCCACTATCATAGCGTGGGGCGCATAGGATCATCCGCTAATGGTACAGCGGGCATCCGCTAATGGTACTGCGGGAACTATCCAATCACCTATATATATATATATATATATATAATTACCACAAACACTAATCCTAAAAAACTAATATATATTTAATAGCCACAATTATATTTCAGTGCAACCAAACAACTATCTATTATTTCTAACCACTAAAAATAATTCAAAATAAATAAATTGAGTGAGATTTACTCACCGTGATTTTTGTTTTGCTGAATATCCAATTTAAATAAAGTAGAATGCCATTCGATTAAAATGAATCCTGGTTAATTCTGATTGACATATGCGTTACTTCATGCTTTTCCCACCCTTGTATAAATTAAATATATTATATTATAATTTATTTATTTATTAGATTATATAAGATTAAAAAATTTACTTAAATTAATTGTTAAAGTTGATTACCTTTATTCATGGCAAATATTGCTTCTTCTCCAACTCCTATTCGAACATGCCCGTGTCCCTTTCACCATCACTACCATCAGCTTAACGCTCCTTCCTAACTCCCTTACTAAAAAAAATTGCATACCCTTCCTATTTGAACACCATCACCCTGCCCCATTTAAACACCCCTACGCCATTGTGTGTTCGCTCACTAACCCCTCTCGAATGATGCCCAAAATTTCCCAGAACCATTTGAGACCATCGCGGTACCCATTTCCTCAATATCAGTATGTTGTTCTTTGAGATCAAACCCAGTATTTACGAGACAAGACACAAATTTCAAACTTAACCCCACTGATTTGTAATCAAAAATCAAAACCTAGCAAATATCGCACCTGACTTCGACGACTCATCTCACCGCTCCTTCAACCCGCGAGTTCGAACCCTATAGAAACATCATGTTCTCGTATTCTACTTCAAGCCTACAAAGAAAACACTGCACCCTTTTACCATTGAAGTTCACCAATTTCTGTCCACCCAAGCTCCTCCATACCCAGGTTCGAATGCCACCTGACATGTCTTCTAATTCAAACGCATCGCCCTAGAATTCAAACATGGAAAAACCGATCGTGATTTCCTAAATCGATCACCCGAGTCTATCGCACGCTCTGATGACGATCGAAGTACTTTTGCCTTTTAATTCAGATTTTGATTTGATACCAAAATCCCCCTACAAGCATATCATTTGAACCCAAATTGGCCATTGCGACTTCAGTTTCTGTGCTTCGAAACCCTAGAAAAATCGAAGTCGTACCTCACATGAACCCAGCTACATGAAGATCGACGCCCTCAACGCTTCATTCTAACTTCACCTCAAACTCGAACATCAAAGTCTCGTGACTGGTTGGGTCGCGATTTGGGTTTAATGAGCCGAAAAGAAAGCATCAGCTAATTTATTGTTTGATTTTTTAAACTGATTTTGGAAAGAGAATTTCATGGCTTAGTTTGGAAAGGAAATCAGATTTTCCTTTTTGTAGTTTTGGATTTGCAGAAGGATATTAAGAATATGAGGTATGCGTGATTATATAAAGATGAAGACTTCACTGTTAAGGAATAGTAAGGTAGCAAGGTACATATAATTTAATTTCGATTTGACATAAAGAGATTTTTATTTTATTTAAAAGGATATCAATTTGATTTCGATCTTATCCATTACAAATATCTCGGGGTCCATTACATGAATTCATGAACCGCTATTTTAACATGACGACTGATGTTTAAATGTCATACCGCTATTCTGAATTGAACAATATATATTATGAAATTTAATTTGAATGTATATACCATATTAAATTAATATAATATAATTTAAATTTAGAACTAATCATTTTCTCGATAATTATTATCGATTATATTCACATAGAATTTATATTTATTTTCTGAATTGTTTTAACTCAGTTTAAATCTCAAATTGAATTATTTTTCGTATTACGACAATTTAATATATTTGATATTAAATCGATAAATTAATATAAAACTTCATTTATATTATCAACTTAACACTCAAAACCATATTAAATATTTAAAATAAATTGTTTGAAAATCCGGGTCGTTACAGGAATAACGGTGGATCCCGCTAAGGTAGTAGCAATCCAGGACTAGGATATACCTAAGAATGCGACGGATGTGAGGAGTTTCCTTGGATAGGCGGGATATTTTCTTCATTTTATTAAGGATTTTTCCAAGATAGTTGCCCCATTAACAGTATTGACGAAGAGGAATCAAGTGTTCGCATGGGATGTAAAGTTTGAGCAAGCTTTTAGAATCCTGAAAGAGAGACTGACGAGTGCTCCTGTTTTGACGATTCCAAGTAGGAATGAAGAATTGGTGGTGTACATCGATGCATGTGGTACTGGACTGGGAGAAGTGTCGATGCAGAAGGACAGAGTTATGGCATATGCGATTCGACAGTTGAAACTGCATGAAAGGAATTATCCGACTCATGATTTAGAGTTGGCAGCGACCTTTTTTTTTGAAGATGTGAATACATTACGTGTTAGGAGTTTGATTTGAGTTGTTTATGGATCACATGTCATTGAAGTATCTTTCCTTCTAGAAGGATTTGAATCTTAGGCAGCTGCGGTGGTTAGAGTTTTTGGCATCTTATTATTTTGGTATAGCCTATACTCCTAGTAAAGTTAACGCAGTGGCAGATGCATCAAGCCGAAGACATGTAAGTTTGGGAGCGATGTTTTTGAAATGGAAGCACCTCGAGTGCTTAGTAGGATTTGATTTCTGGTCTAGGTGCGAGTTAGAGCCTGAAATGTTGGCAAGCTTATAGATAAGACTTACTCTCGTCGAAAGGATTGGAAAAAGCCAAAATCGGGATGAAAAGATTGTCGAGATCATATAGAAGTTGGAACCAGAGGATAAGGAATACGAAGTCGATCTAGTGGGTCGGCTCCGGAAAAAGGACGACTGGTTGTTCCTTATATTGATGGAATGAGAGATGAGGTTCTGAGACAATGCCAACACTCATAGTCGATGATTCATCTTGGTCGTAACAAGATATATCAATATATGAAGCGAGTTTACTACTGGGAAGTGATGAAGAGGGATGTTGGAAAGTTTATTTCAAAATGCATGAACTGTTAGTTGGTGAAAGGTGAACAGAAAAGGCCAAGTGGATTGGTTAAGCCATTGGAAGTTCCAATGTGAAAGTGGGAGCAAGTATCGATGGATTTTATCGATAGACTACCTAGAACCATGGAAGAAAATGAAGGAATTTTGGTCATAGTGGATCGTTTAACCAAGAGCGCAAGGTTTACTTCTGTCAGATCCACTAGGACAGCATCGAAGTTGGCTAAGCTATATATAAAATGGATACTTCGATTCCATGGTATCCCAAAGTGCATATTGAGTGATCGAGATCCATTGTTCACGAGTGGATTTTGCAAGAGAATTTAGGAACCGAACTATGTTTGAGCATGTCTTATCATCCCAGATGGATGGTCAAACCGAGAGAGTTAACCTAGTTTTGGAAGATCTTCTTTGAGTTTGTGTATTGGACTTTGGTGGATTATGGGAAGACCATCTACATCTAGTTGAGTTTTCATACAAAAATATCTACCAATCGAGCATTGGGATGGCACCATACGAGGAGTTGTATGGTAGACCGTGTAATTCTCTGGCATGTTTGTTAGAGACTAGAGATAAGTTGATACTTGGGTCAGAAATGATAAGAAAGACTTCGGATTGTATCGAGATCGTTCGGCATCGAATAAATGCAGCCTAAGATCGTTAGAAGAGTTGCGCCGATAAGCGTCGAAAATACTTGGAGTTCGACGTTGGTAATATGGTTTTCGTGAAGATTTCGCCATTAAAGAATGTTGTTTAGTTCGGAAGTAAAGGAAAGCTAGCTTCAAGGTTTGTTGGACTGCTTCTGATAGTCGAGCGAATTGGAAAGTTCACATATAAATTAATTGATTTACCTGAGAAGATGTTGAGTGTGCACAATGTTTTTCCTGTATCTTTTATATGGAAGTGTATGCACGATTCGAATGTGGTGGTATCTCCGGAGTAGTACGAAGACCTAGAAGTCGAGTTCGTTGTATCGAGACCTCGTAAACCACTTCGCGTTGTGGGGAGTGACACAAAACAACTTAGAAGGAAGGAGGTTAATCCAGTCAAGGTACAATGGAGTGAGGATGATGATGGTTGTATGTGGAAAATAGAAGAGAGTATAAAGACGACCCATCCAGAACTCCTCGTTAGTATGATCCATTATTGTCGTGTCACCCTTACACCATTGTAACTTGTGCTATTATTAGAATTCCACGTGCTCGGATAAGGCTATTGATGCATGGCTTGATGGATGCTAGTTTGGATGATAGATTGGTTACTCATGGATGATAGGCATGCAGAATTGTTTTTGGTTGCTTGTGTTTGTTTGAGATTTTTGGGGCGAAATTCCTAAAGGGAGGGAGAATGTAACAACCCGCATTTTACATATCGGGGGATAGTATGTTATTTTTATTTAATTCTCTAAGGGTCTTATCATTCTCATATTTCAATATGTTGTTTACGGGGATGTGAGATATGTCCATAATTTTTATTAATTTTATTTGTGACCATTTTACCCCTGTTAGTTTTGTATAGGGCATATCTTTTGATTGGGATTGAATCGGGTGCTCTGATCAATTTCGTTAAAAAGTGAATGATGTTTCTAATTTCGTAGAATGGTCACATTAAAGTTTTGGCTAAACGGTTTGGGAGGAATCGTTTTTTTAATGTTACAAAATTTTTGGACAGACTAATTAGTCATTAGTGGGCTAATTAGTGAGGCTCATTAAGGTTAGGTGTTGTTGGCTATAAATATACAGGTAGAGGCAAGGGGGATGGTTTATTTTCTTCATTTCTCTCATTTGGTTGAGCTCGTAATACTCCTTGCTCACTCAAATACATCTCTACTCCATTAGATTCATATATCTACACAAGAACACTATAGATTAAGATCAAGGAAGAGTAGATTCACTACACCAAAACAGGGGATTCCCAACAAGTATAGGTGTTACAAATAATTTTTGTAACACTTTTAAGTGTCACCAACGGCCTGTGAGGAATTTCCTGTAACGCTTATAAGTGTTACAAACAGAGTAACTGCTAACACTTATAAGTGTTACAAACATATTCATTACCAACACTTATAAGTGTTACAAACATATTCATTGCTAACACTTATAAATGTTGGAACCAGAAGATATGGTAACACTTATAAGTGTTTTAAACATATTCATTGCTAACACTTATAAATGTTGGAACCATTAAGATATGGTAACACTTATAAGAGTTACAAACATATTCATTACTAACACTTATAAATGTTGGAACCAGAAGATATGGTAACACTTATAAATGTCAGTATCATTATCCTACTAATACTTATAAATGTTGGCATACATAAATTGCTAATACTTATAAATGAGTATATATAACATGTCTTTATGATTTTCAATCACGTATATAATTCAAAATATCAATTCAATATAAGATTTGGTACACTTCCATATTTCAAATTCAACAATGTCACATTCGCATAATGCTCAAATATTTGTTACCAGCTTCCAATATTTCAAATTCAACAATGTCACAATGGCATAACGCTCAAATATTTGTTACATGCACGACAATAATTTTTCTTTTTATCAGAACCAAAAACTTTGGAGATAGGATCATTGTCAAGATCACACATATTTGCCTTCTCGTTGCCATTACATTCCAAATTCCGTTTTTTCTCCACCTTCACAAGTGCCTACAAAATATAAATGCACTCGTTTTCACAAAAATAACAAATTACAAAACTCATAAATAACAAGTGTAAACCACAGGAAAATGTTGGATGATCATTTGTTGAGTTCAAGAGATAAGCAAAAAAAATATCATTTGCTGAGTCCAAATTTAGGCTTCAGCAAGAGATAAGCGCAAATATCACTTGTTGTGTTCAAGAGATAAGTGCAAATCTCAGTTTAGAAAATGAGCCTTTCGGCCCAGTTTCTAATCGAAACTGAGCAAGAAAAAACTTCAGAAGCTTGGACTTCAAGTCCAACAAAAAAGTTCCTGTATTAGCACTAAGGGATTCAAGCCGAACAAAAAAACTTCAGAACCTTGGAGTTCTGATTTAAATGTACTTAAAATTGATACGCTTTTAAAAACAAACCTAGAAGTTTTTCAGCATTTCTAGTAAAAGACCAAGATTAGTCTCTACAATATTCCTTTCAGTGTGACGAAAAGCCCAGATAACAGCATCCATGACAAGTTTTAATTGTTGTGCACGAAATTGCATAAAGATTATGAGAGATTGATTAAGTATAAGATGTTATTTGTATGAATAAATTCAATAAACAAATAATGATAGTAGTAGTTCTTAAAATTCATCAAAATACGAGTAGGAACTTAGGAGTTGTAGGGGTTTAATTATATTCTCTTTTGCAATAAGCAGGTTTTGTTCAATGTATATGAGAACATTGGGAAAATCAACCGTAGTTTCTCATCATCTATAGCATGAAGTAGTATCAGACCCTCTAAATTGCTGACTTATCTCATCAACTCACTCAAATATGTAACATGAATCATCTGAAACAAGACTGAGTAATATAAACAATAAAAAAAATAGGCATACAGCATATTATATGTTACACCAAGAATAACTGACCTGAGTAGATAATGGGCACAAAGCCTGAAATCAATGGCATTTGACGTTCATTTTATCATGAAATCTTGTAGTATTTGTTAAAACATGCACAGAAGCAATCTACAAAACTGAACCGTCAACATGCATATGTAATAAATATCATTATTTATAATAAAAAAAGAAGAAGATGTTTTATCTGAAATTCCAATATCATATCCGAAAATAAGTCTCTTGTTGCAGCAAAATAGAAGCCAAGACAACATAAAAGCTTGTTTTTCTTGCATATACTTCCCCACTATCATTATTACTAACAAAGCTACCACCTGCGAAATATAATAAGTATGAGATATCTTGCTAGGAATGTCATCAATAGTTGTTTATATGAGATAAAATTCCAAAAGGCGGTAACTTTTGTTTCTTGCAAAATCCATTGAAAATAATATAACATATTAGATTGTTGATTCCTCAATTAATAAAATAATATAACTCCTTAATGACACCGGAGGCAGTTCTGTTCTTCCATCTTGACTGTATTGTATAATTAATGACATTTTTGTTTCACTAGAACTTGCTTAATTGGTTTACAATGTAAACAAAGTAGAACTAAACTTTTATTGTCAAAATGGGTGCAATCATCATTTTATTTCTCAGTAATGAGATTGTCCATTGAACATTCTAAGCCTTTTATTTTAGTAATGAGCTCCATACATGAGATTCATATTAGTAATATGAAATTCATGCAAATCTCTAATAATACACTACTCCTATTTGTAAAGCATATGATATGTCGAAGGATTCATTATTTATCATATTTACATCAATTAAAATTAAAAAATTTGAATTTCTTTTATAAACTGAAATAGAAATAAATAAATTTCAGATAAGCAGCATTTGATAAGTTGACGCATATACAAAGGAACATTTTGATAAAATTTCGATGAGTGTGATTGTTGCATGTATTCTTTACTTATAAGCGTTAATACGAGGATACATGCAAAGTAGTTGTCAGTTCGTAGATTGCCACAGGGAACATCAAATAATTTTTTGCTATAGAATGATGGTAACATATGCCACAAAATGATACATGTATGTGCAAATTTGTTTAAGGTTGCAGCAAGCTTTAATCACCTGAATTTTGGCCTAACATAATTCAATTAGTTGTAGCTCTCACATATTTAATGTAAACCTGTAGCAGTAGGGTTTCCAATTTAATACATGTGAAGACCTTGCATGCCTTCCATAACAATACAAACTATAAACAAAAAAACTGTAGAAGATAAAATAGTTCTATGCCTACGATTTTCGGCTGAAGACAACAAATTTGTTAAAGACATCCTAAATTTATTTAGGAATTAGCATTGCTGAAAATTTTCAACAAAAAATGTATAATAAATAAAATTTAATAATAATTTCTGTAAAACTACTCTACCCACATGTAAAAAGTACTTCTATTGATTTGTTGTCAAAGAAAACATGACATAAGATGTGTGACAACAAATCTAATGAGTAATATTATCAGCTGATGTTTTGGTTTTATTTTCATCAAAAACAGTGAATAAATACCCAATGTATCTTTTATCTGATTATACATTCAAAAGACTGAGAAGAAAAAGTGATTTCCTGAGAAACTATGGTTAAATATATTTTTCAATTGGACCGTAAGTGAACATGCCGCAAATCCTGATTTAGTAAAATACTCATTATCAACCGCAATCACTTATCATTAAAACTAATATCCACACTCAATGTTTAACAAAAGGTTTGCACTGAAATCACTTATCATTAAAACTAAAATCTCCAATATAAGAAATAATATTACATGGACCTCCCTAAATCATGCAATAGGTTTCACAAACTTTATAAGTTCCTCTACTTATCAGCTCGGGATTACTGAAAACATTTAAACACAAAGCTGCTAAAAAGAGAGCTAAGAGCATACCTCAATTGACTGCCCTTTTTAACGCTGCCCAAAGGAATTCTGTTAACAGATAAAAACATAAATAAGAAAATAATGATACACCACCCAATTAAATGATTAACCAACAAAGGACAAAAGAACCCCAAAAAAGAACCGAAAAGACTGTCTTTCTACAAAAAATAAATAGAAAATATAGATGGATAGGTAATGCATGGTTTTGGACAACTTTAGAAATACTGAAGTATATCATGATGTCTTTCCACAAAAAATAGTAAACAAACCATTACCATATATATATCAAATGATAGTACTAATATACATTATTCAAGGACGATTTCCCATTGATGATAATTATAAACTTAAAGCTACGATAACATCGTTAGTTGGAGCTGCAGGTTCATGAACAAATATCTTCACGGATTCTTTACCTTTTTACCTGCTATCTTTCATAACACGTCTAACACATTAGCGTTCCACTCTATCAGCATAGCCCGTTAAAGAAGGAAAATAAGGGGTAGATTTACACAAAAATGGTAAAATAGTAGCCTGGATACACATCGATCTTCAGAAGCATGTGTGTTGCTCTTTTTCTGTGAGCACAAAATGTCAGTTAATGAATACTTGTTTAACTAGTACCACTATAACAGAAGAAAAATATATAACACTCATCGATTAATGGAAAATTGTTTCATTAGTCAAAGTTTAGCAGTTTGAAGAAATTTCAATATGTTTCTGATACTTCATACCCTTAAAGCTGAATGACCAGGGTTTTTATAACATTAATATAACTTTATACAAGGAAATTCACTCGGGAAGGAAATTATACAAGGAATTTAAGTAACGCTAAAAGGTATGCAACTATACAAGGGGCAAAAAGTTTTTTCTAAAATTGATTTCATAACATCACATAGTCTTTGTTAATGCGGAATAATGATGAAGAGATTAGACATTTTTCAATAAGTGAAATATACTAGGGGAAACAAAATCTTGATGACATATAAGAATACAATACAACAAACCTGAATTTTGTATTTGCTAAAGAGCCCTAGCCTTCTGAAGCACAAGGATGGAGGACAGACAAGAAAAATACACTCTCATGAATAAGGAAAGCGCTAAGGGTTGCCAATTGGAAATCAGTAAAATGAGTTGTTAGGTACTGCATAAGGAGAAAAATCACTTAAGAAAAATCACTTAAGTATACCTATAATTCCCAGCTGTTTACTTTTAGAAGTTCTAGAAGTAAAAGCACTGAAATGAAAGTTATTAGAAGGTCAGGACTCAAGACTAAGAACAAAGAAGTTGTGCAACATGACTCAACGAACGCTGAAAGTGATACAATCTTAGCTTATCAACTACTGGTAAACCTGAAAGTGTCTCAAAAGGGTCTACAATAGTAGACTTGAGACAACAATATCTCAAATTTTCTTGTCCGAAAAAAAATACTTTCAAATGAGAAAATTATTGAAGTGGTTAAAAGGACTCCACTGCCAAAAATCATAGAAAAAAGGGTTCTTCCTCTGTCAAGAAGCCTATAATGACAATGTCGCTTGAGCTTAACACTAAAAACACATCAACCCGTAAATTCAGTGAAACTAAGACTGTGTCATCTATCAAGAAGCCTCCTATGGTTATGTCATCTGAGCTTAAAACTAAAAAAGTCTTCAAATCGTAAATTTGGTAACAATAAGACTGTCATCTTCTATAACTAAAACTGCATTAGCTAAATCTACATCAGCAATTGATCAGTCATCAATAAGGTTACCAATGCCTGAAAGTATTATAGGTAAAAACCTGATGAATAGTTTAGATTCAGCATTAAAGCCACCAAGATAAGCTCCAGATCCTAGGTTGGTACAAAAGTTGAAGGAAAAAAAAAGAAATGCAGCAGAAGACTACACATGCAATTGAACAGGAAACACTAGATGAGGAAATGAAAAACATTATTATGAATGATACATCAAAAGCTCAAACCTCTTCTGTATCCCGTTATCATCATGGGAAACTGGTAAAAAAGAAAGCAAGGAGGAAAAGAAGGTACCGTCATCTCTATTTCGAAGAAACTTAATGTTCTAATCTCCAATAAAGAATTAAATTTACATACTCCAAGAAAGTTGAGTTTTCATGCATATACAAGTATGTAATTTACGTATTGGCTTTACAACTGCAGTACCTAAATGAAGCGAACTGGAACTGGTGCCTAATGAAGACTATAATGAGTCTGTTTCCCGAAAATGCATCGCTGCGATTCAGTTTCGCAAAACCATAATAATGATTTCATTTGAAAGTAATTTTTCACAAAGCAAAACTAACCTGCAAAGCATGTACGTCATATATGACCAAACTAGTAGAGCCACCTCTTGATTTTGGTATCATAGACAATATCCTTGCCATAGTAAATGCAGTTGCTACATTTTCTTCTTCGATGCGTTCAAAAGTATAAGTTGGGAAAAATGGTAACAAAAAGGTGAATGATGCAGTGAATAACTATAATATCTCTATATGGCATCATATTTGAGTAGACACAATCTAACAAACTTGAAAACAATTTTTGTGGACAAAATTCAATCTTAGTGATAAAATCAATAATAGGCCGATAAAAATAAACCAATTCATCGAGCAGAAGCATCATTGCTTATCAGACACTAAAAATTAAACTAAATAAAATGGACAGGATATAAAACAAGGGAATAAAAAGAGGACCTCCATGAAATAGATTGAAGCTTAATGGAGTCCGATTCTACAGCAACTTTTCAGCTAGCTCTTCTGGTTCTTCACAGTAAAAGAGCTTTATCAGCTCATTCCATGTTTACCAGTAAACACTCATGTATATTTTGCAAGTATAGGAGCACTAAAGGTAATTTTCACTAGTTAAAACAAATGTAAATCATCTAAAATTGGGTTGAAGAATCGAAATCACCTTTGAATCGAAATTGAATGGTCTAATTTCGTGATTTCTGAAGCCAAGATCGAATAGTTTGAAATCGTGGTTCCTGAAAGTCGAAATCGAAAAAACTAATACCAAGTCAAAATCCAATAGCCTAATTCCTGAAGTCGAAGTTGAAGTTATTCTCATGTGAAGTCGAAATTGATTAAAAAATGATTCGGCTTTTTCTTGACAAGAAGCGGTTATGTAAATTGGAATAAGGGTGGAATGGAATAGGGTTGCTTAATTACCATTTCACCCTAAGGGAATTCCTTTATTTTCAGTACAACCAAGCTTGTCAACACAAACAAGTGTTGGAAATAAAAAAATTATAATTATGTACAATTCCTAACACATTTTTAGCACAACAACACATATTAGTGTTATTAGCCTACGACACAAATAAGTGTTGGCAATTGAAAAAAACAAGTGTCACCAAATGGCTGTTATGGTGTAGTGATTACATCAAAGTAGTTGATTTGAAGACCTTTCTTCGCTGTTCTTCATTGTCCAAATTAAAGATTCATTGATTTCAAGCTATTTTGTGGGTTTGATGAGTGATAAGCATATCTCACACGGATTCATCGAGTATATGGGTTTGTTTGATTATATTTTCATCATTCTGAGTCGTTTTCAGCTAAATCTAATCAAGGTAAGTCTATTTTTCATTCGAATCACCATAGGATCTAATCTAGCAAGATTAAAATAGTAAATTTATATGTTAATTCATGTGTTTATGCAAGTTTAGATCTATTTACTGATTCATTCATTGTTTTATCATGATTGATGGGTTTATATGGTTGTATAATGAGTATTTGTTATGCAAGTGTTGCTTTGTAATTTCATAAAGTGTTGATGACTGAATTGTTGAAATCGGATGATTTGGATGAGTTGTGTGCATTGATGTTGTCGTTTGGAGATGGATCGCCAAGATTGTTGCCCAAGAAATGATGGATCAGCTCGGTTGCTTTAAGGGACCGGAGGAAATTGGATCAGGTCTTCGTGTATGGATCGTTCGTGGCTCATTTGGATGTGGGACACCCCACGTCCGTTAATGTCACTCACAAAGGGAATGCACTAAGTTTCGTGAAGCGTTATAGGTAAACAAAAATAGAAATATTACAAGACATAAATAATAATGACAGTAGAATTAAAAACTTTATTTAACATAAAGCAACATGGTTTTAAAACATCACATGTCTAAAATACATAAAAACCATTACACCATTGAAACTATTGTCTTGTACTTTAAAACATCAAACTATATGAAAGAAGCAAAATTCCCCGAATAAAATAGAGCCATAGTATCAAGGATAGGAGCTTGAGCCATACATCTAAGAAGCTCCAGTAAAATGAAAGCAGAATCATGGTCAAGCCTGGGTATTCCCAGCTTGAGAACCTGTAGGGGGGCGGAAGAAAGAAGAGAAAACAAAAAGGGCCAGACATAAAGTCTGGCGAGTCCAGTTACTTTTAGCAAGTAATAAGTAAATGTAGCATGACAAGCATATAAAGTGGATAAGAGAGAGATAACAACATATAAGGTAGATATGATAAGGTAAACATAATAGAGCATATATGCTTCTCTAAAGATTACTCTGATTCTCTGCACTGATACTAGTATAACCAGAATGAGATGATCCCAACAACTATAGGATGGTAGACTTAGGCATACGTCCAAATGTATCCTAACCACTACCTTAATCGATCGGCTCCCTACTTCGCGTAGATAATCTTTGCCGGCCACACCATAGGATGTATCACGTCCTATAGTGGCAACCCTTCGTTGATATGTATAGCCATACCTACAGGTGTCACGGTCGTCTTAGTCCCCTCTCCCCGGCCATTGCACGCACATGTCCCTGGTCGATTTGCGTCGCCCACACCATCCTCCTCGTTTGGATCTCTTACATTCAACCCAGTAAGCGTGCCCCAACTCTGACCTAGTTCGGAGTACTCGTTTGATACATATTAAGGGTTACTGACTGAAATAGGTCCCACACAATATGATACAAGCTCTCCCCATGTTTTGTATCACGACTAGGATTTCCCTCGGTTACGTATACCACCGGGTGTCTTTAATTACACAACCGTATCATTTCTACAAGTTATGCTTACGTTGAAAAGGTGTATTTAATTACATAGCTTTATTATTTCAATCGGTTATATATACCACTAGGTTTCTTTAATTACATAACCTTATCAGGTTAAGTTTGTGGGCCTATATGTAGATATTACCCACCCCCTCAGATTTGCTTAACCCACCCAATATTCAATCAAATTTACTTAACCCCAACTTAAGTTCATATTCATACGATCCCTATGGATTCAACTAGGTTAAGTATTCAAGCTTTTTTTAACAATATTTTCATTTATGGTTATGGTATGCTAGGCCTCCCACATTAAGCCTACCATTTGTGGATGCTGGACATGCCGGGCGAGTCTAGGAAGACTTAATCTACAAATTGGGCTTAACCTCGTGTCTTAGCACGTCCCGTATTTGTGCACCTAGATCTCCCATGTTAGATTCACCACTTACGGTCGCTGGATATGCCGGGAGGGTCCGCGCAGACTTCCACCACAAGTGCAATCTAACCTCGTGTCTAGGCGCAATTACAGTTTGTAATTACTTTAATCCTAGGCATTTCATTATTAGCCATTTTTTCCTATGTCGTTATAGGTTATAGGTTTCATGGCCCTATTCCCCCAATTCTGTTCATAGTGAATTATATGTCCAAATTCATATACATACATAGATTATTCAAATTATGCCCAAATTTTTACCTTTTTTACTAATTATGCCCAAATTCCCAATTCACAAGATATGCCCAATTTCAATGTTTTCCCCTCGTTCCCAAACTAACGTAATCGCATAATTTAGCGGCATGCCTAAGCTCGAAAATAGCCTGACTATATAAAATAAAAAGGGAAAGGTTGAAGGGAAGATGACAGAGATGTTTATTCTAACAAACTGACATAAGCATATGATGGCAAAATGACAGGATGGACATATAAGAACAGATCGGTGAACTTGTGATAATAAAACAGGTTCTAACATAGTAGGGATGTCATAATAGGCATGATTAGATCTAAATAAGAATCTAGATGTCCAACTATTGTCAGATCTAAATTGACCACAACACGATAATCATAAGACACTATAAGAAAAACACCCTATTGCAACTAGTTATTTGCAACAGGCGATAAAAGACAGTTGCAATAAGTGATATTTAGCAACAGACTTATTATAGCAGTTGCAATAGATAAGATTTAGCAACAGGCCTTTTCTTTCTATTGCGAAAAACATGTTTTTAGCGACTTCGCTTCCCTTTCTGTTGCAAAAACATATTTTTAGCAACTGTGCTACCATAACAGTTGCAACAAACGTACTATTTGCAACTGCACTTCCAAGCCAGAGGCAAATAAATATCTTTAGCAACTTTTTTCACCTCTTGTAACCCTGTATTTTTTTACAACTAGTAAAGCCAGTTGCGAAGAAACATACTATTACAAATAAATATCAACTTTTAATGTTTAACTTTCAATAATTAATTTTAAATAGTTATTTTAAATGATTAACTACTAGTAATTATATAACAATTAAGATTAATATTTAATGATTTTTAATCGATAATAAAATTTATGTATTATAAAGTGATATTTATATCTAATAATTAAATAATATTTATTATAAATGCTTTATTTTCAAATAAATTTACAATAAAATATCAATGATATGTTATCAATTACTAACTATAATATTACGTTACTGATTACTAGTCATTAATAATATAAATTTTTTTAATATTTAATAATTATTAATTAATGATTAAGATTATTAATATTTAATAACCGATAATTAATAATAAATTAATATTTACTAATTTTTTACAGCTACAAGTAGTGATATAGAGAACTTTCTCATGCATAATCAGGTTCAGCACGCCTCCAGGTTCGGTCAACATTTACGGCACGCTGATTTTTGTCATTCCTTTAATCCAATTAGGCTACTTCCTACTTCAAATCCAATAAAGTATGTCATAATAAACTTCCATCTATCCGGTTAGCTCTTGTCTTCTCAATCGACATTAAAAAGGTAATGAAGCGTTGTATTGAAGCACGCACTGATTCTGTCTTCAAGCAAAATACTTCATTTACCAGTCCACGAATTCCGCCATACTTTTCATTATCCCGCCATACTTTTCATTATCCCGCTTTATTAGGGTTGAAAAATTTCAACCTCCCTCCAGTTATGAAAAGAAACATCATACTTTCCCTTAAATCCCAATTACATTTACAAGAAAATAAACACTGAACATTCCCCAAATCTAAATTCTCCAAACCACCCTCCTCTCCATCGATTTCTCTTTCTACTCCACCCTCCCATCTGTCGGTTGCACTGCTCCAAATCTACTGCTTCTAGCAACGTGACCGCTCGTTTTCTCGCTTTATTTGCTTAAGGATTCTTGTTGGTTTTGAATTCAACAAGGTTAGATGTGTTTGATAGTGGACTGAAGTTGAGTAGATATAGATCTGGTAGTAAGAAATTGACGAATTTGACAGTTTTTGTTCATCAATTTGAAGCCCTATGTTTGGACAAAGCAGATTGTTTTGGAGGTCTTGAATTGATGGTAGGAAGCATTATTTGACTTCGGATAGTGATGATTGTAGTAGTAGTAAAATCTATTTTTTTTGGCAGTGTCTCAGCTTTGCAATCTTGGACTAATGCTACTGAAGTGCCGTGTTCATGACCTTGAGGCTCTTCTATTTATTTCTTTTCAACTAAGAGAAAATTTGTTTCGACCTAAAAGGTAACTGTGTTGTATTTATCATGAAACTACACATTTGTTCAGGTTGTAATGTTGAGTTGAACATATATATTGTGCAGTGTATCATATGAAGTATGTTTTGGTTCATCAGCTTAGCTATAAAGTCTGTATCATTTGAAGCATATTCTCCTAACGTTATAATATGTTCCTACCTTATTATGTAACTGTAGGTTCTTCAGATTGATGATTACTTGAGAGAGTTAGCATGAATTGTAGATTATTATGTCCAAGGGAGCACTATTGCTGTAGGGAACTTGTTGGGAGGTAATTTTGTTATGCATCAATTTCATTTCCATCTGGAATGGAGGAGTATTTGTTATCTTTAGTAAAATAAGCTAATATATTCCATTGTGTGATTTCATTGACGCCGACTTCAGATATATGCATGTATTCTTGATGGCTCTTATATGACCTAGGAGCTGAATTTTGCGGTATAAAAGTGAGCCATTATCAAATATATCTACTATACCGGTGTTAGTGATTCAGTGTCCTCCATGTAACTTGTATGTAAATAACGGTAGCTTTCCTTGCGACGGAGCAGGGTGCTAAGGTTAAGAATGAAAAGCTTTTCAAGAAGAGGGGCAATCTCATTAAAGTATTTGAACTATTGTATTTGTGTATGAGAGTAGAAAGAGCGTATTTGGAAAATGTAATAAAATATTATATTCGAAAAAAAATTGTGCTGCATGAGAGTAGAAATTTTTGTACATGAATTATGTATGAAAATTATATAATTTTTTATTGTAATTGTTTGTATTATTAAAACTTTGTTAGAATAAAAATTTTATTTGTTTATTTCATTTTGTGATATACACTATTACTGAAACGAATACATTTAATACGTAATACCTTTAAGCCGTAATATTTTTTTTAACGATTTATGAATGTATTGCAAATACTGTTGCAAAAGTATCTGTTGCAACAATAAAAGCCCGTTGCAAAAAAGTATAATGCAACATCTTATTGCAACGGGCAAAAACTATTACGAAAAGGGACCGACCTTTTACAACTTCGGCTATGTAGACGGGCGCTGGCCTGTTGCAATAGGTCTACTGCAACAGATATGACCTGTTGCGAAAAGTGTTTTTTGTTGTAGTGAGATGATCAAGATAACAAATTAGATCCAAAATTAAAAGCAGATCTGACGTGATAAGGGTTGCGATCCATGTCATAGTCAATTCAAAATGTCATAGATTCGCAAATTACAATAGATCCGATATGATTCAATCACAAGCATAGATCCCTAATTACAATATCATGGGTTCACAAAATACAATAGATCTGATATGATTCTGCCATAGGCATTGATCCCAAATTATAATACCATGGATTCACATATTACAATAGATCTGATATGATTCAGTCATAGTCATAGATCCAAATTTACAGTCGTATCATGTTTACTTTTAATTATTTAAATCTAAAGGCAACTGAAACTCACGCGTTTGGATCTAGAACGATAGGAGAAGAAGAAAATAGTTGATGAATCTTCGATCTACGCTTGAATCTTTAAATTTGATTACAGAAGAAGAAAGAGTTTTGGTTCAGTCTAGGCACCGGTAGCACTTAGGCCTCCATTGATTTTCAGTGAAGAAAACAAGAGAAACGAGCTTGTATTTATAGCTGTCAGTCTCCAAACCGACTTAGCCAGGTCAGCCTTAGTGGGGTTGACCCACCCCTTAGGGGGTCGACACCCCCTTGGGGGGTCGACTTCCATAGGTAGGAGTTTTCCCGCTCACCCCGAATTCTGGAATTTTGAATTTTTTTGAATTTTCTGGACCTGATTTTGCATTCTTGGACCCTATATATATAATTATTTTGCACGTATACAAACTTCAAACCCTCATAACTTGTTCACATGGTGTCCGTTTTACGCAAACCAAATGTCTATCTTGACCAGAATTTCGAGATGGTCACAATGGCGTATTCTATTTCTCCTAGTTATGAGTATTAAATCAATTATTATTTAATTTATCTGCTTTTAATATTGTTAAAATATGGGGTGTTACATTCTCCCATACTCAAAGGATTTTGTCCCAAAAATCTTTAAGTTAAGAAGAATGCATATCCTACCTTCCATCACCTATCTACTCATCCATCAATCACTGGCATCCATTGTCCTTAAAAACTTCTAATGCTCATATGAACATACGCAAAGGGGTGTGTAAATGTCCCAACACTAATGCGAAAATCATGTGATCTACTTATCCACTTGATCTCCCTAATGCAATGTATGTTAGTGCCATGAATCCAATATGTATGCAGATAACCCTATTATAACATGTAAGTTCTATATGTGTGCACAATCTTTCGCCCAAATGCAATATCCATATGATGATACATTCAATTTCATCCATAAAATAAGAAGAAAAATGCACACACATCCATATGCGGTATGAGAGTGATTGAGTTGATCTAGTGCCTAATGTGTGTGTGTATGCTTCCACGAGCAACCATTAGCAAACACTTGCATCCGCTTGCATCTATCAAACATCACATGTCTCAAACACATGTTTACATCCATGGGATTCCTACCTAAAGGTCGAAGATTCGATCGATAGGACTTAATTAAATGATAGAAACAAGAATAAATAAAAGCTTTGGAAAACAAAGTTAACATCATACCCTTGAAAAGAAAAGGATATGAAGCACGAATCTTGTCTTCGGTCTCCCAAGTTGCATCCTCTGAGCTATCTCCCCACTGAACCTTCACCAACTTGATCTCTTTATTGCGTAGCTTCTTAGCATCTGATCCAAAAATACGGGAAGGAACTTGTCTGAATGTCGCCTCCCGTTCCACCTCTACTTCCTCCAATACACTCGCTCAAAAATTTCTGATGTATCATGCAAGCACTTCCGCAAAAGAGAAATGTGGAAAACATCATGAACTCCAGATAGTGTAACAACCCTGAATTTTGGGGCCACTTTAAAATTTATTTTAAGTAATTTTAAATGAGTTTTGATATTTAGAATAATCTATTTTAAATAATAATGATCACAAATTTGGTTCAAATCGAAGTTAGAATGAATAAATTAATTTTAATTATAAAAAGAGTTAGAAATAGCCGCGGTAGTTTGAAAAGACAAACTTGAACTTTGACTGACCGTACAGGATGCAAAATTTAACGGATTTTAGTGAAACCAAAAATATTGGAATCTATTTAAAAATATCTTTCCAACGAATCCAAAAAATCGAAATTTCATAGCGGAAATCAAAAGTTATGGCCAATTCAATTTTTAGAAGGTCGCTAGGTAATTTGCATAGGCCAATAATGCTACTTTTTACATACGAAGGAAATTGAACTCGAAACCACTTCCATTGAGTCCGGAATGACGTTTATGCATTTAAAAAGTATAAATACTTATATATTTGGAGTTTCGAAAATTATTTGTTTAAAAATGTATTTTTAATATAAAATATATAGCCATAGAAAATAGTGATTTTTCAAACAGTGACCGTTTCTGACGAAACCACTTTTGTTGGATTCGGAATATTAAATTATTGCTAGGTTTAAATTTTTAGAATTTTCCAAGCTAGTACGTGAGCGTGGCAGGAGAAACAGTATTTGGTCAATTTCGGTCAAAATTAATTGACTGAAAAATAGCCATTTTTCAAAATGTCTCAGAATTCAATGAAATAAATTTTGTTGGATTCGTATCATCAAAACAAAGCTAAAAATGATTTTTTGGTAATTTTTAGAATTAAAATATAATTATAATTGATTTTTCAATGTCAACGGGCAAATTTTTGACTTTAAAAATTCATTAAAAATTCATACAGGCTCAGAATTGAACGAAATTAATTTTCATAGGTCCACAGCATCAAAACATAGCTAAATATATTTTTCGAGAATTTTTGAAGTTAATTTGTGACCTCGGTGAATGTTCATGTACGGTATACATTAAAATATTAATAAAATAATGTAATTACTCTAAAACTCATAACATATTTCGAAATTGGGTCCTGTAACATGTTCCATTGCGTTCAGAAGGCCTCAAAACCTTAAGAACGACAGTAAGCAGGCCTAAATCGGAGTTCGGACCAAAACGGGCCTTAACGGGCTAATTAAATTGTTAAATAATGATTAGGAAAACCTAATATTATATTATAAACCCGAAATTACTGTTCACCGTCCTCTCCAAATGTGAATTTCTGCAGCCACCAAAGAACCCATAGCCTCCGATTTTTCAAACTTCGATTTCTCCATCGTTTCTAAATGAAATTTAACGTGTGAGTACTCGTTTCGAAGCTCTTCTCTTTCTCTTTCTTCTCCAACAAATCTCACATCAAATCGTTGCCTGTAGCTCTCGATTCACCTCCTCAAACCCGCAGCAAACATGCCGCCGCCGCCCCCTACACATGCAGCCGCACCTCCCCATCTTCCTGGTGAAGAAAGCTCTCTCGTAGCCGGACCTTCTCCAACAAACGGCTCGTTGTTTCGTCAACTACAACTTCAGAAAATCGAATTTGAAGTTTTGAACGTTCTAAGATCCGAAACCAAGTGAATTCGAACATCAAATTTAATCGAACCTGAAGCATCTTCTCAGAACCAACACTGTGAGAATTTTATTTTTAAATTTAATTTAATTTATTTAATTGTTTTGTCTATAATGGTTAATCTTAGATCTAATATGTCAGGATGCAAAACATAGATCTTAATTGTTTACACCATATGATGTTTAATCTAAAATTGCATGAAATTTCAGGTTTAAATCCGAATTAATAATAAATTAAAATTAATTATGTGTTCTTCATTTAATCATGCCATGTTGATTATTTATTCCATATCAAATCAAAGTGAGAACTCTTTTCTCACTCATTTTTAATGTTCAGTAATTATTATTTTTATTAAATAATTATATTCTAACGCCTGTGATGATTTGTTGTGAATTAATTCCGTGTTATTCATAATTGGTTGTGAGTTAATGTTTAGGTTATTGGGATGTTTGGATTTGAAATTGTGTAACAGGCATGTAAATTTATTAACACTAATTATTAATAAATTATGTAACACAACCATACACAAGTTACCTGACTTGTGTATGTTAATTGGGCCGTTATTTTCACACTAATCGCCCAAGTGCACAAACAATACACTGTTATTTGAATTTTGTTGTAATGATCATTATGTGTTGTTTGTATGTTAAATTTAATGTATATTGGTTTAATGTCAATTGCATGAATGATGAACGTCGATTGAATTATTGAAATGTAATTTTGTGATAGTTGGAATTAGCATATACCTTATTTTGAAAATGCGTTGTTTTGGAAATTCATGTTTTGAATGCATTGGTTGTGACTCATTCCGATGAAAGAAATTTGAAACTTTTCAAATGATTTTCCGTTACAGAATTAATGTGGAATTTAATAACATTAAATGTAATTTAATGTGAATTAAGCTGGCTTGATAATTTCATGCTATCTTTGGTGAAAATGGTTAACAACATTAATTTCATTTATCATATAATAAATGATTCAAGTTTTGAAATTTGAAAAATATCACTTAACATTTATTTTAATAATTAAAATAAATAGGATATGCTTGACCCGAGGTTAGATTGGGTTGTGGTATAAGACTGCCCGGACCCGCCCGGCATCTCCAGCAACCACAACAATATATATCTAATGTGAGAGGTTCATGCGATATTAATTGATTAATTAATATAGAGGTTTGAAATTCAAAAGGTCATACATTTTGAAAGATTTAATATAATGATAATAAATGCAGCATTAATGATGGATTAATAAAGAAGGAGAGTTTTTTTTTTTAAATTCCAAAATGTAACATTTCATTAAAAGTCTTATAAGAACGTTGAAAATGTTTAGTAATAAAAAGTCTAATCTTTTATTAAAGATTAGAACGCTAAAATATTAGTTAATAAAAGTTGTTTCTTTTATTAAAGTTATGAACGCTAAAACGTTTTTAATAATAAAAGTCTTCTTTTATTAATGTTAAGTACGTTAAATAGGTTTTGATAATAAAAGTTAATTCTTTTATTAAGATTAATAACGTTAGGTATGTTTAAATAATTAAAGGTATTCTTTTATTAATATTAATAACTTTAAGTATATTTTTATTAACGTAAGTTATTAAGATTAAGAACGCTGAATTTATTTTGATATGTAAAGAAAGACATTAACATTAATTTTTGTTAATAAAAGAAAAGAAAGACATTAACATTGATTTTTATTTAAAAAGAAAATGATTCATTTTGGTTAAAAAGAAAAGATGGAATTTCACCGTCATTTTTGGTGAATTGAAAAGACACAAATTTTCACCATCTTGTGTTAATAATGAAATATAAAAGAATTCCACTGTATGTAAATTTACATTATTTTATAATGTTAAAATATAAGAAAATGCACCGTATGTTAGATTGACATTTTTGTTTAATGTTAAAAGAAAAGAAATCCACCGTATGCTATTTCACATTAATTTATAATGTAATATAATTGAAATACACCGCATGTTAAGTTAACATTATTTAAAATGTTAATATAAAGAAAATTAACTGTATGAAGTTAACATATTTTTAATGTAAATAAATAGGAAATGCATTATATGTAAATTTAACGTTATTTTTAATGTTAATAAATAGGAAATGCATTGTATGTAAATTTAACGTTATTTTTAATGTTAATAAATAGGAAATGCATTGTATGTAAATTTAACGTTATTTTTAATGTTAATAAATAGAAAATGCATTGTATGTAAGTTTAACATTATTTTAAAGTTAATAAAAAGGAATTGAACCGTATGTAAGATTTACATTATTTATAATGTTAAACAAAAGAGAATTTACCTCGTAAGAAAAATGTACATTATTTATATATGTATATGAAAAGGAAAGATTGATTTACATTATTCTAATGTAAATATTAAAAGAGAATGGACCATATGATTTATTAACATTATTTTAATGTTATATAAAAAGAAAAGATTGTTTAACATTATTTTTGATATTGATTAAAAAGAAGATTGCACCGTATGTATTAACACACTTTTATTAATGTATGTATAAAAAGAGAAATTTACATTGTAAGAGAAATTGGCGTTAACATTTATTTATAATGTTAATATTAGAGTATTTTCACCACATGATAAGATGTACACTTTTATTTGTAAAAGTAAGTTGGCATTTTCACTGTATGATAAGATTTACTTTTTATTTGTAAAATAAGGTAGGAATTCACCGCATGACAAGGTTTACTCTTTATTTTGTAAATATAAAGTAGGAATTTGCGATGTATCAAAATATACATTTTTCATGTGTAATGTAAAGATAGAAAAATTAACATTATTTTCAATGTTAATTAAAATAGAAAATGCATTGTATGTTAAGGTAACATTATTTTCAATGTTAATAAAAAGAAAAACATACCGTAGGATAAAATACATTATTTTTAATGTATATTAAAAGAGAATTTTTCATCGTAGGAAATGTACATTGTTTATAATGTGAATAGAATGGAAATGTCATCGTAAAATAAAATTACATTTTAGATGTAATTGAGATTGAGAATGCATTTAGAAAGAGAATGAGTATTTTATATATGCAAATGGAATCATAATATAATTGAAAGATGAAATGGAATAAATAGAGCGTTGAATTATAATTTACATTTTAATGTAAATTATAAAGATTTTAAAATAAAAAGAAAATAAAAGGGAATAATTCACCGTCTAATTATAAATTACATTTTCATGTAAGATTAAGAAGTGAAAAAAAAAGAATAAAGGAAAAGGGGAGATGTATGCAAGAACGATGAATTAAACGATTTATTTATATATTTATATATAAATATAATTAAAATTAATCGAATCTAGCGCGGTAGTTCGTGTTTTGAAATCATATCTTTAAACGAATATACCGGAAGATCCAACCGTCGGATTTTCCCAAAACTGAAAACGTTAGGACCATCTCGGAAAATTCTTTCCAACGATATAAGATATGTTATGATCCAACGGTTAGATTTTGAGATATGTGAAAATCAAAATTGGTTGAAAACAGCGCCAAAATCGCCATTGATCTGAATCGTAGTTGATTAAAGATTTAATTATTTTTAATCAAATAAAATGGGAAATAATCGTTATAAATTAGAAATAACGATAAGGAAGAGTTTTTAATATATTTATGTATATATATACGAAGATTATTTGGAAAGGCCGAGTTAATCTCATTCCAAATAATCAAAACGACGATGAAGATCGAAGTAAGAAGACGACGCATGAAGATCGTAAATCTTCCCTCGAATGGACAGCGATCGAGACCCTGAATTGACTTGCTACCAATTCATGGGTCAAGGTCATTGCCCAGACGTACGTGTTGGTTTCACGGATTTGACTTTCGTTCAGACCCAGAGCATAAGTTTAAATGGATGGTGTGTCTGACATCGTACTTCGTTATATATCATATTGTTGATTTTCTGTTAATATATAAATATTGGTGGTGGAGAATTTATTCTCTACTTAACACCCATTTATGTATTGATGGAGAAGCAATGGTATGGTATGGAGTGATAGTGTGGCATACTAAGATGCATGTGATCAAGGCTTTGTTGAAAAGCAGGCCTTGTGGGATGATCAAAGCATAGCCTGTTTAGGCATAGCTTTGTGTATGACGTGACTTCACAAGCCTCACACACCGGCGGAGTCTAAAACGGGAGAAGGGAACGCAGGGAGTGCACACGTTTCTTTCTAGCTAGAGTGGTGCCAGGGACCTACCAGCGCTGGCATTTATTCATTGTGGTTGTTGAATTTTTCGAGGCCTCGGGTTTATGCGGTCGTCACTGGCCGTATTGTAGGTCCAAAAGGACCGGGAAGCGTGTGTTCAGGCATAACTAATCCACAAAAGTAAGTGTGGACCGGCCCTGCAGCTATCCAAGGGTTGGACAGAGTACCAATCCTGGGGCATTGCTAGAGTGTCTCGAATCGGTAAGGATCTCCTCCCTAGCCTTGACTCAGATGGAAATCCAAATTCTAAATACGACCCTACGGTTTTGATTGTATTACTAGTATGGAGATATAGTAGGATGGGGTACTATGTTTTCTAAGATTGATACATTTATTTTGAAATGTTTTATTATACCCTAATAATAATATTAAACTCGTATTTGCCGTATTTAGCATGTTTAATCACCATAAGGGAAAACTCTATCCTCTGGTGTGCGTTGCATTGTGTGATGGGACTTGAGTCTTATGGTGATTCCATTTTTCTAAAAAGCATTGCGATGTTGTACGTTCTGGCGCTTTAAATTATGCACGACGATCCATTGAGTAAACCCGTTCCGCATTAGCGGCGTGGTCTTTGGATTTGTCATATTATTATTACTAAACCAGTTATGAATTCTCATACCAGTCCCACGATTGACCCGTAGTTTGTTTCACCTTTTGGCAAACTCAGGTGCCCTCTTTTCCACACTGGCAACCAAGTAAACAGGTTCATTCTTTGCTTGGAGTCTTCTTGGAGTTGCTCATTATTATTGCTTGGATTTGCTTTTGCGGAGAGGTGATGACTTGGAGCTTTGAGGACAGCTATCATTTACTTCTATTGCATTTTTCTATCTTTAAGTTCAGTCATTAGACTTGTTTCATTTCGTATTGCTTATTTTGGGAGTTGGAACTTATTTTCATTTCTGCAAACTTGATGTAATAATTTGGAATTCTGTGACTGTTGGGATTCTGTGGTTTATGACATTATATTTCCGCTGCTATAATGTTATTATTCTATGGTTTTTCCTCTGCTATGTTGTATCAGTGATGTGTATTGTTATATTTATGTTGTATTCCATTTGATTATTCCTTACTTCCACCTAGTGGAGGTTTGGGGTTATCACAGTTGGTATCAGAGCTTTGGTTAAACTTAGCTTTGGAATATAACATATTTATAGCAAATTCGTTTACATAGAATCACAATATTCTATGGCGAACATTTCATGAGATACATAATAGCCAGTCACTTTCGTCATCTTTTCATTCATCCTTCGATCTTTTCTATCTCTTAGAACCACCATTACAGTTGTTCTGACTCTTCCCTTGATCGTACAGAACTAACTAAAAATGGGTACTCGGGCCGCTAGAACTAGTAGAGCTGGAGCAAGGAGGCAAGACGCTACTGGAACTGAGGAGCTTTATTCCCAACGACACGGTTAAGAAGTTAGAAATTAAAACATTCTACGTTCTCTAGGTTAGTTCCTACTCTTCTATTTCTCTTTTCCTTTTCGAGGACGAAAAGTTTTTAAGTGGGGGAGATTGTAACAACCCTGAATTTTGGGGCCAATTTAAAATTTATTTTAAGTAATTTTAAATGAGTTTTGATATTTAGAATAATCTATTTTAAATAATAATGATCACAAATTTGGTTCAAATCGAAGTTTGAATGAATAAATTAATTTTAATTATAAAAAGAGTTAGAAATAGCGCGGTAGTTTGAAAAGTCAAACTTGAACTTTGACTGACCGTACAGGATGCAAAATTTAATGGATTTTAGTGAAACCAAAAATATTGGAATCTATTTAAAAATATCTTTCCAACGAATCCGAAAAATCGAAATTTCATAGCGGAAATCAAAAGTTATGGCCAATTCAATTTTTAGAAGGTCGCTAGGTAATTTGCATAGGCCAATAATGCTACTTTTTACATACGAAGGATATTGAACTCGAAACCACTTCCATTGAGTCCGGAATGACGTTTATGCATTTAAAAAGTATAAACACTTATATATTTGGAGTTTCGAAAATTATTTGTTTAAAAATGTATTTTTAATATAAAATATATAGCCATAGAAAATAGTGATTTTTCAAACAGTGACCGTTTCTGACGAAACCACTTTTGTTGGATTTGGAATATTAAATTATTGCTAGGTTTAAATTTTTAGAATTTTCCAAGCTAGTACGTGAGCGTGGCAGGAGAAACAGTATTTGGTCAATTTCAGTCAAAATTAATTGACTGAAAAATAGCCATTTTTCAAAATGTCTCAGAATTCAATGAAATAAATTTTGTTGGATTCGTATCATCAAAACAAAGCTAAAAATGATTTTTTGGTAATTTTTAGAATTAAAATATAATTATAATTGATTTTTCAATGTAAACGGGCAAATTTTTGACCTTAAATATTCATTAAAAATTCATACGGGCTCAGAATTGAACGAAATTAATTTTCATAGGTCCACAGCATCAAAACATAGCTAAATATATTTTTCGAGAATTTTTGAAGTTAATTTGTGACCTCGGTGAATTTTCATGTACGGTATACATTAAAATATTAATAAAATAATGTAATTATTCTAAAACTCATAACATATTTCGGAATTGGGTCCTGTAACATGTTCCATTGCATTCAGAAGGCCTCAAAACCTTAAGAACGACAGTAAGCAGGCCTAAATCGGAGTTCGGACCAAAACGGGCCTTAACGGGCTAATTAAATTGTTAAATAATGATTAGGAAAACCTAATATTATATTATAAACCCGAAATTACTGTTCACCGTCCTCTCCAAACATGAATTTCTGCAGCCACCAAAGAACCCATAGCCTCCGATTTTTCAAACTTCGATTTCTCCCACGTTTCTCAACGAAATTTAGCGTGTGAGTACTCGTTTCGAAGCTCTTCTCTTCCTCTTTCTTCTCCAACAAATCTCACATCAAATCGTTGCCCGTAGCTCTCGATTCACCTCCTCAAACCCGCAGCAAACATGCCGCCGCCGCCCCCTACACATGCAGCCGCACCTCCCCATCTTCCTGGTGAAGAAAGCTCTCTCGTAGCCGGACCTTCTCCAACAAACGGCTCGTCGTTTCGTCAACTACAACTTCAGAAAATCGAATTTGAAGTTTTGAACGTTCTAAGATCCGAAACCAAGTGAATTCGAACATCAAATCTAATCGAACCCGAAGCATCTTCTCAGAACCAACACTGTGAGAATTTTATTTTTAAATTTAATTTAATTTATTTAATTGTTTTGTCTATAATGGTTAATCTTAGATCTAATATGTCAGGATGTAAAACATAGATCTTAATTGTTTACACCATATGATGTTTAATCTAAAATTGCATGAAATTTCAGGTTTAAATCCGAATTAATAATAAATTAAAATTAATTATGTGTTCTTCATTTAATCATGCCATGTTGATTATTTATTCCTTATCAAATCAAGGTGAGAACTCTTTTCTCACTCATTTTTAATGTTCAGTAATTATTTATTTTATTAAATAATTATATTCTAACGCCTGTGATGATTTGTTGTGAATTAATTCCGTGTTATTCATAATTGGTTGTGAGTTAATGTTTAGGTTATTGGGATGTTTGGATTTGAAATTGTGTAACAGGCATGTAAATTTATTAACACTAATTATTAATAAATTATGTAACACAGCCATACACAAGTTACCTGACTTGTGTATGTTGATTGGGCCGTTATTTTCACACTAATCGCCCAAGTGCACAAACAATACACTGTTATTTGAATTTTGTTGTAATGATCATTATGTGTTGTTTTTATGTTAAATTTAATGTATATTGGTTTAATGTCAATTGCATGAATGATGAACGTTGATTGAATTATTGAAATGTAATTTTGTGATTGTTGGAATTAGCATATACCTTATTTTGAAAATGCGTTGTTTTGGAAATTCATGTTTTGAATGCATTGGTTGTGACTCATTCCGATGAAAGAAATTTGAAACTTTTCAAATGATTTTCCGTTACAAAATTAATTTGGAATTTAATAACATTAAATGTAATTTAATGTGAATTAAGCTGTCTTGATAATTTCATGCTATCTTTGGTGAAAATGGTTAACAACATTAATTTCATTTATCATATAATAAATGATTCAAGTTTTGAAATTTGAAAATTATCACTTAACATTTATTTTAATAATTAAAATATATAGGATATGCTTGACCCGAGGTTAGATTGGGTTGTGGTATAAGACTGCCCGGACCCGCCCGGCATCTCCAGCAACCACAACAATATATATCTAATGTGAGAGGTTAATGCGATATTAATTGATTAATTAATATAGAGGTTTGAAATTCAAAATGTCATACATTTTGAAAGATTTAATATAATGATAATAAATGCAGCATTAATGATGGATTAATAAAGAAGGAGAGTTTTTTTTTTTTAAATTCCAAAAAGTAACATTTCATTAAAAGTCTTATAAGAACGTTGAAAATGTTTAGTAATAAAAAGTCTAATCTTTTATTAAAGATTAGAACGCTAAAATATTAGTTAATAAAAGTTGTTTCTTTTATTAATATGAACGCTAAAACGTTTTTAATAATAAAAGTCTTCTTTTATTAATGTTAAGTACGTTAAATAGGTTTTGATAATAAAAGTTAATTCTTTTATTAAGATTAATAACGTTAGGTATGTTTAAATAATAAAAGGTATTCTTTTATTAATATTAATAACTTTAAGTATATTTTTATTAACGTAAGTTATTAAGATTAAGAACGCTGAATTTATTTTGATATGTAAAGAAAGACATTAACATTAATTTTTGTTAATAAAAGAAAAGAAAGACATTAACATTGATTTTTATTTAAAAAGAAAATGATTTCATTTTGGTTAAAAAGAAAAGATGGAATTTCACCGTCATTTTTGTTGAATTGAAAAGACACAAATTTTCACCATCTGGTGTTAATAATGAAATATAAAAGAATTCCACTGTATGTAAATTTACATTATTTTATAATGTTAAAATATAAGAAAATGCACTGTATGTTAGATTGACATTTTTGTTTAATGTTAAAAGAAAAGAAATCCACCGTATGCTATTTCACATTAATTTATAATGTAATATAATTGAAATACACCGCATGTTAAGTTAACATTATTTAAAATGTTAATATAAAGAAAATTAACTGTATGAAGTTAACATATTTTTAATGTTAATAAATAGGAAATGCATTGTATGTAAATTTAACGTTATTTTTAATGTTAATAAATAGGAAATGCATTGTATGTAAATTTAACGTTATTTTTAATGTTAATAAATAGGAAATGCATTGTATGTAAATTTAACGTTATTTTTAATGTTAATAAATAGGAAATGCATTGTATGTAAATTTAACGTTATTTTTAATGTTAATAAATAGAAAATGCATTGTATGTAAGTTTAACATTATTTTAATGTTAATAAAAAGGAATTGAACCGTATGTAAGATTAACATTATTTATAATGTTAAACAAAAGAGAATTTACCTTGTAAGAAAAATGTACATTATTTATATATGTATATGAAAAGGAAAGATTGATTTACATTATTCTAATGTAAATATTAAAAGAGAATGGACCATATGATTTATTAACATTATTTTAATGTTATATAAAAAGAAAAGATTGTTTAACATTATTTTTGATATTGATTAAAAAGAAGATTGCACCGTATGTATTAACACACTTTTATTAATGTATGTATAAAAAGAGAAATTTACATTGTAAGAGAAATTGGCGTTAACATTTATTTATAATGTTAATATTAGAGTATTTTCACCATATGATAAGATGTACACTTTTATTTGTAAAAGTAAGTTGGCATTTTCACTGTATGATAAGATTTACTTTTTATTTGTAAAATAAGGTAGGAATTCACCGCATGACAAGGTTTACTCTTTATTTTGTAAATATAAAGTAGGAATTTGCGATGTATCAAAATATACATTTTTCATGTGTAATGTAAAGATAGAAAAATTAACATTATTTTCAATGTTAATAAAAATAGAAAATGCATTGTATGTTAAGGTAACATTATTTTCAATGTTAATAAAAAGAAAAACATACCGTAGGATAAAATACATTATTTTTAATGTATATTAAAAGAGAATTTTTCATCGTAGGAAATGTACATTGTTTATAATGTGAATAGAATGGAAATGTCATCGTAAAATAAAATTACATTTTAGATGTAATTGAGATTGAGAATGCATTTAGAAAGAGAATGAGTATTTTATATATGCAAATGGAATCATAATATAATTGAAAGATGAAATGGAATAAATAGAGCGATGAATTATAATTTACATTTTAATGTAAATTATAAAGATTTTAAAATAAAAATAAAATAAAAGGGAATAATTCACCGTCTAATTATAAATTACATTTTCATGTAAGATTAAGAAGTGAAAAAAAAAGAATAAAGGAAAAGGGGAGATGTATGCAAGAACGATGAATTAAACGATTTATTTATATATTTATATATAAATATAATTAAAATTAATCGAATCTAGCGCGGTAGTTCGCGTTTTGAAATCATATCTTTAAACGAATATACCGGAAGATCCAACCGTCGGATTTTCCCAAAACTGAAAACGTTAGGACCATCTCGGAAAATTCTTTCCAACGATATAAGATATGTTATGATCCAAAGGTTAGATTTTGAGATATGTGAAAATCAAAATGGGTTGAAAACAGCGCCAAAATCGCCATTGATCTGAATCGTAGTTGATTAAAGATTTAATTATTTTTAATTAAATAAAATGGGAAATAATCGTTATAAATTAGAAATAACGATAAGGAAGAGTTTTCAATATATTTATGTATATATACGAAGATTATTTGGAAAGGCCGAGTTAATCTCATTCCAAATAATCAAAACGACGATGAAGATCGAAGTAAGAAGACGACGCATGAAGACCGTAAATCTTCCCTCGAATGGACAGCGATCGAGACCCTGAATTGACTTGCTACCAATTCATGGGTCAAGGTCATTGCCTAGACGTACGTGTTGGTTTCACGGATTTGACTTTCGTTCAGACCCAGAGCATAAGTTTAAATGGATGGTGTGTCTGACATCGTACTTCGTTATATATCATATTGTTGATTTTCTGTTAATATATAAATATTGGTGGTGGAGAATTTATTCTCTACTTAACACCCATTTATGTATTGATGGAGAAGCAATGGTATGGTATGGAGTGACAGTGTGGCATACTAAGATGCATGTGGTCAAGGCTTTGTTGAAAAGCAGGCCTTGTGGGATGATCAAAGCATAGCCTGTTTAGGCATAGCTTTGTGTATGACGTGACTTCATGAGCCTCACACACCGGCGGAGTCTAAAACGGGAGAAGGAACGCAGGGAGTGCACACGTTTCTTTCTAGCTAGAGTGGTGCCAGGGACCTACCAGGGCTGGCATTTATTCATTGTGGTTGTTGAATTTTTCGAGGCCTCGGGTTTATGCGGTCGTCACTGGCCGTATTGTAGGTCCAAAAGGACCGGGAAGCGTGTGTTCAGGCATAACTAATCCACAAAAGTAAGTGTGGACCGGCCCTGCAGCTATCCAAGGGTTGGACAGAGTACCAATCCTGGGGCATTGCTAGAGTGTCTCGAATCGGTAAGGATCTCCTCCCTAGCCTTGACTCAGATGGAAATCCAAATTCCAAATACGACCCTACGGTTTTGATTGTATTACTAGTATGGAGATATAACAGGATGGGGTACTATGTTTCCTAAGATTGATACATTTATTTTGAAATGTTTTATTATACCCTAATAATAATATTAAACTCGTATTTGCCGTATTTAGCATGTTTAATCACCATAAGGGAAAACTCTATCCTCTGGTGTGCGTTGCATTGTGTGATGGGACTTGAGTCTTATGGTGATTCCATTTTTCTAAAAAGCATTGCGATGTTGTACGTTCTGACACTTTAAATTATGCACGGCGATCCATTGAGTAAACCCGTTCCGCATTAGCGGCGTGGTCTTTGGATTTGTCATATTATTATTACTAAACCAGTTATGAATTCTCATACCAGTCCCACGACTGACCCGTAGTTTTTTTCACCTTTTTGCAAACTCGGGTGCCCTCTTTTCCACATGGGCAGCCAAGTAAACAGGTTCATTCTTTGCTTGGAGTCTTCTTGGAGTTGCTCATTATTATTGCTTGGATTTGCTTTTGCGGAGAGGTGATGACTTGGAGCTTTGAGGACAGCTATCATTTACTTCTATTGCATTTTTCTATCTTTAAGTTCAGTCAGTAGACTTGTTTCATTTCGTATTGCTTATTTTGGGAGTTGGAACTTATTTTCATTTCTGCAAACTTGATGTAATAATTTGGAATTCTGTGACTGTTGGGATTCTGTGGTTTATGACATTATATTTCCGCTGCTATAATGTTATTATTCTATGGTTTTTCCTCTGCTATGTTGTATCAGTGATGTGTATTGTTATATTTATGTTGTATTCCATATGATTATTCCTTACTTCCACCTAGTGGAGGTTTGGGGTCATCACAGATAGTCTCTCTGGTAGCTTCACTCTATAGGCCATTTTGCCAATCCGTTTAGTTATGGGAAATGGCCCTACGAATCTTGTTGCCAGCTTCCCTCAAATGTTGGGCATGCTCTTCCTTACTCTTTGAGAAGATCAAGATATCATCAACAAAGACCACGATTTAGAAACTCCTGAAACACCATACTAATCAGATCAACAAAAAGGCGGGTGCATTCGTCAACCCAAAAGGCATTACGATCCATTCAAAGAAACCATCTGGAGTCCTAAAAGCGGTCTTATTTATACTGTCCTCGGCCACCCTTAGCTGATGAAACCCCGTGGCCAGGTCTAACTAAGAAAATACTGAGGCACCAACAAGCTGGTCGAACATGACATCTATCCTCGGAAGTGGGTGACTGTTCTTCTTGGTGAGCTTATTCAACTCTCTATAGTACATATACAAACAAAGCAAACCATCTACCTTAGTTTTGAATACTACTAGAGCACCCCATTTAGATATGTTTCGCCTGATAAATCTTTTCTCAAGTTGTTCCATGCTTGCTTACTTAGCTCCCTTCTTTCCTTTGGAGCCATATAGCGCACTGGCAATGCAACTTCCTTTGCATTGTCCACCAAATATATGCGAAAATCTATCTCACGCCTTGGGGGTAAACCCCATATCTCATCAAAAACACCAGAATAATCTCGGACTACTGGAACAAATTGAAAATCATCGATGGATGCATCGAGATACACTAGGAAACTAAGCATAACAAATCCTTGCGGGTTGCAAGAAATCTCGAGGGTCCACCCATGACATGTCAGAATCTTAACGACCCTCCTCTCACAATCCAGAATGGCACCATACATGGTTAGCCAATCCATTCCAAGAATCAACCCGTAGCCCATAAACCCGAGTACAAACGCGTCGCACTCAAACTCGACGCCTAAGATAGATATCCTAAAACCCCGACAAATGATGGATAAATGAGTCGAACCACCAATGGGGTTTGAGACAATAACGAGATCCACCACAATACTAGTATTTAAGTGTAGAGATTCAACCATAGAACTTGATATAAATGAGTGTGAAGCGCCAGAATAAAAAATTATTCTAATAGGATGACTGGAAAGAGAAATTAAACCTTCCATGGAAATTTTCCTACCTCTATCCGGAGCACTGATCGCGAGAGCATGCACCTACCCTCCAGAAGCTCCTACCCTTTGACCTTGCCCCTGTGGTCCCTATTTCTTCGGGCACTCCCTAGCAAAGTGTCCGACCTACCCATAGTTGAAGCAAGTATTCTTCTTCCTTTTACAGTCTTTGACCAAGTGACCCTCTCGCCTACAACTGTGACATTTCCTCTTATCCTTAGCCTTGTCATTTTTTCCACCTTTCTTTTGGTGTTGTTATTGCTATTGTCCTTTCTTAGGCCATACCTTCTTATTTTGTGTTGTTTCTTCATCTTTTACTTCCTTCTTTTCTCCTTTATCTTCCTCATGCATTAAGGTGATATCAACAAACCTTTCAAAAGTAGCTCCAATTGGAATGTGGGACAGAGCTAACCCATGAACGAGTTCATTTTTCCCTTTAGCAAACAACAAAGCTTTCTTATGCGAAGTATCTACCAATTCCCATCCAAATTTTGCTAGCTAGTTGAATTTGTTCACATATTCTTTAACAGTCATGTTTCCTTGTTTGAGCGCCAAGAACCTCTCCATCTGCATGATTTTCTCAGCTTGGAAATAAATTTCATTTCAAATCTTTATCTAAAATCATCCCATGTTTCTATCAGACGTCAAGCTTGGGTAACTTCCTACCAAAACTGTAACACCCCACGTCCATTAATGTCACTCACAAAGGGAATGCATTAACTTCCATGGAGGTTTTAAGTGAATATAGAACAGAAAAATTACAACAAGACAGATAATAAGTAGTACTTGGAAATCTAAAACTTCATTTTATTGCAGCGGAAATTAAACATGTTTGTTACATCACAAAACCATAAATCAGAGTCAAGTACAATATCCATCTTGATAAAACAAAGTACATAATCCCGTTACATAAATAGCCATTAAAGAAGATAACAAGCTGGACTTTACTTCAACAGTCCAAGCTTTCCAAAAGAGAGATAAAGCAATCCAATCAAACTCCGCTAGAGCTGGGTCCACCCTGAGGACCTGGAGGGGGGAAAAGATAGAAATAGAGGGGGTCAGACATAAAGTCTGGCGAGTATGATAATTCTAACAATACTATTATCAAAATAACTAGACTGAGGCATAAGCTGGAAAACAAGGAAATGTCTATGAACTATTCGGTATGGAAGAGCAGATAAAGATAACGTTAAAGGCACACCTAATTACTAACGAATGATTACTACACTGCACCACACCAGTCACCTTCAAAGTTGATACCGCTTGCTTCACACAGAAACTATATAAATAGCCTTGCGTACCCCTAGCTGACTACATAGGTGCCGTCTGCCCCTATCTCCACTAGGTGTACCCCACTACCCACTTTCGATCGGCTCCCTACTCGTAGATACCCGTGCTGGCCCCATAGTGGGGTGTATCACTCCCCTAAAGTGGCAACCCGATACAACTGGAGAATGCACGGCTTATACCTACACGATGCAACAACGTCTTACCTACCAGCCCAGGTTCACACACACATATGAAACCCGTTGGACTTGCGTTGCCACCGCTACCCCGTTTTGGCCTCTTATAGTCAAGCCCAGTATACGTGTCCCGTCCTCGACTTGGGTCGAGCCCACAAAGATACGTTTGGGTTACTGGTTGAAATGGGCCCCTACAAGCTACCCACCTAAGCTTGTCACCACTAGTATATCCCACTTAACCCTCTTAGTCATGTTCATTTACATGTGTGTTTGGTTAAGTCTTACTAATCGTATTTCACAAGCCACTAAGGGCACCCACTAGATTCCTCATGCCACCCAAGGCACCTACTTAACCCCCATGTCCCACCTTACATGTTTATCTGGTTAAGCATTTCTTAATTCATTCAGGCCATAACCTCATAAATACCTCTCACATTAGACTGGCATTTATGGAAGCTGGATTTGTCGGGCAGGTCCGGGCAGTCTTACACCATAAAAGAGTCTAACCTCGTGTCTTTACAACTGTTATGCTTTAATTTGGGCCTAGGACCTCTCACATTGGGCTGACATTTGTGACCACTGGATTTGCCGGTCGAGTCCGGGCAGGTTTACGTCACAAACGAGTCCAACCTCGTGTCCTAAGCAATGGTTATCACTTATAATCTTTTACCCCAGTTTTGAATATATCCCTATTCAAATTATTAATTAACTTCAATTTTAATGATGTCCATAATTGACTCAATTATGGCCATCCACTCATGGCATGCAAAATCATATCAATTGCACCCCAACTTCTTAATATTAAATCCTTAATATTACCCCTACCCCACGTTATACGTTCGCTTATTTAACGCAAAATATACGTTAGACTCGAATAGTCTAACTCATAGCACAAAGATGAATTATCACAACGTACAGACAAATAAAATGGATATAATCATAATAGGGGTGAAACTTGCATAGAACTACACAGGTTATGGGTCTAAAGGTGTCAACTTGTTAAATGTCACAATTTACATGATATGATCATAACCCAAATTCACGTATAAACTTGCATATGGGGTTTTATGCAACATAATGATTGTGTGAACTAGCATCTAACACATAGAACTCACACATGTCATAGTACAATTCTAGACCTAAATAGATGTCATGGCATATGTTCATAATCTTTACTAATCAATCTAAACTTGCATACATGATTTGCCATATAGATTAACATAGCCCAAATAATATCAACATTATGATTTGATTAACATGAACTAATTAGCATAGGTAGTACCATCATGACTTTATAAAATGTATGACTTATCACAACTTAGCATAGAGAATTACAACCTATACAATATCATCATAGCATGATTTACAACATATAGGATATCATCATCACATAACATAGGATTTACAACATACATGATAGCATAAGGTTTACAACAACATATATGACAATCCACATCATTCACTTATAATCCATTCATAACTTAATCTAATTAGTTTAATAATAATCTTGTTAAGATCATCATACTCACAATTAGGAGAGAAAAAGAGTCTTGATTTTCTTTAGAGTTGAGTAGAATTAGGGTTTTGATTAGCTTCTTCCTTCTTAGTTGGCGGCGGCTACACTGAGTTCCATGGCGGCGGTATGACGGTGGCTATTCTAATTTTCATGTGAGTTTAGAGTGAGAGACTACCTAGGTATTTATAGAGTTTAGGATTCATTTAGACCGTCAGATCAATTGAGAACTAAACCGAACCGTTTAGTTTACCAACTCAGCCCTAAAGACACATCAGCAGCTCAAGATTGGGCTCAGTCAAACCCTAGCCGACTGGACCAGGTCGACACCCAGGTCGACTGCCCAGTCGACTCCCCAGTCGACCTGGGGGGGGGGGGGGGTGTGGACTCCCTAGTCGACCTGGGGTGCTGGGCGGGAAATTTACCGCCTAGCCTGTTTGACTTCGAATTTTGAATTTTAAATTTTCTGAAATCTGTTTTGAATTTTCTGAAACTTTCGATGGCCATAACTTCTTCATACGAAGTCCAAATCACGCAAACTCGGACTCTATTTCAACCAGAATTCCGAGACGAACACAATGGCACAACCCGTTCCCACAATTCTCACGTCTGAGATTAGTTATTCTTTAATGTGTGAATATTAATATTAACAGAATTACGGGGTGTTACATTCTCCCCTCCTTAAAGGATTTCGACCCCGAAATCTTCAAGTCGAGAAGAATGTATATCCTAACATCCAACCACCCATCTACTCAACCATCAAACACAGACATCCATTGTCCTTATAGACTTCTAATGCTTTCATGTTTAAATGCACAGTGTGTATATATGTCCATATCTAATGCAAAATCTGGCCGTCCACTGATTCAGTTGACCTCCTTAATGCAGATCATGATAGTACCATGCGTCCATTATGTATGCAAAAGTTCCTTAATGCTACATATTATCTCTATATGCGTGCACAATCTGAATGCAGCATCCATATGATAATACAATCATCATACATCCATTTTACTAAATACATCCATTTATATGCAATATGCAGTATGAAGTGACTGAGCCGATCTAGTGCCTAATAGTGTGTGTGTATGCGTCCACTAGCAACCACTAGCAAACACTTGCATCCACTTTGCATTCATCATACATAACATGTCTCAAACACATGTTTCAACCATAGGATTATCCTAACTAAAGGTCAAGGATACTAGCGAGAGGATACTCTAAAGGTAAGATAAGTACAAGATAAGCAATAAAGGAGAAATTAAAAGACATACCCTCAAAAAGAAAAGGGTACAATGAACGCATCTTCTCTTCTGTCTCCCAAGTAGCGTTTCTCTCATCATTTCCCCATTGCACCTTGACTAGTCTGACCTCTCGATTCCTCAAATTCTTAATCTCTGACCCAAGAATGCATGTAGGAGCTCGTCGAATCGTCGCATCACGCTCTATCTCCACCTCTCTAAGCAAGCTCGGCTCTACCACTTCCGCGGTCTCGTGCAAGCACTTCCTCAAATGTGACACATGGAATACGTTGTGTACACCACTAAGTCTCTCAGGCAACTCCACTCTATATGCCATCTGTCCAATCTTCTCCTTAATAGGAAACGGCCCTACGAACCTTGGTGCTAATTTCCCAATGGACCCAAAGCGAATGACATTTCGTAATGGAGACACTTTGATAAAGACCATGTCCCCAACATCAAACTCAAGATCTGTCCTCCTCTTATCCGCATAAGATTTCTGCCTATCTTGCGCCGTCTTCATCCTCCTTCGAATCAAGTCGATCTTTTCCAAAGTCTCTCTAATCATATCAGGCCCAAGTAAGGTCTTATCCGTATATTCCCACCAACATGTAGGTGAACGACAAGGTCGTCCATAAAGAGCTTCGAAAGGTTCCATGCCAATGCTGGACTGAAAGCTATTATTATATGCGAACTCTACCAATGGAAGATGCTGTAATAACCCGGAAATTCTGAGCTAGTTTAAAATTTTTATTTTGGAAATTTTAATGAATTTTGAATATTTAAAATAGATTATTTTAAATAATATCGACGAAAATTTATTTTGAATATATTTAGAAAGTATATATTTATACGCGTCGTTGTTAGAATATAAATAATTATATATAATTATAAAAGGAATGGAAAATGGCGCGGTAGTTCGATAATTCAATTTCAAACTTCAATTGAATGTACCGGGTGAAAACAATCCGGATTTTAGCGAAACCAAAAATAATAGGATCTATATGAAAATATCTTTCCAACGAATCTGAAAAATCGAAATTTCATAGCGGGAATCAAAAGTTATGCCCAGTTGAAAATTCAGAATAGTCGCTATGTAAATTATACATGGCCCGAAAAGTCGAATTTTGCATACGGATGAGTTTGGACTCGAAACCACTTCCATTGAGTTCAAAATGCCGTTTAGAACTCCGAAAAGTATAAGCTTCGATATATTCCGATATCTGGAACAGTGGCTATGGGCTGGAGTTGTTCGGTTAACAAAACATAGCCCTTAAAAAGTGAAATTTTGCATTCGAGCTCAGAATTCGACGAGATAATTTTTTATGGATTTACAATGACAAATCATTGTTGAGTTCCAGATGGCGCGTCGAACGGAGTTAGCATGTGGCCGTGCGAGCTGAAACAGTTCAGGGTAAAGCGAGCAGTCATTTTACAAAGGAACATTATTGATACGACCTCAGAATTCGATTTCGTGTTTTTTTATGGATTCATATCGTCTAATAATGGTTAAATCTAAGAGGGCTTGATTTTTTGAGTTAGCATGTGAGCGTGCGAGAAGAAAAGGTGCGCCAAAATAGCATTTTTTGGGCTTATCTGAGCATTTTTGTGATTTTTTTGAACAGTCAAACGAACTCGGAATTCGACGAAACTTGTTTCGTTGGACTCGTCTTCACGTCTACTATCTCGTATCCGAAATCCGCGGCGATTGGAGATTGTTAGCGTTGAGGCGATACGCGAGAAACTAGCATATAAACACTTTTACTTCCTTTTCTTCTTCACTTTCTTCCTCTTCCTCTTTCTTCAAAAAAAACTCATTAATGGCCACCGCCTCCTCCTTGCCGCTGCCGCCCCTCCTCCCGCTGCCACCGCCCACCGCCACCGCCCCTCCTCCCCTCCGGCCATTCCCCTCCTCCTCCTCTTCCTCCTCCTCTCTCTCCTCTTTCCATTTGCAAACCCTAACCCCCAAATCACCACCAACCGCCTCCGTGGACCCCACCGCCGCACCTCAGCCCCTCCCCCACGTCAGTCAGGCCGGCGCCCCCCCTCAGCACCACCCAACTCCGGCCGTGGGCCCCGCTACACCCAAAAATCCATTTTCACCAAAAATCTCGTTTTGCAAATAACACCCTGTCACCATTTCGCAAATAACTCCCAAACGGTGCGTTTCTAGCCAAAGTCCCTCTAGACCAAAGTTGTAGAGCATGAAATTCTCTTCGATTTAACTATATGGAAGTCATGTTTTGGAGTCCAGAGCTGCTCGGAAAACGCGTTCGAAGTCTGCTGTTCAAAAGCGGTAAAATTCGTGTACTTTCGCGAATTCTGGCGAATTGGAGCATTTTCGACAAAAAGACCCTTAGGCGAAAGTTGTCCGGAATTGCGCGTTTAAGCTAAGAAAAAGATGGTGTGAAGATTGAAGCTCGTTTGCAAATTCTAGGACCCGAACAGTGAATCCGGGCGTTAGAAAAAAGTGAGTTTTCTCCATTTTAAAGCTTCTACGGTTTTTGACATGAAGTTAATAAAAATATGATTTTTATATTAGTAGAATAAAAATGTGATTTTTATATACATAGCAACAATATAAAAATGTGATTTTTATATATGTAGTGACTACGGGTAGTGAAAGTGACAAAAGGCGAGCACGACGAAGATTTCTACATAAGAAGAGTCGTGGTATTGGATTAGCTATCGGTGAGAATTTCTCACAATTCAATTACTTTTTTTCTAGTTATATATATATATACTAGGATGCAGACAGTGTTTAGTAGCACCCGACACCATTGTCCACAGACCATGGACTTGTTTGTTTGGTTGCATAGATTAGTTAAATTATTTGAGTTGAATTTGATTGTTTGGGGGAAATGGAATGGATTGATTGATGTGTGAATGGCGTGGGCCATCACTAGACCGGGGATAAGGCTAGGCCTTGTCCCGTTTCTAGTATCGTGCCGTTATGCCACCGAAATTTTCTAAAGCAAGTTAGAAAAATAAAGATATCATTTTATTTGATGAATGAACTGAATAGAATATTCATAGGTTGAATAAAATAATTTGGTCGTTAAAAATATAATTTTTAACGTGAGTGTGAATAAATAAATATTCATTTACAAACCGGACGGTCTGTTTATGTACACCGATTTGAAGGACATTGATTGGGACGAAATTTTTTACACATCGCCCAACTGCACAAATAAAATATGTGTTTGATTGTTTGAAACCCCACACGGGTATTGGGATAAAATACGGCATAAACTAATCCCAATAATTAGTTGTATGTCGATCGATTGATTGACAGGCTGTTATAAGCGTTAGATATCTATATTTGATGCTTATACAATGTAGTGCACTTTGGATGATGGTTGATTATTTATCGTTGCTATTATATACATGTGTTGTATGGAATCCATATAATTAACTTTATATGGTAATTCATTGGGCCTCATTCCAATTTAGAAAATAAAGAATATTATAAAATAAAGGTTCATGTGTTGACAGTACTCATCCGTTGAGATTAGTCATGTGTTGAACGAAATATTTTATCAATAAAATTTACATCTTTATCATATATAAAATTAGAAACTAATTAGAAAATAGATAAGATGAGTGGTCTCCTGGATATTGATCTGATGTTGGTTTCGGGCTTCGGGGTTAATATTCAGGGAATCGTTCTCTTACTAATTTACGGTTCGAGTCTAATTTAAATCAAACGATAGATACCATAATTTTTATAAAATATATTAAATAACAAAAATAGTCACACGTGGACAGTACTCATTCGTTGAGATTAGTCATGTGTTGACAAAAATATAGATTCATGTATTGAATAGAATAAATATTCATTTGTTGAATAGAATAACGGAATTATTGAAATATATAAAGCCGTGTTGATTAGAGATGCGCTATTTTGATGCGAACGATATTTATATCGATTGTATTCGTTTTTAATGAATATTGAAAAGAGATTTAAAAATCGAATGAGTAGAAAACGAATTTGAATTGAATTAAATAGAAAACGAATTCGAATTGAATTGAATAGAAAATGAATTCGAATTGAATTGAATAGAAAACGAATTCAAATTGAATTAAATAGAAAACGAACTCAAATTGAATTGAGTAGAAAATGAATTCGAATTGAATTGAATATAGAATGAATCGAGATTAGAATTGAATTGGAAAGGGAAGTTGAAATGTTTTTGAAACGAATTTTAACATCTATTTATAAAATTCGTTTTAAATAGAAACCGATGAAATATATATTATATATATTATATATATAATATAATGGCATGAATAGAACGAGCCGCGCCGCGGCAGTTCGTGAATTTCGACCATTTATTTCAAACGGACATTACGGGAGATCTGACCGTCGGATTCTCCTATAACCGGAACCGGTGGGTTCGTATCGAAAAGAGTTTTCTAACGAATATTAGAAATCCAAAATCTAATGGTTGGATTTGGAGATACGTCCAAATCAAATTTGGAAAAGGTCGCTGTAAGTGCAGTTTGATGGCCGTTGATGGAAATCGACTGTACGGGCCTTGATAAAATTATTAAAATAGTAATAATTTGTGTAAAATCATAAGAATTGATTTGGGGAAAATTGGGATGAAAAACTCCATATTTGAAAAGATAAAAATAGATTTTTATCGAAATGAACTAGTTTAGAACTAAAGTAACAACCCATTTATTTTTAAATAAATAAATTGGATTTGAAACGGGTTTTAAATAGAATTGATTTGTGGGTTTATCGTGAACTGTGTTTTAAATGACACTAGTTCTTTAACCCTGTAAAAGGAGTTTTAATGAATCTGCAATTAGATTGAAATGTGCATTGATAATCTAAATTATCAAATTTGGAAAATAAGCGAGAATGGAGTATCACCAGTTTTGCTCCAAAGCGATAGTTAAATCTTTAATTAGATTTGAACGTGAAATGGTAATTAATTTTATCGATAACACCATGGTGTTAGATATGGAGTATTACCAGTTTTGCTTCATGGGATGAATAGGTTGGGATTGGAAAATAAAATGAATAATTACTCCGATGTGATTCGCTAATCTCGACTAGTTTGGAAAACCATAATTTGGTTTGAAATGACATCCAAAGGAAGATTAAAAGATAAATTTTAAAGAATTTATCTTGGATAAAATTAATGGGAAACTTTCCCTAAGAATTGAAATTTAGAAACTAGCTGTAGGTTAGCTAAGAAGAATGGTTTCCTGGGTATTGATCTGATATTGGTTTTGGCCTTCGGGGTTAATATTTGGGAAATTATTCTCTTGCTGATTTACGGCTAATGACTAATGAATTGGAATGAGGCGTATGTTGTGTTTATGTAACATTTGTTTACTATATACGCGGGTTGTTCGGAAAGTCCGGGTTTATACCCATTCTGAATAACCGATTCGACGATATGTCGAAGATGAAGATGATGGTTGAAGACTGGAAGTCTTCACATCGTTTGGGTGATTACTGATGATCTTGATTGGGCTGTACACCCAAGATGAGGGAATCAGTTGGTTGTCGTCCAGACGTACTTGGAGATCGATGGATATGCGAGGAAAGTGCCTCCGGTTTTGTTCAGACCCAGAACGAACTTGTAAATGGATTGTGTGTCTGACATTGGATTTTATTCTGTGTTGATTGATTTTTGTTAAATATATATCTATTTGGCGGCGGAGAATTTATTCTCTTGCTTAACGCCCTTCTCTGAGACGTACGAGCTTAGAGGTTATATATCGATGGACATCAATCGCATGGAATGAATTGCCTGTGTGGCACGCTGAGTTGCATGGATCAAGGCTTCTGTTGAAAAGCAAAGTCTTATGGTTGAGGATCAAAGCACTGTCTTTGTGGTGTAGCTTTGTGTATAACGTGAATTCACGAGCCTCACACCTCGGTATGAGTTAAAAACGGGATAAGGACTGCAGGGAGAGCACGACGTTTCTTTCTAGCTTTGGTGGTGTCAGTGACTTACCAGCCCTGACATTTATATACTTTTCACCTATGTGGTTGTTGGATGAGGCGCCTCGATTTTAGGTCTGTAAGGACCGGGAAACGTGTGTTCAGGCATAACTAATCCTCTAACGTAAGTGAGGACCGGCCCTAAAGATCCAGGGGTTACCCAGAGTGTGTAGTCCCGAGGCATTTGCTAGAGTGTCTCGAAGCGGAGAGGAGCTTGCCCCTTGCCTCGACTCATGACGGAAGTCCAATTTCCAATACGTGTATTGCGGTTTTAATTGTAGAACTAGTATGGCGACATGATATATGGTACCCATGCCATCAATGATTTATATTTATGATTGAAATTGTTTTGACACTATACACATATTATAGTATCAAATGATTTGTTTTAAACGTACCAAGCATGTTTGGCTATTATAAGGGAAAACCCTATCCTACGGCTTGTGTTGCATTGTGTGATGGGACCTGGGTCTTATAATAGCTTCATTTTTCGAAAAAGCATTGCGCTGTTTATTCTATGCACTGTTATTCTTGGGAGGAAACCCGTTCCGTGTTATACGGCGTGGTCCCTTGAATTACTCTCTTTTAAAGTAAAGTTTAAATAACTGTTTTAGTTCTCACACCAGTCACATGACTGACCTAGAGTTTATTGTTTTAACCTAAACTCTGGGTGCCCCTATTTTCGACACTGGCAGCTAGTAGTTTTGGTTTTGCATATTTATATTCACAGGATCCTGATTTACAGCTGGAACGATGCTCGGAAAGCTCTGTATCCGTGTATTACTTTCAGTTGTGTTTTGTATTATTTTCCGATGCTATGTAATTTATTGTAATCTCTGATAATTATCGAATGTAATTTATTCAATTATACTCTGTATATTCTTGTATCTGATGGAATTGTTGTAATAACAATGAAATGTTCTTCTGTTTGTGTTCCAATTTGTCCTGTTCTCAAAACGATCAGGGGTTTCGAACGGTCTAGATCGGTTTGACGACTAATTCAGATCGAGCGAAATTCCTTGTCGTCACAGATGCTCTTCCCATGTACCCCTAAAGTCTATGATACATAGCCTCAAAAGATCCTCTAGAATGCGATTCACCCTCTCAGTCTGGTCGTCCGTCTGAGGATGATATGCGGTGCTCAAACATAACTGAGTCCCTCTGCCTCTTGCAAGCTCCTCCAAAATTCGCTAGTGAAAATAAGATCGCGGTCGCTCACTATGCTAGAAGGAACACCGTGCAAACGAACTATTTCTCGGACGTATACAGAAGCTAACCATGGAGCAGTCCTCTTACTCTTCACGGGAATGAAATGGGCGCTTTTAATAAGTCTATCTACTATAACCCAAATCCCCGTATTAGCCTTCCTTGATCTTGGTATTCCATCCACAAAATCCATCGAGATACTTTCCCATTTCCATAGTGGAACCTCCAATGGGTGAAGCAACCCACCGGGTTTCTTTTGCTCTGCTTTTACTTGTTGGCACACCAAGCATCTAGCGACATACTCGTCCACATCCCTCTTCATACCGGCCCAAAAGAAAACTCGCTTCATGTCTTTGTACATCTTATCCCAGCCGGGATGAATGGTCATCTTCGAACGATGTGCTTCATCAAGAATAGTCTTCCTTCCTTAGGTCATCGTCTTTTGGTATACAAAGTCTACCGTCCCTACGTAACCAACCCTTATCATTTAGGGTATACCTACGGAGATGGCTTGATGACTCCCCTCTTTTGAGCTTTTCTACTAACTCAACCAACTGTGGGTCGTCTCGCTGTGCCTCACCAATCCGTCCCAAAAGCGTAGGTCTGACCTCCAAGGATGCTAGCAAACCGGATACAAAGTCAACGGAAGGTGTAAAGTCAAAGGTAGAGATAAACTCTAAGCTACTTCGCTCGACAAACAAAGGGCTCCATGTCAACTTGTTCCTACTTAAAGCATCTGCCACAATGTTGCCCTTGTCAGGGGTATATGCTATCTCGAAATCGTAGGACGCCAAGAACTCCATCCACCCTAACATATCTCCCTTCCCAAGAGACCACATGCCCTAAATTCCTCACTTCCTTCCTCCAAAAATGGTATCTTGGAGAACTTAGCTTTAAGCTGGTGCACTTGTAGGGTCCCTAAACTTTCCCTAAGATGTAGGGCATGCTCTTCTCTACTTCTAGAGAAAACCAGGATATCATCCCATGTAAAATCGTCACAACTATCCATCTCTCACGCAGACCATCCTAGTCGAATTCGACATCCCCCAAGTGCAAGCCCCAAAGGCCTAAACCAATATCAGACAAACACCCAAGGGATACCTCCTTCGAATTCAGACGACCTACGTGAGATTATACTAGTAAGACGGTCAATCAATTGAGCACTTGACCGACTCTGGCTGTCCTTGCCAGTCTTGCTCCAAAACTACCGCTGATTACATAACGGGCTTTGCTTAATCTATTAAGAACATACGAAAACTTATTTCGCGTCTATGGGTAAACCCCGCACTTTATCAACGATGTCTCCATACTCACGGACCACACAAACAGATTCCTAATCATCGTTAGATGCGTCAGAAGATTCTAGGCAGCTAAGAATCACTGAACCCCTAGGGTTGCAAGAAATATGAGGGTTTTTCTATAACGAATCAATAGTCTAACTACCCTCCTTTTCACAATCTAGGATGGCACCTCGCTTGGCTAGCCAATCCACCCCTAGAATCAAACTACAGCCCGTGAAATCAAGGACAAAGGCGTTGCATTCAAACTCAACGCCCATGATAAACACTCTCAAATCCCGACAAATCATAGAAAGATGAGCCGAATCACCAATAGGATTTGAGACTACTAAGGGATCGGTAACAAGACTAGTATCTAGGTGCAGTGTTTCAACTAATGATGTAGAAATAAACAAATGCGATGCGACCGAATCGGACAGGGTGATCAAACAGAAAAACTAAGCTTTCAACGGAAATAGTTCTACCTCGTTCTTGCAGCGGTGGGACCGCGAGAGCCTGAACTTGTCCCCTTGCCTGCCCTGGTGCCATAAGAGCTTGCACCTGTCCTCTCGAGGTAGACCCTGCCCTCTGCCCATTCTTTGGGTAGTCCTTCACTAGATGTCCCGCTTCACCACATTGAAAACAGCCAGTCTTCTTTTTCATTCGGCAATCCTTGCTGAGATGGCCTGGTGTCCCACAGTTAAAACATTTCTTCTTCCCCTTAGCATTGTTGCCTTTGCCACCTTTATTTTGATCCCCTTTCTTCTCGGGTGCCTTATTAGCATTAGCGCCTTTCTCCTCGTGCATGAGTGCCATGTCTACTAGCTTCTCAAATGTGGCCCCCATAGGGATGTGGGTCATAGCCAACCCTTGCAACGGTTCATTCAGTCCATTAACGAACCTCAAAGCCTTCTTCTCCGGCGTGTTCACTAAGTCTAAGCCAAACCTTGCTAACTGATTAAATTTGTTGACATATTCTTTCACTGATGAGCTTCCTTGCTTCAATGTCAAGAACCTTTCCATATATAGATTTTCCTCTGCCCTTAAGAGAAATTTTGCCTCAAACCTACGTTTGAAATCCGCCCAAAAATCAACAGGACGCTCCCTATTAGTGACCTCCCACCAAAACGAGGCCTCTCCCTTCATTAACCAAGCTGCTAATCTGACTTTCCTCCCTTCTTCTACTTCAAAGATTTCTAGCAATTCTTCCACCTCCTTAAGCCAATCTCTAGCTTCCACAAACGTTTCTGACCCTTGAAAAGGTTTTCCACCCATAGCCTTAAATTCCTCGCATGTCTTTGTAAAAGTATCAGCGCGAGGAGGAGGAGGAGGAGCGGGTGCAACTGGTGGTGGAGGAACATTGGCTGGACCTGCAGCGGCCCTAGCCTCTAATAACCTCCTATACCATCCTGGTATCGTTACACCATCCGGAAGGTTAAGATCTTCAGCCATGCTGAAACGAAAAAGGAAAGATTCAAAATGGAGAATTCGAAAGATAAAGATATATGGCTATTGGGGATTATGTTTTTCATAAAAACTTTCCTCTTAAAATCACTCATTAAGACATGTTTTTGAAAACACTTCTTCCAAAAATACTTTAGAAAAATAGTTTTTCTAAAAAAATTATCTGTTATGGTAACCTTAAGCTCTGATACCAAGTGTAACACCCCACGTCCATTAATGTCACTCACAAAGGGAATGCATTAACTTCCATGGAGGTTTTAAGTGAATATAGAACAGAAAAATTACAACAAGACAGATAATAAGTAGTACTTGGAAATATAAAACTTCATTTTATTGCAGCGGAAATTAAACATGTTTGTTACATCACAAAACCATAAATCGGAGTCAAGTACAATATCCATCTTGATAAAACAAAATACATAATCCCATTACATAAATAGCCATTAAAGAAGATAACAAGCTGGACTTTACTTCAACGGTCCAAACTCTCCAAAAGAGAGATAAAGCAATCCAATCAAACTCCGCTAGAGCTGGGTCCACCCTGAGGACCTGGAGGGGGAAAAAGATAGAAATGGAGGGGGTCAGACATAAAGTCTGGCGAGTATGATAATTCTAACAATACTATTATCAAAATAACTAGACTAAGGCATAAGCTGGAAAACAAGGAAATGTCTATGAACTATTGGGTATGGAAGAGCAGATAAAGATAACGTTAAAGGCACACCTAATTACTAATGAATGATTACTACACTACACCACACCAGTCACCTTCAAAGTTGATCCCGCTTGCTTCACACAGAAACTATATAAATAGCCTTGCGTACCCCTAGATGACTACATAGGTGTCGTCTGCCCCTATCTCCACTAGGTGTACCCCACTACCCACTTTCGATCGGCTCCCTACTCGTACATACCCATGCTGGCCCCATAGTGGGGTGTATCACTCCCCTAAAGTGGCAACCCGATACAACTGGAGAATGCACGGCTTATACCTACACGATGCAACAACGACTTACCTACCAGCCCGGGTCCACACACGCATATGAAACCCGTTGGACTTGCGTTGTCACCGCTACCCCGTTTTGGCCTCTTATAGTCAAGCCCAGTATGCGTGTCCCGTCCTCGACTTGGGTTGAGCCCACAAAGATACGTTTGGGTTACTGGTTGAAATGGGCCCCCACAAGCTACCTACCTAAGCTTGTCACCACTAGTATATCACACTTAACCCTCTTAGTCATGTTCATTTACATGTGTGTTTGGTTAAGTCTTACTAATCGTATTTTACATGCCACTAAGGGGCACCCACTAGATTCCTCATGCCACCCAAGGCACCTACTTAACCCCCATGTCCCACCTTACATGTTTATCTGGTTAAGTAGTTCTTAATTCATTCCGGCCATAACCTCATAAAGACCTCTCACATTAGACTGGCATTTATGGCAGTTGGATTTGCCGGGCGGGTCCGGGCAGTCTTACACCATAAAAGAGTCTAACCTCGTGTCTTTACAACTGTTATGCTTTAATTTGGGCCTAGGACCTCTCACATTGGGCTGACATTCATGACCACTGGATTTGCCGGTCGGGTCCGGGCAGGTTTACGTCACAAACGAGTCCAACCTCGTGTCCTAAGCATTGGTTGTCACTTATAATCTTTTACCCCAGTTTTGAATATATCCCTATTCAAATTATTAATTAACTTCAATTTTAATGATGTCCATAATTGACTCAATTATGGCCATCCACTCATGGCATGCAAAATCATATCAGTTGCACCCCAACTTCTTAATATTAAATCCTTAATATTACCCCTACCCCACGTTATACGTTCGCTTATTTAACGCAAAATATACGTTGGACTCGAATAGTCTAAATCATAGCACAAAGATGAATTATCACAACGTATAGACAAATAAAATGGATCTAATCATAATAGGGGTGAAACTTGCATAGAACTACATAGGTTATGGGTCTAAAGGTGTCAACTTGTTAAATGTCACAATTTACATGATATGATCATAACCCAAATTCATGTATAAACTTGCATATGGGGTTTTATGCAACATAATGATGGTGTGAACTAGCATCTAACACATAGAACTCACACATGTCATAGCACAATTCTAGACCTAAATAGATGTCATGGCATATGTTCATAATCTTTACTAATCAATCTAAACTTGCATACATGATTTGCCATATAGATTAACATAGCCCAAATAATATCAACATTATGATTTGATTAACATGAACTAATTAGCATAGGTAGTACCATCATGACTTTATAACATGTATGACTTATCACAACTTAGCATAGAGAATTACAACCTATACAATATCATCATAGCATGATTTACAACATATAGGATATCATCATCACATAACATAGGATTTACAACATACATGATAGCATAAGGTTTACAACAACATATATGACAATCCACATCATTCACTTATAATCCATTCATAACTTAATCTAATTAGTTTAATAATAATCTTGTTAAGATCATCATACTCACAATTAGGAGAGAAAGAGAGTCTTGATTTGCTTTAGAGTTGAGTAGAATTAGGGTTTTCATTAGCTTCTTCCTTCTTAGTTGGCGGCGGCTACACTGAGTTCCATGGCGGCGGTATGACGGTGGCTATTCTAATTTTCATGTGAGTTTAGAGTGAGCGACTACCTAGGTATTTATAGAGTTTAGGATTCATTTAGACCGTCAGATCAACTCAGAACTAAACTGAACCTTTAAATTTGCCAACTCAGCCCTAAAGACACACCAGCAGCTCAAGATTGGGCTCAGTCAAACCCTAGCCGACTGGACCAGGTCGACACCCAGGTCGACTGCCTAATCGACTCCCCAGTCGACCTGGGGGGGGGGGTGTCGACTGCCCAATCGACTCCCCAGTCGACCTGGGGTGCTAGGCGGAAAATTTCCTGCCTAGCCTGTTTGACTTCGAATTTTGAATTTTGAATTTTCTGAAATCTGTTTTGAATTTTCTGAAACTTCCGATGGCCATAACTTCTTCATACGAAGTCCAAATCACGCAAACTCGGACTCTATTTCAACCAAAATTCTGAGACGAACACAATGGCGCAACCCGTTTCCCACAATTCTCACGTCTGAGATTAGTTATTCTTTAATTTGTGAATATTAATATTAACAGAATTACGGGGTGTTACAAAAACGAAGCTTCATCTTTCAGTAGTCAGACAGCTAATTGAGTCTTTCTCCAATCTTGCACTTCAAAGATCACGAACAAGACCTCGGTCTCCTTGAGCCAATTCCTTGCCTCTACGAATGTTTCGGTTCCATGGAATGGCTTCCCTTCCTTGGTGCAGAAATCTTTGCAAATCTTAGCGAAATTATCTACTCTTAGAGGAGCAGGAGGAACGATGGGTGTAGATGGGGGAGGAACGTTTCTTTGGCCTTCGGCCGGCGCCATAGCCTCTAGATACCTGCAGAACTAGCCAGGTATCATAAAGCCCTCTGGAATGTTAGGTTCCCTAGACATGCTGAAACGAAAAGGAAAGAGATTTAGACAAAGAATCGAAAGATAATACATATGGCTTTGGGGAATATGTTTTTCAAAATAGACTTCTCTTTTTGAAAATTGCCTTCTTTTAAAACCTTTTTGAAAATAATTTTCAAATTTTTTTATCGAATCTGGTAACCTTCAGCTCTGATACCAAGTGTGACACCCGCATCCGTTAATGTCACCCGCAAAGGGAATGCATTAAGTTTTATGGAGCGTTATAGGTAAAAAGAAACATAAATACTACAATATAGATATAAAAATGACAGCGGGATTTAAAACTTTATTTAGCATAAAGTAACGTGGTCTGAAAATATCACATGTCTGAAATACATAAAAACCATTACATCACTGAAACTAATGTCTTGTGCTTTAAAACATCAAAGTACATAAAAGAAGCAAAATTCCCCAAATAAAATAGAGACATAGTAGCAAGGATAGGAGCTTGAGCCATACATCTAAGCAGCTCCAGCAAAATGAAAGCAGAATAATGGTCAAGCATGCGTATTCCCACCTTGAGAACCTTAGGGGGGAGGAACAGAAGAAAGAAAAGGAAACAAAAAGGATCAGACATAAAGTCTGGCGAGTCCAATTACTTTTATCAAGTAAATAAGTAAAAGTAGCATGGCAGGCAGATAAAGTGGATAAGAGAGTGATAACAACATATAAGGTAGGTATGACAAGGTAAACATGATAGAGCATATATGCTTCTATAAAGATTACTCTGATTCTCTGCACTGATACTAGTATAACTAGAATGAGATGATCCCAACAACTATAAGATGGTAGACTTAGGCATACCTCCAGATGTATCCTAACCACTAGCCTAATCGATAGGCTCCCTACTCCGCGTAGATACTCTTTGTCAGCCCTACCATAAGATGTATCACGGCCTATAGTGGCAACCCTTCGCTGATATGCATAGCCATACCTACAGGTATCACGGTCGTCCCCTTCTACCCGGCCCATGCACGCACGTATCCCCGGTCGGTTTGCACTGCCCACACCATCCTCCTCGTTTGGACCTCTTACATTCAGCCTAGTAAGCATGCCCCAACTCCGACCTAGTTCGGAGTACTCTTTGATACCTATTAAGGGTTACTGACTGAAATAGGTCCCACACAATATGATAAAAGCTCCCCCTTGTCTTGTATCACCGATAGGATTTCCATCGGTTATGTATACCACTAGGTTTCTAAAATTACACAACCCTATCATTTCAACAAGGTATGCTTACCTTGAAACGGTGTCTTTAGTTGCATAGCTTTATTATTTCTATCGGTTATGTATACCACTAGGTATCTTTAATTACATAACCTTATCAGGTTAAGTTTGTGGGCCTATATGTAAATATTACCCACCCACTCAGATTTACTTAACCCACCAACTGTTCAACCAAATTTACTTACCCCCAACTTAAGTTTATATTTATACAATCCTTCTGGATTCAACTAGGTTAAGTATTCAATGTTTATTACCATATTTTCATTTATAGTTATGGTATGCTAGACCTCTCATATTAAGCCTACCATTTGTGGATGCTGGACATGTCGGGCGGGTCCAGGCAGACTTATTCCACAAATTGGTCTTAACCTCTTGTCTTAGCATGTCTCGTATTTGTGCATCTAGACTTTCCACATTAGATTCACCACATGTGGTCGTTGGATATGCCTGGTGGGTCCGGATGGACTTCCACCACAAGTGCAATCTAACCTCGTGTCTAGGCGCAATTACAGTTTCTAATTACTATAATCCTAGGCATTTCATTATTAGCCAATTTTTCCTATGTCGTTATAGGTTATAGGTTTCATGCCCCTTTTCCCCCAATTATGTTCATAGTGAATTATATTCAAATTCATATACATATACATTATTCAAATTATCCCCAATTTTTTTACCTTTTTACCAATTATGCCCAAATTCCCAATTCACAAGATATGCCCGATTTCAAGGTTTTCCCCTCATTCCCAAACTAACATAATCGCATAATTTAGCGGTATGCCTAGGCTTGAAAATAGCCTAGCTATATAAAATAAAAAGGGAAAGGGTGAAGGGAAGATGATAGAGATGTTTACTCTAACAAATTAACATAAGCATATGATGGCATAATGACATGATGGACATATATGAACAGATCGGTGAACTTGTGATAATAAAATATGTTGTAACATAGTAGGGATGTCATAATAGGCATGATTTGATCTAACAAGAATTTAGATGTCCAACTAATGTCAGATCTAAATTGACCACAACACGATAATCATAAGATTATCCAAAAAATAAATTAGATCCATAATTAGTAGTAGATCTGACATGATAAGGTTTGAGATCCATGTCATAGTCAATTAAAAATGTCATAGATTCACAAATTACAATAGATCTGATATGATTTAGTCACAGGCATAGATCCCAAATTACAATATCATGGATTCACAAATTACAATAGATCTGATATGATTTAGTCACAGACGCAGATTCCAAATTACAATATCATGGATTCACAAATTACAATAGATCTGATATGATTCAATCACAGTCATAGATCCAAATTTATAGTCATATCATGTTTACTTTTAGTTATTTAAATCTAAAGGCAACTGAAACTTATAGCGTTTGGATTTAGAAGGATAGGAGGAGAAGAAAATAGTTGATGAATCTCAGATCTACGCTTGAATCTCTAAATTTGATTGCAGAAGAAGAAAGAATTTTGGCTCAGTCCAGGCACCAGTAGCACTTAGTCCTCCATTGATTTTCAGTGAAGAAAACAAGAGAGACGAGCCTGTATTTATAGCTGCCAGCCTCCAAACCGACTTAGCCATGTTATCCCTAGGGTGTTGATCCACCCCTTAGGGGGTCGACCCTGGTGTTGACACACCCCTTGGGGGGTCAACCTAGGGGTTGACACCCCTCTTAAGGGGTCGACTCCCCTAAGCGGGAATTTTCCCACTCACCCAGAATGTAACAACCCCGAAAATGTGAGCCAATTTAAAAATTTTAAATTGGTTATTTCAAAGAAATTTAAACAATTGAAGTAGAATATTTCAATAAAATAATGAATTGGAAATAGTGCGGTAGTTTGAAAATTTGAATTCAAATTTTGACCGACTGTACCGGGTGCAAAATTTAATGGATTTTAGTGAAACCAAAAATATTTAAATCTGTTTATGAATATCTTTCTAAAGAATCTGAAAAATCGAAGTTTCATAGCGGGAATCAAAAGTTATGGCCAAATGAATTGTCAGAAAGGTCGCTATAAAGAATATATAGCCCGTGAAAATTGACATTTTGCAAACGACCTCGGAATTCGATGAAACCACTTTTGTTGGATCCAGGATGTCAAATTATTTCTAGGTTTCAAATTTCATAATTTTTGAAGCTAGTTTGTGAGCATGGTAAAAGAAAATGTGATTGGTCAATTTTTGTTAAATTGGATCGACCAGAAAATGGACATTTTTCAAACGATCTCAGAATTCGACGAAACTAGTTTTGTTGGGACCGTAGCATCAAAACATAGCTAGATTTATTTTTCTGGAATTTTTTGAATCAGTTTGTGGCCCTGGCAAATTGAAATGTACGTTCAAAATAGAATTTGAATGTTTTATATTTTAATTTAAAGAATAACTGATTGTAACAGTCGAATTGACCTACGAAACATATCCCATTGTGTACGGGATGGGAGTATTTAGCTAGGGGCGACAGTCGTTGGGTTTGAATTGGTGTTCAAGTGGAGAAACGCTATTTTAAAAATTTAATAAACCATCGACCAATAGGATTTCTCCTTTCATAATAAAAAAAATATCTTAAAACCCCCGTAACCCTTGATCTCGACGGCGGAAGCCACTTCCCCGCTTCCTAGGTGATTTCCGATTGTCGCAGGCAGAACCAACCCCACCCTCAGTTGAACTTTTTGTAGTTCTACTCCCCCTCTTCAAATCCATATAAAGAACTCCCCCTATCGTCGCTCCTACCTCGAGATCTCCCCCTCCAAAGCATCGAACTTTTGTGCGCCGCCACCCCTTAATCGCGCTACCTAGTTAAACGCCACCGCCGGCGATTGGAAGCTCCCTCCTTCCTCTTCGACGTGGTACAAGCTGATTCCAATATCGTGCAATCAATTGTTCGATAAATAAAAACCTAGCTTTGAACAAACGTTGAAAGGTATCGGCTTTGGTATATTTAAATTGAAAAAAACACTTTTAAGTGTTTCAAACTTTGAAAAATCATATCTTTATGGTGTGTTAACGAAATTTGATGAAACAGGAGACATCGTGAACGCAAGGACGCTCTCTAAAATCTAGAAGAGACTGCCGATTTTTCTGAGATAGCTACGATTTTTAGCATCTCGAAAACCAATGTGAGATTTTTAAACTGAAATGTTAATAGAAATGTGATGTATAAATTATATAAGCGAAATATAAATTATATACGTGTTGTATACCTCATGTACACACGTTGTATAAGTTGTATAAGCGATGTATGAATTATGCATGCATAGTATAAATGATATGTATGTTGGAATGGAAATAAAATATATTTATATACGAATATATATATATATATATATATATATATATACACTCCCCTCGTCCACAAACCATGGACGATATTTATTGATCGTGAATTGGCGTGAAAAATTTGGTGAATAATGTGAATGGTTGATAGAATTTTTTATGGTTGATATTGTTTGGTTATGGTTGAAAAATACCCATTTGTGATTGAAATAAATTGTGGAAAAGAAAAATCATACTCGCCTGCGTGTGAATTAGATGTATGAAATCCCCATTGTCAAAAAAACCGCGAGGTTTTAAGGTAGAGTGAGGAGCCATACTCAGGACGGTGCCGGTTTTAACTACCCTGCCGTTGTGCTGCCGAAATTTTGAATAATATTCATGTGTTAGAATTATTTTCATATGTTGAAATTATTTTCATGTGTTGAAACAAAAATCATGCGTTGAAACCATATCCATGTGTGGAAATGCTCATGTGTTGAGAAGTTCATGTGTTGAAAATAATTCATGTGATGAATAAATGAATCGTTTTAACAATAAAAATCACACTATTATTATGTATATGAAGTATGTAAAATATTCGTGTTTTAAATAAATTGTTTCAACAATAAAAATAACATCTTTCTTATACGTACAAACCATATAAAATATATCCATGTGTGGAAATGCTCATGTGTTGAGAAGTTCATGTGTGAAAAAGGTTCATGTGTTGAATAAAAGATCGAACAATAAAAATTACATTTTTATTGAGAATATGAAGTGTTAAAAACATTCATGTGTCGAATAAATATTTTTGATGATAAAAATACCATTTTTATCATGTTTGTGAATTGCTAAAAATATACAAGTATTGAAATAAATATTTGTTTGCTATGAATATTATTTTTAACATGTATAGGAACTAAATAAAATAGTCATGTGTCGAAATATATTTTAGTTCGCCGAAAATATTGTTTTTAAGTGAAATGTGAAGTGTTAAAAATAACCATAAGTGGAAATAAACCTTTGTTCACTAGAAATATAATTTTTAGCTTAGTTTTGCATACATACATACATATATATATATATATATATATATATATATATATATATATATACACATGTGTTGAACAGGAAATGGATTAGCTGTTGAGTAAAGAATTTATTTGCGTGCCCGACAAATAGGTAAATCTTAATGAGTTGGATGTGCAAATTTTATTATTATATCAACTCCTGTGAATGCCATTGGATGCGGAGTGCTAGTTGTTCTGTGTGTAATAATAAACATCACCATAGGATAGTAACAATTAATTTTGAACTACACTACATGGCATACTTCTGGACGATAGGCATACTTCAACATATACCATATAAGCATTTGGAGCTTGTGTGACGAGGCTGAAGATTTACCATACGAGTGAGAGACTTGTATGGCGATGACTATATATTACAGGTTGAACTGATGACTGATCTGGATTATGTAAATTGTGATGGTAAATTGCAAGATTAATAAAAAAACCACACGGGTCAGGAGATGACAATAAACACGTCTCTCTGGTCATTAAGGCACAAAAACCATTTATAGGGTGATGAGAATTTATTCTCTAGAGTTATGATCTATACACACTCCCCTGTGGACACCGGAATATATCACTATAAATATGTGTATGCTTATTAGGATTTATGAGGTACCTAATACGGCCAAATAAATTTCCAAACCCCTTCCTGTACAAAGGAGGTTATGACGAAATTTTTCGAAATATAAAGGTGTTAGTGAAATATTTGTAGTGAAAACGATATTGAAATCATCAAATGAATTATATATATATATATATATATATATATATATATATATATATATTAAATTAAAACGAATCGAGGCCGTGCAATTCGCGTGTTGAAATCGTAACATCAAACGATTATACTGAAAGATCCGACCATCGGATTTTCACGAAACTGGAACTGTTGGGTTCGCTTTGGGAATAACTTCCCAGTGATATAAACTTTGTTGAAATCCAACAGTTAGATTTTTAGATATATGTAAAACAAATTTTGGGAAAAACAGCGCCAGTGCCTCGGCACGACCTGAAATGTCGTTTAATTAAATAGGCCGTTTTTAAATAAATAAAAATGGCGATATATCGTTATAAAATATTATAGACGATATAGAGTGGAAATAAACCGATTCTACTTGGTTTGCTTGATATTTGATGATTGAATGTGTTTGACATGAAAATTATACTAAAGAACTGAAATGTGAATGTCGAATGATTTAACCATGTGAAGAATTGATTTGAAAATCTAAATATACGTGGATTATTTGAAAAGGCCGAGTTAATTCGCATTTCAAATAATCGATCAACGGTTAGAAGTCGAAGAGTTAAAGACGGTTTAAGACCGACGATCTTTACATTGGATGGATGGGCGCTACTGATGCTCGTGATTGGAGTAGCTACCTTGAAGGAGCTGAAGTGGTATCCGTCCAGACATAATGTTGATTGTACGGATATGCGAGGAATTTGGTGCCATCGGCTTCGTTTAAACCCAGAACGAACCTGTAAATGGACTGTGCGTCTGACATTGGATTTTGTTCTATGCTGATTGATCTCTATTAAACATATATCTGTTTGGCGGCGGAGAATTTATTCTCTTTCTTAACGCCCTTCTCTGAGACGTACGAGCTCAGAGGTTATATATCGATAGAAATCAGTCGCATGGAGTGAATTGCCTGTGTGGCACGCCTAAGTGGCATATGATCAAGGCTTCTGTTGCAAAGCAAAGTCTTGTGGTTGATGATCAAAACATGGCCTGTGTGGCGTAGCTTTGTGTATAGCATGGATTCGCGAGCCTCACACCTCGGTATGAGTCAAAAAGGGGACACGGACCGCTGGGAGAACACGACGTTTCTTTCTAGCTACGGTGGTGTCAGTGACTTACTAGCCCTGACATTTATATATACATTTCACCTGTGTGGTTGTTGGAATGTGAGGCGCCTCGATTATAGGTCTGCAAGGACCAGGAAATGTGTGTTCAGGAATGACTAATCCTCGAAAGTGAGAGAGGACCGGCCCAGCCGATTCCAGGGACCGCTGTGTGCGATCCTGAGGCATTTGCTAGAGTGTCTCGAACAGAGAGAAGCTTTCCCCTTGCCTCTACTCATGATGGAATCCAATTTCCAATACGAAATTGCGGATGTGATTGTATTACTAGTATGGCAACATAATAAATGGTAGCTATGCCATGGCTTCATTTTTATAAAAAGCATTGCGATGATTTAATAATTTACTTTATTTCATGCACTAGCACTCATTGGAATAAACCCGTTCCGCGAAAGTGGCGTGGTCCTTTGATTTGCCTTATTATTGTTGTTTAATTAGTTAAGTAGATTTCTCATACCAGTCCCATGACTGACTCGTAGTTTGTTTCACCTTGCAAACTCGGGTGCCCTTATTTTCTCATGGGTAGCCAAGTAACAGGTAGCTGGCATATTTTGGCTTGGCACCGCAGCAGAGGTGCCCTTTTGGCTCATAGCGAGGCTTGACTACACAATGATGACTATGATTTTTCTGCCATTACTATATATGTATTATGATTCTGCCTCAGGCGATGTAGACTGATGTTTCGTTTATGTACTTCCTATGTATATGATCCTGCCTCAGGCGATGTAGATAGATTATGTATTATTATGCACTAAGTTGTATCCTGCACTGTGCTCTCTGATGTGGTGATATATATATATGATTCCGCTGTCATATTTGTGTAAATTATTCTATTTCTTGTTTATGCTATTATCTGTACTCTGTTAATGATAATTAATGTGTTATATTCCAATGATTATCCTTAACACCGTAGCATGGGGTTTTGAGATCGTCAGACAGAATTTTGGAATTTTGAACTTTTTTGAACTTTCTAGACCTGATTTTGAATTGTTAGACACTCACATACACACACACACACACATATATATATATATAATTGTCTTGCGCGTATACAAACTTCAAACCCTCATAACATCTTACAGTGTTCTTTTTACGCAAACCAAATGTCTATCTTGACCAGAATTTCGAGACGGTCGCAATGGCGTAGTCCGTTTCCACTAATTCTAAGTATTAAATTAATTATTATTTAATTTATCCTCTTTTAATATTGTTAAAATACAGGGTATTATAGGATCGATCGGCTCGAGTTTTACGATGGATCGGTGGTGATTAGCTATGGATCAGGTCGTGGTCCACTGAATGGATCGGTTGGCTCATTGATCGGGTCGGGTCGGCTTATGGGGATGGATCAGGTTGTGATCCAGTGATGGATCGGTCAAGACATAAGTCAGATGGATCAGGTCATTTCATGTTTATGATGGATCAATCTTTGGATGGATTAGCAGGGGTGACCTAGTGATGGATCGATGGATGATCCATCAAATATGTGACCAAATGAAGTTGATTTTTGGTTCGATGTTGAATGTAGCGTCAATGTGAATTCAAGGTGGAATGTTCAAAGCATCGTGAAGTGTTCATTGATCGATAAATTTAACGAAGAGATGAGACGACTCAAAGATGTTGCGCTCATGGATAATGGTTGCTCAAGAAGTTCCTTGAGATTATGGGTAGTCATCAAGGTGGATGGCTAGAGATATTGAAGGCTGAGGGATTATCGTTAGTCGAAGGTTCTAGCAGACTCAAAGCAGGGGTATAATAGAGATGCCCAAAAGATTAGAAGATGTCTGGTCGAATACCCTAGGTATCGATGAAAGGCCTAGATACGAGTCACGATGGCGTATAGAGTTTTACTAGAACCAGGTTTATCATTAGCCCTTGACGGATAGCAAATTAGGCCAGTCATACGATTAACGATGGTTTCAAGGCAAGGTTGGCGGTGATAGCTAGAGTCATGGATGATTGATTATTTTTCTTGTATCGTCTTGTGTAGATCATTCGACGCCGAAGGAGACATCTCTTGCGTGCTTGTCTGATGTTCATTTAGACCTTTATGACCTGTGCTTAGGGGATGTTGATCTCGATTAGGATGATCTATGCTAGATAATTGATTGCTATGAATGTTTCATTCTTTCTTCTCTAATTCTTTAGGAAAGGCTATCGCGATCAGATGAGGAGGAGACGGGTTGGGGTTCTTCTCTGTTGATTTGTTGGTAGATTAGATAATCAATCTGCCTATTTCTTATATACTCTATTGATGATGTCAGATATCTGGTTATCGCTCATTAAGACTATTGTTTAACTCAAGGTTTTATGTCTCTCTCTTGTTACCTGAGGTTGTTCGTCCGGTTGTGGATAGGCAAACTATGTAGTAGTAGATCCTGATGAGGATGATGGTGCAAAGGGACGACGAGCAAGAGGCCGACGTATTATCTCCTATTGTCTGCTATTGGTGTTTCAGCTGTATGGTTGATACGACTCTCTGAGTGACTTGTAATGGGGCATTTTGTACAGATTCTTATGATGTAATCCAGTGACCTATGGATATTCTTATGATGATATGGAAGTTTAAGATTTTGCTCAATTATGCTTCACTATTATTGTCTGTTGTATATGTTCAATAACAATTTGTCCTTGCGTTGTGAGTTATACGACAGGCTCCGCTTGTGTTTTTCTTCTTCGATGATTGTCCCATATTGGCCTGGTACATAATAAAATGCACTTCATCCTCAGTTTGTGAGGGAGGTACAGGGAGGTTGTTAAAGGTGCTTTATCTTTTCCCTTTCTTCTGTCGATCCAAACAGTCTTTTCCTTTTCCCCCAATCTCTCATTTCTCACACCCTATCATTTCGTTCCTGTCTTTCCTTAATCCCCAGATCTGGCGTCCTTGAATCCGCATCTGAGCCTCTTCCTGCTTCAACTCATATCTGCTTTCTTGTTTTATAACTTGAGCCTCTACAATGTTGCATCTCTCTTCTACAGGCTATAATCGTTGCTAGGATTGATCTGTTAGGGTCTTTGCTCTAAACAGCCTGCACCTCTAGCTACTTTCTTTCCCTTAGTCTTGCTTGTTTACTCATGTCAAGCTTGAAGAAGCTCGTGTTGTTCTGGTTAGCGATATTGGTGTTTTTGCGTGGTCTTGGTTTGGTTGTGTTGTGTCTGTTGGTGTTTCTTGACTCTGATCTGTGATAGTGGTAAGACATACTGGGTGTGATGTCTTTATGAGTTTCACAGGTGGTTGTGAGTGTTTCCTTTGTCATCGGCTTTAGTTTGGTTGTTCTTTGTTATAGTCAGATCGGTATTTGATATTGGGAAGTATAGTGCCTTAGTGTTTCCTCATACTAACATGACATTGTGTCGAGCCTTGACTTCTATGTATGCTTCTTTAATCTTCTACATGTTGGTTACATCATCTGTTGTTGGACTATGGTGTTTGCTAAGTTTCTTTGAGCTCTGACTTGAGTACATATGATTTTCCTTCTTGGTGATAAGGAAAGGTAACCTGAGTATACATAGAACATATGTTTTTCAATTCTGGGCTAGTTGCATAAAAGTTTTGTTTCAATTCTCTGCCATAATTCAATCTCTGCTCTTGCTTCCCTGTAGTTATCTTGGAATTTGGTAACAGCCGAGGATGAAGACATAACAAGATAGATTGACTTTACACTATTGGACTGCTAGCACCCACAATATTTAAGTAATTTCATGTAATGTTATGTGCTACTATACGTAATGTTATGTGCTACAATATTTAATATTTTAACAAAAATTAATTTTGAACAAAATCCATATTATAGTTAATATAAATTTTTGTTTAGTAGTCCCAACTTTCAGCATTTATTTCTATAAATTTTGGTGAGATTTACTTATGATCATTGGAAATTTGGTGGTCACTAAAATTTTAGCGCAAAAGGATGAGAAAAGTAAAATTTTGGATCCAAAGTAGCTTACGTCTTGTATTTCTACTCTCCTATGCAAGATGATCGCTCGTATTCTTTTCCCTAAATCAAAATCAATCCTTAATTCTACCTTCCTCAGATAAAGTTATGCCTCAACAAACTCCAGCTGATAATGTGGAATATGGACAGATCCACTAATTTGGCGATTTGAAGGCGATGTAGCTGATCCATGATTTGCTTTCACCTATTGGGGATGCAGATTATGGATCTTAAGGAAAATTAAACACTAGAGGGGTAAATAGTATTTTGTGGATTATATTAAATTTCTTGAAATCATTTAGGAATAAACAGAATGTTATGATCATAGATGTCACAAATTATAGAATCAAACACAGATGCAGAAAACAAAATAAAAAGCAGTAAAAGGAAAGTATACATCGGGATTTTATACTGACTCAGGGCTCCCCTATATTCAACTCTGATTTTTATTATACATTATCCAATTACAATCCTTGATTTCAGAGGTACGAGGGCACACCCTAACTGATTCCAAGTATAGTGAGACTTTGTTGATTTTCCATGACATAACATTACACCTGGTTGGTTTTCGAGATATAGTCGCATCTAATAGATTATACAGGACACTACCACACCCTTCTCTTATCAGTTTTTATAATGTTGACTCAATATACTATGATCTTACGATCTCTGATTACAAACAGCCTATAACTCTTGAGTAGCACTTGAACTTCAGAGAGAGTTTGATGTATAATTGAAAGAGAAGAAGAATGATATGATTTGATGAAACGACCCGAACTTCCCCGGTCTCCGAAGAGAAGAGAAAGAATGAATTGTTTTGAGAACACGACAAAATAGAACGCGGACGGAAGAACATTTCATTGTATATTACAACAATTCATCAGATTACAAGAATATACAGAGTATAAACGAATCAATATTACACAGAAATATCAGAGATTTAAATTACATTTAAATACATCGCAGCGGAAATAATACAAAACACAACTAGAAGGAGATATACGGATACAAAGCTTTCCGGATATCGTTCCAGCTGTAAACCAGGATCCTGTGAATATAAATCTGCAAAACCAAAACTACTAGCTGCCCGTGTCAAAATAAAGGCACCCAGAGTTTAGGTTAAAACAATAAACTCCAGGTCAGTCATGTGACTGGTGTGAGAACTAAAACAGTTATTAATCTTTATTTTTAAAGTTAGGTAGATCAATGGACCACGCCGTATAACACGGAACGGGTTTCCTCCCAAGAATACCAGAGCATAAACAAACAACGCAATGCTAAATAAAGAAAAATGAAGCTATTATAAGACCCAGTTCCTATCACACAATGCAACGCAAGCCGGGGGATAGGGTTTTCCCTTATAATAGCCAAACATGCTTGGTACGTTTAAAACAAATCATTTGATACTATTATAAGTGTATAGTGTCAAAACAATTTCAAATCATAAGTATCAATCCTAGACGGCATGGGTACCATATATCATGTCGCCATACTAGGCTCTACAATCAAAACCGCAAATGCCACGTATTTGGAAATTGGATTTCCGTCTGTGAACCGAGGCAAAAGATAGTCCTCTACCGATTCGAGACTGTCTAGCCCGAGCCTCAGGAACAGCCGCAACTGCCCCTTGGATCGTCAGGGCCGGTCCACCGATGTGGATTATTATGCCTGAACCATACGTCTCCCCGCCCTATGGGGTGTAAATGAGCCAACGAATGGCTCCATCAGACCCGGATTGTTCGATCAAACTGAGGCGCCTCATAACACCAAGAACCACATAAGTCAAACTCGTCAGGTCGTGTAAAATCACTGACGCCACTTCTAGCTAGAAAGAAACGCATGTCCTCCCTGAGGTCCTCTCCCGTTTTTGGTTCACCACCGCGTGTGAAACTCGCGAAGTAAACGTTACACAAAGCTACGCCACAAAGGCCGTGCTTCGATCATCAATGTAACAACCCGAATTTTAACAACATGTTAAAATCATAAATCAAGGCAGAATTAAATTTTAAGATCAGAATCAAGGGAAACGAGTTGCGCCATTGCATCCGTCTCGAAATTCTGCATGAGATCGAGTCCGAGTTTTGAAAATCGGAGTCTGTATGACCAAGTTATGGCTCCCCAAAGTTTCAGAAATTTTCAGAGTTCAAAACAGTTCGAATTCGAGTTCAAATTCGAATTTTAAAACCCAGACAGACTGGGCGGGAAATTTCCCGCTCAGCACCCCAGGTCGACTGGGGAGTCGACTGGGCAGTCGACACCCCACCCCCAGGTCGACTGGGCAGTCGACGCCCCCAGGACCAGGTCGACTGCGCAGTCGACTTCAGTGCCGACCTGGTCCTCGAGCCCATTTTTTGGCCAGTATTCGTTCTGATGTATCTAGTCCGATTTCTGTCCAGATTCATCTGCGTAAACCTATTTAAACAGCCCCAAACCTAGCCTTCTCTACACACAATTCTATTCTGCTTCTACTCTGCCTCTGTTCTAAATAAAAATAAAAATAAAAATGGCGTCGCTACTCTGCTGGAATCAAAACTAGAAGCTAATCAACATCAACCTAAGCAACTCAATTCAAACTAGAGATTAAGGCTTCAAGCAACGACGCCTAAACAATATTGAATCACATCAATCAAGTTAGACGTTTCAACGCGACAACGAATCGATTTGTCCTCTCTTAGCCAATCAATGTAAGTTCTAGTTGCTTTCCGATTTAAATATTTAACTATAATATGGCCATGGAATAAAGTGGAATTGGATTTAAGTATGTTTATCGATTCAGATCTATTTCTGTTGCTTCTTGAACCTTGAGTTTTGAGACTTGTTTATCTTTATTCTCATGTCTAGTTCATGGTCTATTCAGCCTGTTGTAATCTTAATATGCCTGTGATGATGTTTTTCTCTCCGATCTTATTTTGATGCAAGATTCTACCTTTCCCCTATTTTTTTTCTTTCGATGAACCTTGGTCAATTTCGGACCTTGGCCTAAAATCACGACTTGCGTACGATATGTATACGGGGGAATTATGGGATTATTGCCTATATGAATATGATGGAATTATTGGCAACATGAAATTGGATATTATCATTGTATTTGCGAGTTTGGGCTTGATATGTAAATTTTGGTATAATCTTGTTATGAGGAAATTTGCATAAATATTATATGCATGAATTTGGCGTAAATTTGGATCTATGTAATGTAACATGTAAATCAAATCAAAAAATTGGACAACTGGCTTGTATTGTAATAAAAAGGTTTGGGTTTGGGGTAACTACATCATGAATCACGATTTGGGTTTATTGGATATGAAACTTAATACATGTAATGTTGGCTAGATCTTGACATATGTAAAAGGGCATGAAATTTGGTATAAATGTAAATTGTCTAGGATTAGGCATATATAAATTGGCATATGTAATTTGGCATGGGTCTCGATAGATGTGTAAATTGGCATAAAATTAGCATACATGTAAAACGACATGAATTGAACATATGTAAATCTGGTATGAATTGGGCATATGTAAGAACTGACATGTAACCTAGGAATTGGGCATATGTTAATTATGTAAAATTTGGAGTAGAAACATATATGATAATTTACGACTTGGAGAAAGTTTAATATGAACGCGCCTAAGTTGGGTTCTGGGTAGTTGGTATGTATTGGACATCTAGAAGGCTCGTAAACATGCTTATGAACTTGAAACATGAATTGGTTATGAATATGAATCATCAACTTGATAATAGGCATAAGTGAAAACATGAAACTTGACATGAAACTTGAACATGGACATGACATTTAGAATGAACTAGAAAATAGCCAACTCGAGGTTGGGTTGAGTTTGCAGTGTAATTCTGACCGGAACCGCCCGGCAAATCCAGTTACTGCAAACAATAGGATCCAATGTGGGTAGTTGGTCATATCGCACTTGAAAACCCGAGGTCAGACTGAGTTGTGGTGTAATTCTGGCCGGAACCGCCCGGCATATCCAGTGACCACAACAACAGGTCTGATGTGAGATGTTGGGGTGCATAAATGAATTAATGACTTGATAGGGTTAAGTCATTAACCGCTTGAATATACTTAACCAATTTGACACGATGACTTGATAGGGTTAAGTCATGAACCGCTTGAATATACTTAACCAATTTGACACGATGACTTGATAGGTTTAAGTCACGAACCGCTTGAATATACTTAACCATTTTGACACGATGGTTTGGTAGGGTTAAGTCACGAACCGATCGAACATACTTAACCAACTTGACACATGATTCGTAGGGCTAAGTCATGAACTTGAACGACAACACTTAGCCAATTTGACATGATACGTAGACGGGTTAAGTCACGAACTTGAACGACCACACTTAACCAACTTGACATGCTAGACTGATGGGGTTAAGTCTCGAATTTAAATGACGACACTTAACCTGCTGGACAGAAACCCTAGTTACGCGGTCCTTTTCAGCAGTAAACCACTAGATGTATCATGGTACCCTAGAACTAGGCAGGGTGAGGCACGATTACTGGGCTGATTGTAAGCGACCAGAACGACGGCTGAGTTGGTGCGCCATTGTAGGTTCAGGCGGACTATGGTCGTGCACGTAGTCCGGAGTTGAAAAAGCAGGCATTGTGCACCAGTAGGTTTACACTGTGCGTGCTTGATTCGTGTCGGTGGTTGGCACCCTAGGGCTTGATACACCCTATGGTGGACCTAGCACAGGTGACTACATTCGTGATAGGGTCGTATGACACAGACACATGAACGAGATAGGACTTGTAGTGAGCCGATCGATTAATAGATCGTTACGTGGATAGGTAGCATAATCCCTAGTGGTCCTAGGTGGCATAAACCCTAATCGAATCTAGAAAACGTTCAATAGGTAGCGAAATCCCTAGTGGTCCTAGGTGGCATAAATCCTAGTTGGACACGCGATAGTTCATGATAAGGAAACCTAGCCAGATCAATGGTGGCTGTCCAAACGACTTCAAGACTATTGGCACTACGTTGTAGTAGTATAGAATTACGTGATGAAGCCCGGACGATTTACGGCAAGGGACTGTATATATACATGGAAAGGATTATACGAGTTGGGGAAAACCTACATATACGGTATATTAGGTTGGTCTACTAGTAAGTGGACCTTTTAATGATTTTTGGCAAGGGACATTTTATAGTCAACACATGACACGGGTTGGGATACTAGTACGGGTGGTGCAGAGCAAATAGATATCATAGAAATATTCTATACTTGATAGAAACCTTGCGATGTGATACTTGGTAGGAACCTTGTGATGCTACTTATGGGATGCTATACTTGATTCATCATGCCGAAGTTTATCTTGTTAGCATAGTTTATCTTATTATCTTAGTTTATCTTGCCTACCTTGTCATCATGCTTATGTTTACTTTCAGTTTATTCATGCCATGTTATCTTTACCTATTTTTATGCTGAAAGTCACTAGGACTTACTCAGTCTTTATGACTGACCCGTTTTGTTTCGCCTCTTTTTCTTCCGTTCCCCTCCCCCCCCCCCCCCCCCAGGTTCGCAGGGTGGGAATACAGCTTAGTTCGGATGTTACCAAGCTCCAAGGCTCTTTCATTTAAGGCTTGGATTTCTCTTGGCTATGACTTGCTTTACTGCTTTACTTGGGGAATAATTTATGAATATGGTTTTATGCTTCTTTACTATTGCAAGGCAGATTTCGATGTAATGGATTTAATGACATTTTGATGTAAAAGGCTTTAGACCTTACTGGATTTTAAAGAAATGAAATTTGGATTTTTCTTCCACTGTTTTATATGTTCTGTCTTGTAATATTTCTGTGTATGTTTACCAAGATAATGCTCCGCCAAAGCTAGTGCATTCCCTTTGTGAGTGACCCTAGCGGAGGTGGGGTGTTACATTTGGTATCAGAGCAGAAGGTTACCAGACTGGGCAAAAGCTTTTAAAAATCTTCTGAAATTATTTTCAAAACGTTTACAAAGAGGCAAATTTTCAAGAAAATTTTGTTTTGATTAAAAGACATATTCCCCAAAGCCATATGCACTATCTTTTGATTCTCTCTTGAAACCTCTTCTCTCTCTTTTCACCATAGTTTCTAGGCATCCAACATATGTCGGAGGGCAAAGAAATGCCCAACCTCCATCTATTGCCGCAGTAGTTCCATCTGCGTCTAATCTTATTTCAAGCTTTGTTGGGTTGCCGTGCGATGGAGGTAGCTTTTGAGGGACTTGTCAACAAGCTATACAAGGATAGTAGGAAAATAAAGAACACAAGCCTAAGAATGAGAAACTTGTTGAAATGGCTTAATCTACGAAGGAGGAAAAAGGTGAAAGGAAAGAGGCCAAAGTGAAAGAATAATAGAACCCATGACAAGAAAGAGTATTGTTAGTATAGTAAAAAGGGACATGTAGTTAAGTACTATAGGACAAGCACAAGGGCAAAGGACAAGATCATCGAGAGGGCAATTGTATGCTCTCGCTACTAGCGTACCTAAGAGGGGTGGTAACGTTGCTGTTAAAGGTTTAGTTTTTCTTTTCTATCATCCCGTTAAGACTCTGTTTTTGAACATTGCATCCTTTTAATTCTGCTTCGATAGTTGAGTCTCTGCATCTTAGTACTAGAAAAGGATCCCATTTTTCTTTTGTCTCAAATCCTGTAGGGAAATCGGCTCATTTATTCATGACTTGTTTGGATTTGAGAATGTCTATGAAGTAATGCTTATGTTTTCGGGCTATGGGTTGATTCTAGGGACGGAGTGGTTACCCAGTAAGGGTGCCATTCTCGGTTTTGAAAGGAGGGTAGTTAGACCCTTGACTTGCCTCGGTAATACCCTCAAAGTAGCGTGTAACCTTTAGGGTTCTATCAGGATTTTTTACCTAGAATCTCTTGACACATTTATTGGTAATTTATTGATCCGCTCGAGTAGTGTTCACCACTAAGGCGGATGGTTCATTTCGCTTATGCATGAGTTATAGAAAATCGCCTTAGTAAGTATCTTTGGCAACATGGTTGGTATTTGTTATTTTCAAGAGATAACTCATCTGTGTGAAATACCTCCTAGTAAGTGAACGAGATCCAAGATTCACTAGTAAATTTTGGAGAGCTTGCATGAAACCATGAGTACGCAGTTATGATTGAGCCGAGTATACTAGAAGGAGGATAAGTGAAAGTGGAACGAGAGGCAACAGTGAAATGAATTCCAACTCATATTTTGGAAACAAGAATTAAGAATCTGTGAAGTTAAAGACGGTCAAAGCATAATGGAGTTAAGCTCAAGGAAACGCAACTTAGAAGATTGAAGACTAGATACGTGCATCATATCTCTTTTTAAGAGTATATCCTTGGTCCCTCTTTTCCTGTAGAGCTTACTTGCATGTTATCTTTTTCCTCTTGGTCCTATTCTCAATCAAATTTCTGTTGCAAACCCCATAGGGAGTATGACTCATCTGTTAGTAATACATTTTGGGGCTTGAGGGTGTCTGTTGGGTTGACTAAACTCTTTGGGTTTTATAGGATACGGGTTGGTTTTAGGAAGGGATTCCCTTTTGACCTAAAAGGAGTCCATCATGCTTAGTTTCCTCGAAACGTATATTGGTTTGATTGAGTAATTCTTTGAGTGTCAGCCTGATGTTGATTTCGATCTCTGGGGCTGGTGCTTAGGGAGTTCTTCTCCTGATCAGTATATATGTGACATATATTTCCAGTTTTGACATGGCCTAATGGGCACAAGGTTTTTACTTTCTTCTATCATTCGGCTATACCTTTAGGTAGGAACAATTGGGTGTAAACATGTGTTTGAGACATGTTATGATTGATGGTTGCAAGTGGCTGCAAGTGGTTGCTAGTGGTTGCTCGTGGATGCATTTACACATTAGGCACTAGATCGGCTCAGTCACCTTTCATATTGCATATGCATGAGTGTTTATACTTGTTTATGGATGAATTTGAATGTGTTATCATGTGGATGTTGCATATGGATGGATGTTTGTGCACACATGTAGTGTTATTGTGACTAGGACTATTTGCATACGTGTTGGACTGATGGCACTAGACATATTTTGCATTAAGAAGATCAATCAGACCTGATCATTTGCATTAGACAAGGAACATATACACACACTTTCTTCATATGTTCATACAACATTAGAAATCTATTATGGACGATGAATGCCTGTGATTGATGATTGAGTAGATGGATGATTGGATGGTAGGACACATTCTCCTTAACTTGAAGATTTCGGGGACGAAATCCTTTAAGGAGGGGAGAATGTAACAACCCGAATTTTAACAACATGTTAAAATCATAAATCAAGGCAGATTTAAATTTTAAGATCATAATCAAGGGAAACGGGTTGCGCCATTGCGTCCGTCTCGAAATTCTGCATGAAATCGAGTGTGAGTTTTCGAAAATCGGAGTCCGTATGACCAAGTTATGGCTCCCCAAAGTTTCAGAAATTTTCAGAGCTCAAAACAGTTCGAATTCGAGTTCAAATTCGAATTTCAAAACCCAGACAGACTGGGCGGGAAATTTCCCGCCCAGCACCCCAGGTCGACTGGGGAGTCGACTGGGCAGTCGACACTCCCCCCAAGTCGACTGGGCGATCGACACCCCCAGGACCAGGTCGACTGCGCAGTCGACTTCGGTGTCGACCTGGTCCCCGAGCCCATTTTTGGGCCAGTATTCGTTCTGATGTATCTAGTCCGATTTCTATCCAGATTCATCTGCCTAAACCTATTTAAACAGCCCCAAACCTAGCCTTCTCTGCACACAATTCTATTCTGCTTCTACTCTGCCTCTGTTCTAAATAAAAATAAAAATGGCGTCGCTACTCTGCTGGAATCAAAACCAGAAGCTAATCAACATCAACCTAAGCAACTCAATTCAAACTAGAGATTAAGGCTTCAAGCAACGACGCCTAGACAATATTGAATCACATCAATCAAGTTAGACGTTTCAACGCGACAACGAATCGATTTGTCCTCTCTTAGCCAATCAATGTAAGTTCTAGTTGCTTTCCGATTTAAATATTTATCTATAATATGGCCATGGAATAAAGTGTAATTGGATTTAAGTATGTTTAACGATTCAGATCTATTTCTGTTGCTTCTTGAACCTTGAGTTTTGAGACTTGTTCATCTTTATTCTCATGTCTAATTCATGGTCTATTCATCCAGTTGTAATCTTAATATGCCTGTGATGATGTTTTTCTCTCCGATCTTATTTTGATGCAAGATTCTACCTTTCCCCTGTTTATTTTCTTTCGATGAACCTTGGTCAATTTCGGACCATGGCCTAAAATCACGACTTGCGTACGATATGTATACGGGGGAATTATGGGATTATTGCCTATATGAATATGATGGAATTATTGGCAACATGAAATTGGATATTATCATTGTATTTGCGAGTTTGGGCTTGATATGTAAATTTTGGTATAATCTTGTTATGAGGAAATTTGCATAAATATTATATGCATGAATTTGGCGTAAATTGGGATCTATGTAATGTAACATGTAAATCAAATCAAAAAATTGGACAAATGGCTTGTATTGTAATAAAAAGGTTTGGGTTTGGGGTAACTACATCATGAATCACGATTTGGGTTTATTGGATATGAAACTTAATACATGTAATGTTGGCTAGATCTTGACATATGTAAAAGGGCATGAAATTTGGTATAAATGTAAATTGTCTAGGATTAGGCATATATAAATTGGCATATGTAATTTGGCATGGGTCTCGATAGATGTGTAAATTGGCATAAAATTAGCATACATGTAAAACGACATGAATTGAACATATGTAAATCTGGTATGAGTTGGGCATATGTAAGAACTGACATGTAACCTAGGAATTGGGCATATGTTAATTATGTAAAATTTGGAGTAGAAACATATATGATAATTTACGACTTGGAGAAAGTTTAATATGAACGCGCCTAAGTTGGGTTCTGGGTAGTTGGTATGTATTGGACATCTAGAAGGCTCGTAAACATGCTTATGAACTTGAAACATGAATTGGTTATGAATATGAATCATCAACTTGATAATAGGCATAAGTGAAAACATGAAACTTGAACATGGACATGACATTTAGAATGAACTAGAAAATAGCCAACTCGAGGTTGGGTTGAGTTTGCAGTGTAATTCTGACCGGAACCGCCCGACAAATCCAGTTACTGCAAACAATAGGATCCAATGTGGGTAGTTGGTCATATCGCACTTGAAAACCCGAGGTCAGACTGAGTTGTGGTGTAATTCTGGCCGGAACCGCCCGGCATATCCAGTGACCACAACAACAGGTCTGATGTGAGATGTTGGGGTGCATAAATGAATTAATGACTTGATAGGGTTAAGTCATTAACCACTTGAATATACTTAACCAATTTGACACGATGACTTGATAGGGTTAAGTCATGAACCGCTTGAATATACTTAACCAATTTGGCATGATGACTTGATAGGGTTAAGTCATGAACCGCTTGAATATACTTAACCATTTTGACACGATGGTTTGGTAGGGTTAAGTCACGAACCGATCGAACATACTTAACCAACTTGACACATGATTCGTAGGGCTAAGTCATGAACTTGAACGACAACACTTAGCCAATTTGACATGACACGTAGACGGGTTAAGTCACGAACTTGAACGACCACACTTAACCAAATTGACATGCTAGACTGATGGGGTTAAGTCTCGAATATAAATGACAACACTTAACCTGCTGGACGGAAACCCTAGTTACGTGGTCCTTTTCAGCAGTAACCCACTAGATGTATCATGGTACCCTGGAACTAAGCAGGGTGGGGCACATTACTGGGCTGATTGTAAGCGACCAGAACGACGGCTGAGTTGGTGTGCCATTGTAGGTTCAGGCGGACTTTGGTCGTGCACGTAGTCCGGAGTTGAAAAAGCAGGCATTGGGCACCAGTAGGTTTACACTGTGCGTGCTTGATTCGTGTCGGTGGTTGGCACCCTAGGGATTGATACACCCTATGGTGGACCTAGCACAAGTGACTACATTCGTGATACGGCCGTCTGACACAGATACATGAACGAGATAGGACTTGTAGTGAGCCGATCGATTAATAGATCGTTACGTGGATAGGTAGCATAATCCCTAGTGGTCCTAGGTGGTATAAACCCTAATCGAATCTAGAAAACGTTCAATAGGTAGCGAAATCCCTAGTGGTCCTAGGTGGCATAAATCCTAGTTGGACACGCGATAGTTCATGATAAGGCAACCTAGCCAGATCAATGGTGGCAGTCCAAACGACTTCAAGACTGATGGCACTACGTTGTAGTAGTATAGAATTACGTGATGAAGGCCATACGGTTTACGGCAAGGGACTGTACATATACATGGAAAGGATTATACGAGTTGGGGAAAACCTACATATACGGTATATTAGGTTGGTCTACTAGTAAGTGGACCATTTCATGATTTTTGGCAAGGGACATATTATAGTCAACACATGACACGGCTTGGGATACTAGTACGGGTGGTGCAGAGCAAATAGATATCATAGAAATATTCTATACTTGATAGAAACCTTGCGATGTGATACTTGGTAGGAACCTTGTGATGCTACTTATGGGATGCTATACTTGATTCATCGTGCCGAAGTTTATCTTGTTAGCATAGTTTATCTTGTTATCTTAGTTTATCTTGCCTACCTTGTCATCATGCTTATGTTTACTTTCAGTTTATTCATGCCATGTTATCTTTACCTATTTTTATGCTGAAAGTCACTAGGACTTACTCAGTCTTTATGACTGACCCGTTTTGTTTTGCCTCTTTTTCTTCCGTTCCCCCCCCCCCCCAGGTTCGCAGGGTGGGAATACAGCTTAGTTCGGATGTTACCAAGCTCCAAGGCTCTTTCATTTACGGCTTGGATTTCTCTTGGCTATAGCTTGCTTTACTGCTTTACTTGGGGAATAATTTATGAATATGGTTTTATGCTTCTTTACTATTGCAAGGCAGATTTCGATGTAATGGATTTAATGATATTTTGATGTAAAAGGCTTTAGACCTTACTAGATTTTAAAGAAATGAAATTTGAGTTTTTCTTCCGCTGTTTTATATGTTCTGTCTTGAAATATTTCTGTGCATGTTTACCAAGATAATGCTCCGCTAAAGCTAGTGCATTCCCTTTGTGAGTGACCCTAGCGGAGGTGGGGTGTTACAATCAACCACAAGACTTTGCTTTTCAACAGAAGCCTTGATCATTTGCATCTTAGCATGCCACACAGGCAAACCACTCTATGCAACCGATATCAGTCACACAGAATGGAATCCGATGTCAGACACACCGTCCATTTACAAGTCCGTTCTGGGTCTGAACGAAACCGGAGGCACCTAATACCCCGCATATCCATCGATCTCCAAGTACGTCTGGACGATCACCAACTATTTCCATCTTCTTGGGTGTACATCCCAATCAAGATCATCAGTAATCACCCAAAGGACGTGAAGACCTCCGGTCTTCGACCGCCGTCTTCATCTTCGACTTATCGTCGTACCAGTTATTCAGAATGGGATAAACCCGATCTTTCCGAATAACTCGCGTATATAATAAACAAGTGTTACACAAACACAACATACGCCTCATTCCAATTCATCAGTCACTAATCGTAAATTAACAAGAGAACAATTCCCCAAATATTAACCCCGAAGGCCGAAACCAACATCAGACCAATATCCAGAAAACCATTCTGCTTGGCTAACCGACAGTTAGTTTCTAAATTTCACATTCATAGGGAAAGGTTCCCATTAATTTTATCAAAGATAAATCCTTTAATTTATTCTTTAATCTACTTTTGAATATCAATTCAAACTAGTCGGGATTAACGAACCTTACCGAAGTAATCGTTTGTTTTAATTTCCCAATCCCACCCTATTCATCCCATGAAGTAAAACGGGTCTTACTTCATATCTAACACCACGGTGTTATCGGTAAATTTAATTACCATTTCACGTTTAAATCTAATTAAAGATTTAACTATCGACTGGAGCAAAACTGGTGATACTCCATTCTCGATCATTTCAATCTAATTAAAGATTCATTAAAACTTCACTTAGTTTTAATCTTTAACTGGGTTAAAGAATCAGTGTCATTTAAAACACGGTCCACGATAAACCCTAAAATCACATCACATTTCCATCAGTCCCTAACCGTAAATTAGCAAGCGAGCAATTCCCTGAGTATTAACCCCGAAGGCCGAAACCAACATCAGATCAATACAAAGGAAACCATTCAACTCGACTAACCTCCAGCTAGTTTCTGATTTTCTTAACTCTATTGGGTCTAAGAACAGTATTATTGAAGATACCGTTCACGATAACCTGAAATCACATTCCATTAATTATCGGGTTAAAGAACAAGTGTTATTAGAAATTAGATTTCTAATTTCTAATATTCGTCAGAAAGCTCTTTTCGATACGAACCCAACGGTTCCAGTTTTAGGAGAATCCGACGGTCGGATCTCCCGTAATATCCGTTCGAAGTCAATGGTCGAAATTCGCGAACTGCCGCGACGTGACGCGTTCTATTCAGGCCATTATATTATATATATAATATATACTTCGTCGATTTCCTTTCAAAACGAATTTTATAAATCGTTTTAAATTCGTTTTCAAAATGATTTCAACTTCTTTTTCAAATTCAAATCAAAATTGAATTTTCCCTTACGAATTTGTTTTAAATTCATTTCAAATTGATTTCAATTCAAATCGATTTTCATTTCAATTTCAATATGTTTTAAATTGAATTCAAAACGATTTCAATTCTATTTCAATCTAATTCGAATTTCAATTCTATTCAGTTTAATTCGAATTCATTTTCTATTCAATTTCAATTTAAGTCGAATTTCTATTCTTTTCAATATAATTCGAATTTCATTTCAAAATATTCGATTTTGAAAGCACTTTTCAATATTCATTATAAAAACGAATATAATCGATATAAATATCGTTCACGTCAAAATGGCGTCAATCTAATCAACACGGCTTCATATGTTTCTATTTTCAAAAATTCTATTTCAAAATTTTCTATTTCAAATATTTCTTTTTCAAAACTGGAATGAGGCCCAATCAATTACCATATAATGTTAATTATATGGGTTTTCTACAACACATGTATACAATAACAACGATGAATAATCAACCATCATCCAAAGTGCCTTCTACACTGTATAAGCATCAAATATAAATATTCAACGCTTATAACAGTCTGTCAATCAATCGATCGACATACAACTAAACAATCGGGATTAGTGTACGTCAAATATCATCCCAATACCCGTGTGGGGTTTCCATCAATCAAACACATATTTTATTTGTGCAGTTGGGCGATGTGTAAAATTTATCGTCCCAATCAATATCAGTCAAATGTGTGTATATAAACAAATCGTCCGATTTGTTTATTTTTATTTCATTTCATATACACATTAAAATTCTATTTTCAGCTATAAAATATTTTTAACTATATAAATATTTTATTTTGTTTCACATCACACAATCAACTACACATCAAAATCAAACAAACAAGCATACAAGCCGTCCATGGTCTGTGGACGACGGGTGTTGGGTACTACTAAACACCGTCTGCATCCTAGTATATATTTATAACTAGAAAAATAAAATGAAAGGTGAGAAGTTCTCACAGAATAGCTAATCCAACGCCACGACTCTTCTTAGGTAGAAATCTTCGTCGTTCTCGCCTTTCGTCACCTGCGTCATCCGTATTCACTACATATATAAAAATTGAATTTTTACTTTGCTATTCAATATATAAAAATCGAATTTTTACTTTGCTATTCAATATACAAAAATCGAATTTTTACTTTGCTATTCAATATATAAAAATCGAATTTTTACTTTGTTATTCAATATATAAAAATCTGAATAATTTTCTTTTCTGTAAAACTAATAACATTATATGAATAAAGAAATAAAAATAAAATAAAATAAGCTTACAGGAGGGGGGGCGTTGCAATTTGCCGGCGTCGGCTTGAGGAGGGCGGAGACGATTGAGAAGGGTGGCGCTGCACCTGAAGGCGGTGGCGAGGTCCAGCTTCGGGTCTGCGGCGTTGGCAGGTCCTTCGATGGCGCCTGGGATTCGGGAAGTCGCCGATTAGAAGAGGAGAGGAAGGAGGCGGAGGAAGAAAGGGGAGCGGCGTTCGATGGTCGGGGGCGCGATGGGTGACGGGGTCGATGGTGGATCTAGAAGGGGGCGCGTTGTCTCATGATATTTTTTTGTTTTCTGAGTTGTGAGATGAGAGAGGGAACTTTAGGGTTATAAAGTTTTATTTAATTATTATTTAATTTTCCCTAAAGTTGACTTTTCAATTCGAACTCGAAACGAGACCCAACGACTGTCGTCCCAAGCGTTTTACCCCCATTCCGAACACAATGGGATATGTATCGTGAGCTAATTCAGCCGTTACGATCAGTTTTTGTCAAAATCAAAATATAACTCTATATATTGAATTTGAACGCACATTTCATTTTACTGGGGTCACATACTAACTCGAAAAATTCCAGAAAAATATTTTCTAGCTTCGTATTGACGATACGGTCGTAATAAAACTAGTTTCGTCGAAATCTGAGACCGTTTGAAAAATGGCCATTTTCCAGTCGATTAAAATCAACTAAAACTGGTCAAACGCGTTTTCCTTTGCCACGCTCACATATTGATTTGAAAAATTATGAAATTTGAAACCTAGCAATAATTTGACACTGCGGATCCAACAAAAGTGGTTTCGTCGAAAACCGAGGTCGCTTGCAAAATGGCCATTTTTATGGGCCGAAATTCCATAGCGACTATTCTGAAAATTCATTTGGACATATCTTTCGATTCCCGCAATGAAATTTTGATTTTCCGGATTCATTGGAAAGATATTCTCAATTAGATTCTATTATTTTTGGTTTCACTAAAATCCGGTTTATTTTGCACCCGATACGTTCATTTGAAATTTGAAATCGAATTATCGAACTACCGCGCCATTTTCAATTCCTTTTATAAATATAAATAAATATTTATATTCTATCGTCGATTCAAACGAATATATACGTTCGAATTATATTCAAAATAAATTTCTCGTCGATATTATTTAAAATAATTCATTTTAAATAATCAAAATTCACTAAAATTGCCAAAATAAAAAATTTAAACTGGCCCAGATTTCCGGGTTATTACATTTCTATGATAATCAGTAAAGTATAAGTGTAAAAGTTAAGAATTAAAGAAGAATAATGGTATAATGATTAAGGAAGAAGAAGGAGATGAAAATTAATTAAAAGTTCCAAACTCTGAAGCCTTTATATAGATTTCCAACAGCTACGTCCTTTCAGAAAAGATTTGAATTCAAAAGACACAACTTTTCAAAATTTTAAAAATAATTTAACGACTTCTATGTCGATATGCACAAAGTTGTATGTTGATATCCCTTAGTTAATTTTCAAAAATAATTTTTTAAATCAAAGTAGATAATGTTCAGATAAATCATGGTAATTACAGAGTTAAAACAAACTATATTCCTTTATATTAAAATAAATTATTCCAAGTAGAAAATATATTTAAAAACATATACTAAGATGACTTAAAAATAATTAAAAACTATATATAAAATGATGTAAAAAACTATGAATATATATTAACATTCAATACAAATAAGAAAATTGAAAACATATCTAAATATAATAAATTATTGTTAAATTTGTAAGTAAAACTTATTTGAATTAGTAGTTAAGTATAATTTAAAAACAGGAGTTAAAATAAATCTCAAGAGATAAAATATTTCTAAAAATAAAGAAGTATAATTTAAAAACAAGGAAGTAATTTCAAAATCATTCGAAAATAAATTGAAATCAAAATCCTTTGCTAACCAAAGTTTTAATAAGATATCTAGACACAATTACTCAATAATTCTTGAAATCTTGAATTCTTGGTACTCAGTAGTCTTGAATCTTGAACTCTGTACTTTGAAATCCAGATTCTATGAACTGTACAATCTCCAATAATCATTACCTGCATAGATTTCCTATATATACATATGTATATTCTAGATAATAGTGTTAGTGTATATTTTATAACAATAATTGTTAACCCTCTTTTTGGTAAAAGAACCAGCAGGCCAAATCGAAGCCCAAACGCGCAACCAGTCGGGTTAGACAGATCGCATTCCAGGAAGCTCCGCAGAATCTCGACCCAAAGTAGCCGCATATCAGCTAATCAAGCCGAAATCTCACCTCGGAAGGCTTGCTCTCCCAGTCAACCAAGAGAACTGCTCTCGCACAAGACATATCGACCGAGTATTTTGGATCTACATGAAGTATCCAGCTGAGTTGTTCAAATACTTGGCCCGACTCTCAAGGAAGAAAAAGCGGTCAACCATATCTAGAAAAAGCTCTACTTTTAATATACCTCACCATGGATGCCACATCGGCCACAACTTTCGAGGATACTATTTATGAATAGCGGAATCGGTCTTCAGTCGCTATTCTAACCAAGTGATGGACTCCACGTGTCCGAGCTTTCCTGAAAAGGCCGGGCCACGTCATAACAGCCCAAGCTGCTATCCCCGCCTATAAATACCTCAAAGCTAAAAGAGGATAGGAGGATTTGGAGAGACTTCTCTAACCTTTCTTTTCGGCTCATACATCTTCTTCTTCCCAGAAAAACAATATCTGAAAGAGAAAATAGCCGTCTTCTCTCTTTTCTCCAAATAGAAAAAGCAGTGTACTTGTAATCAAAATCAAAAGTAATATATATAAAGTGGACGTAGGCATCATCTTTGCTGAATCACTATAAAAATTCTGTGTATTCTCCTCGTTTCCTTTATTTTTTCAACATTTTATAAACAATATTCGTGTGCTCTACACGGGATTGGAGGATGATCGTCACTAGTGACCAACTTTTGACGTTGGCGCACCAGGTAAGGGAGATTTTCCTTAATCCATGGCGAAAAAACGAAAGAAAGATACAACATCCTCTCGTCCCGCAAACAACAATGCAACCAATACTAATGCTACAGAAGCCAGTCACGAAGTTTCCTCTAATGGAGATATGTCTTGATTTTTTATCCGGGACAACATGGATAAAATCATGGTCGAGTTCAGAGACCATATAACATCTCAGGATAAACTCCTCGAATGACAGCAGCAGTTGATGGATCACCTTCTCGGTCGACTGGAGACAGGACTGAATGCTTCAACATCAATTCTCCGCTGGATGAGACTGTGGCAACAACTGATCTTCGGTCTGCACAGAATCAGGCCACTGATCAGGCTACACCTTTATTCCATCCTAGTTTGGTCCCGCTTACCGATCGACCCCAACCGGGAGTATCGCTTCCAGTGACCAGCACAGCTGTAGCAGTAGGACCTCAGGAGGCTCGCGATCAAGATCTAAATTGGTTGAACACTTTGCCTCCACTCTTGGGAACAGCTCGACCTATTGAACCAGTCGAGCAGCCACCGGGACCCTCAGAATCAATGTCATTCCCATTACAACCCAGAATCTTACTACAGACCAGTCAAACCACTCTTCACCTTCAACGAAGAACTGGTGTGACCTTTTCTTTGAACCAAGGAAGCCACCCCACTATTCCGGTCCTCACAGTGGCAGAACAGAACGCTACCGTAGACCCTGCTAACCTCGCTCCCACCAGGGGCACCTTCATGGTCCGAACATCACACACATGCTATGTTAGATCAGCCTAGGCCCTCCGTTGCGGGTACGGCTTGACCCACTACTCCTTAGGTTCAAGAGGGGCCATTCTCCTCAGAACAACCTACTAGAGCTCACCTTCCCTCACACCTACACTCAACTCTCAGAAGACGGGTCCAGCCAACGGCCGCCCTTCCGAGCATGCTTTTATCAGATCCTCGCACTGAAGCTTCCCCGGATACTGAGCTAAATTCATGGCAACGAGTCCTCGGAGATGGAAGCTAGCTTACAAGTATCATCCGACGCTTTACTTGGGGCACTTCCTCACATCAATACATAGATAATGTCAAACGCAGCCCTTTCACTAGGGAAATCAGAAACTCCCGAAACCCTCCGGACTTAAAGTTCCCAGCTATCGAGCCATACAACGGTCGCACTGATCCAATGATCCACCTCATGCTATACATGCGACATATGGAAGTACTCGGTGCATCGACCAACGTCATGGCTAAGTGCTTCCCTCTCTTTCTCACTGATATGGCCGGAATGTGGTTTCGACAGCTAACAACAGCGTCGATCGACAGCTGGAACACTCTGGTCACCCGCTTCATCGAGCAATTCAGAGTACATATCTCTAGAACAAAGAGCGTTATGTTCTTATCCACCATCAAGAATCGATCAGGAGAAACACTCAGATCCTTCCTCGAAAGGTTCAACGCGGAAGTAGCTTTAGTCGATCGGCCTGAGCCATCGATGGTACTTATGGCCGCCATTGCAGGAGTTCAGAACATATCATAATTCTCAGTCGCTTTAACCAGAGCTCCCCCCAAGGATATAGATGACTTCTATTCCGAGGCCGAGCGATTCCTCCGATAAGAAGACGCCAACATTGAGATGGATAGCCATGAGGTCCTAGCCGCCAAACAACATGATCCACTCAACAACAACGGCCAGAATAAAGGAAGAGAAAAGGCCCTGGAAAAGAGCGAGCGTCATGTGCAACCTCGGATCAAAAGTAAGTATGACAAGTACACCGAACTCAATTCCTCTCTGCTTGATATCTACCTTGACATACGAGGGTCCCTGCCCACTCCCAGACCACCTCGACGAGAACCAACCCAGATGGAACTCGATCCTGGCAAACATTGCGTGTTCCACAACGTAGCTGGACATAACACCGATGAATGCTACCATCTGCGCGATCTCATTGAGGATCGAGTCAAGTCAGAAAAGGGGAGCTTCTGCAGGGCTATACATGTGCAACCTCGTCTTTGCCAAACCACTATAAATATTCTGTGTGTTCCCCTCATTTCCTTTATCTTTTCTACATTTTATAATCAGTATTCGTGTGTTATACATGTGATTGGGGGTTGATTGTCACTAATGACCAACTTTTGACGTCAACAATAATAATTGAAACAAAGTTGAAACAAGGTTTTTGTCATTAAAACCATCACTATCAACATCTCAGTCTCCAACATCGCCTACCATAATCGCCAATTGTTTTTCCTTTCTCTCCTCTGTTTCTTCTTACTATTGTAAGAAATTGGTAAGATCCTAAGTAGATATTGCTTCTGTCTAATTTTTCATGTTGTTGGATATAGGATATAGCGTAAATTTCGAGAAGTAATTGGCAAGTGTCTCTTATTCCTCTAACTTGGTGATTTATTAAGGTTGATTTGCAAATTTGAGGTTCAAGATACAACTAAGAAAAAAGGTAGGCTAGATAAATTTCTAATTACGCTTAAATATCTAATTTTACTTCAACTTCATTTCATGTTCATCTACGTAATTTGAATCTGAATAAACCCGCAGGATATATTATTTATTAGGTGTCAAGCGAAATTTCAAGAAAGAAGACTATCACACTATCATTAATACTAGCATTCCTTATTAAAAATGTTGATTGTTTATATACAATACTATATATAATGATGTTTAACCCCCAATTAAGCATGAGTCATCACCCGGTTTTCGATCGTTTGGTTCATCAAATATGGAAGAAGATTACCTCATGCGATCTAGGTGGTACAATAAGTAGTATGAGTTTGTTCGATACCTGTGACAACCCGCCATATACCACCGGTGTTTATAACTAAAAATTTGTGTTGTACAAGCACATGATCGATGTAAAGCAATCTTCAAGAGAAAGGAATAGAAGAAAATAAGAGAAAGGAGAAAAAAGAAGAGAAGCAAACAGAACATGAACACAATCACAGAACATATCGTATATCTCACAGTGCATCGGATGACATATAATAATCAATCTTAGATATAAAACTAATGAGAAAGGAATAATTATATAAACCGTATAATCAGAGTATACTAGCCCACATATTTATACATATCAATAATTGAGTTTATACATAAGATGAATAAACTCAAAAAATAATCAGTCTCAAATAAGAATACATAATACTGTCAAGGATCCGCAGTATTACACAACAGAATAAACAATAAGGATACAAGTATAAATATTTAAAACGTTGCCTTCTGTGAATCCTCCTACGCAACTCCGAATAATACTTATACCTATCACCTAATCTACTCATTAGCATCTTCGATGATCACCTAAGGTAATAAGAGGGAAATAAAACATTAGGTCAAAAAATGGTCTAATGTGAGCGATAAACAAATCTCAAAGTACTACAAAAGTCGTAAATGTAAATATGGCATAAAGGGTATGGGAATCGTACATGCCATGCCCCTGCAATAATAGAGTTAGCATATAACAGTCGATATATGCTAAACTATGATAAGCATCATATAAATAAGGTGTGATAGATGTCTATTGGTGATGATAAATATATAAACATCCATAGCATTCATCATCCATCCTCATATTCACTCACTCAGTGTGTTAGATATACGATAACGTTTGGTTTCCATGATACTTGAATCCATGCCACTTAGTCGGCTAGGACCTTTGTTGTACCTACTTAAACACCCTAAGGTAAGGACTCATCTGGTTCAGGTGAACGCCATAAGTCTCTCATTGTTGGAAATTCAGAGGACCCATCTGATCCAAATGGACATTACACCTACTACCCCTCTTTATGAGTAACCACTAAAACCATACATTATCGACAGTCCTTTTGCGCACGTTCTCCAAAGTAGAAGCCATAGCTAGACTATCCAAAAGACTCAAATCCGAAGTCATCATAATATGGGAACTATCCACGATGGTCATCGTATGCCATAGGATATCATCATGTATCTTTCATTTCTCTCTCTCTGACAGTTACCTCAATACGACTTAACGTTGCCTTTTCTGCATCACAGAGAAAACCATTCACAACAGGCTTGCTCTTATCTTGGAATCATCATCGTCGAATGAATAATCATTGCATAAAAGCATCACATCCTTGCCTCAAGCCAAAGCCTCTGATCGAAGACCAATCACATCAAAATTGCTATCGAACGAAACATCATATCTTGCTCCTCGAAATCGCACCATTGTCCATGTCAAATTCGAAAAAATGCCTAACAACAATAGTAATTGATATCAGCCAATTCATGTTAATCGATAATGACTACTCCGATCATCTATTTAATGAAAAGTGATTAAATACACATTCCAAGAAAATGTACATCGTTAAATCCATCTCGTCGCCAAGTCCGTCCTTCATCTTCAGATTGGCCAACAAGCTCCAATGTCACAGCGTCTTCGAATCCGTCGTCAAGCTCCCGTGTTACTCCATCGTTGAATCCATCCATGCGCTACGAAGCTCCTTCAAGAATTTAGCTCATCTACTCGAGTCTATCAACCTTGTGCATTCAATTAACATACACTAACATATGCATCTAATTGATAATCTCCCACAAGATTTAGCAAACGAAATATTTCCTAATACTAAATCGTCTACAAACGACATTTTAAGCTAAACTAAGCAAATAATTCAACCATGCAATTAATAATCATACAAAACCTAAACTAGCATACAAACATCCATAATAGCATTAATAAATGAAATAGAACCTATTTATAGCAATCAAAGTGAAATAAGTATCCAAATAACTTATATCTAATAGTTTTGTCAAAATAGCGTGTAAATAGGTAAATATGTGATAATCAAGTTAAAACTACTTAAATTACTTCATAATATTTTTATTTGTTATTTATTAGGTCCAATTGTCCTAAATATTATGTTTCATAGTTAGAAAATATTTTAAAATGTAAAACCAATATATATATATATATATATGAACAAATATAATCCATTAAGAGATAATATCACCAATCTTAGCTAAATCAGTCCAAACCAGCTCTACGGCGTAGAGTCGACAATACGAGTCCAACGCATGAAACCGCATTCAAATCTGACCTCGTACACAAAAGTTACATATATTATAAGTTTATGTGTTAATTCGCTAATTAAAAACCCAAACTCCAAAGCTTTCTTACCCAATGTGATACATAGGCCGTGTATCATTCCTTCCAAGTTTTGCACGCTCCACCATCGACACAGAGTTCCAGCCATCGAAAACCAAATCCGACTTCACTAACCATTTTCTCTTCGCATCCTTGAAATGCTCACACCCGAATCGATGCTTCTGAGTCCTCCAAGCAAAACAAGTCACTCAAGGTAGGCTATAGGACAAATTGAGATCCGAAAATATTGCATTCTTCCATGATCCATCTAGTTCATCCAGAATTTCATTGTATGTGCACCTCTCCTCCAAAAAACTAATGGTAGTCTCCACTCCCGGCATAGTCGATTGTAGTTGATAAAAAAAAGAACCTTCGTTCCGAACAGTGGAGGTTAATGATCATTGTACCTTGTGAGAATAATATGGATGTGGAGAGCTTCATCGTAAGAGATTTATGGAACAAATCTCGTGGCTTTTAGTGGATCGAATCAAGTGATTTAATTTTTTGAAATCATTTTAAGGAGGCCACTATTATACTCGATGAAACTCTAAAAATGATTTTGGGGAATAACAGCTATTGTAGCTTTAGCCAATAGAAAATTAGGTTTTAGGACTATTTTATTAATTTATTCTCAAATAAGGCCCAAAATTTAAAAGCTTCAATTGACTTGTGCATCATACCGTCATCTAGGTAAAAACGTGTTCTAAATATAATAAGACTAGTCTCGAGACCCATGTCAGCACTATGTGAAAGTTACTTTAAAGCACGAATTTACAATGTTATTTTCTTACAGAAATTGATACACATTTAATTTACACATGATCGAATGACACATCTGATCTTTACGAAACTTGATGGCGTGCAATAACTCATTATGATGATTCCAGAAATATAATTTTCTTCTCAACCCGAAACTGTGTCTCGAGTACCACAATTTATGCATATATCAAGATCATTACGACCACCCAATGATCTGAACTTGAAATATATCAATTTATATATTTATTCTTCACGTAATGAATAATTCGGACTTAAACGAATTTCATTTTTTTTCACTTTTTCCGATACGAAGGGCATTTTCATAATTTTAGCATTTTTAGCTTTAAAAATCGTTATTTTAAAATAATTCTTTTTTTATTTTTCATTTCGTAATTTCCTGGATTTTTTTTCATTTTTTTCACTTTTTCCAATATGACGGGCATTTTTGTAATTTTAGCACTTTTAGTTTTAAAAATCGTTATTTTAAAATAATTCTTTTATACTTTTCATTTCGTAATTTTTTGGGTTTTCTGAAATTTTTTCACTTTTTCCAATATGATAGGCTTTTTCTAATTTTAGCATTTTTAGCTTTAAAAATCGTTTTAAAATAATTCTTTTTTAACTTTTCATTTTGTAATTTTATGGATTTTCTGATTTTTTTTTTCATTTTTTTTAATACGAAGGGTATTTTCGTGATTTTGGTCCTTTTAGCTTTAAAAATCATTAATTTCAAATAGTTCTTTTATTACTTTTCATTTAATAATTTTCTGGATTTTTTTTCTTTTTTTCTCTTTTTCCAAAATCAAGGAAATTTCATAATTTTGACATTTTTAGATTTAAAATTCGTTATTTTAAAGTAATACTTTTTAATGTGCGGGTTAAATGGGTAACCCATATAATATGTGGGTTGGGTCAGGTAAAACGTTTTGTTAAAAGGGTCAAAATAAATGAGTTGCAAAAGGGTTGGGTCAAATTTTGCTTGATCCTTATACGACCCTAAATGACCCATTTGAATAGGCATGAGTTTAGGCTATTAAAAATATATGGAAGTTGTGGTTGTGTTTTCACTTCACGCTGTTGACTTCGACTTCTATGTTGGATGGGATAATATGCGCTTTTGGGTAGGAGGCATGAATTTTCATTTCAGTAGACGTTTGCTTTGGGTAGGTTAGGCTTTAGAAGATAGGTTAGTTGTGTATTTGGGAAGATAGCTGCCATGTTCCATCTTTTCTAGTTTGCATGTGCTTAGAAGGTAGTTGTGTTTGTAATATTTAGCTTTATTTGGGTCTTCTTTTCATTAGCAGTGCTAGATAGGTTGCAATTAAAAATGTGTAGTTGCACTCGCATGTATACTAAGGCTGTACCGGTTCAAGTTTAAACCGCATAGCCATACAAATAAACCACTTGCTAACCGCTTAAATCATCTCTAAACGGTTTCCGTTTCATTATAGGCGGTGCGGTTCTCTCACCGTAGCAAACAACGAACGGTAATGGTGGCAAATCTCGGAACCGGTGGCTAACCATACCGCTTCTTTTCCACCGTCCGTAGAAAATTAGGGTGTTTCCTTCTTGAATTTAGGGCCATCGATATAAAGTAAAACAACCACATCCACTCATTGTACCCCATAAATTTTAATTTCAGGAGCAGATGTTTCATTAACGTCTTCGCCCTCAATAATTCTCAACTCCTTACCGATTATGTTTCTCCATCCATCCGAAGATTCTCTCATCAAAGTATCACAATCTGAAAATAATGGTATGTTATTATGTTTTTAGTCCATCTATTAATTTCTCGTTAAGTCACACCAACTATGTCTAATCCAAGATACCAATTTTGATTTTCCCTACTAATTTGCTGAGTGGCGATCCTTGTTATTGTTGGTTCCCTCAATTATTAATTGATGTTCACATGCTTTTCTATGTCAAGCCTCACAGGCTACATGTCCTTTCGAAAGACGTTGATACTGTCTTTCTCCCTTTATCACATATATATTAACATAGCAAGCTTCGAAAATTGGTAGTGGGAAGTGTAACACCCCACGCCCGTTAATGTCACTCACAAAGGGAATGCATTAAGTTTCATGGAGTATTATAAGTAAACAGAACGGAATATTACAAGACAGAGAAAGTAGTACTTGAAAAATTTTATAACTTGATTGCAGTGGAAACAGAAATAAGTTCGATTACATTTCCAAATACCAAAACCAAGTACATAATATCAGTCTTGTACAAAAACTTCAGAGTACTTAATATTAAAACGGTAATCCCCAACAGAAAATGCCATAGATAAGCTGAATCAAAGCCAAGCAATTCATCTTTCAACTTCAAGCTGGAAGAAGGGACATCAGAACTAAGCTTGAGTATTTCCTCCCTAAAAATTGGGGGGGGGGGGGGGGGACGGAAGAAAAGAGGCGAAAACAAACTAGGTCAGACATAAGTCTGGTAAGTCCAGTGACTTTAACAATATAATCATTAAAGTAACAGGATAAGAACATAAACTGGAAAGCAAGAAATGACTGTACATAAACATGCATGACAAGGTAAGCAGGATGAATATGGTAAACGTGGATCATGCTTCTAATCACTAAAGGATAATTACTACACTGCGTCAATGCTAATTTCACTGCACCGTTACTAGTTCCATACTGAAAGTTGATCCCCATCTTGTAATTGGTAGTCCTCAGGCGTAACATCTAGCAAGAGGTATTCACCCCATACAATCCTTACTTGCCCATACTAAATACTAGATGTCCCCAAACTACCCCCTTATCACTTAATTGATCGGCTCCCTAGCACGCATGTATTTACTACTTGTGTCATTCGGCCTCACTTGTTTACTTTTGTCATTCGGCCCCACTTGTTTACTTGTGTCATTCGGCCCCGCTTGTTTACTTGTGTCATTCGGCCCCACTTATATGTAGATACCTGTGCTGGTCCCACCATAGGGTGTATCAATCACTATGATGGCAACCCGACACAATTCAAGATGCACAGTGTATACTACTGATGCCCAGCGCCTGCTTTTTCCACTCCGGAGCACGTGCACGCCCATACTCTGCCAGAACCTACACTGCAGCACCACCTGCTGCTATTTTGATTGCTTATAATCAGCCCAGTAATCGTACCGCACCCTTCCTAGTTCACGGTACCATGATACATCTATGTGGGTTACTGCTGAAATGGGTCCCCATTACTAGGGTTACCTACTGGTTAAGTTTTGTGGGCCTATATACGCAAATATTACCCACCTACACGAGATGTACTTAACCCTCCCACTGATTCAAACATGTTTATTTAACGGTTAAGTTTGTGGGCCTATATACACAGATATTACCCACCTACCCAAGGTTTACTTAACCCTCCTACCTATCAAGTCAATATGCATTATTGGTTAAGCTTGCCTTAACCCTATCCCCTTTGTTCATGTAATATTGGTTAAGCACTGTCCATTCTTGTTAACTTAACCCACCCACACATCATGTTGTATTGGTTAAGTGTTTCTTATTAACTTAACCATGTTCATTCATCATGTTATATTGTTTAAGTGTTTTAAATTAACTTAACCCTACCCACTTTTCTAATTAACATGCCGTATTGGTTAAGTGTTCTCAATTTACTTAACCCCACCCACTTATCTAATTAACATGTTGTATTGGTTAAGTGTTCCCAATTTACTTAACCCTACCCACTTATCTAACTAACATGTTGTGTTGGTTAACCATCCTCAATTTACTTAACCCCACCCACTTGTCTATTCATTGACATTAATTAATTTATTAATGCACCAACCTCTCACATTAGAACTGTTGTTTGCGGTTGCTGGATATGCCGAGCGATTCCGGGTAGACTTCTACCGCAAACTCATTCTAACCTCGGGTTTTGGGCTTAATGCGCTAACCTCTCACATTAGATTTGTGTTGTTGCGGTCGCTGGATGTGCCGGACGGTTCCAGGCAGTCTTACACCGCAACTCAATCTAACCTCAAGTTAGGCATGTTCATCTTTTAACCAATTTACATATTTACCATTTATGTCCAAATCTAGATTTATATGTAAATTATCCATAAGTGTGGTCAATTCAAGTTATGCCACATTTACTAGATATACCAAAAATTAATTATATGATTACAACCCATTTTATGCCAATTACATAATGTTCAATATTTAATGTTTCCCAACTGTTTCCCAACGTCAATCGTTTGTATGATTCATATAATACGTTAGGCTCGCCATTAGCCTAACTCATAAGAAAAAGGGAAAGAAAGAGACGTATAACATCCAAATTGGCATAAAACAATATAGATCCAACTATGAACATAACTAGCATATAAAAAAGATTTCATTTATGAGCTTGCATAACAAAATAGATCTAAATTAACATATGAACTTGCATAACAAGTTAGATCTAAATTAACATATGAACTTTCATAACAAATTAGATCTAAATTAACATATGAACTTTCATAACAAATTAGATCTAAAATAACATATGGACTTGCATAACAAATTAGATCTAAATTAACATATGGACTTGCACAACAAATTAGATCTAAATTGACATATGAACTTGCATAACAAATTAGATCTAAATTAACATTTGGTCTTGCATAACAAATTAGATCTAAATTAACATATGAAAATAGACCAGCATGGATCATTAACTTGCATGATCATAATTTACATTGACATAAATTTGCATAATCAATGACTTGTATAAGCAATAGACATATAAAATATGAATTTGCATAAACATATAAAATGGCATGGATCTAATCTTGTTAAATATGACTTGCTTAGCCTAAGCATATAAATAGGAACTTGCATGTATGAATATGATTTTCACATAAACTTGCATATGATTTGCATACAAACCTGCATATAAACTTGCATATGTAATTAGACATGTAGACTAATATCACATGATTTACATATAAACTTGCATATGATTTGCATACAAACTTGCATACAACATCATAAAATGAATCAAATCAAGCATACACAATTAGACACATGAATTCACATCATAAAATTGACTTAATCAAGTATATGTAATTAGTCATATTCATATAGTTCAACTTATAAACCCATCACAATTACGTTCAACAATTGTCTTGTTAAAGGAGCTGTACTCACTATAAACAGATTAAAGAAGAGAATAGATTAAGCGTAGAATCCTTTTTCCACCATCCTAAGTTTTAATTCGTTGAATAAGAGAAGCTTGCTCAGTCTATGTTGCAGCAGCATGGCGGCTTGAGAATGATTTTTGTTTTGATTTAGGGTTTAGGTTAGATGTGATTATATAAGAGTGTTTGATTAATTCTAGCCTTTAGATCAGTCTAGAAGTAAACAGAGCCATCCAAACCAAAGAGATGTGTCACTCAGCTAATCACAGCACGACACATAAGCCGTAGTACCCCAGAATTCGTCACCAGGCCAATCAGAGAAGGCCACGTTCAAAAAAACAATCCTTGACCAACAAAAATGCACCACGTGCGCCACATGATGCGTACACGTCATATATATATATATATATATGTATGTATGTATGTATGTATGTATGTATTCTATATATATTATTATTATTATTATTTTAATACACACATTACTTTGCAAATCTTTTTATTTTTATGTGCTCCTTTTTTTTTAGTTGTCAATTAACATAAGTGACAAATTATCATATTCTCTTTAATGTTAATTGACGTAAGTGACAATTTAGCATAACTATTCATAAAATTAGGATTAATTGCATGGTTTCTTAAATTATCATCAAATAAACATAAATGACAATCAATCGAAAGTAAATGAAAAATTACTTGTTTTCTTTATTACATGTATTGATTCCTTCTGTACTCACACATTTTTAAATTTGTATCTTTATAACATAATTTCACATATGTACATATATGCATCTATTTATTTATCTTTCTAACATAATTGCACATATGTACATATATGCATCTACTTATTTAATAATTTTACCGTATGTATTATTGCGATAAATCTCCTTATTTAACGCACTTACTAATATGTTAATCTTCTAACCTTTAATTAGTCACATGCATTTCTTTACATTAATGCTTTTCTACATTTTCTTGCGCACTTTTGAATTTTCTTCCTTAATTAATTAATCCATAAATTAATTATATAAAAATTTGGGTTATTACATTCTCCCCTCCGTAAAGGATTTCGTCCCCGAAATCTCCAAGTTAAGAAGATTGTTACCATCCTACCATCCATCATTCATCTACTCATCCATCAATCGCAGACATCCATTGTCCATAAATGATATGTATCAGGCGGTCAGTCAGTCGACCCCCTTAATGCAATTCACGATAGTGCCATGCGTCCATTATGTATGCAATAGAATCCTATGATACATATCATTTTTACAAGCGTGCACAATCATTCATTCAAATGCAACATCCATATGATAACACATTCAATATACATCCATCAAATTAATTATGCACACTTATTCATATGCAATATGAAAGTGATTATGTCGATCTAGTGCCTAATGTGTGTGTAAGTGCATCCACGAGCAACCACTAGCAAACACTTGCATCCACTTGCATCCACTTGCATCTACCAAACATAACATATCTCAAACACATGTTTACAACCATAGGATTTTCCTACCTAAAGATCGAAGATGTAATCGAGAGGACATACTGAACGTTAGAACAAGTATAAACAAAGCGATAGAAAAAGGAGAATTTAAGAACATACCCTCCAAAAGGAAAGGGTACAACGTACGCATCTTGTCTTCCGTCTCCCAAGTCGCGTCTCCTTGATCATCTCCCCATTGGACTTTAACCACTTGACCTCTCGGTTGTGTAACTTCTTGACCTCCGATCCAAGGATGCATGTAGGAGCTCGTCTAATCGTGGCATCTTGATCCACTTCCCTAAGCATGCTCGGCTCCACTACTTCCACGGTATCATGTAAACGCTTCTTCAAGGATTGTCTTCCTCAAGCTCTCATCTCGTGATACGCTAAGTCTATCTTGCGCCTCAGGGGTAAACCCCGAACTTCATCAAAGATGTCATCAAACTCACGGACCACACGAACAAATTTTAAATCATCAATGAATGCGTCAAGAGATTCTAGGTAGCTAAGCATCACTGTAACGACCCACATTTTTGGCCATTCAAATCGACAGTAAACCACACATGTCGACCCAAACAAATCGCAAATGCAAGTAGTTATTGGAGAAAAAAAAAGAAAAGAAAGAAAGGAGAGAAAAACCAATCACAGAACCTCACAGCGGAAGGACGACATATAATAACCAAATAGCAGTTTAAAAGCGGTTGAAATGTATACATCGGTTATAACATTCAATGATTATCAGAGTTACATATACATACAGCTGTACATAATAAGCAGCGGAAATAATGCAGTGGATATACATATGTATAGATAATAGATATACCAAATCTTCGTCTTCGATCTCCTAGTCACCGTCATCCCTATTAACTGCAAACGCCTGCTGACCCGAGCGTATTGCATAAAAGGAAAACACAACAAACACTCGGATCAGCACTAAATCATTCTCATATTAGTCAAATTAAAAGATGACATAACATCAGTGTCATGGGTACAGTAACTCAAGAGATGTTACGGGATTTTTCCATTTCTCAAGAATCCGTTAAATTAATACATACATAATATAGTACGCTATTATGATAGTGTCTATCCAGTAAAGTATAAATACTGAAAATAGCGTAAGCGGGATTACCATATTACCCTTACGCCGTTTATAGGCACCAACGGTCTATACAGTACCGTAAATTCACCGTACTGGTGTTATCAGAGGGCACTCCATAGAAGGCAATGCTAAATCAAAATCGTATGGGGCTCGATATGGATATATATGACAAGGCACTCGAGGCAATGCCCAGGGTAGGATTCTACCAATTGCACTCCCGGACCGGTGGTAACGCATAGCAGCCACTACCGCCCACCTCGGAACACACTCCCAAAGTCATAAATGGGCCCCAAATCATCATCATCATAGTCATAGAAATAGTATCGAAGAAGTGTGTCCGATCAAAGGTGCTACCTCAGTTAGTCACGGTATAGCTCCTGTTTTAGTCATTTCAATTCTGACCCGAAGGTCAGGGCTATTTCGTCCTCGATCATCTTCTTCGATTCAGTAATCGACTCCAAGTCATCATATCTCGTTCTGGATACGTCAAAACGTTCACAGTTGTCAAAGTGGTATCGACACTGACAGAGAGTATGTCGTATGTCGACTCCGGTCTCTTTAACAACCAACGCTTACATCTTTCACATCGGTCGGTTCTTTTATATTTGATAAAGGTTCGCTTTCATATCAAAATATCATCTTCTGCTTGGAACTCAATTTATATTTCAACGAATCAATTTTCATATCAACCTTTCATAATCATACCCAAACCGATTATATTCTAAAACTAGAATATATTTCGTGTCATTATATTATAATCATATAATATTTCAAAACGACTTATACTCAAATAGAATATAATTTATCTCAAAGATTTCAAATTATCATGGATTCTTATCTCAACTCCATTTGAACCAGCGGTTCAACTCAAGCATTTCCATTCGGAAGAAATTTATAATTCCAAAACACTTGTAAACTAAATGTTTATATATACTAATAACCTTAGTAATAATAGAAATAATAATAAAATAAATTTTATATAAATAATTATATAGATATACATATAGGATATAGCAATTAAAATAAATTAGTAATTTAAATATTATATATTTACTTAAATATAGGTTTACTAGAAATTTTGAAAAATGAATTATAAGGAAAGATTTATTTAAAAATACAATAGTTATAAGTAAAGGTAAGTAATAAATTTAAAGCAAGAATAATTATTTGGAATCAAATGCATAAATATATTTAAAAATAAATTTCTCTAATCTAAATCTTCCTTCCTTCCAAATTCCAATACTTGAATCTATCCTCCGGTCTCAATGGAGTTCATTAAATTCCATATCTCTTTTCAATCCCGTTCAAACAACTATTTGATTTCAAGAGTTCAAATATATATTTGAGCTGAGTTAAAACAACCCAAATACCCTTGATTTCCAAATTTCCCAAAAACTTATATTCCATAAGAATTTATTTCCTTGTAATCCGAACTCTTAATTTGAAGAGATTTAAATCATACTCAAATCCCAATTTAAATATTCCCCTTTGTTTGGAAAAATCCTTTAACTCTTTTTAATCAACATCCCAGTTCAGAATCTTCAAAGAATTGAATTATCGAGTATCGGCACATTTCTTTAAATGAAATTCTATCAAATAAAATTTCAAATATTAAAAATCATTTAACCAACCGATGTCTGTATATAATTATCTATCCAATGGCCAAGTGATTTTAAATTTAATTTCTCGATATTTCAGGGATGGATCTATCATTTCAATCCAAATCAGGGTCACAGAGATTTATCATTTCACTCCGTGTTCTTAATTCATTTTATCGATAAATCCCGGGTTCATTAGATGCCCGCAACATCAAGGGTAAATGGGATTTATCGTCAAAATCAACATACATTACAATATACTGAATAAGGAGCATAAAAATGTCACTATAAATTCAGTTATAAATTTCAACCAACATCCATCACAACCATTTCATTCAACTGATCAGCATTAAACTGTTTCAGGATTTTTACAAGGGTTCAAATTCAACTAGAAATTTAAATTAAATTAAATAACAAATCAATTACTTAAATTGCATGTTAACACACTTGCATGTTAAATTTGAACCACACATCAACAATCCAACACAACCATGCAACCAAACTTACTTCATAATTTAATTCAATAAATATGGGAATAATTCAGTATTTCGTGAGCGAAGAATCACTCACCTTTGGGTCCTTAATGGATCAGACGTCCAAAAGAAGCCCAAAATTTCACAGTCTCTAAATGCAACCAAACCAGAGCCAAAAAGTCCGCAATTTCGCCACGATCCCAACGCAACAAACCGCGTCCAAATCCGAGTAAATATGAAAAAGTTATCAGTGTTTTACCATTTGAAATTCAAGCGTATAAAATAAATAAAATAATTATTTCCACCCTACCCCGCCTTAACACGTCAGCCGGTCCCTCACCTTTCCCGCTCGTCCTCTTCATCGCTCCGCTACAGTACCCGAACAGAAGACCCAAACGAGCGCCACCTTTGACCAACAACCACGCCTTCCTCCGCCCAAATCAGGAGCTCCGACCACCGCCGAAGTGATGCCCATCGAAATCCGCTCCCTCCTGTACCAAAGCCGCCGCCTCCGGTGCCCTCCACTGCCGCCGACGAGGGGAAGAACGGACGGAAACTCTGGCCTTTGACAAGCAAATTCCGGCCATCCACTTGACCATTGGTCCTCTAACCACCACCGTTAGCTTCCTGACGTCGAGCTCCACCAAACCCCAATCCCCGAATCCTTGACTGAAGCCAAAATCGAAAAGCCCTAATTTTACACTTAGGGTTTCGCCAATCCGAGACTTTGACCAGAAATTCCGGCAACTCAGTCCCATGCATGTCGAATATGAGAACCCCGGTAGGTTTGTATCGCCGATAGCTTCGAATTGGTATATAATACGATAGGGTTTTGCGGAGATTTGATTTCAAAGTTTGTATTTTTTTATTTCTAGGGTTTTGAAAAATCATTTCTGCCATTAGAGAAAGAAATAGGCAGATGGGAGAAGTATATGTGAATGAAAAATGGGCTGGTGAAGTGGGTATGAAGTTTTATTTATATAATTATAGGAGCCCAAATGTTAAAACACTCAAATATCCATTTACGTTGATCTCTTTCACATTTTCTCTCGTACGATCAAATGGTAAGTTGGATTTTAATGCAAATTGAAATCCTATAATAATTCACCGTTCCGGTTCTGATGGCGCTAGTTTCGTCGAATTCCGAGACAGTCGCCAGAACAGTTAATTTCACAGTTAATTTATTAATAAAATATTAGAAATTCAATTAACTGTTTTTAATCCAAATTAAATACTAATAAAATTCCATTTTAATCCAATTAAGATTTAAATAAAATTTTTATAAGTAAATTTCACACATTTCTAAATCTAAATTTGATTTTTTTAAATCTTTGATTTGAATTTCAGTTATTATATCTCAACTTAGAATTCTTCATTTACCAATTAAATTTGAATTCCCATTTATACTCAATGCAAATTTACTTTATTACTATTACCATAAAAATTTATTTTTAACAACCTTGTAAATATATTTCAAGTATTTAGATTCCTAAAGTTGATATTTGAATTTAGACTTGAATTTCCAAATTTTAACTTAAACAACTTAATTTTATTAAATCATTTAAATAAAATCCCAAATTCACAACCTTTCTAAATAAGACTAGAATTGAAAAACCTATACATATTCAATTCAAACAATCATCATCATAAATCAACAAGATTGGATTTTTGTCCTGTATTATTTCATTTATTTATTAAAAATCTAAATTTTAAATATACTGAAAAATATGGGATGTTACATCCTCCCCCACTTAAAATCTTTTCGTCCTCGAAAAGAGAACGAAACGATCTTAAGCACATATCTATTTCAAACCATGCTTAAAATAGTATTTACAAAAATAAGTATATAGTTGTAAAACTCACAAATTTTTCTAACTCCCGAAATCACAGAAAATTTCGGCAACATCTCCTATGTACGGAGAGGTCCGGAGAAATCACATACATACATATATACTCAATATTCCTCTCATCACACGATGAGGCATCCCAAAATGGGGAAAAACTCAGATATAAAACCACCAGAACTTTGTAACACCTTTACATACCTTTCTTTAGCGTTTATTTGCATTTTTATTTACCTTAGCATTTAGTGTTTAGCGCAAGCGAGCTCCGAAGCATAGCGCGACTTCCCTATACCTGCTACATACTCACATACACATAAGAATCAACATAAATATAACAAGTAGCGAATGTATATAACTTGCACAACCTATATTAAACCTTTTTAACTACAAAATCAAGATATTCATAACAGGCCAGCGAACAAAACAAGGTTTATCACTCACTAAAAGTTGGAATTTGACTAAAACATATTAGGCAAAAGTTGTAGCATTTATTTCAGGGTTTCCGAATTGTCCAGATTCATCGAATTCGGATAATTTGTTCAAAAGTTATGGCCATTTTACCGAAGGCGAACGCTTCAGCCCTGGCAAATAAAATTGCAGATCTGAATTGTTCAACCCAGTTTTTACCCCTTTAAATCTCAAAATTTTACCCAGCATATTTAGGAAAAGTTTTATTTCAGATTTTGGCCTTTCCGAATTGTACTCGCACGTTAAAATCCGATGTTTCTTTTGGGAATTATGGTCAAAACAACATGGGTATTCAGTTCAGATTTTTATTTTTCTGCACATACAACTATGACTAAAACTTGCATTTCAGCTTAGTAAACATAGGAATTCGACAGGGCTTTATAAACAAAAGTTTTAGCTCGGTTTCTACGGTTTCCGGAAAGTCTGGAATTGTCAGATTCCGATCATCCCATCAAAAGTTATGTCTATTTTATTTCAGCTTATTGACTATTCCAGATTTACATAAACATTGGTTTATTCCTATTCGAAATTTCAACATTTTCGATTCCAATACTTTTGTAAATCCTGAAACTTGACTTTGTTATCACTTCATTATTAAGAAATGAATTCACATTCGATTGCTTATTCTTTTCCGGTATATTTTCTATATATTTTCCCCTTTCGTTTTCATTTCAAGCATTCAGTTACACAAGACTTGAATTCATTTTAATTTCTGAACTAACTCGATAATATTAAATCATTAAACCATTAACCTTGGTCGATTTACCAAACTAGTTAAATATTCAAATTAAATAATTTAGCCCTTGGTTTTATCTTTCCTATATCTTATTTCATATCTCAAATTCCCGGTTTGTTCCACTTCCTCGCACCTCGTCCTCATTCATTTAACCATTCCTTATTCCATATCGATTATGTTTGAAAACCATTACTAATGATTTTATTTCCCAAACAGACTTTAAAACTTCAATTCCGTACTTTTTATTTCAACCAAATCTTCTTCTGAAAGTTAATTTATTTGAGTTGGAGATCCAAACCTTCGGATATTTCCATCTTAGCACCCTCGACCACTAGATGTGGTTACCACTTATTAATGCCATGAATTTACCCTTAAGTCCGTTTCCGTTCGGTTCAGTTCATTAACCTACATTAAGTTATCTTAAATCCAAGTTCCTTCAAATATCTCCCTTACTAGATTCAGCTTTATCCAAATCCTTATTTAATTTCATTAACATAGGGTTTTCTTAAACTCCCCTTTTTTTTCTTTCTATAATTCCACGTTATTAAATTAAAATTTTCTCATTTCATTTATTATGTTCCAAATTTCTAGAATCATTACCGAACATCAAACTCCTTCTATTTTAATACTAATTCAAATCTATTTATGGTTTCCGAACTAGCTCGATTTGGTTTTATTCGTTAAGCCCAATTTACGCTAAACCTCATTTCCTTTCTACACTCGATATTATTCTTACCATTATTCATCCAATTAGATTCTATTCCCACTTAAAGTTTATTCTCCTAATTCAAGTTATTTATTATCATGGTCCAAATTAAAGATGGTTATAGATCAACTTTCTATTTAGTTCTCAACCCACTATATATTAATAAACTATATATTAACATATAAATTCCATAGCGCTATTTCTAAATTTTCATTTAGTCATAACTTACAATGTATAAAGTGAAAACTAAATTTCTTACATTCATTAGAGAGATATGATCAATGCGATCCTAGCGTTTCTTGTTTTATCCAATTCCGACTTATATTGAATTTTATATATTTATTCAAAGTTTAAAATCGAAATTTCAAACTACCGGGCCATTTCAGGCTAATAATATATATATATATATATATATTATAAATTTCGAACTTAAGTTTTGTTTTAAATGAGTTTATATTCGTTATTAGTTAAAACAAACTCAATACTTGATTCTAGGTTTCCAAATCAAGTTTAGAATAACATAAGTATATACTTATATTATTTTATAAACCATACTATATGAAATTTCAAATCCAAACTTTTAGATTTAAGCAAGAAATTTAAATTCTGGATCTAAATTTAAACCTAACTTTGAATATCGTAAACTAATACCTTTAAAAAAAAATTATACTATATAAAGTTAAATCCAAAATTCTGTGTCAAACCCAATTATAATCATCATTGAGTGGTCTCCCCCCCCCCCCCCCCCCCCCCACTTAAACTCTTCAGAATAATCATCGATAATGCGTGCACTCATTACCGAAGTCATTTACGACGTCCAAGGAGGAATTACACACTTATTCTTAAATTCCTTTTAAATCATTTCCTTTTCGAAACACTTACCAAATTACCATATTTCCCAAAAATCCTGGCAAATCTATTTTCAAAGATTCCCCAGGATCAAGTTTCAAGTTCATTTCTATTTTATCGCAAACCGTTTGCAACCGCTTAGATTTAAAGATATCATTTCATTTCAAATATTTTCTAAATCCCTTAAAAAATTTCCTTATTAAATTTATTATCGAATCAACCATAATAGGTAATAACTTAATTTTATTACCTTCCCACGACCAATACATATACACTTAAAACAACCAATATACATATAATACATATATATAATATAATCGGAAACCATATTATGTCGATTCATTCTATTCGATTATTTAGGAACTCCTATCGATTGTATGGCGTCCCACATATCGACCAGAATCCATAAGTAATCAACAGAACAAGACAACACAATATAAAACCATTTTATATCAAAACACAAGTACGCTCTCTCATATATCTCTCGAACTCATTCTAGGGCGTTTCTAACCCCATCTCTAATGAGTTTATTCCCAACAGAGCCAAGGTTATCGCTAACCATTGCTCTGATACCAACTGTAACGACCCACATTTTTGACCATTCAAATCGACAGTAAACCACACATGTCGACCCAAACAAATCGCAAATGCAAGTAGTTATTGGAGAAAAAAAAAGAAAAGAAAGAAAGGAGAGAAAAACCAATCACAGAACCTCAAAGTGGAAGGACGACATATAATAACCAAATAGCAGTTTAAAAGCGGTTGAAATGTATACATCGGTTATAACATTCAATGATTATCAGAGTTACATATACATACAGTTGTACGTAATAAGCAGCGGAAATAATGCAGTGGATATACATATGTATAGATAATAGATATACCAAATCTTCGTCTTCGATCTCCTAGTCACCGTCATCCCTGTTAACTGCAAACGCCTGCTGACCCGAGCGTATTGCATAAAGGGAAAACACAACAAACACTCGGATCAGCACTAAATCATTCTCATATTAGTCAAATTAAAAGATGACATAACATCAGTGTCATGGGTACAGTAACTCAAGAGATGTTATGGGATTTTTCCATTTCTCAAGGATCCGTTAAATTAATACATACATAATATAGTACGCTATTATGATAGTGTCTATCCAGTAAAGTATAAATACTAAAAATAGCGTAAGCGGGATTACCATATTACCCTTACGCCGTTTATAGGCACCAACAGTCTATACAGTACCGTAAATTCACCGTACTGGTGTTATCAGAGGGCACTCCATAGAAGGCAATGCTAAATCAAAATCGTATGGGCCTCGATATGGATATATATGACAAGGCACTCGAGGCAATGCCCAGGGTAGGATTCTACCAATTGCACTCCCGGACCGGTGGTAACGCATAGCAGCCACTACCGCCCACCTCGGAACACACTCCCAAAGTCATAAATGGGCCCCAAATCATCATCATCATAGTCATAGAAATAGTATCGAAGAAGTGTGTCCGATCAAAGGTGCTACCTCAGTTAGTCACGGTATAGCTCCTGTTTTAGTCATTTCAATTCTGACCCGAAGGTCAGGGCTATTTCGTCCTCGATCATCTTCTTCGATTCAGTAATCGACTCCAAGTCATCATATCTCGTTCTGGATACGTCAAAACGTTCACAGTTGTCAAAGTGGTATCGACACTGACAGAGAGTATGTCGTATGTCGACTCCGGTCTCTTTAACAACCAACGCTTACATCTTTCACATCGGTCGGTTCTTTTATATTTGATAAAGGTTCGCTTTCATATCAAAATATCATCTTCTGCTTGGAACTCAATTTATATTTCAACGAATCAATTTTCATATCAACCTTTCATAATCATACCCAAACCGATTATATTCTAAAACTAGAATATATTTCGTGTCATTATATTATAATCATATAATATTTCAAAACGACTTATACTCAAATAGAATATAATTTATCTCAAAGATTTCAAATTATCATGGATTCTTATCTCAACTCCATTTGAACCAGCGGTTCAACTCAAGCATTTCCATTCGGAAGAAATTTATAATTCCAAAACACTTGTAAACTAAATGTTTGTATATACTAATAACCTTAGTAATAATAAAAATAATAATAAAATAAATTTTATATAAATAATTATATAGATATACATATAGGATATAGCAATTAAAATAAATTAGTAATTTAAATATTATATATTTACTTAAATATAGGTTTACTAGAAATTTTGAAAAATGAATTATAAGGAAAGATTTATTTAAAAATACAATAGTTATAAGTAAAGGTAAGTAATAAATTTAAAGCAAGAATAATTATTTGGAATCAAATGCATAAATATATTTAAAAATAAATTTCTCTAATCTAAATCTTCCTTCCTTCCAAATTCCAATACTTGAATCTATCCTCCGGTCTCATTGGAGTTCATTAAATTCCATATCTCTTTTCAATCCCGTTCAAACAACTATTTGATTTCAAGAGTTCAAATATATATTTGAGCTGAGTTAAAACAACCCAAATACCCTTGATTTCCAAATTTCCCAAAAACTTATATTCCATAAGAATTTATTTCCTTGTAATCCGAACTCTTAATTTGAAGAGATTTAAATCATACTCAAATCCCAATTTAAATATTCCCCTTTGTTTGGAAAAATCCTTTAACTCTTTTTAATCAACATCCCAGTTCAGAATCTTCAAAGAATTGAATTATCGAGTATCGGCACATTTCTTTAAATGAAATTCTATCAAATAAAATTTCAAATATTAAAAATCATTTAACCAACCGATGTCTGTATATAATTATCTATCCAATGGCCAAGTGATTTTAAATTTAATTTCTCGATATTTCAGGGATGGATCTATCATTTCAATCCAAATCAGGGTCACAGAGATTTATCATTTCACTCCGTGTTCTTAATTCATTTTATCGATAAATCCCGGGTTCATTAGATGCCCGCAACATCAAGGGTAAATGGGATTTATCGTCAAAATCAACATACATTACAATATACTGAATAAGGAGCATAAAAATGTCACTATAATTCAGTAATAAATTTCAACCAACATCCATCACAACCATTTCATTCAACTGATCAGCATTAAACTGTTTCAGGATTTTTACAAGGGTTCAAATTCAACTAGAAATTTAAATTAAATTAAATAACAAAACAGTTACTTAAATTGCATGTTAACACACTTGCATGTTAAATTTGAACCACACATCAACAATCCAACACAACCATGCAACCAAACTTACTTCATAATTTAATTCAATAAATATGGGAATAATTCAGTATTTCGTGAGCGAAGAATCACTCACCTTTGGGTCCTTAATGGATCGGACGTCCAAAAGAAGCCCAAAATTTCACATTCTCTAAATGCAACCAAACCAGCGCCAAAACGTCCGCAATTTCGCCACGATCCCAACGCAACAAACCGCGTCCAAATCCGAGTAAATATGAAAAAGTTATCAGTGTTTTACCATTTGAAATTCAAGCGTATAAAATAAATAAAATAATTATTTCCACCCTACCCCGCCTTGACACGTCAGCCGGTCCCTCACCTTTCCCGCTCGTCCTCTTCATCGCTCCGCTATAGTACCCGAACATAAGACCCAAACGAGCGCCACCTTTGACCAACAACCACGCCTTCCTCCGCCCAAATCAGGAGCTCCGACCACCGCCGAAGTGATGCCCATCGAAATCCGCTCCCTCCTGTACCAGAGCCGCCGCCTCCGGTGCCCTCCACTGCCGCCGACGAGGGGAAGAACGGACGGAAACTCTGGCCTTTGACAAGCAAATTCCGGCCATCCACTTGACCGTTGGTCCTCTAACCACCACCGTTAGCTTCCTGACGTCGAGCTCCACCAAACCCCAATCCCCGAATCCTTGATTGAAGCCAAAATCGAAAAGCCCTAATTTTACACTTAGGGTTTCGCCAATCCGAGACTTTGACCAGAAATTCTGGCAACTCAGTCCCATGCATGTCGAATATGAGAACCCCGGTAGGTTTGTATCGCCGATAGCTTCAAATTGGTATATAATACGATAGGGTTTTGCGGATATTTGATTTCAAAGTTTGTATTTTTTTATTTCTAGGGTTTTGAAAAATCATTTCTGCCATTAGAGAAAGAAACAGGCAGATAGGAGAAGTATACGTGAATGAAAAATGGGCTGGTGAAGTGGGTATGAAGTTTTATTTATATAATTATAGGAGCCCAAATGTTAAAACACTCAAATATCCATTTACGTTGATCTCTTTCACATTTTCTCTCGTACGATCAAATGGTAAGTTGGATTTTAACGCAAATTGAAATCCTATAATAATTCACCGTTCCGGTTCTGATGGCGCTAGTTTCGTCGAATTCCGAGACAGTCGCCAGAACAGTTAATTTCACAGTTAATTTATTAATAAAATATTAGAAATTCAATTAACTGTTTTTAATCCAAATTAAATACTAATAAAATTCCATTTTAATCCAATTAAGATTTAAATAAATTTTTTATAAGTAAATTTCACACATTTCTAAATCTAAATTTGATTTTTTTAAATCTTTGATTTGAATTTCAGTTATTATATCTCAACTTAGAATTCTTCATTTACCAATTAAATTTGAATTCCCATTTATACTCAATGCAAATTTACTTTATTACTATTACCATAAAAATTTATTTTTAACAACCTTGTAAATATATTTCAAGTATTTAGATTCCTAAAGTTGATATTTGAATTTAGACTTGAATTTCCAAATTTTAACTTAAACAACTTAATTTTATTAAATCATTTAAATAAAATCCCAAATTCACAACCTTTCTAAATAAGACTAGAATTGAAAAACCTACACATATTCAATTCAAACAATCATCATCATAAATCAACAAGATTTGATTTTTATCCTGTATTATTTCATTTATTTATTAAAAATCTAAATTTTAAATATACTGAAAAATATGGGATGTTACAATCACTGAACACCTAGGGTCACGAGAAATATCAAGGGTCTTTCCACAACGAGTCAACAGTCTAACTATCCTCTTTTCACCGTCTACGATGGCACTATGCCTGGCTAGCCAATCCATTCCTATAATCAAGCTATAGCCTGTGAAACCAAGAACGAAGGAGTTGCATGCAAGCCCAACGCCCAAGATAGACACTCTCAAATCCCAGCAAACCATAGATAAGTGAGCCGAACCACCAATAGGATTTGAGACTACAATGGGATCCATAACTAGACTAGTATTTAGGTATAGTGTTTCAACTATCAAATCAGATACAAACGAGTGTGAAGTGCAAAAGTCGAAAAGATTTCTAGGAAAAAGAAATCAAATCTTCAACCAAAACTTCCTATCTCTTTCCGATATACTGACCACGAGAACACAACCTGCCCTTCCGAAGATCTTTACTTTGTCCTAACCCTTGCCCTTGCCTCTTTGGACAATCCTCATAAGATGTCCTATCTCTCTGTAATGATAACAACTAGTCTTCTTCTTCTTTCTAATGTCTTTCCTTAAGTGGCCAGGTATTTCACAATTGTGGTACTTCCTTTTTCTCGGGCCATTATTATCCTTACCACCTTTCTTTGGATCCACTTTCTTATCCTGTGTCCTATCCATGTCTCCCCTGTAATTTCTCCGTTCGTGACCTCCCACCAAAATGAAGCTTCATCCTTCATTAACCAAGCAGTTGGTTGAACCTTCCTCCCATCGTCTATCTCAAAGGTACCAACAAGTCCTCCACTTCATTGAGCCAACTTCTAGCCTCGACAAACGTCTCAGTCCCATGAAGCGGTTTTCCGCATGGAAATCCTTACACATCTTAGAAAAAGCATCTATACGCGGAGGAAGAGATTCAAAAAGGAAAGAGGAGGGAACTCGAAACAAAGAATCGGAAGAAAGATATATGGCTTTTGGGGATTATGTTTTTCAAAATAAACTTTCCTTTTGAAAATACTTCCTTTTAAAACCTTTTTGAAAATAGTTTTCAAAAACTTTTATCTAATCTGGTAACCTTCAGCTCTGATACCAAGTGTAACACCCCACGTCCGTTAATGTCACTCACAAAGGGAATGTATTAAGTTTTGTGGAGTATTATAAGTAAACAGAACGGAATATTACAAGACAGAGAAAGTAGTACTCGAAAATTTTTATAACTTTATTGCAGCGGAAACAGAAATAAGTTTGATTACATTTCCAAATACCAAAACCAAGTACATAATATCAATCTTTTACAAAACCTTCTGAGTACTTAATATTAAAAATGTAATCCCCAATAGAAAATGCCATAGATAAGCTGAATCAAAGCCAAGCAATTCATCTTTCAACTTCAAGCTGGAAGAAGGGATATCCAAACTAAGCTTGAGTATTTCCTCCCTAAAAATCGGGGAGGGGGAGGGGGAGGGAGGAGGGCGGAAGAAAAGAGGCGAAAACAAACTAGGTCAGACATAAGTCTGGTGAGCCCAGTGACTTTAACAATATAATCATTAAAGTAACATGATAAGAACATAAACTAGAAAGTAAGAAATGACTATACATAAATATGCATGACAAGGTAAGCAGGATGATTAAGATACATGTTGATCGCGCTTCTAATCACTAAAGGATAATTACTACACTGCACCAATGCTAATTTCACTACACCGTTATGAGTCCCGTACTAAAAGTTGATCCCCATCTTGTAATTGGTAGTCCTCAGGCATAACATCTAGTAAGAGGTATTCACCCCATACAATCCTTACTTGCCCATACCAAATACTAGATGTCCCCAAACGACCCCTTATCGCTTAATTGATCGGCTCCCTAACTCGCATGTACTTATTACTTGTGTCACTCGGCCTCGCTTGTTTACTTATGTCATTCGGCCCCGCTTGTTTACTTCTGTCATTCGGCCCCGCTTGTTTACTTGTGTCATTCGGCCCCCGCTTGTTTACGTGTGTCATTCGGCCCCGCTTGTATGTAGATACCTGTGTTGGTCCCACCATTGGGTATATCAATCCCTATGATGGCAATCCGACATAATTCAAGATGCACAGTGTATAGTACTGATGCCCAGTGCCTGCTTTTTCCACTCTGGAGCACGTGCACGCCCATACTCTGCCGGAACCTACACTACTGCACCACCCGCCGCTATTTTGACAGCTTATAATTAGCCCAGTAATCGTGCCCCTCCCTGCCTAGTTCATGGTACCATGATACTTCTATGTGGGTTACTGCTGAAATAGGTCCCCATTACTAGGGTTACCTACTGGTTAAGTTTCGTGGGCCTATATATGCAAATATTACCCACCTACCAGAGATGTACTTAACCCTCCCACTGATTCAAAAATGTTTATTTAACGGTTAAGTTTGTGGGCCTATATACACTAATATTACCAACGTACCCAAGGTTTACTTAACCCTCCTACTTATCAAGTCAATATGTATTATTGGTTAAGCTTGCCTTAACCCTATCCCCTTTGTTCATGTAATATTGGTTAAGTGTTGTCCATTCTTGTTAATTTAACCCACCCACACATCATGTTGTATTGGTTAAGTGTTTCTTATTAACTTAACCCTGTTCATTGATCATGTTATATTGGTTAAGTGTTTTAAATTTACTTAACCCTACTCACTTTTCTAATTAACGTGTTGTATTGGTAAGTGTTCTCAATTTACTTAACCCCACCCACTTATCTAATTAACATGCTGTATTGGTTAAGTGTCCTCAATTTACTTAACCCCACCCACTTATCTATTCATTGGCATTAATTAATTTATTAATGCACCAACCTCTCACATTAGAACTGTTGTTTGTGGTTGCTGGATGTGTCGGGCGGTTCCGGGAAGACTTCTACTGCAAATTCATTCTAACCTCGGGTTTTGGGCTTAATGCACTAACCTCTCACATTAGATTTGTGTTGTTGCAGTCGATCGATGTGCCGGGCAGTTACGGACAGTCTTACGCCGCAACTCAATCTTTCCTCGGGTTAGGCATGTTCATCTTTTAACCAATTTACATATTTACCATTTATTTCCAAGTCTAGATTTATATATAAATTATCCATAAGTGTGGTCAATTCAAATTATGCCACATTTACTAGATATGCCCAGAATTGATTATATGATTACAACCCATTTTATGCCAATTACATAATGTCCAATATTTAATGTTTCCCAACTGTTTCCCAACGCCAATCATTCGTAAGATTCATATAATACGTTAGGCTCGCCATTAGCCTAACTCATAAGAAAAAGGGAAAGAAAGAGACGTATAACATCCAAACTGGCATAAAACAATATAGATCCATTTATGAACATAACTAGCATATAACAAAGGTCCCATTTATGAACTTGCATAACAAAATAGATCTAAATTAACATATAAACTTGCATAACAAGTTAGATCTAAATTAACATATGAACTTGCATAACAAATTAGATCTAAATTAACATATGAACTTACATAAAAAATTAGATCTAAATTAACATATGTACTTGCACAACAAATTATATCTAAATTAACATATGGACTTACACAACAAATTGGATCTAAATTAACATATGAACATGCATACAAATTAGATCTAAATTAACATATGGACTTGCATAACAAATTAGATCTAAATTAACATATAAAAAAGACTAGCATGGATCATAAACTTGCATGATCATAATTTACATTGACATAAATTTGCATAATCAATGACTTGCATAAGAAATAGACATATAAAATATGAATTTGCATAAACATATAAACTGGCATAGATCTAATCATGTAAAATATGACTTGCATAGATCTAAGCATATAAATAGGAACCTGCATGTATGAATATGATTTTCACATAAACTTTCATATGATTTGCATAAAAACCTGCATATAAACTTGCATATGTAATTAGACATGTAGACTAATATCACATGATTTATATATAAACTTGCATATGATTTGCAAATGAACTTGCATATGACAACATCATAAAATGAATCTAATCAAGCATACACAATTAGACACATGAATTCACATCATAAAATGGACTTAATCAAGTATGTGTAATTAGTCATATTCATATAGTCCAACCTATAAACCCATCACAATTACGTTTAACATTATCTTGTTAAAGGAGCTGTACTCACTATGAACGGATTAAAAAAGAGAATAGATTAAGCATAGAATCCTTTTTCCACCATCCTAAGTTTTAATTCGTTGAATAAGAGAAGCTTGCTCAGTCTATGTTGCTGCAGCATGGCAGCTTCAGAATGATTGTTGTTTTGATTTAGGGTTTAGGTTAGATGTGATTATATAAGAGTGTAGGATTAATTCTAGCCTTTAGATCAGTCTAGGAGTAATCAGAGCCATCCAAACCAAAGAGATGTGTCACTCAGCCAATCACATCATGACACATAAGCCCTAATACCTCAGAATTCGTCACCAGGCCAATCAGAGAAGGCCACGTTAAAAAAAACAATCCCTGACCAACAAAAATGCGCCACGTACGCCATATGATGCGTACACATCATATTTATATGTATATATATATTCTATATATATATTATATATATATTTTTTTAATACACACATTACTTTGCGAATCTTTTTTTTATGCGCTCCTTTTTTTATTGTCAATTAACATAAGTAACAAATTATCATATTCTCTTTAATGTTAATTGACATAAGTAACAAATTAGCATAAGTATTCGTACAAATTAAGATTAATTGCATGGTTTCCTAAATTATCATCAAATAAACATAAATGACAATCAATCGAACATAAATGACAAATTACTGTTTTCTTTATTGCATTTATTGATTCCTTCTGTACTCACACATTTTTAAATTTGTATCTTTATAACATAATTGCACATATGTACATATATGCATCTATTTATTTATCTTTATAACATAATTGCACATATGTACATATATGCATCTATTTATTTATCTTTATAACATAATTGCACATATGTACATATATGCATCTATTTATTTAATACTTTTACCGTATGCATTATTGCGTTAAATCTCCTTATTTAACGCACGTACTAATATGTTAATCTTCTTACCTTTAATTTGTCACATGCATTTATTTGCATTAATATTTTTCTATATTTTCTTGTGCACTTTTGAATTTTCTTCCGTAATTAATTAATCCATAAATTAATTATATAAATTTTTTGGTTATTACAGGAAGTGTAGAAGAACCAACCAAAGTGTTGTGTGACAGAAAGTGGAAGTTGTCATTCTATTTACACTGACATGCTGAAACTTTCCTGGTGCAGTCTGTATAGCTACGTTTGGGTCAGCTCCAATCAGATGAGGTAGGGAGGTCCAGTGAACTAAGGAGGAGGGACAACGGAGATATGTTGTTTTCAACATCTCAGTTAAACAAAAGCAAGTGGTGTCCATATTTTTGGGGTTTGTAGCGCCCACGCTGAACGGTTGGTGGGGGGAACGACTGTCATCGAAAGGGGAGGACTTGGCGAGGCTGGTAGTGATGATAGTTAAGGTTTCGATGATGTTGAGTGGTGGCAAAGGCTGTTTAAACGAACTGTAGTAGCATTTTAAATTTTGTGGGGAGATCGTGTTTCCTCACATAGTTTCACGAGGAAGCTTCAACAAGTAAAACGGAGGAGACGAAGTCCTATAGCGGGTTCGGGGTATGGCTACATGGGCCGAGATGGGTTGTTTGGGGGTATTTAGAGCCTTCGTGTATTATATAAAAAAATGGATATAATATCAAAATGAGGCCTGGGTAAGCAAAGATGGAATCGGCCTCACTCTGTTGCGGTGGATGATACCCTGGTTAGTGCTATTAATAAAGAGAGGAAAATTGGCATGTTCAATATGTCGCCTGTTTATTTTGAAGCACGGAAGCCTGGTTGAGCAAAGGGAACAAAACAGAAATAGGAAAGGTATCGGTCTGATATTTTTTGCAGATTAATTTTTAGATTCTATATTCGTGCCCAATGCCTAAATAAGGATAAGAAAATTAGCAATCAAATTAATAAATTATTTATTAAAATGTTGAGTAATGCAATGCGTAACTATATCAGACATGCACGGAATTTAACAAAATCAGGGATGTGAGAATTGTATTGAAATACACCATAGCATGGAGTTAGAGTGGTCGGAGATGGAAACAGCTGGAATTTTTAGTCAAATTACACGTCTGCTTAATTTGACTAGATCGAACTGTTTACTCAGTAAATATGTTCAAGGTGAGTTAAACTCACTCACTTCTCCCACTCATATTTTTTACAAGTCTGGTTTAATGTTTATATGTTATGGTTGCTAATTATTAGTTTGTTTGATGATTGTTTGCGTTGTGTGTTAAATATTTTAAATTAAACATTTGTTTAATTTAAATAAAATGACATCGTTATTTTTTTATGATTATTTCCAATCAAGGTAACTTACCTTATTGGTTATGTTTATAATAATATAAACCTATTAAATTAAATCGAATTCTTGAATGGTTGTTATTAATTGACCGTTATTAGTTAAATTTATTGTTTATTTTCATATTTTCATTATATGAACTATTTAACCATATGATTAAATCATTGATTTTCTTACCGATTGTTGAATTCAAGTTCGACTTTGTTGTGATATTAACCAACGGGTAGTATTGGTTGGGAATTAATAGCAGACGGCCCAAATATACACTGTTTTATAAACACTGATTTACCATCAGGTAAATCGATAGAAATGAAGTTATAAAATTTATTTTATAACTAAAGATCGATTTTTCAAAAATATATTATTTTTAATTGGAAGTTTATAAAAGGAATTAAATATGTATTATTTATTTATTTAAGTATAATTGTTTATTAAACAATTTGATTAAGTTAATCCTTATATTAATAGGATTGATACGATGCGAGCAGAATTAATGTAACAATTAAAATGGGTTTATATTGATATTGATTATTATTTATTCAATAATAATCAAAGTAAATAGAATTATTTAAATTAATTAATTATTAATTAATTTAAATGAAAGATCAATAACGATTGATTAACAAGTTAATCATGTTTAGAGTTGAATAAGTTAAGGGCGTAAACTAAAATTTGTTTACTAAATTAGTTTATTAATTTAATGGGAGTGGTTAATGGTGAAGTAACCCAGTTTTATTTTAATAAATGTTGAAACTTGATTATTAGTTATTTATTAGTAATCGAAGTGATAATTTGGAATGTAAAATTGTGACGACCACCCATAACCCCTGCACTAAACAAGAGGAATAATACGCTGAAAGTTGTGTCAGGCAGCTGTGGACGATCATCATAGGTAAACAATAACATCGATACATGTCGTAAAGTTCACAGCGCTAGGATAAAATACAGTAGAAAATATACAACAGGTAGTAATAGTGGAGCATCATATAACAAACTTTTCAACAAAGGAAATTTCAAAGTCTGTACACAAACCCTCACTACAACACTCATAGAGCAACTCAAACAGCAGAAACAAATACTAGATAATAGGTAAGAAAATACGCCAGCCTCCTGCTCGCCTCTGAATTGCAACATCGTCCTCACTAAGCTGTCACCAGTCACCTAGTCTGCCCATCCACAACCGGATGAACAACCCAAGGTAATAAGAGGGAAACATAAAACCTTAAGTAAGACAACAATCTTAGTGAGCGATAAAACAGCTAACAAACATCAACAATAAAGTATATGAGAATGGATAGACAAACATATAATCTACCCACAACACCAGAGAAGAACTCAACCCCGTCTTCCCTACATCGGACAGTGATAGCCTTTACATCAAACACTTCAACCATTCATTCATGGAAACCAGAACAACCATTCATTTATGGAAATCAGAAGCAAACACCAATAGCAGTCTCTAGATTATATGTATCTCACGTAAACCATCCTAATCCTATTCAACATCTCTCGAGCACAAGCCCCAGAGGCCTAAACCAATATCAGATAAGCACCCAAGCAACATCTCCTTCGATGTTGGACAATTTACGTGAGACGGTACAAATAAAGTAACCAATAAACCATGGAGGACTCTGGCTATCACCGCTAATCTTGCTTCGAAACTACCGTTAATCATATGACGAACAACCTTGCTATATGTCAAGGGCTAATGGTAACCCCAGTTCTGGCATAAAATCCATACGCCTTTCAACGATACGTAAGTCTGCCCAACCTTGACAACTAGGCCTTTTAACAATACCCGGGGTACTCAACCAACAACCTTTTGGTCTTTTGGGTGCCCCCATTGTAACCCTGCTTTGAGCCTGCTAGAACTTACGAAAATGATAATCTCTTGGCCTTCGCATCTCTAGTCATCCAACCCGACGACTTTTCATGGCTCAAGAAACCATTATCCCCCAACTCACGACCTTTGAGATTCCACCTCATTCATTGTTCTACATCGATTAATGAACACATTCAACACTTCAAATATTCCCACTTGAATTCTCCTCGAAGTCACAACATCACTGATCCAAATTACATCACCGTGTTGCGGCTAGTGTTCGGGGGGTTGTCCCCGAATTTTTTTTCTAGGCTCTTTTGTTCAAATTTGGGTCGTATTCAAAAAGTATAGTTTTTCAAAAAATGACCCTGTGCCACCGACCCAAGCCGACCGACCAAACCTTCCGACCGATCCAACTTCCAGACCGACCAACCCATCCCTCAACATCTAGGCCAACCAACCTGACCTTTTGTGAAACAGAACCGACCCATATCCAAAAGCACCGACAGCTCCGAACCTCCACCAGTAGCATGACCAACCCAATTCATAGAAAGTAGACCTACCGACCCAAAAGGTAACAACCGACCCACCTTCACACGAACTCTGTTCAACCAACCCGCCGCCAAGCTACTCGACCGACCAGCTGGGCCGACCGACCAGAAAATGAATGAACACCCTCTTCAGAATCATGGCTGACCCGACCCCCTTTGCTCGACCGACCGACCCACGTATGTCGATCAAACCATGACATGTCGTGTTCCCCAAGTCATCTTACGACTGACCCATCTCCTTCCGGCCGACCCATGGCCTGTACCGGTCCAAACCATCACCAAATTCAACCAAAACTTTGCCAAACGACAAGATCGATGAAACCTACTCAACCACTTCATCACATACAATCATAAACTCATTATGAAATTACTATCAACATGAATATGATGATTTTCACCAAAATTATGCAAATTTTACCCCAAATCATGATAAATGAACATATGAACCAAATTATGGATCTAACTTTCATAAACATATGAAATAGCATAGAAATTACCGGTTTTACGTTGCTAAATTAGATCCTATGGTTAATCATATGAAAATAAGCTTACCATTATGTAAATATAAAAGAAAACAACTTGAATATGATGAGATTAAGATCATAGAACTCATATACTTGATTGAACCCGTGTGAGAGATGCATATCACTTACCAATTCTCCGAATCAAAGCAAAAATGGTGAAATTAGATTTCGAATAGCGAAGAACTTGATCCAAATCCTTCTATTTGATAAATTCTCACTTCCGTTCTAGCTTCAAATGGTGTAGATCTTGGATTCTCTACCTTAGATATCGATTTTAATGGTGGAAAGGTGTTAGAGGAAGAACGAACACAAGGCCACCAAATGATAGAATTGAGAAACTAAACTATTCTCTGTTCCTCTCACCCCCTATTTATAGCTTTCCACCAGCCCACTAATGGGCCTCTACAAATCAGGCCATTAAGGCTCCCAAAACCTAAACAGCAACTGCAAAACCTTAAAACAATGATTCCTCCCAAACCGTTGAGCCAAATCTTTTATGTGACCACCCTACGGAAAGGGAATCATCATTTCCTTTCCAACGGCATAGGTATCAACACCTGATTCGACCCAAGTTAAAATTTATACCCTATACAATATTGATAGGGGCAAAATGGTCACAAACGAAATTAATATAAAATTATGTACATGTCTCACATCCCCATAAGCGACATATTAAAATATGAGAATGATCCAACCCTCTACGAATAAAATAAAAATATTTTACGATCTTTTGATACGTGAAATGCGGGCTATTACAAAAATCTAGTAATGAAATTTTTGGAGTTTTAAAGTCATGTTCATAGTTTAATGAATATTTTAGCAGTTTAAGGATTATAATAATGTAAGTTATGTTTTAAATCGAAGTTTTATTTTTAATTGGACTATGAAATCCAAGTTATACGAAGTTATAAAACCCAAGTTTTTATTGAATATATAAATGGAACGAGTTATTAAAATGGCTTATGAGTGAGATATAAGTTGATGATATGAAATTAAAGAATTGAAATATAACCGGAGAACGGTTGAGTTAAATGATTTTCTGAATATTGATTTGATGTTGGTTTCAGGCTTCGGGGTTGATATTTAGGAAATTATTTTCTTACTGATTTACGGTTAAGGACTGATGAAGGTATGAAATGGAAATGAAATAGAAACAAAAATGGAAATCCAAGTTGAATTAAAGTTGTTAAGAAAGTTGAGTTATAATGATGCGATATAAATTCGCAATACTAAATGAAAGATGAGTTTTCATTAAGATATAACTAAAATGGGATTGGTTTTGATATTGGGAAATGAATATCTGGTTTTGTATTACAATTGATATCTATCTTAAGATAAGAACGTTGTCGATCAAGGTCTAAGAGGTAACCAAAATACCTCAACTTAAAAGACTCTGGGATTATCATAGGATGATATTAGTTGTAACAATGAAGATGTTATTAGTTGTAATAATGCTTCATGCATACAAGAACATACGTTATTTTCTCCAACTCATGAACCAAACATCTGTTTAGCTTCTAGGCCATTATCATCTTCACCTCCAAATGAATGCAATGTCTATTCCAACATCAAACCGCCTCATGCATTCAAGCATCCAACAATTGACTTCTTCGCTGAAACAACCCAAACTTCCCAGTCAAGGTAAGCCTGGATTGCTTTGAGAACAATACACATTAGAGCACAAACTGAAGAACATTTTATTGCTGATTACAACAATTACATCAGAGTACAAGATATAATAGAGTATGAATATTTATTACACAATAGAAATACAATAAGATCAGAGTTTTAAATTACATTTAAATAGCAGCGGAAAAATAAGACAAATATACAGCTGGAAGGAATACACGGATACAGAGCTTTCCGAATACCGCTTCAGCTGTAAACCAGAATCCTGTAAATATATCTGCAAAAAGCTACTCGACTGCCCGTGTGGAAAAAAAGGGCACCCGAGTTTGCCAGTGAAACAAACTACAGGTCAGCAATGGGACTGGTATGAGAAATCTTAACTAAACTTATCTAATAAGGCTAATCACAGGACCACGCCGCTAACGCGGAACGGGTTTACTCCATTGGATTGCCAGTGCATAAGATAAGGTAAATCGTCAAACAACGCAACGCTTTTTTTTGAAAAATGAAACCATTATAAGACCCAGGTCCCATCACACAATGCAACACAAACCGGAGGATAGTGTTTTACCTTATAATGGTCAAAAGATGCTTGATACGATAAAACGGATTTAATACTAGTGTGTATATGTTATAATAAAAACATTTCAATCATAATGTATAAATCATAGACGGCATGGGTACCATATATCATGTCGCCATACAAGTTCTACAATCAAAACCGCAAGGTCGTATTGGAAATTGGATTTTCCATCATGAGTCGAGGCTAGGGGCAAGCTCCTCTTCGATTCGAGACACTCTAGCAAATGCCTCAGGATCCCCCGCAGTGAACCCTTGGATGTGGTAGGGCCGGTCCCCGACTATCGGCAGTGGATTGGTTATGCCTGAACACACGTTTCCCGGTTCCTTTGAACCTATAATATGACCACTATCGGCCTATAAAAATCCGTGGCGCCTCAAAATCCATCATCCACATAAGTAAAATGTCAGGCCGTGTTAAAGCACTGACACTACCACTAGCTAGAAAGAAACGTGTGCACTCACTACGGTCCATATCCCGTTTTTGACTCATACCGGGGTGTGAGGCTCGCGAAGTCACGATATACACAAAGCTATGTCGTAATAGGCTATACTTTGATCATCCCACAAGGCCCTGCTTTTCAACAAAAGCCTTGATCATTTGCATCTTGGCATGCCACATTGACAATTCACGCCATGCGATCAATCACTATTAATATATACCAGGGTGTTAAGTAGAGGATAAATACTTTACCACCAAACCGACATACATTAACAGAAATCGATTTAATTCACATGGAACGAAATCCAATGTCAGACACGCATCCATTTACTAGCTTATGCTCTGGGTCTGAGCGAAAACCAAATCCGAACAATCAACAATAGTCTGGATGGCCACCACTGAAGCTCCTTCAAGGTAGCTACTCCCATCAAGGTCTCTGTAGCAACACATCCATTCGATGTGAAGATCGTCGGTCTTCAACCACCGTCTTCATCTTCGACTCTTCATCGTCGTAGTAATTACTTAGAATGGGTTAAACTCGGTCTTTCCGAATAACTAGCGTATTTTATAATTAAAAATCAAGTACTATAAAGCACACCCAACGTCTCATTCCAATTCAGAATATCCTTTTAAATAAAATACTCACATTACCTTATCAAAGATAAGTTCTTCAAATTTATTCTTAAATTTTAAAGATTTATTAAACCTCCAATTTGGTTTTAAAAACAGAATCATTATTCAATGATTATTTAAATTTAAGAAATTTATCTTATCTTTAACTGGGTTAAAGAACTAATGTCATTTAAAACATTGTTCGCGGTAAGCCCAAAATAATCTTCCATAAAATATGGAATCTTCACAGAAAACAAATAAATATATAATCGTTATAAATTTCTGTATCCAACCAATAATATAAATGGAATAACGGCAAGGCCTCTTAAATTCCATATGTAGTATCAGCCTTCTTTTATAGAAGCTTATCTCGGTTATAATTAATTCGAATCCTATTCAATTCCAATTTATTGTATTAAATTGGACAACTTTACTTTTGGAAAATTTCCATTTAAATCTTAATAAAAGATTTATAAATTCCAAGTCATACTTTCGCTGTCAGTTGGGTTAAAGAACAAATGTCGCTTAGAAACACAGTTCACAATAAAACCGACTCAAACTTCATCTTATTTCAATTACTAAATGAAAACTTTAATAATCTAAATTAAAAGATTATTCTTTTCATATGGGGTTTAAGAATAGTGTTATTTAAGACGCTATTCACGACAACCCAAAATCCAATTTATTTAATTTAACTTCAATTAAATCTTAACAAATTGGAAAACTCATTAAATCTAAATTTTAGGATTTATTATAATTAATAACTAGTTTATTTCAAAAAAAAATATTTTCCCAAAATATATTCTTTTTCTAAAATATTCTTTTCAAAAATATATTTTCTAAAATATTCTTTTTCTAGAATATTCTTTATTGGAATGTGACTCAACCAACAACCATATATTTTGTATGGAATCAACAATCATGATAAATAATTATCAAACATCCAAATGACGACCAAAGTGGAATCTATAACTGTGTGAGCATAAAAGTAAATAACTAACGCTCATCATAGACTGTCAATCCATCGACTGACAGATAACAAATATTGGGATTAGTGTGTATCCAATATCATCCCAATACCCGTGTGGGATTTCATCCATCAAGCAAATTATAATTCATTTGTGCACTTGGGCAATGTGTGAAAATTATCGTCCCAATCACATAAACAAGTCAGGTAACTTGTAAATGGAAGTGTAATATCCAATTTTGAATACACTACATTTATCTTTAGTACATCAAATACTTCTATACAACAACCCTATATTTCAAACCATCGCTAACATCATATTTAAATGATTAATTCTTCTCAACGAAACTATTTTACATTGAAAATGTATTTTCTAATGTTCATTCCTGTTATTGAAATCAAATGGCCATAAAAACCATGATTTCAATTTTACTTATTTTATTTCATCTTTTATTACTTTGAAAATGTAGTGTTTTATTCAATCTTTTATTATATTGAAAAATGTAGTGTTTTATTCAATCTTTTATTATATTGAAAAGTATAGTGTTTTATTCAATCTTTTATTACATTGAAAAATTTATTACATTGAAAAATGTAGTGTTTTATTTCAATCTTTTAATATATTGAAAAAAAATGTAGTGTTTTACTCAATCTTCTTATGACATTGAAAAATGTAATTTTTCCTGTCATTCTTTAATTACATAGAAAATGTAAATTTTAAAAACTATTCTATTTATTCTATTCTTTTATTTGTCTCTATTTTAACACTAAAAATGTGACATTTATATCTATTCTTTTTATTGCATATATAATGGCCATAAAAATGTAGCTTTAGAATCTATGCTTCTATTTACATCTAGATTGTAAAAATATAACTTTAATTCTAATCTTTTTATTGAATAATAAAATAAGAATGAAAAAGTCACCTTTTATTTAAATTTACATTTCTAAACAAAAATGTCCTTCTTATTCTAATTTACATAAAAATGTAATTCTTTTACTTTATTCTTTAATTACATAGAAAAATGTAATTTTCTATTTAATCTTTTATTTACATTGAAAAATGTAAATACTTTACTTCCTTTTATTTACATGGGAAAATGTAAATTCTTTAACTTCTTTTTATGTAAACAAAAATGTTCATTTCTAATTCATTCTTTTTAATGTATAAAAATATACATTCTTAACTCAATCTTTTAAAATGTATACAAATATACACTTTTAATTCATTGCAAAAGTAACAGATTTTAATCCAATAAACATTTTATAACAGAAATGTTATTTTATATCTAGTGTAACATTTCCTAACAAAAATGTTATTTTGTCCTTAATAATCTAATTAACAAAAATGTAAATTTTGTTTATAAAACTTTTAATGCACACAAAAATGTGAATTTTGTTTAATTCTTCTAAATATGACAACATTGAACATTTTGCTTCATTCTATTTACTTTAACATATATGAACATTTGTATTTATAACCTTCTTATAATAATCTTTTTATTATAATGGGCAAAGATGTTATTTTCTATAATAAATTTTTATTCAAAAATGATCTTTTGATTTGCAAAGCATATTTCAAATAAAAAGGTGTTTTTATTCTATTTTCATCAATTCTAACATTTGATTCAAAATGGCAAAAAAAAAATAGTCTTTTATTTCAACTCTTTTACTATATAAAGTATATATTTTTGTTTAATCCTTTTATGTGCAAAAAATGTATAATTTCGTCTAGTTCTTTCTACTGTACCAGAAATGTCCATTTTGTCTAGTTCATATTTAATATACAAAGATGTCCCTTTTGTCTAATTCACTTTTAATATAGAAAAATACAAATTTTGTCTCATTCACTTTTAATATACAAAAAATGAAAATTTTGTCTAATTCACTTTTAATATACAAAAATGTTCATTTTTGTCTAACTCTTTTCAATATGTCAAAATGAATGGTTTTAACTAATTCTTTTTTTTTCAAAGTAATAAAAATGAATGAATTACCTCATTCTTTTCAAAGTGCCAAAATGTTGGGTTTTATATCAATAACTATATTTCTAATCGAAATGTCATATTTTTTATTTTTGCATAACACATTTCAAATAAAAATGTTGTTTTATTCCACTGTAACATTTATAAGAAAATGTTATTTTATTTCAAGATAGCATTCATTAGAGAATGTTATTTCATTTCAAAAAACATGTTTTGACAAAAGATGTTATTTCAGTTGTAATACCACATTTTATGAAAATGATATTTTTATTCCTATTGTAACATTTATATAAAAAAATGTTATTTTATTTCACAACACATTCTTTTGACAAAATGCTATTTTTGATTCAATTATCATTCTTTAATGTCACCCTTTACAATAAAAATGTAAGTTCCAGTTTTAATATCACTTTTTACATAAGAATGTAAATTTTATTTCTAATGTCATATTTACATGAAATGTAAATTCTGTTTTTAATGTCATATTTACATAAATTGTAAATCTTTTTTCTTATTTTTCTTTTTAATTTCATTTTTTGATAAAATGTAAATTCTATCATCTAACAAAAATATGAATTTTTGTTTCAATTCTAACAGTACAACAAACAAAATGATAATTTTGTTTAGTCTAATTCAAAATTAACAGAAAAGTTAAATTTAACCATAAAATGAACAAAATAATATATTTGTTCAATCTAATTCTAATCAACAGAAATGTAACAATTCTATCGCCACAATCTAAATCAAACAAACAGATGTGTATTTACAATTAACACAGAGTAATAACAGTATGAATCAACTGCAAACTTTTAACAATAACTTCATAATTTATTTTCAATTATAAAGGAAAGAAATAAAATAGATTTCTCACCAATGGTTTTAATTCAGAACAGTTCAGGTTTGAAATTTCCTGAAATTCCCAAACGCTCTGTTTTAGTTCTAGTCCTTTCCACAGCGTAGTACTCTCTGATATGATCTTAATGCAACTGAAATCATTCGATTTCATTTCTGTATGAACGAGATATGATTTTATGAAAGTTGACCATATCTTAAAAAAAAAATTTAATTAATTAAATAATATACCATCTCCTCCTTCAATACACAGGCCGATAGTTTCATGTTTGTTCGATCCTTAGGGTTTGAATTTTCATGAACTTCAAGGCGCGGGGAGGGTAATCGGCCTTCACCACGACGGAGCACTTCGAGGGGCGCGCTAACCCCCTGAACGGCGGCGAGTTCGGTGGCCACTGGAGGGGGAAAACCCGCTTGATGCGGCGGCGGTTCTCGGGGTCGAACCTCGGAATTTGTGTCACCAGGGTGGATCCAACCGTACGGATAGAAAGCCGGTAGAAATCTTGACAATATTCCCTTTAGAATTGGATTTGAATTTAAAGTGGATTGAAAGATTATAAGGATCGAAGTTGGGAGGATAGTAGCCATTAAAATGAGGCATACGGTGGCTGTAGAAAGGGTATTAGGGTTTGGGAGAGATACGGCGTATTTATATAGTATGTCTGGTGTATTTACAACGTATTTTACTTTATTTTAATTAATTTCTCACTGCTAACCCCAAATCAAACCCAACGGGTGTCGCTCCTAGCTAATAAACCCCCGTCCCGGACACAATGGACTATGTTTCGTAACCCAGTTTGGCTGTTCCGATATGTTTTTCTTTAAATTTAATTAAAAATCATTTAATTATTAAATTCAAACTTGCATTTTAAATTACCGGGGCCATATACTGACTCTAAAAATTATAGAAAATTTATTTCTAGTTATGTTTTGACGATATGGTTCTAACGAGACTAATTTCATCGAATTCTGAGACCGTTTGAAAAATGGCTATTTTCAAGTCGATTAAATTTGACTGTAACAGTCAAAACATGTTTTCCTTTGCCACACTCACATATTAATTCGAAAAATTATGAAAATTGAAATTTAGCAATAATTCGACATTCCGGTTCCAACAAAAGTGGTTTCGTCGAAAACCGAGGTCGTTTGAAAAATGACTATTTTTAAGGCCAATATATTATATTGAAATATATATAAATTCTACAGCGACTTTTCTAAATTTTGAACTGACCATAACTTTCAAAATATAAAGTGAAATTTCAGTTTTTCAGATTCGTTAGAAAGATATCGTTAAACAGATTTAAATATTTCTTGTTTCGCTCAATTCTGATTTATTTTGAATCATGTACAGTCAGTCAAAGTTCAAATTCAAATTTTCAAACTGCAGCGCTGTTTCTAAACTCCTTTTATAATTAAATTGAATTTATCCGTTTTAAACAAAAATTTTAGTCGTTATTATTTAAAATAGATTATTTTAAACAATAAAATCCACTAAAATTTCTAAAATGAAAAATTTAAATTGGCCCTAAAATTCCGGGTCGTTATAATCGCCCCCACTTAAAATCTTTTCATCCTCTAAAAGGAACGTAGTTAAAAGTTGTTAAATTTAACCAACCCAACCCTAATTTTATTTGTTGCTTTCAATAATTTTGTTAGCTAAATTAATTATCATTTTTATACTTTTATTAGTTAAACTAATAATCAAACATCACAACCAGCCATCAATTAGGTGATTAACTTTCCAAATATATATAACTTTTATATATAATCAAAAATCATATTTCTAGTGCAAATCACAGAAATGTGTCCTAACTAAGTTTTTCTTCTCATACCAGTCAATGGAAATATATAGAAATTCCACTTTCGAAACTCGAACATAAATACTAGTGATGGTGCACCGATCATCAGAATTATCTCCGGACGACTAGAGTGTGATTCTATATCTATCTAGTATATTAAGACTTCGAATATCTGTTAATTACTCGTATATTCGAAACCTTTATATACTCGATTGTCCATATTAAAATATAATAATATACTCAACTACGAATATTTAGATAAAATTTTCAAAACTAATTTTTTTTCATTTTTATTTAAAAGAAAATAATACTCTTCACACTCGTTCTAGGATACTGTTGATCCCATCTCTAACGAGTTATTCTCATTAGATAATACTAACCCAATCTCTGATGAATTCTTTCGTTCGGTTCTAATGTGTCTTGTTCTCAAGCTCTGTAAACCAAAGCTCTGATACCAACTGAAACGACCCAAACTTCCCAGTCAAGGAAAGCCTGGATTGCTTTGAGAACAATACACATTAGAGCACAAAATGAAGAACATTTTATTGCTGATTACAACAATTACATCAGAGTACAAGATATAATAGAGTATAACTATTTATTACACAATAGAAATACAATAATATCAGAGTTTTAAATTACATTTAAATAGCAGTGGAAAAATAAGACAAATATACAAGTGGAAGGAATACACGGATATAGAGCTTTCCGAATACCGCTTCAGCTGTAAACCAGGATCCTGTAAAGATATCTGCAAAAAGCTACTCGACTGCCCGTGTGGAAAATAAGGGCACCCGAGTTTGCCAGTGCAACAAACTACAGGTCAGTCATGGGACTGGTATGAGAAATCTTAACTTATCTAATAAGGCTAATCACAGGACCACGCTGCTAACGCGGAACGAGTTTACTCCATTGGATTGCCAGTGCATAAGATAAGGTAAATCGTCAAACAACGCAATGCTTTTTTTTGAAAAATGAAACCATTATAAGACCCAGGTCCCATCACACAATGCAACGCAAACTGGAGTATAGGGTTTTACCTTATAATGGTCAAAAGATGCTTGATACGATAAAACAGATTTAATACTAGTGTGTATATGTTCTAATAAAAACATTTCAATCATAATGTATAAATCATAGACGGCATGGGTACCATATATAATGTCGCCATACTAGTTCTACAATCAAAACCGCAAGGTCGTATTGGAAATTGGGTTTTCCATCATGAGTCGAGGCTAGGGGAAAGCACCTCTCCGATTCGAGACACTCCAGAAAATGCCTCAGGATCCCCCGCAGTGAACCCTTGGATGCGGTAGGGCCGGTCCCCGCCTATCGGCAGTGAATTGGTTATGCCTGAACACACGTTTCCCGGTTCCTTTGAACCAATAATATGACCACTATCGGCCTATAAAAATCCGAGGCGCCTCAAAATCCATCATCCACATAAGTAAAATGCCGGGCCATGTTAAAGCACTAACACTACCACTAGCTAGAAAGAAACGTGTGCACTCCCTACGGTCCATATCTCGTTTTTGCCTCATACCGGGGTGTGAGGCTCGCGAATTCACGATATACACAAAGATATGCCGTAATAGGCTATGCTTTGATCATCCCACAAGGCCTTGCTTTTCAACAAAAGCCTTGATCATTTGCATCTTGGCGTGCCACATTGACAATTCACGCCATGCGATCAATCACTATTAATATATACCAGGGTGTTAAGTAGAGGATAAATCCTTTACCACCAAACAGACATACATTAACAGAAATCGGTTTAATTCACATGGAACGAAATCCAATGTCAGACACGCATCCATTTACTAGCTTATGCTCTGGGTCTGAGCGAAAACCAAATCCAAACAATCAACAATAGTCCGGACGGCCACCACTGAAGCCCCTTCAAGGTAGCTACTCCCATCAGGGTCTCTATAGCAACACATCCATTCGATGTGAAGATCGTCGGTCTTCAACCACCGTCTTCATCTTCGACTCTTCATCGTCATAGTAATTACTCAGAATGGGTTAAACCCGGTCTTTCCGAATAACTAGCGTATTTTATAATTAAAAATCAAGTACTATAAAGAACACCCAACGTCTCATTCCAATTCAGAATATCCTTTTAAATAAAATACTCACATTACCTTATCAAAGATAAGTTCTTCAAATTTATTCTTGAATTTTAAAGACTTATTAAACCCCCAATTTGGTTTTAAAAACAAAATCATTATTCAATGATTATTTAAATTTAAGAAATTTATCTTATCTTTAACTGGGTTAAAGAACTAATGTTATTTAAAACATTGTTCATGGTAAGCCCAAAATAATCTTTCATAAAATATGGAATCTTCACAGAAAACAAATCAATATATAATCGTTATAAATTTCTGTATCCAACCAATAATATAAATGGAATAACGGCATGGCTTCTTAAATTCCATATGTAGTATCGGCCTTCTTTTACAGAAGCTTATATCGGTTATAATTAATTCGAATCCTATTCAATTCCAATTTATTGTATTAAATTGGAAAACTTTACTTTTGGAAAATTTACATTTAAATCTTAATAAAATATTTATAAATTCCTAGTCATGCTTTCGATGTCAGTTGGGTTAAAGAACAAATGTCGCTTAGAAACACAGTTCACAATAAACCCGACTCACACTTCATCTTATTTCAATTTCTAAATGAAAACTTTAATAATCTAAATTAAAAGATTATTCTTTTCATATGGGGTTTAAGAACAGTGTTATTTAAGACGCTATTCACGACAACCTAAAATCCAATTTATTTAATTTAACTTCAATTAAATCTTAACAAATTGGAAAACTCATTAAATCTAAATTTTATGATTTATTCTAATTAATAACTAGTTTATTTCAATAAAAATATATTTTCCCAAAATATATTCTTTTTCTAAAATATTCATTTCAAAAATATATTTTCTAAAATATTCTTTTTCTAGAATATTCTTTATTGGAATGTGACTCAACCAACAACCATATATTTTGTATGGAATTAACAATCATGAGAAATAATTATCAAACATCCAAATGATGACCAAAGTGGAATCTATAACTGTGTGAGCATAAAAGTAAATAACTGACGCTCATCACAGACTGTCAATCCATCGATTGACAGATAACTAAATATTGGGATTAGTGTGTATCCAATATCATCCCAATACCCGTGTGGGGTTTCATCCATCAAGCAAATAATAATTCATTTGTGCACTTGGGCGATGTGTGAAAATTATCGCCCCAATCACGTAAACAAGTCGGGTAACTTGTAAATGGAAGTGTAATATCCAATTTTGAATACACAACATTTATCTTTAGTACATCGAATACTTCTATACAACAACCCTATATTTCAAACCGTCGCTAACATCATATTTAAATGATTAATTCTTCTCAATGAAACTATTTTACATTGAAAATGTATTTTCTAATGTTCATTCCTGTTACTGAAATCAAATGGCCATAAAAACCATGATTTCAATTTTACTTATGTTATTTCATCTTTTATTTCATTGAAAATGTAGTGTTTTATTCAATCTTTTAGTATATTGAAAAATGTAGTGTTTTATTCAATCTTTTATTATATTGAAAAATGTAGTGTTTTATTCAATCGTTTATTACATTGAAAAATGTAGTGTTTTATTTCAATCTTTTATTACATTGAAAAAAAAATGTAGTGTTTTATTCAATCTTCTTATGACATTGAAAAATGTAATTTTTCCTGTCATTCTTTAATTACATAGAAAATGTAAATTTTAAAAACTATTCTATTTATTCTATTCTTTTATTTGTCTCTATTTTAACACTAAAAATGTGACATTTACATCTATTCATTTTATTGCATATATAATGGCCATAAAAATGTTGCTTTAGAAACTATGCTTCTGTTTACATCTAGAATTTAAAAATATAACTTTAATTCTAATCTTTTTATTGAATAATAAAATAAGAATGAAAATGTCACCTTTTATTTAAATTTACATTTCTAAACAAAAATGTCCTTCTTATTCTAATTTACATAAAAATGTAATTCTTTAACTTTATTCTTTAATTACATGGAAAAATGTAATTTTCTATTTAATCTTTTATTTACATTGAAAAATGTAAATACTTTACTTCCTTTTATTTACATGGGAAAATGTAAATTCTTTAATTTCTTTTTATGTAAACAAAAATGTTCATTTCTAACTCATTCTTTTTAATGTATAACAATATACATTCTTAACTCATTATTTTAAAATGTATACAAATATACACTTTTAATTCATTTCAAAAGTAACAGATTTTAATCCAATAAACATTTTATAACGGAAATGTTATTTTATATCTAGCGTAACATTACCTAACAAAAATGTTATTTTGTCCTTAATTAAAACGACCCGAACTTCCCCGTGAAGGAAAGCACGGATAGAATTGAGGACAAGACAAAATAGGACGCATACGGAAGAACATTTCATTGTTATTACAACAATTCCATCAGATACAAGAATATACAGAGTATAAATGAATAAATTACATTCGATAAATATCAGAGATTACAATAAATTACATAGCAGCGGAAAATAATACAAAAGCACAACTGAAAGTAATGCACGGATACAGAGCTTTCCGAGCATCGTTCCAGCTGTAAATCAGGACCCTGTGAATATAAATCTGCAAAACCAAAACTACTAGCTGCCCGTGCGGAAAATAGGGGCACCCAGAGTTTAGGTTAAAACAATAAACTCCAGGTCAGTCATGTGACTGGTGTGAGAACTAAAACAGTTATAATTCTTTATTTTTAAAGTAAGGTAAATCAAGGGACCACGCTGTATAACACGGAACGGGTTTCCTCCCAAGAATACCAGTGCATAAAACAAACAGCGCAATGCTAAATAAAGAAAAATGAAGCTGTTATAAGACCCAGGTCCCATCACACAATGCAACGCAAGCCGGAGGATAGGGTTTTTACCTTATAACAGCCAAAGCATGCTTGATACGTTTAAAACACATTATTTGATAATATTATAGGTGTATAGTGTCAAAACAATTTCAATCATAAGTATCAATCATAGGCGGCATAGCTACCATCTACTATGTCGCCATACTAGGCTCTACAAATAAAACCGCAATATCACGTATTGGAAATTGGATTCCATCATGAGTCGAGGCAAGGGGCAAGCTCCTCTCCGCGTTCGAGACACTCTAGCAAATGCCTCAGGACCCCACTCTGATCCTTTGGAACCTCCAAGGTCGGTCCTCTCTTACTTTTGAGGATAAGTTATTCCTGAACACACGTTTCCCGGTCCTTACAGACCTATATCCGAGGCGCCTCATATCCAACAACCACACAGGTGAAAAGTATATAAATGTCAGGGCTGGTAGGTCACTAACACCACCCTAGCTAGAAAGAAACGTCGTGCACTCCTTGGGTCCGTATCCAGTTTTTGACTCATACCGAGGTGTGAGGCTCGCGAATCCACGTTACACACAAAGCTACGCCACACAGGCCGTGCTTTGATCATCAACCACAAGACTTTGCTTTTCAACAGAAGCCTTGATCAATTGCCACTTACGAATGCCACATTGGCAATTCACTCCATGCGATTGATGTCCATCGATATACAACCTCTGAGCTCGTACGTCTCAGAGAAGGGCGTTAAGCAAGAGAATAAATTCTCCGCCGCCAAACAGATGTATATTTAATAGAGATCAATCAACACAGAATAAAATCCCATGTCAGACACACAATCCATTTACAAGTTCGTTCTGGGTCTGAACGAAACCGGAGGCACTTTCCTCGCATATCCATCCATCTCCAGGTACGTCTGGACGATCACCAACTGATTCTCTCATCCTGGGTGTACAGCCCAATCAAGATCATCAGTAATCACCCAAACGATGTGAAGACTTCCGGTCTTCAACCACCGTCTTCATCTTCGACATCTCGTCGAATCGGTTATTCAGAATGGGTATAAACCCGGCCTTTCTGAATAACCCACATATATAATAAACGAATGTTACACAAGCACAACAAACGCCTCATTCCAATTCAGAATATTCTTTTATTCACAAAATCACATTCTTAGGGAAATGTTCCCATTAATTTTATCCAAGATAAATTCTTCTAAATTTATCCTATAATCTTCCTTTGGATATCATTTCAAACTAGTCGGGATTAGCGAACCACACCGAAGTAATTATTTGTTTTATTTCCCAATCCCAACCTATATATCCCATGGAGCAAAACTGGTGATACTCCATATCTAACACCACGGTGTTATCGGTAAAATTAATTACCATTTCACGTTCAAATCTAATTAACGATTTAACTATCGCTTTGGAGCAAAACTGGTGATATTCCACTCTCGATCACTTTTCAGATTTGATAATTTAAATTATCAATTCACATTTTAATCTAATTAAAGATTCATTAAAACTCCACTTAGCTTTAATCCTTTCAAAAATCAATATTCTGTCTTTAACTGGGTTAAAGAACCAATGTCATCTAAAACACGATTCACGATAAACCCAAATCACATTTGATATTAAATACAAGGCTCTGAATAGAAAATATATCGACTTATATTCAATACCAAATTCTGAAACCAACAAATATCGTATTGGAAATAATGATATAAAATATATCTTTCAAATTCCCATAACAATATCTGTATAGTCACGAAATCCAACATCGAAATATTCCGAAGATAATTTCGATTCAGCTCCAGTCCAATCCACGTATTGGAAATTATCGATTATTTTCAAAATCACTTTCAAATTCAATTTATTTATTTCAAAAATAAATTGATTTTAATTCTAGTTCAAAACTAGTTCATTTCGATAAAAATCTATTTTTACCTTCTAATGTGGAATTTTTCACCCCAGTTCTTTCCAATTCACATATTATGATTTTACACAAATTATCGATATTTTTAATAATTTTATCAAGGCCCGTACAGTCGATTTCCAACAACGGCCATCGAACTGCACTTACAGCGACCTTTTTCGAATTTGATTTGGACATAACTCCAAATCCAACCGTTAGATTTCAAATTTCTAATATTCATTGGAAAGCTCTTTTCGATACGAACCCAACGGTTCCGGTTTTAGGAGAATCCGACGGTCGGATCTCCCGCAATGTCCGTTCGAAATAAATGGTCGAATTTCACGAACTGCCGCGGCGCGGCGCGTTCTATTCAGGCCATTATATTATATATATAATATATATAATATATATTTCGTCGATTTCTATTTAAAACGAATTTTATAAATCGTTTTAAATTCATTTCAAAAGCAATTTCAACTTTCTTTTCAATTCAAATCAAAATTGAATTCTTCTTTATAAATTCGTTTTAAAATTCATTTCTATTCAATTAAAATTTTAATTCAATTTGAATTCATTTCAATTCACTTTCAATTCAATTTGAATTCGTTTTCAATTCAATTCATTTCGAAATCGTTTTCAATTCAATTCATTTCGAAATCGTTTTCGATTCAATTCATTTCGAAATCGTTTTCGATTCAATTCATTTCGAAATCGTTTTCGATTCAATTCATTTCGAAATCGTTTTCAATTCAATTCATTTCGAAATCACTTTCGATTCAATTCATTTCGAAATCACTTTCGATTCAATTCATTTCGAAATCGTTTTCAATTCAATTCATTTCGAAATCACCTTCGATTCAATTCATTTCGAAATCGTTTTTCAATTTTCATTATACAACGAATAAAATCGATATAAATATCGTTCACGTCAAAATGGCGCAAAACTAATCAACACGGCTTTATATTTTTCACAACTTCTTTATTTTATTCAACAAATGAATATTTATCCCATTCAACACATGAATCTATATTTTTTTCAACCTACGACTAATCTCAACACATGAGTACTGTCAACACATCACTATTTTTGTTATGTGAAATATTTTATAAAACTATGGTATCTATCGTTTGATTTTCAATTAGACTTCTACTGGGAAGTAGTTCTAATTTTAAATATGATAAAGATGTAAATTTTTATTATATAAAATATTTCACTCAACACATGAACATCGTCAACACATGACTATTTTTATATTCAACACATGAATTTTCTTTTATAATATTTATTATTTTCCCGATTGGAATGAGGCCCAATCAATCACCATATAATGTTAATTATATGGATTCCATACAACACATGTATATAATAGCTTTGAAAAATAATCAATCATCAACCAAAGTGCACTACACTGTATAAGCATCAAATATAGATATCTGACGCTTATAACAGCCTGTCAATCGACCGATCGACATATTTAATAAATCAGGATGAGTGAACTTCAAATTTCATCCCAACACCCGTGTGGGGTTTCAAACAATCAAACAAATATTTTATTCGTGCAGTTGGGCGATGTGTAAAATTTATCGACCCAATCAATATCAGTCAAATCAGTGTATATAAACAAATCGGCCGATTTGTTTATAAATATTTATTTATTCACATTCACGTTAAAAATTACATTTTTAACGTCTAAAATATTTATTTTAACACATGAACTTCTATTCATTTCATTCTTTAAATAAAATGATATTTTTATTTTCCTAACATATTTTAGAAAATTTCGGCGGCATAACGGCACGATACTAGAAACGGGATAAGGCCTAGCCTTGTCCCCGGTCTAATAATGGCCACCGCCATACCCATATCAATCAAATCACTTTCGTTATGCAAACCACAAAATTTGGAGTAAGAGTCTAACCTAGCCTTACTCCTTCGCCTTATAACGGCGCACGTCTAATCCTAACCCATTTATCGATTCGATTTTCCACACCACAAACCACATTCAAACCAATATCGCAATCAATCACCAAACAGCCAACCAAACAAGTCCATGGTCTGTGGACGATTGTGTCGGGTGCTACTAAACACCGTCTGCATCCTAGTATATATATATAACTAGAAAAAGAAGTTTAGAGTGAGAAGTTCTCACCGAAAGCTATCCTAACTTCACGGCTCTTCACTGATAGAAATCTTCATTGCTATCGCATCTTCGTTATCTTCTTTGCCCGTAGCCACTACATATATAAAAATCATACATTTTTATATTTTGTTGTCTTTGAAATAAAAATCACATTTTTATTTATTCACTTTCAATTTAAAAATCATATTTTTATAATCACTTCTTACATTTAAAAAATCGAATTTTTTTACTTCTATGTTATATAGATAAAAATTATATTTTTATCACGCTATTTTCCATATAAAGATTTCGCCTTTTCTAAAATAAAGATTTCATCTTTATAAAAATCTCATTTTTATTCTTCTACACATATAAAGATGATATTTTTAATATCCCTATCATGTGAAAATTATATTTCTAATTCTCTACATAAACAAAAATCATATCTCTACTACTTCTACTTAATAAAGATCATATTTTTAATACTTTAAAAATATAAAAATCATATTTTTATTACTTTAAAAATATAAAAATCATATTTTGATTATCTTCCTTATATAAAAATTATATAAAATATTTCACTACTCCTCTCACAATATCGTCTTTTATGTTTTAAAAATATCGTCTTTTATGTTTTAAAAATATCGTCTTTTATGTTTTAAAAAATATCGTCTTTTATGTTTTAAAAATATCGTCTTTTATGTTTTAAAAATATCGTCTTTTATGTTTTAAAAATATCGTCTTTTATGTTTTAAAAAATATCGTCTTTTATGTTTTAAAAATATCGTCTTTTATGTTTTAAAAATATCGTCTTTTATGTTTTAAAAATATCGTCTTTTATGTTTTAAAAAATATCGTCTTTTATGTTTTAAAAATCAAATCTTTTAGGTTTTTTAAAAAAAAAATCAAACTCTGAAAAATAACTAATAAAGTAAATAGAGTATATAAATAAAAACAAAATTAACAAAAACAAAAAAAAACTTACAGTGTTCGATAAGGGGGGGGGGAAGGCGTTGTCGCTGGTGGAGTCTCGCCGGAGGTGGATCGGCGGTGTCCTGGAGGTGGCGCGGGCTCGGGGTGGCGTCGGGGGTCCCTGCGTGGGCCAGGGGAGAATTGCGGTGAGTTTTAGGGGGGGCTCGAGGTGGATTCGGCGAGGAGGAGAAGAGAGAGAAGCGTCAGTGGAAGGAGAAGAAGGGGGTCGCGGAGGAGAAGCAGGCGGAGGGGAGTGGAGGCCGCGCCTGAGGCGCGGTGGCGCGGTGATGGGAGGAGCGACGAGCTCCTCCTTTTTTTCCTCTTTTTTTTTCTGTTGAATGAATTTTAATCGGGGGAGGGGGGGGGGCAGAGGTATAAGGGGGAGAGACTTTTTATTTTTTCCTTTTTTTTTATTTTGTTTATTATTTTATTATTTTTAAAAGTTGACCTTTACATATGTCATCTAAACTAGGCCCACCGCCTGTCGTCCATAGCGTTTAACCCCCATTCCGAACACAATGGGATATGCCACGTGGGCTGATTCGGCTGTTACAATCAGTTTTCGTTAAATTTACATTTAAATCACTATATTGAATTTTAAACGTACATTTCAAATTACTGGGGTCACATACTAACTAGAAAAATTCCAGAAAAATATTTTCTATCTTCGTATTGACGATACGGTCCTAACAAAACTAGTTTCATCGAATTCTGAGGCTGTTGGAAAAATGGCCAATTTCCAGTCGATTAAAATCAACTGAAACTGGTCAAACGCGTTTTCCTTCGCCTCGCTCACATATTGATTCGAAAAATTATGAAATTTGGAATCTAGCAATAACTTGACCCTGCGGATCCAACAAAACTGGTTTCGTCGAAATCCGAGGTCGTTTGCAAAATGTCCATTTTTAAGGGCCTGAATTCCATAGCGATTATTCAGAATTTTCAACTGGACATATCTTTTGATTCCCGCTACGAAATCTTGATTTTTCGGATTCGATAGAAAGATATCATCAATTACATCCTATCATTTTTGGTTTCACTAAAATCCGGATTGTTTTGCACCCGGTACATTCAATTGAAGTTTGAAATCGAATTATCGAACTACCGCGCCATTTTCAATTCTATTTATAATTATATATAAATATTTATATTCTAAAAACGACGCGTATAATATATACGTTCGAATTATATTCAAAATAAATTTCTCGTCGATATTATTTAAAATAATCTATTTTAAATAATCAAAATTCGCTAAAATAGCCAAAATAAAAATTTCAAACTGGCCCAGATTTTACGGGTTGTTACAATCTCCCCCACTTCAAACTCTTCGTCCCCGAAAAGGAACAAAGTCGAAAGTGGTTTGATTAATCAACTCTACATTCGATCTGGCTTCCATTCTCCAACTCTTTAGTTTCTGAGAATTTTCAAAATTTCAAAATTTTGGCTAACACCCTAAATTTTTGAAAAATTTCGCCATAACCTCCCCTGCACCGGGAGCATCGGGGAATTTCAAATAGCTTCCCCGGTCCTTCAGATCTCAAAAAGAAAAAGAAAAAGCCAAGCGGCTAGCCAATAGGCTCATAAAATCATCATCACCCAAACAAAACAGTAAATTATGTAGTAAACATGTACCTATTTGTCGGGCAAACAAATTTTATTCTTCGCTCTAGCCTCCTTGCTATGACCTGTTCAATGTAAGTATATGTATATACAAGCAAATGCGACCAATTTTCAATACAATTCAATATTTGGTTTCATTAGGCATAACGGTTAAAAATTAGCAAACAAATAAACAAACAACACAAACATCAATCAATTAGTGGATTAACGTTTCAAATTCATAATTTTGATACATATACAAAAATCATGTTTTTGATGCCAATTCACAACAAAGTATTCTAACTATATTAGTTTTGGTTCTCACACCAGTCTAATGGAAATATATAGAAATCACACCTTTGAAACTCGAATATGAATACTGATGATGATGCACCATCATCAGAATCATCCCCGGATATCTAGAATGTGATTCTATATCTATCCAGTATATTAAAACTTCGAATATACGTTCATGACGCGTATACGCGAAATCTTTATATATTGGATTGCCCATATTCAAAATAAATAAATATTCAAATACGTTCAAAACGATTTAAATTTTCAAAACAAAATTGTTTTCATTTGAAAAATATACTCTTCACACTCGTTCTAGGATACTACTGATCCTATCACTAACGAGTCATTCTAATTGGATGTTGCTAATCCAATATCTGATGAATTCTTTCGTATGGTTCTAATGTGTCTTGTTCTCGAGCTCTGTAAACCAAAGCTCTGATACCAAACTAAAACGACCCGAACTTCCCCGTGAAGGAAAGCACGGATAGAATTGAGGACAAGACAAAATAGGACGCATACGGAAGAACATTTCATTGTTATTACAACAATTCCATCAGATACAAGAATATACAGAGTATAATTGAATAAATTACATTCGATAAATATCAGAGATTACAATAAATTACATAGCAGCGGAAAATAATACAAAAGCACAACTGAAAGTAATGCACGGATACAGAGCTTTCCGAGCATTGTTCCAGCTGTAAATCAGGACCCTGTGAATATAAATCTGCAAAACCAAAACTACTAGCTGCCCGTGCGGAAAATAGGGGCACCCAGAGTTTAGGTTAAAACAATAAACTCCAGGTCAGTCATGTGACTGGTGTGAGAACTAAAACAGTTATAATTCTTTATTTTTAAAGTAAGGTAAATCAAGGGACCACGCCGTATAACACAGAACGGGTTTCCTCCCAAGAATACCAGTGCATAAAACAAACAGCGCAATGCTAAATAAAGAAAAATGAAGCTGTTATAAGACCCAGGTCCCATCACAAAATGCAACGCAAGCCGGAGGATAGGGTTTTTACCTTATAACAGCCAAAGCATGCTTGATACGTTTAAAACACATTATTTGATACTATTATAGGTGTATAGTGTCAAAACAATTTCAATCATAAGTATCAATCATAGGCGGCATAGCTACCATCTACTATGTCGCCATACTAGGCTCTACAAATAAAACCGCAATATCACGTATTGGAAATTGGATTCCATCATGAGTCGAGGCAAGGGGCAAGCTCCTCTCCGCGTTCAAGACACTCTAGCAAATGCCTCAGGACCCCACTCTGATCCTTTGGAACCTCCAAGGCCGGTCCTCTCTTACTTTTGAGGATTAGTTATTCCTGAACACACGTTTCCCGGTCCTTACAGACCTATATCCGAGGCGCCTCATATCCAACAACCACACAGGTGAAAAGTATATAAATGTCAGGGCTGGTAGGTCACTGACACCACCCTAGCTAGAAAGAAACGTCGTGCACTCCTTGGGTCCGTATCCCGTTTTTGACTCATACCGAGGTGTGAGGCTCGCGAATCCACGTTACACACAAAGCTACGCCACAAGGCCGTGCTTTGATCATCAACCACAAGACTTTGCTTTTCAACAGAAGCCTTGATCAATTGCCACTTACGCATGCCACATTGGCAATTCACTCCATGCGACTGATGTCCATCGATATACAACCTTTGAGCTCGTACGTCTCAGAGAAGGGCGTTAAGCAAGAGAATAAATTCTCCGCCGCCAAACAGATGTATATTTAATAGAGATCAATCAACAGAGAATAAAATCCCATGTCAGACACACAATCCATTTACAAGTTCGTTCTGGGTCTGAACGAAACCGGAGGCACTTTCCTCGCATATCCATCCATCTCCAGGTACGTCTGGACGATCACCAACTGATTCTCTCATCCTGGGTGTACAGCCCAATCAAGATCATCAGTAATCACCCAAACGATGTGAAGACTTCCGGTCTTCAACCACCGTCTTCATCTTCGACATCTCGTCGAATCGGTTATTCAGAATGGGTATAAACCCGGCCTTTCTGAATAACCCACGTATATAATAAACGAATGTTACACAAGCACAACAAACGCCTCATTCCAATTCAGAATATTCTTTTATTCACAAAATCACATTCTTAGGGAAATGTTCCCATTAATTTTATCCAAGATAAATTCTTCTAAATTTATCCTATAATCTTCCTTTGGATATCATTTCAAACTAGTCGGGATTAGCGAACCACACCGAAGTAATTATTTGTTTTATTTCCCAATCCCAACCTATATATCCCGTGGAGCAAAACTGGTGATACTCCATATCTAACACCACGGTGTTATCGGTAAAATTAATTACCATTTCACGTTCAAATCTAATTAAAGATTTAACTATCGCTTTGGAGCAAAACTGGTGATACTCCACTCTCGATCACTTTTCAGATTTGATAATTTAAATTATCAATTCACATTTTAATCTAATTAAAGATTCATTAAAACTCCACTTAGCTTTAATCCTTTCAAAAATCAATATTCTGTCTTTAACTGGGTTAAAGAACCAATGTCATCTAAAACACGATTCACGATAAACCCAAATCACATTTGATATTAAATACAAGGCTCTGAATAGAAAATATATCGACTTATATTCAATACCAAATTCTGAAACCAACAAATATCGTATTGGAAATAACGATATAAAATATATCTTTCAAATTCCCATAACAATATCTGTATAGTCACGAAATCCAACATCGAAATATTCCGAAGATAATTTCGATTCAGCTCCAGTCCAATCCACGTATTGGAAATTATCGATTATTTTCAAAATCACTTTCAAATTCAATTTATTTATTTCAAAAATAAATTGATTTTAATTCTAGTTCAAAACTAGTTCATTTCGATAAAAATCTATTTTTACCTTCTAATGTGGAATTTTTCACCCCAGTTCTTTCCAATTCACATATTATGATTTTACACAAATTATCGATATTTTTAATAATTTTATCAAGGCCCGTACAGTCGATTTCCAACAACGGCCATCGAACTGCACTTACAGCGACCTTTTTCGAATTTGATTTGGACATAACTCCAAATCCAACCGTTAGATTTCAAATTTCTAATATTCATTGGAAAGCTCTTTTCGATACGAACCCAACGGTTCCGGTTTTAGGAGAATCCGATGGTCGGATCTCCCGCAATGTCCGTTCGAAATAAATGGTCGAAATTCACGAACTGCCGCGGCGCGGCGCGTTCTATTCAGGCCATTATATTATATATATAATATATATAATATATATTTCGTCGATTTTTATTTAAAATGAATTTTATAAATCGTTTTAAACTCGTTTCAAAAGCAATTTCAACTTTCTTTTCAATTCAAATCAAAATTGAATTCTTCTTTATAAATTCGTTTTAAAATTCATTTCTATTCAATTAAAATTTTAATTCAATTTGAATTCATTTCAATTCACTTTCAATTCAATTTGAATTCGTTTTCAATTCAATTCATTTCGAAATCGTTTTCAATTCAATTCATTTCGAAATCGTTTTCAATTCAATTGATTTCGAAATCATTTTCGATTCAATTCATTTCGAAATCGTTTTCGATTCAATTCATTTCGAAATCGTTTTCAATTCAATTCATTTCGAAATCACTTTCGATTCAATTCATTTCGAAATCACTTTCGATTCAATTCATTTCGAAATCGTTTTCAATTCAATTCATTTCGAAATCACCTTCGATTCAATTCATTTCGAAATCGTTTTTCAATTTTCATTATACAACGAATAAAATCGATATAAATATCGTTCACGTCAAAATGGCGCAAAACTAATCAACACGGCTTTATATTTTTCACAACTTCTTTATTTTATTCAACAAATGAATATTTATCCCATTCAACACATGAATCTATATTTTTTTCAACCCACGACTAATCTCAACACATGAGTACTGTCAACACATCACTATTTTTGTTATGTGAAATATTTTATAAAACTATGGTATCTATCGTTTGATTTTCAATTAGACTTCTACTGGGAAGTAGTTCTAATTTTAAATATGATAAAGATGTAAATTTTTATTATATAAAATATTTCACTCAACACATGAACATCGTCAACACATGACTATTTTTATATTCAACACATGAATTTTCTTTTATAATATTTATTATTTTCCCGATTGGAATGAGGCCCAATCAATCACCATATAATGTTAATTATATGGATTCCATACAATACATGTATATAATAGCTTTGAAAAATAATCAATCATCAACCAAAGTGCACTACACTGTATAAGCATCAAATATAGATATCTGACGCTTATAACAACCTGTCAATCGACCGATCGACATATTTAATAAATCCGGATGAGTGAACTTCAAATTTCATCCCAACACCCGTGTGGCGTTTCAAACAATCAAACAAATATTTTATTCGTGCAGTTGGGCGATGTGTAAAATTTATCGACCCAATCAATATCAGTCAAATCAGTGTATATAAACAAATCGGCCGATTTGTTTATAAATATTTATTTATTCACATTCACGTTAAAAATTACATTTTTAACGTCAAAAATATTTATTTTAACACATGAACTTCTATTCATTTCATTCTTTAAATAAAATGATATTTTTATTTTCCTAACATATTTTAGAAAATTTCGGCGGCATAACGGCACGATACTAGAAACGGGATAAGGCCTAGCCTTGTCCCCGGTCTAATAATGGCCACCGCCATACCCATATCAATCAAATCACTTTCGTTATGCAAACCACAAAATTTGGAGTAAGAATCTAACCTAGCCTTACTCCTTCGCCTTATAACGGCGCACGTCTAATCCTAACCCATTTATCGATTCGATTTTCCACACCACAAACCACATTCAAACCAATATCGCAATCAATCACCAAACAGTCAAACAAACAAACAAGTCCATGGTCTGTGGACGATTGTGTCGGGTGCTACTAAACACCGTCTGCATCCTAGTATATATATATATAACTAGAAAAAGAAGTTTAGAGTGAGAAGTTCTCACCGAAAGCTATCCTAACTTCACGGCTCTTCACTGATAGAAATCTTCATTGCTATCGCATCTTCGTTATCTTCTTTGCCCGTAGCCACTACATATATAAAAATCATACATTTTTATATTTTGTTGTCTTTGAAATAAAAATCACATTTTTATTTATTCACTTTCAATTTAAAAATCATATTTTTATAATCACTTCTTACATTTAAAAAATCGAATTTTTTTACTTCTATGTTATATAGATAAAAATTATATTTTTATCACGCTATTTTCCATATAAAGATTTCGCCTTTTCTAAAATAAAGATTTCATCTTTATAAAAATCTCATTTTTATTCTTCTACACATATAAAGATGATATTTTTAATATCCCTATCATGTGAAAATTATATTTCTAATTCTCTACATAAACAAAAATCATATCTCTACTACTTCTACTTAATAAAGATCATATTTTTAATACTTTAAAAATATAAAAATCATATTTTTATTACTTTAAAAATATAAAAATCATATTTTGATTATCTTCCTTATATAAAAATTATATAAAATATTTCACTACTCCTCTCACAATATCGTCTTTTATGTCTTAAAAATATCGTCTTTTATGTTTTAAAAATATCGTCTTTTATGTTTTAAAAAATATCGTCTTTTATGTTTTAAAAATATCGCCTTTTATGTTTTAAAAATATCGTCTTTTATGTTTTAAAAAATATCGTCTTTTATGTTTTAAAAATATCGTCTTTTATGTTTTAAAAATATCGTCTTTTATGATTTAAAAATATCGTCTTTTATGTTTTAAAAAATATCGTCTTTTATGTTTTAAAAATCAAATCTTTTAGGTTTTAAAAAAAAAATCAAACTCTGAAAAATAACTAATAAAGTAAATAGAGTATATAAATAAAAACAAAATTAACAAAAACAAAAAAAAAACTTACAGTGTTCGATAAGGTGGGGGGGAAGGCGTTGTCGCTGGTGGAGTCTCGCCGGAGGTGGATCGGCGGTGTCCTGGAGGTGGCGCAGGCTCGGGGTGGCGTCGGGGGTCCCTGCGTGGGCCAGGGGAGAGTTGCGGTGAGTTTTAGGGGGGGCTCGAGGTGGATTCGGCGAGGAGGAGAAGAGAGAGAAGCGTCAGTGGAAGGAGAAGAAGGGGGTCGCGGAGGAGAAGCAGGCGGAGGGGAGTGGAGGCCGCGCCTGAGGCGCGGTGGCGCGGTGATGGGAGGAGCGACGAGCTCCTCCTTTTTTTCCTCTTTTTTTTTTATTTTCTGTTGAATGAATTTTAATCGGGGGGGGGGGGGGGCAGAGGTATAAGGGGGGGAGACTTTTTCTTTTTTCCTTTTTTTTTATTTTGTTTATTATTTTATTATTTTTAAAAGTTGACCTTTACATATGTCATCTAAACTAGGCCCACCGCCTGTCGTCCATAGCGTTTAACCCCCATTCCGAACACAATGGGATATGCCACGTGGGCTGATTCGGCTGTTACAATCAGTTTTCGTTAAATTTACATTTAAATCACTATATTGAATTTTAAACGTACATTTCAAATTACTGGGGTCACATACTAACTAGAAAAATTCCAGAAAAATATTTTCTAGCTTTGTATTGACGATACGGTCCTAACAAAACTAGTTTCATCGAATTCTGAGGCTGTTGGAAAAATGGCCAATTTCCAGTCGATTAAAATCAACTAAAACTGGTCAAACGCGTTTTCCTTCGCCTCGCTCACATATTGATTCGAAAAATTATGAAATTTGGAATCTAGCAATAACTTGACCCTGCGGATCCAACAAAACTGGTTTCGTCGAAATCCGAGGTCGTTTGCAAAATGTCCATTTTTAAGGGCCTGAATTCCATAGCGACTATTCAGAATTTTCAACTGGACATATCTTTTGATTCCCGCTACGAAATCTTGATTTTTCGGATTCGATAGAAAGATATCATCAATTAGATCCTATCATTTTTGGTTTCACTAAAATCCGGATTGTTTTGCACCCGGTAGATTCAATTGAAGTTTGAAATCGAATTATCGAACTACCGCGCCATTTTCAATTCTATTTATAATTATATATAAATATTTATATTCTAACGACGACGCGTATAATATATACGTTCGAATTATATTCAAAATAAATTTCTCGTCGATATTATTTAAAATAATCTATTTTAAATAATCAAAATTCGCTAAAATAGCCAAAATAAAAATTTCAAACTGGCCCAGATTTTACGGGTTGTTACATTAATAATCTAATTAACAAAAATGTAAATTTTATTTATAAAACTTTTAATGCACACAAAAATGTGAATTTTGTTTAATTCTTCTAAATATGACAACATTGAACATTTTGCTTCATTCTATTTATTTTAACATATATGAACATTTGTATTTACAACCTTCTTATAATAATCTTTTTATTATAATGGGCAAAGATGTTATTTTCTATAATCAATTTCTATTCAAAAATGATCTTTTGATTTGCAAAGCATATTTCAAATAAAAAGGTGTTTTTATTCTATTTTCATCAATTCTAACATTTGATTCAAAATGGCAATAAAAAAAATAGTCTTTTATTTCATCTCTTTTACTATATAAAGTATATATTTTTGTTTAATCCTTTTATATGCAAAAAATGTCTAATTTCGTCTAATTCTTTCTACTGTACCAGAGATGTCCATTTTGTCTAGTTCATATTTAATATACAAAGATGTCCCTTTTGTCTAATTCACTTTTAATATACAAAAATACAAATTTTGTCTCATTCACTTTTAATATACAAAAAATGAAAATTTTGTCTAATTCACTTTTAATATACAAAAATGTTCATTTTTTTTCTAACTCTTTTCAATGTGTCAAAATGAATGGTTTTAACTCATTCTTTTTTTTCAAAGTGATAAAAATGAATGAATTACCTCATTCTTTTCAAAGTGCCAAAATGTTGGGTCTTATCTCAATAACTATATTTCTAATCGAAATGTCATTTTTTTATTTTTGCATAAAACATTTCAAATAAAAATGTTGTTTTATTCCACTGTAACATTTATAAGAAAATGTTATTTTATTTCAAGATAGCATTCATTAGAGAAGGTTATTTCATTTCAAAAATCATGTTTTGACAAAAGATGTTATTTCGTTTATAATACCACATTTTATGAAAATGATATTTTTATTCCTATTGTAACATTTATATAAAAAAATGTTATTTTATTTCACAACACATTCTTTTGACAAAATGCTATTTTTGATTCAATTATCATTGTTTAATGTCACCCTTTACAAAAAAAATGTAAGTTCCAGTTTTAATATCACTTTTTACATAAGAATGTAAATTTTATTTCTAATGTCATATTTACATGAAATGTAAATTCTGTTTTTAATGTTATATTTTCATAAAATGTAAATCTTTTTTCTTCTTTTTCTTTTTAATTTCATTTTTACATAAAATGTAAATTCTATCTTCTAACAAAAATATGAATTTTTGTTTCAATTCTGATAGTACAACAAACAAAATGATAATTTTGTTTAGTCTAATTCAAAATTAACAGAAAAGTTAAATTTAACCATAAAATGAACAAAATAATAAATTTGGTCAATCTAATTCTAATCAACAGAAATGTAACAATTCTATCGCCACAATCTAAATCAAACAAACAGATGTGTATTTACAATTAACACAGAGTAATAACAGTATGAATCAACTGCAAACTTTTAACAATAACTTCAGAATTTATTTTCAATTATAAAGGAAAGAAATAAAATAGATTTCTCACCAATGGTTTTAATTCAGGATAGTTCAGGTTTGAAATTTCCTGAAATTCCCAAACGTTCTGTTTCAGTTCTAGTCCTTTCCATAGCGTAGTACTCTCTGATAGGATCTTAACGCAACTGAAATCATTCGATTTCATTTCTGTATGAACGAGATATGATTTTATGAAAGTTGACCATATCTTAAAGAAAATAAATAAATTAATTAATTAAATAATATACCATCTCCTCCTTCAATACACAGGCCGATAGTTTCACGTTTGTTCGATCCTTAGGGTTTGAATTTTCACGAACTTCAAGGCGCGGGGAGGGTAATCGGCCTTCACCACGACGGAGCACTTCGAGGGGCGCGCCACCCCCCTGAACGGCGGCGAGTTTGGTGACCACTGGAGGGGGAAAATGTAACGACCCGGATTTTCGGTGACTTTGGTTATCGACATAAACACGATGTCGATAACCAAAACATCGAAAAATCCTGGTAATTAGTGAAAGAAATTAGAAGGTGAGAAAAGATAAGATAGAAACTTAGAATAGAAGAAGAAGAAGAACACAACATCAGAGTAACACGAATCTCACAGCGGAACGAATAACATATAATATATGTAACATAACATTGAAATATACATCTGTATTTGAATATACATCATTATCAAAGTACAGCACTTACAACACAGCGGAAATAACTATAGCTATATGATCCTGAAGCCTCCTGCTCCAGCTCTTCAACTATATCTGTAAAATCCCGACTACTGGACTGCCCATACAAATTTAGGCACCCAAGAGTTTAGGGAAAACAACAAAGTAAACTCCGGGTCAGTCATGGGACTCGTGTGAGTAAAACAGTTAAAACAATTCAAGCAGGTAATCGATATCTCATAAGACCACGCTGTATAACGGAACAGGTTTTCCCTTATCAGAATCCAAATTATCTTTATATCAAAAACCTTTTGATATTATAATAATGTCTATCAACACAATATAATAATCATCTAGCAGAAACGCTTTCATCTCACGTTCTACATATATAGTATACAATCAAAACCGCAAGCACGTATTGGGTAATGGATTTCCAACTATGACAAGGTATGGAACCACCTATCGCTCGTGTACCTCTAGAGAGGAATACACTGGGTTCAACAAGAACATCTTGCAACCCGGCCACACATGACCGACCACTCATTTCGCTTGAGTGTATCGAATGTATATCACCAACAGTTGGGATCAGCAACCGTTTCCCGAATGGGACAGCATCAACAATACATTTTTAGAAGTAAATGAAACTCTAGATCAGGTGATTATACACCCTACTTCGGTGCGACCGACTTAGCCATGCTACCAGCCCGATTTCTGTCATTTACCGGATGATGAGGCTAGAAGCTACGCTTTATCATCACACCAGATTCACTTTTGAATGCCACATCGTCAAATCCATCAAATCACCGATTGACGTCCTCAACCATACATTATGTGTTAGCTAAAAGAAGTTTCCTTCTCCGCTTCCACTCTTGGTACAGTTGGAGAAAACAATATACGTGATCGTCTGAAAATACTCTATCAGACATCCGTCCATACAATTCATCCAGGAACAGGATGAACCGGAGGCACTATTCTGTAAACAGGACAGCCCTTGCATAACACCGTCTTCAATTATCTTTGGCATATACGATTCACAACGCTTATGCCAATACAGAGTGGTTCTTTGGATAATAATCCAACCGGTCTCTCCATATTAACAACGTTAAAATGGTCAAAACTTCGATAGTCTGTGATTTAACTATCGAAGAAAAACAGGTGTGCAAACAACGATATAATTTCCAAATGGAAATTTATATCGATCAAACATCATTCAACCTTTATCTCTTTATTTCATAAATTTACTTATCTCATGTTTCCCGATATTCCATATTTCCTATTTTCTAAATTTGGAAAATATATGTTATTAACAATGGAAAACATTTCCGTTTCTTGTTTCCTTTATTAGAAAACATTTCTGGTTTCTTATTTGGAAAACATTTCCAAAGCTTCTTCATTGGACTTAGACAGATGTTTAAACAAAACATCGCGATGCCAACTCAAACCATTTCCTTTACTGCCGAACCTTAACTATTCCTTAGTTAAAAACGAAGCCAATCAAGTTGGGGTAGAACTACCTCTCAGACCTTAACTGAACAACATTTCTAACTTTGAAATAGACAAAGTTCACTTTATATCCCTTTACTAACTTCCTTACTTAACCCTCCTTCGAATAGCTATATTCGATTGACTCTTTTCACTTAACTCTATTCGATTAACCCTCATCAATTAACTCTATTTGACAAACACTATTGGATTAACTCTATTCACTTAACTCCTTTCGAATAAACTATATTCGATAACTCCTTTTACTTTCTTTTCGAATAAACTATTTTCGATTAACTCATTTTACTTTCTTTTCGAATAAACTATATTCGATTAACTCATTTTACTTTCTATTCGAATAAACTATATTCGATTAACTCCTTTTACTTTAACTCTAATCGATTAAACTAACATCGATTAACTCCTTTTACTTCCTATTCGAATAAACTATATTCGATTAACTCATTTGCTTTAACTCTAATCGATTAAACTAACATCGATTAACTTCTTTTTACTTTAACTCTAATCGATTAAACTTACATCGATTAGCTTCTTTTTACTTTAACTCTAATCGATTAACCCTCATCAATTAACTCTATTTGACTAACACTATTGGATTAACTCTATTCACTTAACTTTATTCGTTTTAAAAACATTTTTCCCTTTTATTTATTTCCTTTGATAAAATCTGTTGATTTTATAAAATCTCTTTATTTCAATATACATTGAAATAATTCTTTTTACATCCCAGGGTCTTTTTATGATATTTAGAATATCGAATAAAAATGATCAACATCATTCCAACACCCATAATCCATAACAGATTATATAACACATCATATATCACAATATATGAAAACAGTAAAATAAATGTCGAGGAATCCAGCTGGATTCCTCCAACCTGTTTCCCTGCATCACAGATGTTAAACAATATAGATAACATCACTTTCAGTTCCATATGATATATTCCGTTAAACAGAAACAAATATAGGAATTCAACTAACTGACTAGCAGTTCAATCAAATAGTCAACACACAGTCAATCAGCCAATATCTAACAGTTCTAAAAATACAACATGAAATTATAAACTGTTCAGAGTTAGTGAGATTTACTCACATTTGCAGTTCATCGTTAAAGAACGATAAACTGTGGTTTGATTTGAATCAAACAGTTTATTTCGCCATAAATTCAAACGAGCTCCACTCCACTCACAGTCAGTCCCATTTGGTAGTGTTCGTCCATACGAACTCCACGTGATAAACCGTTTGCAAAACTAATAACGTATGTACAAGTTATTACAATTTAAAAGTTGTGTACATATTTGATTTTAAAATTAATTTCTATTTAAAATTAAATATTGGGCTTTACCTATATAAGACGGCCCAACGCCCGTTGTTAAAGCCCGCAACCGAGTGAATAGTTGTTCTTCTCCCTTCCGTGTTAAACTTAAGGTTGCTCCCCCCATTTCGACCGACTTTTGATAGCTTGTTCTCTTCCCTTCCATCATGAATTTTCATGACATCATCGCCGACGAGTCTATCCACTTCAGCTTGTTACTGACCTCCCTTCCTAATGACCCACTGCCCGTCCGCAAATACTGAACCGCCTGAAGTGTTCTTCCCAAAACATTCCATCTCCAGTATATACGCACACTAACACCCCTGATGTTTAGGTTCATAAATATCTGGCGTATAACAAACATTCCCAGAGGGACAGTACCCAAATGTTGCAACTCTTTTCTCTCCAATCAAACACCTCGAACCAGTAAAAAGAACCCACCGGCATCATGAACGGTATCTTCCTCAAACAAAGAAACAATCGCCTTTACCAGTACACAAAAGTTATTCCTCACTTGAAACCGCATGCTCCTGGTATATATTCATCATCCCGCACCCATACTGCATGTGTACTGCACTCCCCCTCTCCTGTACAAATGCATGACAATCCCTTACCAGCCCTTCATGAATCCCCTTACCCAACTGAACTTCTTAAACCAAGCTAAGGATGGAGAGTAACTCGCGATGATTTCTGCTATATTTTCTTGCGTTTTATAGAGGGAGAAGTTTCGGGAAAAATGCATACATTAGATCGGCCATTTTCTTTTTATATATGACTTCGATCGGTTTTGAAGGTCTCTAAAAGAAGAGAAGTAGGAGAGAAGTAGGAGAGGCCACGTTTTTTTTGCTGAAGAACCACGAGAACGGGCGGAAGTTTTGACCAGAAGACGTAAACCCTTAAGTTATAAAAGTTATGATATATTTAAAGTCTAGGGTCCTCCACGTTATGTATCCATGCTCCACATTTTGTAACCTTTTGGCGTGGTGAAAAAGAACATGTCCCATATATGAATGATACTTCCTATCTAAGTAACGAGGTATATACATGGTTATATTTTCAATATTTTATTTAGTATTTAAAGTTTAGTGTACTCTGCTAAACACAAATTTATTCACTTACGGAATGTTATAGACAGAAGTAAGAGTACATCGTGCTCAGTGAGGTGTCACGATCCCAGAAATATAATAATACCGGTAGGTGGACTCATATTTTGAAACTTCAAAATGTTGATTTCAGGGTGCGAAATACTTCAAATAAAAAGTCGCTTATTAAATTAATTAAAAATTACAGTAAAATTCTAAAAATTAATTTATCGTTATGTCTCAAAAGAACCTTGTCTAAATTCGAACCCGACATTCAAATATTTTTAAATAACCGTTATGGCCACGATCGAATATACCGCTGTTTTTCTGAATATTTGATTTGGACATAAATCAAAATCTACACGACGAAATCCCGATTTTTCTCTTCCACCAGAAAGATATACTCCACCAGCTCCGTACGTTTCTTGTTTCACAGAAATCCGGCTTAAAACGAATCCTATACATTAAGTTGAAGTTCGAATCGCCAATTTACGAACTGCAACGCCATTTCGAGCTCGTTTATAATTATATTATAAACTATATGTTCAGGTTCTCGGGGTCGAACCTCGGAATTTGTGCCACCAGGGTGGATCCAACCGTACGGATAGAAAGCCGGTAGAAATCTTGACAATGTTCCCTTTAGAATTCGATTTGAATTTAAAGTGGATTGAAAGATTATAAGGATCGAAGTTGGGAGGATAGTAGCCATTAAAATGAGGCATACGGTGGCTATAGAAAGGGTATTAGGGTTTGGGAGAGATACAACGTATTTATACAGTATTTCTGGTGTATTTACAACGTATTTTACTTTATTTTAGTTAATTTCTCACTGCTAACCTCAAATCAAACCCAACGAGTGTCGCCCCTAGCTAATAAACCCCCGTCCCGGAAACAATGGACTATGTTTCATAACCCAGTTTGGCTGTTCCGATATGTTTTTCTTTAAATTTAATTAAAAATCATTTAATTATTAAATTCAAACGTACATTTTAAATTACCGGGGCCACATACTGATTCTAAAAATTATAGAAAAATTATTTCTAGTTATGTTTTGATGATACGGTTCTAACGAGACTAATTTCATCGAATTCTGAGACCGTTTGAAAAATGGCTATTTTCAAGTCGATTAAATTTGACTGTAATAGTCAAAACACGTTTTCCTTTGCCACATTCACATATTAATTCGAAAAATTATGAAAATTAAAACTTAGCAATAATTCGACATTCCGGTTCCAACAAAAGTGGTTTCGTCGAAAACCGAGGTCGTTTGAAAAATGACTATTTTTAAGGCCAATATATTATATTGAAATATATATAAATTCTACAGCGACTTTTGTAAATTTGAACTGGCCATAACTTTCAAAATATAAAGTGAAATTTCAGTTTTTCAGATTCGTTAGAAAGATATCGTTAAACAGATTTAAATATTTCTAGTTTCGCTCAATTCTGATTTATTTTGAATCCTGTACAGTCAGTCAAAGTTCAAATTCAAATTTTCAAACTGCAGTGCTGTTTCTAAACTCCTTTTATAATTAAACTGAATTTATCTGTTTTAAACAAAGTTTTTAGTTATTATTATTTAAAATAGATTATTTTAAACAATAAAATCCACTAAAATTTCTAAAATAAAATTTTTAAATTGGCCCCAAAATTCTGGGTCGTTACATTCGCCCCCATTCCTCCTGACATATCGGAGAATGTCCAAAAATCTACCACTCCTAGTTCTGCCCAACGGAAGTACTTGACAAGGAGCATGAAACTGAAATCTACCCAACTCCCTGCTATTTAAATTATGGTGAAAACAGTCTGTGTCTGAAACATTAGGGGCTGTCATTGTGACTCTAAACTCGATCAGTTCAAACTTTTGATATTGGAAAATCAGTTGAGTATACTAACCATTGTAGAAACTAAACTTAACCTCGACATGACAATCTGTGCGGCTAAATAAATCAATCCTTCTTGGAATTTCATACACAATCTCACTGAAGCTCCGTATGGCCGTATCCTGGTACTTTATAACCCGAGTATTCTTTCCTTTATGGCTTTATACTCCTCTGATCAACATATTCATTGCCATGCTGTTAACCTTAGTGACCAAACCTCCTACTACTACACCTTCATTTATGCGGCTTGTAGTCGTCTCCCCAGGCAAAATCTATTCAGGTCCATCCTCTCTCTAAGACAATCATCCCACCCTTGGCTTCTTCTTGGTGACTTCAATTGTAGTTTTGAAATTTCTCATAGAATTAGTGGTAATCTCCTCTCTCTCTCTCCCTAAAATTCTTCCTCTAAGAAAGATCATTGAACATGCTGAACTCATCAATATCAAACACTCAGGAATGCCATTCTCCTGGAACAACAAAAAAAGAAATGGGCCACGTACCTTTTCTATTATAGATCATTCATTTTGCAATGCAAAAGCTTACGATATTTGGCCCGCGCTTCATTGTGACATGACCTCTCCCATCCTTTCCAACCATTCACCATTGTTCCTTCATCCAAGAGAGTTAGACATGAAAGGCTTTCCAAGTTTTAAATTTTTTAACAATTGGGTTGATGAACCGGAATTCCTTGACATCGTCAAAGGAATTTGGCCAAAACCTCAGTTTGGTAATCCTCAAATTATTTTGCAGGCTAAGCTGCGGATTACGAAGAACAAGCTTAAGGAGTGGGCGAAGAAAAAGTATGGAAGTGGCAACAAACTAAGCACCTTTTGGAGAGAAAAACATAAGTAGATTTAATCTAAAATGATGGAAGATCCGACAAACCGAGAATACTCTCCTATTGAGTCTGAAGCAACAAAATACTATCTGAGTGCTATGCATCATGAGGATGCGATGATAAAACAAAAAGCTCGTATTAAATGGAGAAATGAAGGGGACGGTAATAGTGTGTTTTTCCATGCATCTCTCAAGAACAAGCAATGTAGAGATAACCTTATTAGGATCGTTGACAGAGATGGTGTCACTCATGTTAACCAAGGTGAAGTGCAAAAAGCCTTTGTATAGCATTTCTCTCATCTGTTTGGTAAATATGAAAGCTTTTGTGCTAACATAGACTTAGTTGATCCTTATGTCCTACCTTAACTAACCTTCCCTGATCGGCCAACCCTATGTCTTGATGTCACCAAGAATGAAATCAAGAAAGCTATGCTATCACTTAACAAAAACTCGTCGAGAGGTCCGGATGGGTTCAATACTTTCTTTTATGCTACCTGTTGGCCTTTCATAGGACATGTCGTGTGTGCCGCTGTCAAACATATTTTCCTTAAATCCAGTATGCTTCTGTCATTCTATGCGACTAATATTGCTCTCATTCCGAAGGTGAAAAATGCAACTAACTCTCGGACTTTAGACCAATTTCGTGTTGCAACTCACTCTACAAAGCATCTAAAAATTAATTGCTTCAAGGCTCAAAAAAGTTCTCCCGAATATAATCTCACTTAATCAAGCCGCTTTCTTATTGGGTAGGAGTATCTTAGATAATGTACTTCTATCTCATGAACTCTTAAATGGTAATTCTCATGCGAATATACGTCCTAGAGCAATGTTCAAGCTTGATATTATGAAAGAATTCGATATGATACAATGGGATTCGATAGTAAGAATTCCTGGATATATGAATTTCCCTAAACACTTTGTGGCATGGATATACACTTGCATTTCTTCAGTGCACTTCTCTATTCTTATCAATGGAACTGTGATGGGATACTTTTAGAGTAAACAAGGGACACTATTCCATAGATGGCCTATCACAACAAAAATGCATGGTGTTGCTAGCTACAATGTTGCCATTGCTATGCTATTTTTTGTCTATTGCAACGCACGCTTAAATGTGTTAGCATATATATCAACATGTATTGCATATCCTCGTGAATAAAATTATCAATCCACATCAACATGATCCAACAGTCCAGGTTAGCGATCCACGTGAAAAAATGTTTAGTCCAGATTAACAATCCGCGCGTGAAATAATGTTTACGGCGGAAAGCAAAAACAAAAGGGGAAAACTAAAAAAAGTATTGAAAGTTTCAATCGACATTTAACAAAGTACTCCGCTGCTCAACCTCTCACACACTCACTCTCAGGTTCAATTAGGGCTAAAAGTTCAAGTTTACAAGCTTAATTAGGGTTCGAGTAGGGCAGGTTCGAGTTCAAGTTCAATTAGGGCTTCAATGTTTCAATCAGGTCTTCAATTGGGGTTCGTTTGGGTTTCATATTTCAGTTAAGGCTTCGATTTATTCTGCTATTTCAGGTATCACTCAATGTATATTTCAATTTTTTCTGATTTGATTATTGTGTTGCGTAATGTACTGCTTTACTTGTGCCTAATTTACTGCTTTACGGTATCACTCAATGAACGACGAGGAAAACCTATGGGGGAACTTCCTAAGTTCAGTGAAGGGTACATCAGTGGAGTGAAACTTTTTATTCGAAATACTTTTTCCAGATTTGCGGTAGGTGATGAAATTACATGCCCATGCAAAAAGTGTCATAATCGCAAGTGGCATTGTAAGAAGTAGTCTACAACCATCTTATTTGGAATGGTCCATCTGAATTGTACTTGAAATGGATTTGTGAAGTTTCCTGTTTAGATCCTCAAAGGAGTGATAACAATATGGGTTGTGAAGCAGGAATAAATTTTGGAGATTATCTCGATGAGATGTTGCAACATACTTGTGGAAATATGCAGAACAATGAAGATGGATCTTCTGATGGGTCAAATGGAATAGATGTCGATGCTAGAAAATTTCATCAATGTGTTGAAGAGGGAAAACAACCATTATATCCCGGGTGTAATAAATTTTCATGATTACGTTTCATTGTCAGGCTTTATTCTTTAAAATGCCTACATAGAATCACTGAGTTTGCATTTAGCGATTTATTAGAGTTGATGAAAGAAGCTTTTCTAGAATCCCACATCCCTTTATTTTTCAATGCTACCAAAAATTTCATTAAAGATTTAGGCCTCGATTACCAAATAATACATGCATGTCCAAATGACTACATGCTATATTGGGCAGAAAATGAAAAGGAAAATAATTGCAAAAGTTGTGGTTTTTCAAGGTGGGTTATACCAGAAGAGAAAGAGGCTATTGACAAAGATTCGAAGAAGCGGATTCACAAAGTACCAGTAAAAGTGATGCGTTATTTTCCACTAAAACCAAGGTTGCAAAGGATGTTCATGTCGAAGGAGTACGCAGAACTTATGTTATGGCATGCAGTGGGACGAAAAAATGATGGCAGACTTTGACATCCAGCTAATGGCGAGGTATGGAAGACTATGGATACCAATTATCCTCATTTTTCATCAGAAAACAGAAATATCAGGTTAGGAGTAGCATATGATAGATTCAGTCCTTTTCGTACAATGACTACGCAACACAACACATGGCCGATCGTATTGGTAAATTATAACCTTCCACCTTGGTTATGCATGAAGACAGAAAATTTGATACTTTTAACCTTCTCCGTGGTCCACAGTATCCTAACAATTACATTGATGTCTACATGTAGCCTCTTATCCCACGATTGAAAGAATAATGGGATCTTGGCATACAAACTTATGATTCCTTCACTGGTAATGATTTCACATTACGTGCAAGCGTATTATGGATGATCAGCAATTTTTCGGGCTATGCAATCTTATCCGGCTGGATCACGAAGGGTTATTTAGATTGTCCCATATGCCATTTCGAGACTTCCTCAACTTACTTGAAACATATTAGAAAAATTTGCTATATGAATCATAGGAAATTTTTAGACTTGGGACACAAGTGAGGTTTGATAAGAAAAGGTTCAATGGTGAAATGGTTCAATGGTGAAACTGAAATGGGAACACCTCCCAGTATATTATCCGGGACTAGCATTGAAGAATTGTAGGCTGGTTATGAAAATATTTTTGGGAAGAAAGAGGTCAAGAAGCATAAAATGAATTTCCTTTTAAAAAGATAATATTTTTTAATTTACCATATTGGAGTCTAAATGTATGTTGACATAACCTTGATGTTATGCACATTGAGAAAAACATTTGTGATAACATACTTGGTACTTTACTAGATATTGATGGGAAGTCGAAAGACCATTTAAATGCTCGGTATGATTTACAAGAGATAGGCATCAGGGAGGGCTGCCATATTCGAAATGACGAACAAGGAGAAAGAACTATTTTGCTAATGCTAAACTGCCCTATGGTTGTGCAGCTAATATTAGCCGGTATGTAAACAAGAAAGAGAGGAAAATTACAGGATATAAGAGCCATGATGCTCATTTTCTCCTCCACTACTTACTGCAGTTTGCTGTGAAGAAATCTGTAAAACCTGAAGTTGCAATACCTATGATAAGATTAGGTGCATTTCTAAGAAGTGTTTGGAGTAAAAGTATCGATTTGGCTGATCTCAAGAGGCTACAAAAGGAAATTGTGGAAATTCTTTGTCAATTTGAGATGATATTCCCAAATGATTTCTTTGATACAATGGTACATTTGCTAGTTCATTTATGCAAGGAACTTGAATATGGTGGACCTGAACATGTTCGTTGTTTGTTTCCTATTGAGTGTTATCTTTATAAACTGAAATCATATGTTCGCAACAAAATTAAACCCGAGGCGTCCATTGCTAGAGGTTATCTTGCAGAGGAATGTTTGATATTCTGTTCAAGGTTCTTAGGTGGCGATGAAGCAAGAAAAATGCAATTTGAAACATGCCCACAAAATCTAGAATATCCTATTGGCACAAGAAGAAACAAAGATGGAAAACCTATTCATCTTAAAAATTCTCAATGGAAGGAATGTCACCTTTACAGTCTATTCAATTGTGGTAACAAGGAAATAGAGAGTTTACGTGGGTACATATTTTTATTTTAGTAAGTATTGAAGTATTATTCCTATCTTTATGAATCCTTTATTAGTTATTTTGTTCCTTTTTTCATAATAAATAATGTTTTCCTTTTTGAACATGGCAGATGGAATTTTATGCAATTAAAATTTACAATGGTTTATTAATTAGAAAAGTGGACAAGTCCGGTTAACATTAGTAATAATATTATTCGTGTATCTAGTGAAATGATGTCAACTATTAAAAAAAACTATTTTTGATGTCATCCTTTTACCAGCAAAATCAGTTCTTTTAAACAATCTACAAACATGTTATTGATTCTAGCCTCACATAGTATTAGTTATAAATTCCATGTTTCATCACTTTTAGGGATTTTAGGCAGGATTTGTACTTAAGCTATGTTCTTATTCATATAGAATTGTTTTCGGTATGGTCAGTTTCAGCTTTAGTAATAGATCCAGCCAAATTTGATTCTATCTTTTATTAACCTGGTCTTTATTCTAGGGAACATCGAGCTTTAACTGATGGTCATGCATCATCGAAAAAATATAAAAGACAGAGAGAACACAGTGAACAATTTGGGAAGTGGTTAAAGGAAGAGGTTGGGAAAAAGGAGGACATTTCAAAAGAAGTACAACTGCTTGCAATGGGGCCTCTTCCGACAGCTAAGCGGTTTACTGGATATGTTATCAATGGATACAGATTTTATACAAGGTTCAGAGATGCCAAATGTACAGCACAAAACAGTGGTGTATTTTTGACAGCCTTGACTACTAGCTTTGCAAGTTTGAAAGATCAAAATCCATTGGTTGGTGAAGTTAATTACTATGGATCAATTGAAGAAATATTAGAACTAGATTATTAGGGAGAATTTAGTGTGGTTTTATTTTAAGTGTTGTTGGTACCAAGAAGAGAAAGATTTATATGGGCTGACTCGTGTTAATTTTAATCGATTGTGCCAGAAATCTGATCCTTATGTTATGGCTTCACAAGTAAAACAGGAGTTTTATATAGAAGATCCAATTGATAAGATGTGCCACAAATTTATCAAGAAATTGCTGAAAGACCGGTGTGAATTCGAAAGAGAATATGAAAATGAAGATTTGAATGATATCCAGCCTGCTTATGGAATGAGAAATCAAGATTTTAATGTTCGTTGGTGTAGAGATGATGTCCCAATAAGACAAATCCGACTTCCACCTAGCAAAGTGAAAAACATAGCTTCTTAATTTCATGTTTTTGTAGTCCAAGGCCCTTAAAAATTGTGCAAATCGGAGACTGTATACAGACACACACTGCTTGTATGTATTTCTGCTTATTTTTATGGTTGGATGGTCGTATGCTTCAGAATTCTTACAATTTCCGCTTGCTGAAGCATCAGTCTAATTATTAAAATTCTGTAGTTTAATGCTGGTATGTAACTTATGATGTACAAGACTAATGCTTCAGTTATGAACTACAGAATTTTAAGAATTTTATTTTCTCTTCAATTAATAATGATCGTGTCAGTTCGTAATTGATGCAATGGTTTGTTTGTACTTGAACGAGTCACGGCATGTCTAAATTTTTAGTGCCTCAGGCATACTATTGCATTCCTTGATATCATTCATGCTTTGACCAAGCTGAGTCATTGCATCAATTTGCAACTCTGCCATAGATTGTGAAATGCAACTCTGTGCTAAAAAGAAACTCTGGCCATAGTTTGTGCTGAAATGTCTTTGTGCTGAAGTGCAAGTCGGTTATACTATGGCTATAGTTTGTGCTGAAATGCAACTGAGTCATGCATGTCTTCCATTTTGTTTTGCAATTTAAACGAGGCATTGCATCAGCTTGTAGTCGAGGCATGCATGACTTTGGTTGTGCTGAAATGCATTAGTTGTACTAAAGGCTATTGCTGAAATGCATGACTTTTGAAACTGCTTTATTTTGCAGGTGAAGGAGGCAGTAGAGGTATTGAATGCCATGGAGGCTCGCGCTTTATTAGTTTGAAACTGTTTTAGTTTGATGTAAACATGAATTTAGTATCGGCTGTGTTTATACGTACTCTGTAAAATTGAATCTATTGGCTATTTTTTTTATTCTGTAGTTGACTAAATAGTATTTGTGTTACTAGTTATTAATTCAAAATAAAAAGTTGTTTATTAATTTCAGTGTGTAATGTTAATTGTTGTAATGTTGCAGTATGTTATATAATGATGCAATAGCTATGATATAATGTTGCCATAGCTATGATATAGTGTTGCCAAAAATTAATGCATGTGGGACCCACAACAAGATTCCGTGAACCCGGCTACAGGATTTCGTGATCCTGGGATTCAGAATTTAGGGGGCCCTACATTTTATGTAAATTTAGTACCTGTAGCAACATCTGTAGCGATGTTACCTTAGGATAGCAAAGACGTTGCCTTTGACTCTAAGGCAACGTGGCGAAAGGCAACCCCAAAAATGTATTGCCAGAGATCATTTTTGGCCTATAGAAACAATATTTTGCACTTCCTGCATCACTTCTTGGGGTTGCTGTATGCAATCTATGTCGTAATGGGATAAGGCAAGGGGATCTGATTTCTACGTATATTTTCATTGTTGTGATGGAAATGCTAAACAAAAAGGCTGACACAGGTCAGTTTCAACTTCACCCGATGTCCCAAGATCCTAGAATCTCATCCTTGATGTTCGCGGATGACTTAGTGATCTTCTGTAATCCTACTATGCAGATCGTCGAAGCTATATTTCAGACACTTGATGATTTCTATGCTATGATGAGTTTACGAGTCAACATTCAAAAATCCAGCATGCGAGCTTCTGGTATATCTGAAACTCAAATGCAGGCCATTCAGGTACAACAAGGCTTAACTAATTGTATGGAGTCTATGTCTTATCTTGGTCTCCCGCTTTCCTCTTCCAAAATAACGGTGAACCACTACCTTCCTCTTCTCGAGAAAATTACAGAGAGACTTAATGCATGGACAACGAGATTTCTTAGCCAAGCTGGAAGACTAACACTTGTTAAGTCGGTTATCTTCTCTATGCAAGTGTACTGGTCGAGGACGTTTATTCTTCCAACCAAACTTGTCGCTATGATACAGTCCGCTCTTATGAAATTTCTTCGGAAAGGCAAATTTAATGGTATATATTTGTCACATGTCTGCTTCCGCAAAGTTGAACACCCTATTTTAAAAGGAGGACTTGGAATTGTTAACATAAAGCAGTGGAACAAAGCCGCTTTCATTAAGCATTTGGACGACTTTCTCAACGATATTAGCAGCATATGGGTAATCTAGTCAAGGCAACTTGTGATAAAAGGAAGATTCTTCTGGACTTTGAATCAACCAAAATAACTAAGCTGGACTTGAAGATGCTTGTTCGAATTAAGATCTTCCATACTCCCCTATTTCAAATTTGCGGTTAGCATGAACTCTAAAGTACATCTATGGGATGAACCTTGGATCGAGGAAGATACGATATTAAGAAAAACTCTCTCACATCTTGAACTGATATCCTATGGAATTTCTACTCATGCCAAAATTAAGGACTTTGTTCATGATAGTAGTATCATGTTACCTATGTCAACCATTGCGAGATTGAACGCTTTGTGGACTAAAGCCCGGCTTATCAAAATTTACGAAGATGACTCGAGGGTAACAGTATGGTGTGACCAAGTAAGTACATTTCGAATTAAAAATGTATACAACTTCATAGCTAGTATTTCTACCATGCTGAACTGAAAATGGAGCAGGAGAATTTGGGTAAGGGATAATCTTCCATGTGAGAATATTTTGATGTGGAAAGTCATAAATAACTCTTTGTTCACTAAGGACAAACTACTACAAATGGGAGTTACGTGTGATCAGTTATGTGTCTTTTGCAATAATGGTAATAAAACAATTGATCAATTATTTTTTGGTTGTCCATTTCTGTTTAGTATATGGGAGGAAATAATGAAGAACATGGGAAGGGATGATGTATGATAGAACGTCAATACTCAATGGAGAACCTTAATGCAGCAGACTGGTAGAAGAAGAGGGAGAGGAAGAATTCTTAACTATGTCCTCAAGAAGTTTATATACTCAATATGGAGAGAAAGAAAAACTCTTGTGTTTGATAGTAACAAAGCAATGACAGGTGAAATATTCAGGAAATACATTTGCAGGGTAATTAGAGATGGAAAGCTCTTGAACTTCACTTTTGATCCAGAGATTCTAATTAAACTCATGTAACTTCGTGTTTTTCTTTTTTTTCTGCCGTGTTTGTCTTCTTGTGTCTGAAGAGCCGTGTTTCTATGTAATCTTGTGTGTGTTGTATTTTTACTTTTTTCTCCGATTCCTTAATAAAGTGGTAGGTGTCCACCCAACCCCGTAAGCCGTGCAAAAAAAAATGGTAGAGTAATTTATTTTGAGGAAATAATAGTGTAATGTTATTTGAAGAATTTGGGAATGTATATTATGGGATTTCGAAATAAAAGGTAAAAAGGGCTTGAGAATGTAAAGGATATTTCCTTAATAAAGAAGAAGGGATTTGGGAAAATACAACGATATTTTTAAAGTAAGGAAATGAGATTTGAAATGAGTTTATTCTGAAAAGGGAAGTGACGATTATAGTGTTCAAATAACGAAACAAAAAGAGATATCGTAATGATTGTTTTTACGATGATAAGTTGAATCGGTTTCGCAATTAAATAATAAGTAATGTTTGAAATGATAGTAAAGGGAAAATTGGATATGGTTTTAAGATGTTTTTCTAAGTATTAGAATAAATTGATTTGAGAATATTATTATATTAAAACTGAGATATTATTTTGGTATTACAAGTGATATGTTATTTTTAATGGCCAAGTGACATTGTATAATGAATTAATGGATTCATTTATTTTTATGATTGTTTGCTTTGATAGTTAAAGAACAGACTATCAAAATCATACCTAACGCATTATAATATGGAAAAACTGGTATCGAATTTATATTCGTAAACCATTCCGATTTAGCAACTACGTAAACGAAGAAGATATCTGATGTTGATCAAGATGGAGCAACTGAAGACCTTAAATCTTCATGAGCAGAAGAAATATTGTTGAATTTCTCTAGCTGATTCCTAGAGATATCATGATAGTGATTCTCTCGTAATTGAAATCTACGGATTGCAAGGATTACTCGCTATTGATGTATAGAGTGATTCCTTGGATGTGGTCGGATGATGTTGGATTCAAAAAGTGAATTGTGGTTGGGTGTTCTAAAAGATGAATTTCAAACCTCAAGCCTCATCAGTCGGGAAATGGTATAAAATCAGGTAGGTTGCATGGCTATGTGGTTAGCTCCCATTAGGGTGTATTTTCACCATCATATTTGTTACTTCAAGCCTCATCAACCGGGAATATTTATATTTGTTACTTCTTTTCATTTTTGTATCTCCTAGGAACTATGATGGTCGTGACAAAAAGCCGTAAGGTGAAAATATATTTGGAACATTCAAGTGAAGTGAATGTCCGGTTATGTTTAGCCTGGGCAGCAAGATGTTCTTATTCAACCCTGTGTATTCCTCTCTAGATATACACTGTCGAAATGTGGTCCCATACCTTACCAGTTGGAATTCATTCTCCAATAAGCACCCGCAGTTTTGATCGTATATTATTTATGTGGAGCATGAGATGCAAACGTTCCGCTAGATTCTATTTATTTGCATTTTGACACTATTAAAATATCACAATAAGATATTGATTTAAAAAGTGTTTTGGGTTATCGTAAGTTAAAAACCATGCATATTTATGTGTGGATTTGGTCTTACAATTATCCTTTTCTTTCAAAAAGAAATCTTTTAACTTTAAAATCAAGTTGGATGATAATACGAACTAAGTGATTTTTTCACATCTGGTTCACCAGACAGATCCGGCGTTTGTAAATGCTCGGGCTAGACCGGGGTTTATAGGTTTAGGTTATCGGATTCTATGAAGAGATGAGCTGGAAGAGTCCAGACATTTAATATTATCTAGTATCTAGTCCACTGTGTTGTATATAAGGACAGATTAATATAATTGTCCAGATGTATTGATGTACTCTGATGATTGTAAGTCTTTATTTCAAAGCTCTCAATAAAGTTAATTTATATATTATAATTTGTCCTGCTGTGATGCGAGACTCTGTGTTGTATTGATTCTTCTCATTCCTCTATTACTAACTTTCTTTCTCTCTTATCCCACCCTCTAACTTCTTTCTTCTCGCCTTCTGGGGTTCTCGGTGCTTGAGTTTTGGACACGGGAAGTATTAGTATTATGATTCGAGTGTCAAAATTTCCGGGTCGCTACAAGTATGTTGCATAATACCTAAATTTATATATACGTACTCAATATTAAAAAAAAATGGCATAACGAAAACTTTTAAAAAATAAGATTGATGGGAAGTACTGTGCTAGGTAGTTTGTTCCTATATTTGCTTTCTAGCATGGGAGATAGAACTGAATTAATATCTACGAGTTGTAGAGCGGTCTAGTTGTTGTTTGAATGTCAAGATTATACGATTAACATATCATCCATGGAGAAAGTTTGATGCTTTCTTTTATCATTCCATTGCGATTAAGCTTGTTTTATTCTTTAAGTATTCCATTTGTTAGAAAAAAGAATTATATTAGAACTATTTATGTAGGTCCATAAATGTTAACCCCGTTAAAACGCAGTTCAAAGAGTTAACTTCAAAAGATTATGGATTGGTTACGGTCTAAGTGGTAAGCCGTTCATGCCACCAAGTCGTAACACAACATGAAACCATGTCCGGCAGTTTAGGTCGCTCAAACTAAGTCGTTGCTACGACATGATTCACACCGCAAAGATAAAAGGACAGCTAGTAATATTAAAAGCATATCACTTAAACACCATGTTGCTCTTCTTCATGTCGGTGAAACCACGCCGTGGAGCATACATACCGTGAGATGCATGAACCAATACAGCCAAGTCATCAAGAAAGCATAACGCATGGGCTAAGGAAGTTCTGGAAGAAGTACATGCACAAAGTTGGGTTACGGATCTAAAAATGAAGCCATGTGGCATCAGTGAATAATGGAGCTTATATAGAGCAAGGTCGAAGTCGCTTCTCACTCATGGCGTAAGTCACTCATGCCGCAAGTCGTAGCTCGGTGCGTCAAGAAGGTGGGAAACATATAATTAGGCCACTGGACCCTTAGCAAGCCAATGACAGCTGTAAACAACTGTTTGCTCTCCATGTAGTTATTTTATAACCGGACCGTTAAGCATCAAATGGGATAAATCATATCGTATAACTCAAGTCGTAGAATGTACAAAGGCCACCAATCCGTTGTCACGGCATGAATCATCTCGTTCCAGTTCTGTATGCACTAAAGTTATGTCAGTGTTCTATGTGGTAGCAACAAGTCGCAAGCTATGAAGGAGCTGCTCCATGCCGTGCCAAATTCATGCCGTGCTCCAGGATAGTGTACCTATTAAATAAAACCAAGATGCAGGTCTTTAACTATATATGACCAAGTGGGATAAATGCATTGGAATGTTTGGGTAGGTTCTTTGTTCCATGGAAAAACAATGGGATGGTGCCAGCTGTAAAGCGTTGCGTGGCATGAATAAATAAAAAAGGGGTTAAATATTTAAACGATGTGAATCACGTCATTGGGTATAATGTGCAGTCATTCCGTTATAACAGCATGAAACCAAGCTGTAAGACTCATACCTCAACATCCAAAAGCATGTCGCATCCCGTATGACAGCTGTAAAGTGCACGTGACAACTGTACCCAGCTGGCCTATGACCAAGTACACCCTATTTACCACTTTTCAACTACACTCAAATTACTCCTATTAGTACCCTCATGCCACTCACATGAAGGGAGAGGGAAATTTCTACCCCGAAGGGCTGCTCAAACCATTTCTCCAACACTCTAAGCTCCAATTCAAGCTCCATTAATAGCTTCTTAAGATCAATCCATCACTCTCCAACAACAAATGGATCAAATCTTGTCCAAACTCCATTAGAAATCTCTCAAACTCAATCCAATTGATCTCCGACTACCATTAATTCTCTCTTAAGCCTAGATCTGACGCAAAATCATCATGGATCCGATGCCGATTTATTCGCTTCTGATCATAACCACAATGACAACATGGAAGATGATAATGACTGGTTGAGCGACAAGGACGAAGATAACATAGAAGTCTTGAAGCCAAAAGCTAAGAATCATTCCGATGGAAATACTCGAAGGGATACTAGTGCCGCCACGGGGGCACCTCCTCACTGGGAAGGTAAAGGATCTAGGTCTTCTAATCATGATCGCTTGCCCAGACGAACATTTGTTAAAGAACTCAGCCTCGTAGAGTAGCATAACGCTGAAGAATACATCTCGGATATAATAGAACAGATCATGAAGAAGAATCAAGCTGGTAATGACGATGAAAGAGAATGGGATTTCTCTCCTAGTAGGACTCTGTTTACCGATAGAATTTGAGAAATAGAGTGTCCGAAGAAGTTCACTCCTCCAACTTTGCCTCCGTACAATGGCCTTGTTGATCCTAACTACTTTCTGTTCAAGTACGAGTGACATATGAGTGCAACAAAAGCAACAGACGAGATGAAATGCCTATACTTTACTCTCTACTTATAAAGAGCTACGTCATTATGGTTCACGAAGCTGCCATCTAAGTCTGAAGATCGATTCTCAGACTTTACCAAAAATTTTAGGGAGTAGTTCCGCTTGTATTCTACCAAAGCCAAGGATGTTATATCACTTTCAGCAATAAAGCAGAATCTAGGAGAATCCGTTAAAGCTTTTCTCATTCGATTCAATGTTGCCTTGTCTGAAGTGACGAATCCAGAGCCTTGCATAATCCCAATGGCTCTACACGACGCTATAGACAAGAGAAGCGAGTTTGGTAGATGGTTAAAGATGAAGGATCCAAATATGCTTGACAAGTTCTATAAAAAAGCAGAAGAGTACATGAGAGTGGACAATGATCCTCTTCCTATTGGCACAAGCAACATTGCCGAGGATAAAAAGAGTGTTAGTGCTCAAGTGAATAAATATAGAACTCAGGGGCAGAAGCGGGCTAGTGATGGGAACGACAACAAAGCTAATAAGAAGTTTCGCGTTCATGACTTATTAGAACTAACTCCTCTAAATGACACTCCTGAAAACAGCTACCTTGCCATGAAGGATGCAGAAGATTACTCAGAGCCTCGACCAATAAAGATGAGTGACCATCTGACCAAATCTGGGAAGTTCTACCGGTTCCACAGTCAACCAGGCCACAATACCAATGAATGTAGGCATCCAAAATCATTGATCGAAGAGCTAATTAGAAAGAATCGTCTACAACAGTATGCGAAGAATCCTCAAGATGTAGATCCTTCTGCAGCTTCCCAGGAGTAAGGGGCATCAAATGACCAGTCCAGTCCAAACAACAGAGCTTTCGCTCAAACTAATGCAATGTCGGTCATCAACTGATAACCGTATATGGTGCTCTAATATTGATGGCTCAGAATAAGCAATCTCCTTCTCCATTACATTACTTATTGCTATGTTTGAATTTATTGTATAACTCTGTAATGTTTTACATGCATTGTACTGAAAAATGGCTTTACAAATGAAATCTTACCTATCTGTATAAATATCTTACTTGCAAAACATACAAAAATTGCTAAAGACAATTTTCTCATTATAGGCTATTCCACAGGCGTTTGCTTCTTCCTTAAAATTCGACCAACTGAGACAAAACCATAACACCAAGTCAAGGGTAGATTGGTAAAGTCCCAATGTGTCAAACGCGTAGAGAGTAGCAGCAGCCACGGATCCAGAACTCCAAAGGTTGCAGGAATTCGTTGTGCAAAACGAAGCGCGAGAGTTTACTATGTGAAACGAAGTGCAGGAGTTCGTTACGCGAAGTGATGCAACCTCATTCGAAGGTCGCGGAAAATCGTTGTGTGAAACGAAGTGCAGGAGTTCACTACGTAAAACAATGCACGGGAGTTCGTTACACGAAGCAATGTAACCTCACCGGAAGGTCGTGGGAATTCATTGTGCGAAACGAAGCACGGGAGTTCACTACATGAAACGATGCACGGGAGTTCGTTATGCAAAGCAATGCAACCTCATCAAACGATGCGCAGGAGTTCACTATGTGAAACGATGCGCGGGAGTTTGTTACGTGAAGCGATGCAACCTCACCCAAAGGTCACGAGAATTCATTATGAGAAACGAAGCATGGGAGTTCACTATGTGAAACGATGCGCGAGAGTTCATTATGCAAAGCAATGCAACCTCACCCGAAGGTCGCGGGAATTCATTGTGCAAAACGAAGCGCGGGAGTTCACTATATGAAACGATGTGTGGGAGTTCGTTACGCGAAGTGATGCAATCTCACCCAAAGGTCGTGGGAATTCGTTGTGTGAAACGAAGCGCAGGAGTTCACTACGTGAAATGATGCACGGGAGTTCATTACGCGAAGCGATACAACCTTACCCAAAGGTCACGGGAATTCGTTGTGCGAAACGAAGTGCGGTAGTTCCCTACGTGAAACGAAGCGCAACAGTTCGTTACGCGAAGCGATGCAACCTCACCCATCTCGTGGGAGTTCGCTCTGCGAAACGATGCGACGACCAAAAATCCTTTCCATAGAGAAAACAATCTCTCCGTAGCGGAGATCAACGATGCTCAGTGAAGTCCATAATGTCGATTCAGTCGACAGGAGAAAATGAACATTGGGTTATAAACGACCTCTCCATAGTAGGGGTATCCAATGAAGTTTCCAATGTAAGAACTGATCGACAAAGCAGACAAACATTGAGAAGTAAAAGTTCTTCCCACAATGAAGGCTATTGACGACCATACAGGCGAGGGCATGAATATCCAAACCTTCTCCAAGAAGAAGTAGAAAATAAATCACATTTCTCAAATGTAAATTTTCATACACAATTATAAGCCATTAAAATAACGATGCTTCAAATCCACAATCGGCTTGTATCGATCAGTTGATCTTAAGCATCAACAAGAATTTGAACTAGAGTATCATGTTTGTGCAAATTATATTCGACGAGTTATAAACCATTGAATAAAACAGTCCTTCATAGACACTTCATTCAATTCAAAGTAAAAATTTGTCGTAACTAAAAAATTTAACTGACTAATCTGTTGTCAATATGGGCAGTCGATAACAAAATATTCGACCATAAGCGTGCAATGTTTTTATTGTTACAAAACAGGTTGTAACAGTTAAAAAAGGCACAACCGTCGTCCTCTTTAGAAAGTGTGTATTGCTTCGGTAAAAATACAAAGGCTAGATGAGTTCGTAAAAGAAGTAATTCAGCGCGAATTGGCCACGACCATCTCAATAAAAATCAAGCGCAACCAATCCGTTACGAATTTCACTTGTTTTACGCGCTCAAGCCCGAATTTAAACTGAGGCATTCACACACTAGCATGGTGTTATCAACGATAGCATACGTATCCATCCAATGTAAGTCTTCATAGGCCATTAAAACATTGGGTTCATTGGTCAACAAATAAAGAATCATAATTGTCAAAGTTTCGAAGCTCACATTTTTCGTAAGCAAAAAACATGAGCTTCGAGGGGCGAATGTTAACCCCGTCAAAGTGCGGTTCAAAGAGTTAAAGACAAACGATTATGGATTGGTTATGGTCTAAGTGGTAAGCTGTTCATGCCACCAAGTCATAATACAACATAAAACCATGTCGGGCAGGTCAAGCCTCTCAAACTAAGTCGTTGCTACGACATGATTCACACCGCAAATATAAAAGGACAACTAGCAACATTGAAAGCACATCACTTAAACACCATGTCTCTATTCTTCATGTCGGTGAAACCATGCCATGAGATGCATGACCCAGTAAAGCCAAGTCATCAAGAAAGTATAATGCACGGGCTAAGGAAGTTCTGGAAGATGTACATTCACAAAGTTGTGTTATAGATTTAAAAATGTAGCCACGTGGCATCAGTGTATAAAGGAGCCTATATAGAGCGGGTCCAAGTCGCTGCTCACTCATGGCATAAGTCGCTCATGCCACAAGTTTGCTTCAAGAAGGTGACAAACAAATAATCAGACCGATGGAACCTTTGCAAGCCAATGACAGCTTTAAACAACTGTTTTCTCTCCATGTCGTTATTTTATAACCAGGCTGTTAAGCATCAAATAGGATAAATCATGTTGTATGACTCAAGTCGTAGAATATACAAAGACCACCAATCCATTATCACGACATGAATCGTGTCATTCCAGTTCTGTATGCGCTAAAGCCATGTCGGTGTTCTATGTGGTGGCAGCAAGTCGCAAGCCATGAAGGAGCTGCTCCATGCTGTGCCAAAGTCATGTCGTGCTCCAAGATAATGTACCTATTAAATAAAACCAATACACAGGTCTTTAACTATATACGAGAAGGTGGGATAAATGAATTGGAATGTTTGGGTAGGTTCTTTGTTCCATGGCAAAACAATGGGATGGTACTAGCTGTAAAGTGTTGCATGTCATGAATAAATAAAAATGGTTTAAATATTTAAACGATGTGAATCATGTCGTTGGGTAGAATGTGCAGTCATTCCATCAAAGCAACATGAAACCAAGTTGCAAGACTTATGCCGTAGCATCCAAAAGCATGTCGCATTCCGTATGACAGCTGTAAAGTGTGTGTGACTACTGTACCCAGCTGGTCTATGACCCAATACACCCTATTTACCGCTTTGACACTACACTCAAATAACTCCTTTAAATATCCCCATACCACTCACATAAAGGGGAGGGAAATTTCTACCCCAAAGGGCTACTCAAACCATTTCTCCAACACTCTAAGTTCCATTTCAAGCTCCGTTAATGGCTTCTTAGGATCAATCCATTACTCTCCAACAACAAATGAATCAAATCTTCTCCAAACTCCATTAGAAATCTCTCAAACTCAATCCAAGTGATCTCCAACTACCAATAATTTTCTCTCAATCCTAGATCTGATGCAAAATCATTGTGGATCCGATAAAGATCATCTAAATGTTCAAGTGGTTGAATATCTACATAACTACCATCACAAATCAAAAGGTCTCACTCATTCCATCGTGAATTCAAAAGAGACCCAAACAAAAAGAGAGAAAAATGTAGATCATTGTAAAAGAGAGAAATGAATGTAAAAAGAGAAGTCATATCCTTTGCAATTGTAGTGATAATGAAAGCTCTTCCTATAGTGGATGTAGGCTATTTTCGAGCTGAACCACTTTAAAGTTCTCTGTTCTTTCCTTTTTTGCTTATTATTTTGTGATTGTGGCTCCTGTATCACAAATCCTACCTTTTGGTGAAGTGTTCGTAAAACACCTTTGGTATTGAGGTCATTTTTTTGATTTCAAGAATAAACCTAGCAAACACGGGCTAAACAAGTACGGGAAACTACTAACTCATGGAATTCTTTGTTAACTCACATGATTCTTTGTTGATAAAAGGAATTCAATAATATAATTGAGGATAATAAAAAAAATGAAGAAGTAAACACATCACACCCAAATAGTTAAGGTGATTGATAAAAACCTTTCACAATCACATTATATTTAGTTGGATATTTTAAAGATATGAGCATTCATATACAAATTTTATATACTCATCTGGTCACATATTTTGAATAATGGTGCACTCATATACAAATAATATAGTCATTTTTTGTCGGATATTTAGAAGTTTCAGTATTTTAGTTTTTAATTAGAATTCCACTTTTAGCTTTTGTCAAACAAGCATGTACCATAATAACTTGTTTATTATTATGTTTTTGCATGGACAAAATGAATATGATTAACAAATCCAAATAGCCCATGATTTTATAACCAAAGCGTAAATATTTGTTCTGACAGTGAAATCCTCAAAATACCTTTGTATATAACTCTTAAATAATAATAATTATTTCATATGATCTTTCCAATAAAGAAAGAGATAAAAAATTCTTCCTACAATTACATTAGATGTATTCAAACATCGACGTTGACCACAAATTATTTGAAATAGAATTATTCGAATGTAATATATATCTAGACTAGTCAATCAATTATTTAATAATAATTTAATATTTTTAGTGTCTCATTTTATCGATATCGCAATGAATTACAGAAATTGCCATTTTTTATATGACTTGAAAATTGTACATACCAAATTAAATTAACTTTCTTTGCAACTTCAAATCCCTTATATATAGAAATTAACAAATCTTTATGTTATCTAAAAATAAAGTATAACAAATAAAGTTCATTTATAAGTCTATTCTTTGTTAACTTATAATACAAATAAAATTATATAAAGAAATCCGATATTGCGGATTCAAGAAAAAAAAGAGTCAAAACATCTCTACCCATGATATCAACATAGTAAAAACATTACTAAATATCAATGTAGATCATTTTCTTTTGAATTTCTAAACATATACCACATTTTATACAATGATTCATGTAGGAAGCACGTGTAATGATCATGTACAAAGTGTATATTGTAACGCTCGTTTGTATAAACATATACATAGAAAAAAAGAGTACATACAAAATTCAGAAAATTGATAGTTATTCATTTTTTAATATATGTATGTCTCGTCGAAATCATTTAGGAAGAAAATCAAAACAGTGTTGAGAAAACTTAGCGTAGGGTAATATTTATTGATAAAGCAAGGAAATGTCATTTAACCTCATTAAGATGAGACTTGAGAGTGTATGATGCATGCAATTTCATAAAATATAGACAGGGGAAGCCTCAATGTTATTTGTCAATTTTCACCCATCACCCAAAACATCAAATTTAAGTAAGCCCAAAAGTCAACAAACCAGGATGGCCAAACTTGTTTATTTATTACTGTAAGAAATGTTTTCAGTGTTATTACAAAAATGTATATTTATTCATGGTTTATTTCAGAGTAATTGAAATAAGAAAATTAGATCAATTAAATCTACTTTCAAATTAGAAAATGGGATGCAAGTTAAAATATGAAAGACTTAGTACCTCAGGCATTTTAAATTTTGGATGAAAATGAAATGATAGGAGACAATCCAGTCTTGCAATAACATAAATTTTAGATCCATAACAATTGAATCGGAGGCAATATACATCACAAATAACCATTTTGAAAGAACATACACAAAAAATAGCATTGGACTCATGGCAAGAAGACATATGCCAAGAGCACCCATGGAAGCAATGATAATAACACCTGATATGCTAGTCCATTTTCTTAGCTAAAATGGACTCATATATATGCCTCATGATTAACTTTCGGCAAGTTCAATTCATACACTCATAAATTATTAACATCTGTGCATTAAAGCGCTTAGCGGTTCTATAGCGGCGGAGGTGCAAAAAATGTAGCGGGAAAATAGCGAGGACATGGTGGAGGCACAAAAAAGTTCATTAGATGTAAAACCAAATATTTCATAATTAATTAGTCATGTTTCTCACATTATATGTGTACAATAAACTAATATTTAGTAATCTTATAAAACAAAATAAATGAATACTAAATTTATGCATGCAAAATTTGATGAGTGTAATTGGTTGTTACCATATGTTAGGCACGGATACCTTAAATTTAGCCATTTACGCTAAATTTACTGAATTTTAAAAAAATAAAACTAGTCAAATCAAGCCTTATATATTAATATTGCTAAAAAAAGGGCGCTAAAAACCATGATTTAGCTGATGCTGTGGAAAATAGCAGGTTTAAAAAGAAATCTACTGTTCATCAGCGCTAAATTGAAATAGCACAGCGGTTGAAGAGCGTTATGGGCTATAGCGGGGATATTGTGGGGATTTAGTGGGGCTTTAGCTGCATAGCTTAACATACACCAATGTTTTAATAAGAAAAAACTATGACTATGTTACCCTTATCCTTAGTTGCATTTGCAGTCCTTCTTTTATAATACAGCTAATTAAAACTTTAAAATCAATAATATTTTCTTAAATCTATAGAATTTTATGAAGTTAATGAAACGTGAAATATTAATTAAGACAACTTTGACAACTAACTACACTAATTTAAATATGTTCAATCATCTAAAATTAGTGTTGACTTTTAAAATAAAAGAAACAAATAATTTACAATATTAGTGTCGAAAACCTTTTTTATTTGATTTTTATGTAAATTTATTGCAATGAGTTCTTATTTTTGTGTAATTTAGTTTTAAGTTAAAAAAGGAAATTAAAAAAAAAAAGCGGGTAGAAAGGCATGGTGTATGAAAAGAAATTATTAATGTATGTTATTTTATTTCATTTCACGATGTATGTTAAAGAATTATCAGTGTATGAATATAATAGCCTTAACTTTTAGTACGTTAACTGTATTATAAATGAAGTTAATGATATGACATGAAAAACACAAAATATCTAATAAAAAACTAAGCACTACAAGAAAAAGCACATAGACATTGACTAAAAAACGATGTGCTCGTTTTTCTGGAATGATGTCCTTGTCGATGATGTCTAAAGTACCCCTTTTTTAGATCAGTTAAAAGATGATGTCAAAGCAGCTTCAAGACATCATAAATTAATTAATTAACTGTTGTAATAAGTAATTTACCATATCAGCTTTTGATTGATGTCTATGATGGCTTATTTATGTTGTTTTCTCATATCATATACAGAAATAAATATTTATTAAAAGAAATACTATTGCACCGATTTAATATTCAAACAGTATTTTTATTTAATTAAATATTTTATTTAAACATATGAAATAGCACAAATTTCAGACTCCAGCTATTTTACATTCACATTTCTCAAACATAATCCAATACATTACACAATCAATTTTACATTGCCACCTCGCCACAACACTCATCACTCTGACTTGATCTTGATTTCATTGTCTTTCTCATACCCCAGGGTGGAATTATCTTCTTGTGCTTCATTTATAGAATCGATCTTAAAAGGGACACAAACTTCTGATAGTAGATCCATCTTCAACATTTCAACATAATATGGACTCAGTTCGAAATTGATTTTATAAACTCGGTTCGAAACGGAGTTTAACTCAGTTGGAACTGAGTTTACAGTTTAGAACTGAGTTTATAAACTCAGTTTCTAACTGATTTAAATCAATACCGAACTGAGCTTATAAACTCAACACTGAACGGAGTTAAACTCAGTTTAACTGAGTTTGGATACTCAGTTTCGTAAAGTGTTTGGAAACTCAGTTTTGACCACTCGTAGTTGATCATCCCCTTTCTTTGCTTCTTGTCCACTTGATATCTTCATCTTCAACACAATATAGTATACACTGTCTTCATCAAACAGATTAGCACTTGACTTGTACACTGAAGTACATCAAAGGAATAAAACAGATATATTGGAATACCCTGTAAACATGAAACTGGATTGTGCAACACATCATCTACAGTAGCAGTACCTACATATCGAAATATCACCAAACATGCGAAGTCTTTGACAGGGAAGAAAATAAGTAAATAATTGTGCACATGATTAGTTATATACCAATGATGCCAGACTTATAAGAGCTATCATTTCTCTTCTTGAGTTTGGATTATGATCCTGAGAAAAAAATCAGATGCAACACTTATTACAGTAGGCTATGAATAGAGAGAGTAGATGACTTGAAGTTCAGACTATAAAGAAAGACGTACCAAGGTAGCTTTAATGGAGTATTTTGCAACACTGCATCTAAGAGATTTGATATAATCATCTAATAGTTCACATATATAACTGTAAGAATAAAATATGATGCCTTTCTATGATAAATATTTAAAACTGTCAAAGCACTAGTTCTGGCAACTAATGCCTTATGCTTAGTTTGATATATAACCTTGCCTATCTTAAATTGTTATAGATAATCTATCCTAGAGACAAATGGCAAAAATAATATAAAGAAAAAGAGGGAAAAAAAGTCTTACTTCAGAGGCATTTGTTTACTTACCAAAGAATGCAAATCATTGATATGAGGAGTGATGTATGAACTCCGATCTAGTATAATTTATCGTAATTGCAAAAAAAAACAATATTTGTAAAACAAAGAAACTGACTTTATTTCCTTTTTCTTCTTTACAATCATAAATGATTATACAGTTTGCCAACCATTTTTATCATTGATCTGAAGTCCCATTGCTGGTATGCTTGCTTAACTGTATCCAACTCCAGAAAAATATAAACAACATTCAGAACATTAAGAAAGTCAAATAAATAAACACACCCTGCTTTCATAAATAATTCCAGAAGTGTATCTTAGTAAAATACTTCTTTCGCAATTAGATGGCTGTGCATATGCACCGTTTCACACTGATCTTCAGTTTATTGTCATTGAAAATCTGTAAAAAAAATGAAAGCATAAAAAAGGATCATTGGAAAAAAGTGAGTTTCTCCAACAACTTTATTAAAGTAATACTAAATCATTATTGTCTGATAACCTAAGCTAATATATAATGAAGGACACACTCCTAGATCAAATGCAGTTGAATTCTCCAACCTTGCTACGTAACTATTCTTCCCAAGTGATCTTTAATAACTTGTTTGTTAAACAATAGGTAATATCTTAGAATAACAAACAATCATAACAAAGACGGAAAAACATAATTTTAAGCAAACCAAATATATGACCATTAACAATAAATAGTTCCCATGTATATAAACGTCGATCAACATTAGGTTATGTCTATATTGTCAATTTAAGATATGCTAGTATTACGACATGTGGCCAATTGCAGTGCATAGTCTTCTCCCTTCGAATGTAACATTTTGAAAATGTATACTCTTACAGATTCTTATCAACCATCTCTTTTTCAAGAGATAACAACAGTGCATTTGACAACTAAATGAGTATTCTAAATTTGTTAAACAAAATACCAACCAAAACACTCGCATCATCAATTCCAGAATTCATCGACACTGTTGAAACTTCAATTATGACATACTGCCGAAGTTTGTACAATCCATCAATACTGCTAGAATTTCAATTCCAAAATGAACACAAAGCATAAAATAAAAATATCTGAAATAGCAAGTAAAAGTTCTTCGAAGTTATGTCTACCTTTTATTTTTATAGCCTATTTTTACTCTCCCCACCCCGTTTATACCCAAATTACCCATGTTTTCTTCATCAAATAAAAATTTACTTATCACATCTGCCGTTAACTATAAAATTTACCTAGTCAGGGATGTGTAACCTTAATTCACATTGAAACATAAAAGGTAGACATAACTGGAAACAACATATTGAAGAAAAAGGCATAGGGGTAATCTGGGTTTAAATGGAGTGGAAAGAGTAAGATATGGGGTGAGATGTTTTTTTACTGAATTACCGGGGTGGGAAGAGCACATGTTGGGGTGTGAATAGACGGACCCTTTTGATGGTTGCGAATTAAGAGAAGTGATCAACGGTTACATATAGGAAATTATGGGTGGTGCGGATTGACAAGGAAAGCAAATTATGATATCATTAACATCACACATGAAGCTAATGTAAATGATGCATAGAAACTGATGTTAATGCGCATTTCAATTTATAAATATTAACTATAAAATATAATTATATATTAACTACAAAATATAATTTACTATAAAATATAATTTACTATAAAATATAATTAATAAATATTAACTATAAAATATAATTAACTATAAAAATATAATTAATAAATATTAACTATAAAATATAATTATTCCATATTTACTATAAAATATTAACTACAAAAAAATTAATAAATATTAACTATAAAATATAATTAATAAATATTAGCTGTAAAATATAATTAATACATAATTTTACTATAAAATATAATTAATAAATATTAACTATAATTTACTAATTAGTAATCATTAACAATAATACATTTAACAAGTAATGTAATAGACAACAGTTATTTTAATAATTGATGTAATAGCCAAGATTTTTGGTATGGCCTAAGTTCAATTTTTTAAAAGTGTATTTAAGACATTAGTCATTCAATAAATCGATGTCTGAGAAACCAACAAAATCACTTTAAAAATTATTGATGTTAAAAAAGGTTTCGACATCGGTAGAATTTAATATCGATGTTAAAACTGTGATGTCTATTCTACTTTATCTTGTAGTGTAAGGTAGTGTTTGTAATTTTTAGTTTTTGGTTTTTTTATATAAAAATACAAACAATGCATGCGTACCATTGAAAATAATCATTTTAGAAAAAAGTTGACAAACAAAACAGAAAATAACTTTTATTTATTTTCCGTGGATTCGGAAATAACGAAAGAATGAGAGATAATTTTTCCTTACGTTCCCTCTGTGGTCCCATCCAACTCCCTTCCATTTCCTTGGTTGTTCCTTAACCATTTTTTACTTTTTCTGATTAATATTGAAAAATCAAAATAGAAAACACAACTCAAACCAAACACTACCTAACATAATTGTTTTCCTATTTGCCTCAAGTAACAGTTAAGAGCTAGCTAATGCAGATCTTTGCTTTTTTATTTGGAAATATATATATATATACAAACACACACACATATTACTTTTTTTTAAATAAACAATAGCATAGATATGAAAAACATGCACTGTGCTCGTTGCTGGTCGAGTTTAATCACCACTAATTTCAATAATAAGTAGGTGGTCTTTGATAGCAGGAAAATATTGGAACATTTTGTGAATTCATTTAAAAAATAAGAATAAATACAAATTGACCCGTTGTACGTTACAGTAACATATTTTGTGCCATTATCATTTTGAGATGTTGCAATTTTTTAATACACAAGATATTTATGAGCCATTAATGCATAGAGCTGTTGGAAGCTATAAACGGTATTATATTTTACATCAGTAATTTTCTTGTGGAAGCTGTTACATTTGCGTAACAGTTATACACACACATGCTTATACAAGATTGAGCTGTTACAAAAGATAAATGGCATTGACATATTACCATGAATGATAACAAATTTAATAAGTTCACTATCTTTTGTTATTTCTGGAGGATATACGACTTACATTGTATAAGTTATAATCCATTGTCCGTTTTCTTTATTTTAATACATGGTATTAAAATATTAATATTTTTACGAATGATAATAAATTAATATTTATTAACATTCATCTCTTTTGAAACGTATGCAATTTACACGTTAAAAATTGCAAATTTTTTGGGTGTTTCATTTATTTAATATGGCATTAATTGCGGTCTAATTTTCCTCCCACTAACATAGCAACCATTTCTTATGTATAAGAAATTGGTCTTAAACAAGGAAAGAGACACAAAATATAGAAGAAAAACCCTCTCTCTTCCTCTTCCTCAGGAAAAAAAAACATATATTTTTTCTATTTTCTCCTCCACAATTCTTTTACAAAATAAAATAAAAAACTTGAGCACTATTATTTTACTGGGCAAACAGAACCGGCTTCATATGTGCAAATGATCCAATAGGAAAAAAACAAGGAAAAGGCTGTTTTACCCCTGGGCGGCGACGAACAGTACGACCTACTTTGCACCTTGAGTAGATCGTTGAAACATCTTCAAGAAAGTGACCTAGTCCACGACTCCGTCGAACCATTGTTTCCAACCATTTTGAAGATGTTTCCAGAAAATAATGGCTTCAACTGCAAACCTGGACGATGCTGCTCCATCATCCAAGATTCAATTTTCAATGGTCAGTGCTGCACTTTTTAGATTTAAAGTACCATACCACAAACATTAGCATAAAAAAAAATTGACGAATGACAAGCCGGTAGAGATGCATCACATGAGCTTCGGAATAGATTTTGAGATCATCTCCGAAAGTATGGCTTTAGGTGAATAGGTTTATATTGTTGTTATAATTGACAAAATGCTCCTAGTTTGGAAAGAAATTTTCTATTATTATTTTGGATTTTGCATTAATTTGCTAATTAAAAAATAATAATTTAAGAGACTTTTGGAAAACAATAGTAAATCTTATCCAAAAGTAAATCTTATAAGTCTCGAAATTGATTTTGAATAAAATAAATTTTATCTAAGAATGATTAAGATTAAGAAAACAATTTAAATATAATTATATTGTTAACTTGAAATTATAATTTATATTTCGTTCATGTTAAGCTAAAATAATTGTTTTAGAGAACGGTTTGAAAGTGCTTGTATGACTTATTAAGGTGCATATTAACAATTTACTAATCTATGAAATTTGTAAAACGAAAACTTTTACAAGAAGCATATATTTAGAAATTTGCTCTTCTTGCTTACAGTATTTCAAATGAGCCAATAATTTTTTGTAACTGAACATTTAATTGCATGGTAATGTAATTAAACAACATTTAATGATACAGTAAATGAGATTGTAATCACAATTAATGGGTCATAAACATTATAGTAAAATTCAATCAGTGAATCTAAAGTTGTAATAGACTTTAAATATTGGTATAAAATTAGCTATTTTCTTTTGATCATATGTGATGATTTTGGAAATTACTTTTTATTAGAGAAATTGAATTTCAAATTTATTTCATATGAGCCAATTGAAGTAATGAGTTTTATTTACCTATACACAAAATCAGTATCATATTACAATTGCTGATGATTGTTCCAATATTTCTATTTACAACTTATGAACAATAATAATTGAAGGGAATATGTTTTTTGAAAGTGTCATTAGAATAGCACTAATTGAATACAAATTTTGAAGATTATCTAATAAAAGTTGACATTAATTAAATGACATTTATTTAACAATAAATGCATATATTTTAAGATATCATTAAATTACAATTATTGAATAAATAACGACCATTCATTAAGTAGTAATGTAATCAAATGACATTGGTTGAACGTATAAATAGAGAACATTTATTGAATAATAGATGAGGATCTTCTGGAAATAAATAACATTGTGAGAGGACCCGAAATCCCGTTCAGACGGAAACAAGGGTTATCTTTGGAATATAACACAGAAACAGATAATAGCAGAACAAAATTAAATAAATACACCAGATAATGAACAATAGAATATACTGGATAAAAGTAATCATCAGAGTTACACAATATACATGATCTTACTTAGTACAAATACAGTTCAGCTATACATAAATGTCTACAGCGGAAATAAACAAAATATGTACAATAGGAGCTGAACAGCATAAACAGAGATAAATGATAGAATCCATCTTCGGCTCCAGCTATCCAGAAAGAACCGGCTAAACCTGAATACAGGGCTGCCCATGTAGAAAAAGGGGCACCCGAGTTTGAGAGTGAAACAAACTACGAGTCAGTCATGGGACTGGTATGAGAAATCAACTCAACACATATATATAATTTGGCTAATCACAGGACCACGCCACTTTCGTGGAACGGGTTTACTCCATTGGATTGCCAGTGCTTTAAAACAAATCTTTCTTTTAAACATCGCAATGCTTTTTATAAAAATGAAGCCATTATAAGACTCAGTTCCCATCACACAATGCAACGCAAACTGGAGGATAGAGTTTTACCTTATAATGGCCAAAATATGATTGATACGAATAAAACAAAGGCATTTGATATTATTGCTTGTGTTTATATGTTTTGAAAACTTTTTCAAATCATAACTATCAATCATAGACGGCATGGGTACCATATATCATGTCGCCATATATATATATATATATATAATCAAAACCGCACGATGTCATATTTGGAAATTGGATTTTCGTCATGAACCAAGGCAAAAGATAGTCCTTACCGAATTCGAGACGCTCTAGCCCGTGTCTCGGACAAGTACTCAGTCAAGCCTTTGGATCGTCAGGGCCGGTCCACCGATGTGGATTAAAATTCCTGAACACTGCGTTTCCCCACCCTTTGGGGTGTAAATGAGCCAACGAATGACTCCATCGGACCCGAATTGCCCGATCAAACCGAGGCGCCTCGCAACAGCAACAACCACATAGGTGAAAAGTATATAAATGTCAGGGCTGGTAGGTCACTGACACCACGCTAGCTAGAAAGAAACGCATGCCCTCCCTGAGGTCCTTCTCCCGTTTTAGGTTCATACCGGGGTGTGAGGCTCGCGAATTCACGTTATACACAAAGCTACGCCACACAGGCGGTGCTTTGATCATCACCACAAGGCTTTGCTTTTCAACAGGAGCCCTGATCACTGCATCTTAGCATGCCACACAGGCAATTCATGCCATGCGACTGATGTCCATCGATATACAACCTCTGAGCTCGTGCTTCTCAGAGAAGGGCATTAAGCAAAAGAATAAATTCTCCGCCGCCAAACAGATGTATATTTAATAGAGATCAATCAACACAGAATAAAATCCAATGTCAGACACACAGTCCATTTACAAGTCCGTTCTGGGTCTGAACGAAACCGGAGGCACTAAATACCTCGCAAACCCATCGATCACCACGTACGTCTGGACGATCACCACTCATTATCCATATTTCGGGATGCCTCCCAATCAGGACCTCGGTTACCATCCAAACGAGGTGAAGATCTCCGGTCTTCGACCATCGTCTTCATCTTCGACTTTCAATCGTCGGTCAATTATTTGAAATGAGAATTAACTCGGCCTTTTCAAATAATTCACGTATATTTAGAATTTCAAATCAATTTATTTCAATGGTTAAATTATTTGACAACACCAATCTTGTTCTTTAATGTAATTTTCACACCAAACACATTCAACCATCAAAAGCCACATAAATCGAGCAAATTCAGTTTATTTCCATTCCATATCGCTTATGATATTTTATAAATATTTATCGCTATTTTTATTTATTTTTAAATAGCTAATTTATTCAAAACGACGCTTCGGGCCATAAAGCGGCCGTGGCGCTGTTTTTCTTCAGATTTGATTTACACATATCTGAAAATCTAACCGTTGGATCTTCACAAAATTTACATCATTAGAAAGGTCTTTTCAAAACGAATCCAACGGTTCCAGTTTCGGGAAAATCCGACGGTCGGATCTCCCGGTACAATCGTTTGAAGTTTCGATTTCAAAATACGAACTGCAGCGTCGTTATTCGATTAAATATATAATTATATTTATATATATATAAATATAATCGCTTCTGGCGCTGTTTTTCATCAGATTTGAATTAAACATTCCAGACAATCCAACCGTTGGATTTTTACAAGGTTGGTGCTGTTGGGAAGATATTTCCAAGGCGAACCCGACGGTTGAGGTTTCGGGAAAATCCAATGGTCGGATTTCCCGCACTAGTTGTTTGAAATCACGGTTTCAAAATGCGAACTGCACGGCCACGTTTCGTTTTAATTTTATTTATATTTATATATTTATATAAATATAGTTCATTCAATGATTTCAATATCGTTTTCACTTCAAATATTTCACTAACGCCTTAAAATTTTGGAAAATTTCGCCATAACCTCCCCTGCACCGGGAGCATCGGGAAATCGCAAATAGCTTTCCCGGTCCTTCTAATCTCAAAAAGAAAAAGAAAAAGCCAAGCGGCTAGCCGACAGGCTCATAAAATCATCACCCAAACAAAACAGTAAATGTGTACCTATTTGTCGGGCACAAAATTTTATTCCTCTTCTCTAGCCCCTTTGCTATAACCTGTTCAATGAATATGCATGTACATATATATACAGTTCTTACCATTTATCATTTTCTATTCAGCTTCATATTTGATTTCTATTTGGTTTAAAATCACCATTCATTCTAATGTTACATGTATAGGCAAAATCATATCATTAGCTAATTAATGAATATTTCAACTCATATATGTTTATTTGAACGAGTGGCTATTTTTAACACTTCACATTTCAACGATTCATGCATACAATAAAAATGTGATTTTTTATCGTAAAACAACTCATTTCAAAACACTATTATTTTGATATATTTCATATTGGTGATAAAAATAGGATTTTTATCATAAAACAATTTCTTTTAAGACGAGATTATTTTACACAGTTCATATAGTCGATAAAAGGTGATTTTTTTTTTTATCAAACAATTTATTTCAAAATATGAATACCATTCAACACATGAATTTCAATTCAACGAATGAATATCGATTCAACACATGAAGGTTTTCTATAGTTTCTATATATAGATAGAAATGTGATTTTTATATTTAAAACGCGAATACCATTCAACACATGAATTTCTAATCAACAAATGAATATCAATTCAACACATGATGGTTTTCTATTCAATGAATAAATATAGTTTAAGCAGATGAAAATAATTCAAACACACGAATATTATTCAAAATTTCGGTAGCATAACGGCAGGGTAGTTAAAACCGGGAGCGTCCCTAGTACGGCTCCTCGCTCTACCTTAAAACCTCGCGGTTTTTGACAATGGGGATCATGCATCTAGTTCGCACGCAGGCGGCATGTATATATTTATTTCATTTCCACAAACTAATCCTATGTGGTTTCAATCAAATATTTCTCAATCACAAATGGGTATTTTTCAACCACAATCAACCAATATCAACCACAAACATTCCCAAACAATCATTCGCTATCAATCAATTTTCACAACAATTTCAATCAATAAATATCGTCCATGGTTTGTGGACGAGGGGCATATATATATATATAGCAATTCACTTTTATTTCTACACATATATATATAGCTAGAAAAAAAAATTGAAGAGTGAGAAATTCTCACAGAATAGCTAATTCAATCCCACGACTCTTCTTTGCATAAATCTTCACCGTTCTCGCCTTTTTGTCGCTTTCGCCCGTAGCCACTACATATATAAAAATCGAATTTTTACTTCTTTATTTCAATAAAAATCATATTTTTATTCTGCGACTTCTATTTTTAAAAACAATGTATATTTTATAGTTCAAAACAAAGCAAATTTTATAGTTCAAAAATCTCTATGCAAATTTTATCTTTATGCCATAAAAACAATGTTAATTTTATTTCTAATGACAATGTATAATTTTATTTATGAAAACCATATGCTAATTTTATTTTTGAAAACCATATGCTAATTTTATTTTTGAAAACCATAATCTAATTTTATTTTTTGAAAACCATATGCTAATTTTATTTTGGAGTCATAGTCTATTTATATTTTCTAAAACAAATTCTATTTTATATTTTCTATTTGAAAGTATTTTATTTTAAAACCTTTCTAGTTTTATCGTCATAATGCTATATATATTTATATATAAAAAAATGAAAATAAAAGCTGCCTTTATATTTATTAAAACTGCATTTATATTTATTATATAAAAAAACTGCATTTATATTTATTGTAATTAAAATAAACAATAAAAATCAACTCACTGTGTCTTCGTTCTGTAAAGCTGCTTCCATCGTCTCCTACAGGCATCGAAGAACCCATGAGCTCCATCCTTTAATCCCAAAACCGCATGCACCCAAACGCATTAAACCATGATCTGACACTTCCACAACCTCCGGCTTCAGCTCCTCCACCATCGCCTGTGTCAGTGCCAGAGCCGATGCCCCCCATCCGTCCCTGATTTGACTGCGAACGACAAAGCTTTCAAGGAGTATCCCGGCCAATAGAGATCGAGATTTCCGATCTCAGCTGTATGGATTTAAAGATGATTGAGAGGTCTTCGATTTTCGGTTGGGTTTGGATTGAATTTCGAAACGAATTGGGAGATTTAATCGAAAGAAAATTTGAGGCTCCCAGCCGTTATCGTAAGAGAGAGGCGGCTAATGAAGCTTTGACCGTGGACTTCCCTTTTTGACCTAGGGTTGGACACTTAATTTAAATATATTTTATAATTTTAATAATGTTTTATTACGTTAAAGTGAGATTTTACATACGAATACCAAATTGAACCCAACGACTGTCGTCCTTAGCTAATTACCCCCGTTGCAAACACAATGGGATATGAATCGTAAGCTGATTCGATCGTTTCGATCAGTTTTCGTCAAAAACAAAATATAATTCAATATATTGAATTTGAACGCGCATTTCAATTTACCGGGGTCACATACTAACTAGAAAAATTCTCGAAAAATATTTTCTAGCTTCGTATTGACGATACGGTCCTAACAAAACTAGTTTCGTCAAATTCTGAGACCGTTCGAAAAATGGCCAATTTCCCGTCGATTAAAATCAACTAAAACCGGTCAAATGCGTTTTCCTTTGCCACGCTCACATATTGATTCGAAAAATTATGAAATTTGAAACCTAGCAATAATTTGACATCACGGATCTAACAAAAGTGGTTTCGTCGAAATCCGAGGTCGTTTGCAAAATGTCCATTTTTAAGGGCCTGAATTCCATAGCGACTATTCAGAATTTTCAACTGGACATATCTTTTGATTCCCGCTATCAAATTTCGATTTGCCAGATTCGTTGGAAAGGTATTCACTAACAGATTTAAATATTTTTGGTTTCACTAAAATCCAGATTGTTTTGCACCCGATACAGTCCGACAAAGTTTGAATTCAATTTTCTAAACTGCCACGCCATTTAAGGCCTTGTTTATAATTATAATTAATTATATTCGTTTTCAATTGTCGATTCAAACTCAAGTTTCATCGCCATTATTTAAAATATTTGTTTTAAATATTTAAAATCCATTATTTTAGCCAATTTAAAAATTTTAAATTGGTTCAGATTTTCTGGGTCGTTACACATTGATCCAGTGTATAAGTAAAAAAAATCAATTAAATAATCATGTGTATATTTTTGTTAAGAAATCAATAAAAAAGGTAATTTTCTATGATCTAATACATACACTGTTGAAGAATCATATAGTGTTGTTTTTAATTGTAGAAAAATAGTGGGGGTTGCTTTCAACTATTCGAGAATAACATTTATTTAGGTATTTATTTGACTTGCTACTTTCCATTCTTTTGTAACTCCCTAAACAGATGTTAATTTTTCTTTATGATGAATCTTGAAGAATAAAAAGCAAAAAAAAAAGGAAAAAGATCTTGGCAATATCTTTGTGCTTTTAATATAAAGGAGAATACCCTAAAACTTCCAAGAGGCCTATCTTATTTAAATGCCAATTCTTTGGTAAGGGGCTATAAATAGTGAGTTGGATTCTTTGGAATCTAATAAGACTTGGCACTTAGTAAATTTACCACTTGGTGTAAATCTAGAAAAATAAATGAGTGCTTAAAAAGGAAATTAAAATATGATGGCACAGTTGATAAATATGTAGCACATTTAATAGCTAAAGGATGTAAGCAAAGACATAATATAGACTTTATTGGCATCTTTCACCTGTAACTAGAACTACATCCATTTGAGCATTAACTTCACCTGCATATATTCATGATTTTAAAATGGATATTAAAATTGCATTTTTAAATGATGAATTGGAACAGGAAATTTATATGAACCAATTTGAATAATTTATAGTTCATGGTCAAGAATATAAAATTTACAAGTTAGATAAATCATTAGATGGTTTAAAACAAACACCAAAGAAATGGCATGAAAAATTTGATAACTTAATAATCTCACGTGGATTTAAAGTTAATAAAAGTGACAAATGCATTTACTGTAAATTTAAAAATGACATTTGTACTGTCATATGTCTCTATGTAGATGACCTACTTATTTTTGGATCAAACATTCATGCCATTGTTAAATCCTTACGAAGTGTCTACATCGATATGAAAAATCTAAGTGAGGCGAATGTAATCCATGGTATAAAGATAACTAGGTCCGGAAAAAGGACTTTCTTTGGATCAATCTCATTATTTTGTGCTGTGAAGACTCTAAAGAAATACAATTACTTTGACCGTTAACTTGCAGATGTACCATATGATCCTGGTGTAAAAATTAAAAAAACACAGGTAAAAGTGTACGATGTTCTGACTATGCGAGCGTTGTTGATAGCCATTGGTTTGCCAATGATTGTATTAGACCCGACGCTGCCGATATAATGTGATTATTATTGTAACACCCCATATTTTCTAAATATTAATAAGAATTGGTGCATATATGTATATATATGCATAAACATTAATAAAATAAAGATTCAAATTAAAGAAAGAAATTGATGAAATAAAATAAAAGTAATGTGTGAGTGCATACGAACAAATAATGCAATGCATGTGTTAAAAACGAGGAATAAATAGATTGCATGCAAAGTAACTAGGATGCATGCAATAATTTAAACGTAATGCGTTAAAGAAATTTACATATCAGCGCATGCAGAATAAAAAGAGGAAGATTATTAATAATTAATAATTTAGATAACACATTCATAAACATAAAATAAAATGAGCAACTAATTAACGTTCAAATAAGATTTGCATGCAAGAAGAAGAATAAAACAATGCACTGCAACAATGGGTAAATAGTGCATTAATTACATTAATTAGAGCATGCATAAAGGAAAATTATTAATAGATTAATAATTTGAAGATTGTGTGTTTATGCATATGTAGAAATGAAATTCAAACCTGATTGGGATGTATGACGGACACAAAGTAAATCAAAGCAAGTAATATGAGCAAGTAATTAACGTTTATATTAAAAATGTTAACAAACAACAATCAACACGGTTCAAGATGCACGCGTGGACCCTAATGGGTCGACCCATACTTGCTTGGGTCGACCTATGTGTTTACCTAGGTGTCGACCCATCGACATGTGGGTCGATTGCTGGATCGACCTAAGTGCAAAATAGTGCACATATGTAATGTGTTTTTGGCTGATATGTACGATTAAGGTTTTTATAATTTAAATCCGATGGTTCAAACTTTTCTATTACACCTATAAAGAGGCTAACGGTGCCTAACTTTATTCTCATATTTTCTATGGTGCTGGCTAGGCTCTTTCATTCTCTTCCTCCTCCAAACCTTTCCAGAAAATAAAATATTAATTCCTCGGGGTTTTGATTCAAGATTTGAATATAAGAAATATAAATCTGCAACATAGGTGTCTAGAATTCTGATCAACGTGAGGTAAGTTCTCGAATCTGATCTATTTAGGTTTCTTCCCCTCTTTCTATTTTTCTTTTAGAATCAGATCTGTAAATCCGTGGTTGTTTTGTATTAGATTCAGTTAGGAAAACCACGGAACAACAAATCTGGATCAGATTCAAGGATTGGAAAGCTGTCAGGTGAGTGGATCTAAATTATACCATTTTAAAATAACGGTATATTTATCGTTTGTATTCCACGTTATATATAATCTACTGAAATGCAAATCTGCTAAAATGTATAAATTTGCTGAAATGTAAATCTGCTAAAATGTATAAATCTGCTAAAATGTAAACCTGTTGAAATGTATAAATCTGCTGAAATATAAATCTGCTGAAATGTATAAAACTGCTGAAATGTTTAACCTGCTGAAATGTTTAACCTACTGAAATGTGTTGACATTATTACTGTTGTATTAAACCTGAATTATTGTATCCTCCATCTAAGTTATGAAAATTCTGCAATATTGTAATCCTAATGCCTGAACTGAGAATTGAACATGAAAATTAGAGTTAAGATAATTGTTAAGAAAGATTACATCAATTCTGAATATTATTTGCCTGGATTTCATGTAAAATTTACAGTAATTGGGAAATTGTTGATAACTGCATATAGACACGAGGTTAAATTCACTTTGTGGTAGAAGCATGCCCGGAACTGACCTGCAAATCCAGCATCCACAAGTGGGCAACTTAATGTGAAGGTCTGGTACCTAAATATATGTAAAAATATATGTATACAACAGACAATAAGTAAATAAATCTAATATGCTTGTTGCCGTCAAAAAGAAAATGTTTTAGTGAAAAAAAAATTAAACGTCTAACTCATAAAATAAGAAAGGAAGGGATGTATTGGACTGAGTTAGTTGGATTTTGAGGGGAAGTGATATATTTCCCTAAGCAACCAATTTCTAAGAACGTAGCTGCAAGGGAGCCATAATGAAAAATAAAAGAAATAGCTAGCAACTACGGATCTAGGTAGGCGTAGTTATGAAAATAAATCACTATGTCTTTCTGTAGCTTAACAGTACCGTGAACAATAAAAGAAATAATGAAAAATAAAAGAAATAACTTGCAACTACGGATCAGATAACTTTAATGGCGGACTTCAAATCATCCCTTAACAGTACCGTGAACAAGAAGTTAAACGGGGAAGAAGGCAAGGACATGTTTCTACAAGCAGTGAATGACCAAACAGGAATATGGAGTATACGCCATATATAGGAATATTAGTGTTGTTTTATTTTCTCATAAATTAATTGAAGATAAGCATATGAAGCAATAATCAAACACTGATTGATGTTTTCTCATTTGTATTTTAAAATGCAGATGGCAACCCTAATGTTGTATTTGTTGTATACGTTAATAGCAACATTCAGGTAAGGTATATGTTGTATACGTTATAAACTTAGGTTAATTACAATGTGTTATTCTAGAAGATTGTGAACATAATGTAAGAAAGAAGCGATCTTCATCAGTGATCATATGTGTATGCTTAGATTGAATATCTCACATGTTTAACATGCTAACATTTCCAAAAAAAAAAAAAATCATGCTTTAAAAGAATATTTCATTTATGAATTAAATGCAGAAAGAAAGAGGTAAACAAAGAGCATGTGTGCAAAATCATATTTCTGCAGCTGCAAGTCCATCTCAGGTCATTAGACGTTCATCTTCAAATATTCCAACAGATGAATCGATTGGATCGGATATTGCAGCTGAGTGTACTCATCTTCCGCACCCTCGGAAAAGAAGGAGACGAATATGGTCTAAAGAAAGAGAAGCTAAATTCAATGAAGCGGTGGAAGAATTGGGTGGCCTTAATAAAAGTATGATCTTATATTAACCATCTAATTAAGTGGAATTAATTAATGTATGTGTGTAACAAAACATATTCAGCTGACACTTAAAATTGATATTTATGCAGAAGCTAAATGTACGGCCACAAACATATTAAAGTTAATGAAGGATCCTGAGTTAAAATATGAGCAAGTCAACAGTCATCTGCAGGCAGTTAGGAAGAATTCACGCCCTGGTCATATTCGAGTACTGATCATCATCCATCGTCAATCAGAAATACAAATCCGGCCAGTACCGATGATGATCAATTCCGATGCATGGAACCGGCCGTAGGCAATTGTTGGCTAGCTTTTTGACCAAGCCACCCAGGTTCACTCACAAGAAGAAAGTATGAAAATGCGTTCCCTAAGTACATGAAGGAACGGATCGCACCATCGAATCACCCCTCATCGAATCACCCCTCATCGGATCGCACCTCATCGGATCGCCCCCATTTCATCAGCGAAACGACACCTCTATGCGACTCGATCTGTACATAAATTACTGCCCAGTATAGACCGATCCGATCCCCTGGTGCACGGCGAATCCTCTGACCCGTTCAAGCACGAGCTAGTCTTCGGCGATCCGAGACGCACAGATCCAGCGACACGTGTCCCCAACCGTCATTTTGACTGATTCTCCCCATTTACTCGATCCGATTTTCGAGGGGATCGCGACACCTGTCCACAACGGTTAATTTGACTATTTCTTCATCGGCTGCGATGCGATCCGATGTTCTCGGGATTCGTGCCACGTGTTACCACGATCCGCCTGACAAAATCAGCTATAAATAGCCCGGAGTTTGGCATTTTTTGGGATCCTTTTGGCAATATTGAGGACTGATTCTGCCATTATTGTCATACTACCATTTCTTATCAGCTTTATTACTAGTACAAAACAGTCCATTTACGACGGCTTATTTGCGACGGTTTACCTAAAAACAGTAGCACATATGATTATATGCGACAGCTTTTGCTTCAAACCGTAGCAGGTTGTCAGTGAAATGATACAGAAGGAAAATTTGCGATGGTTATTTTTAAAAACAGTAGCAAATATTTTATAATTTGCGACTGTTATATATAAATCCGTGGCATATAAACGGAGTTTGGAATTTGGTCAGGTATAAATTTGCGACGGGTAAGTAAAAAACAATCGCATTTGTTAATCTTTACAATTTTGCGACAGCTTTACAATAATCTGTAGCACAAAGCAGTGACATACAAAATAAACAAATAAACATATTTAGACATTATATTACCAATTATGCGACATACAAACCAGTGAAATACAATAATCCGTGGCACAAACCAGGTTCCTTTTGGGTTAGCTATCAATTATGCGAACGTTAACAATTAAACATACAAATTACCCTATTATCCATTAAACAAAACAATGACATACAAAATAAAACCTTTTTTTTTCTTAATCGAACAAAGAATCAGATCCACCGCCTGTTCTATCGAACAAAATTAAATCTCATCCAATTTCGATCAAATTAAATCTCCTCCTATTTCAATCGAACACGGCCACCAATCATCGTTTCGATCCACTGAGAAGAACGAATTCGATTTCGTCGATCTCTTCAAAAGCTGCTTTCCAGATCTTGGTAAGTTATTGTGGTTTACTACAGAATTTTAATGGTTGGTTTTAGGTGTTGATGGTGCCTATACAATGAATACCGCAGGTGTTGATGGTTGGTTTTAGGTCTCTATATAAAACCCTATTTTATTTAATTTCTGTTTAAGTTCAGTTGTCTGAATCTTCAATTCCTCCTTAAGGTCATTTAAACAGAGTAGATGATGGCTGTGGCAGTTCTAGGAGAATTATTTGATGCAGTTTTGAATGTTTTGTTTTGAACTTGAGAGTGCATAATGTTTTGGACCATAGAATATTTGTGATGATGGTTTATGGGATTTTGATTTTGTACGATGCTTGGTTTGAGTTTAGAGGAGATGTTGGTAGTGGGGCAGGGGATATGCTGCAGCGGTTGGTGATGTGGGTATATCGGTGGCTCGTGGATGGGTGTGAAGTGCATTGAGCCCGTACGGTGCATAAGTCTATGCGCACTAAGGAGACACCCAACGTGTTCAGCCCTGCAATTTGCATCACGTTCACTGTAGTCACGTTTGAACCGACTTGGTTCACCGTGTTTCCTGGCTTGTCCAGCCCCGAAAAGAAGAAATCTTCAGCTTTAACTTGCTTTGGATCCTTGCAGAAAAATCCATTCACAAATACTGCATTTATACACATATTAATTATATACAAAAGAAAGAGTGAATTGATGGAACATATTTGCCCAAAAAAAAAACACAATAGTAGAAACTTAGAATGGGAATCAAGATGGGTAGTGAAATTACTGTTGGGTAACTTTTGAGCAACACAGAAGTCTTGGAGTTGACTAGGATCTGAAGCAAACACTTGACACGTTTAAATTAGTGCTACAAGGAACATAATTACCATGTTTATTCCCATTGTCAACCGAGGTTTTTTTCTCTTCCAAATATTAATAACCTGATTACCAAAAGGATTAATATTCAGATGACTTGAAGTTGTTCTGCGTTGCATGTGATATATATAGAGGCAGAATGTGTTATTAAATTCATCCGAAATGGTATTTACATGTGACTAATTCAAATTAAATTATCAAATTTATTAAGTTACAGTGGAATTGTTAAGGGAAGCTAGGACGTTGTCCTGACTGATGACATTATGCATACCAAATTTTGTATTATTGAGTGCTCAATCTGATATATATTCAGTCAAGTATACTTTTCTTATATTCACTTTTTATAGTACTTGTTATTTTAATATATGAAATTCTTACAAAACCTTTTGCTATACAACACTTGCACTCATTTGATTTTTGATCATCTAGAGCATTGAAAGATTACATATGGTGGTATATTATTATAATATACTATCATCGCAAATTGAAATAGCCTTGGGTGTTTTGAAGTCTAATAGCATTGGCAATGACAATTTAACATCTTGTTTGACTTTGGCGAGGTTCTATTTTTGTTGTTCCTTTTTACAATGGTCCACATATTTATTTACAAATATGTTAATCTTATGTTTGTGTTTATTTTTCTTTGCCGAACATATGGAAATAAATGAACTTATATATAATTTCATGATAGACTTGTGATAAATCCTACATGTTCACTGAGAAAAGTCAAGATGTATAATATCTCCATATGTATGCATGATGATGTTATCACCTTCAGCAGATACTGTAGTACTTACATGAATTGAATGTACAAGTTCTATCATATTTCAATCTTTAGAAAGATTACTTCCCATTGTTCTTGGGATTTGAAAAGTTATAAGATGCAAGAAGTTTCAAAGTAAATTATAAATATATCTTTTTGTAATAAAAAACAGAGTGCCAATCTATGAATGGCGAAGTGACAAAGTCAGGTAATACTACTGTTGTTTTGTTTGCAAACATGTTCGGTTAACCTCGGTTAAACCATTCGATCCTTGAACCATGAAACGTTACGGATTGATCAACAGTTCGATCTCGATAACTACGTGTAACATACCGTCTTTCGTCCACTTCAAGCTGGTAATTAAACCAACTCAAACCGTCCGAAATGACAGAATGTTATTAGCTTCTAAGGTAAATAGAATAAATCACAGAATCACAGACACAAAAAAACAGAATATCTCGCAGCGGAATAAATAAATTATACGATAGTAGTTCATGAAGCTACTAAATAAAATCAAAGTTTATACATAATATCAGAGTTACAAAATTAAATACAGCGGAAGTCTAAACACAAGAATTTCTAATACATAGAAGAAATAGCCAGAATCAACAGGTAGAGGTGATATCTTCAACAGTCTCCAGCTTCAGAAGGTGAAATTTCAACACTGCATTACTCGATCTGACCCGAGCAATAATGCAAAACAAAACAACTCGGATCAGGACTAACATTCTCATGGAAGTAAATCAACTCAAATGAAATGTTTAATGAAATGCAATCAGTAACTTAAAGGATGTTTGGGATCACCATCCTCTAAGGATCCGTTAAACTAATATCATATAATATAATACGCTATTATAATAATGTCTATGTTTAAATATACTATTGAAAATAGTGTAAGCGGGATTACCATTATTACCCTTACACCGTTTATACTGTTATCGTACAGTTTGCATATAACACACCAGTACGTCGGCGGATAGGGATGCGCCGTGATACGACAACGCTAAATCAAAATCGTAGGGGGCTCGATCAGGATAATATGACAAGGCACACGAGGAATACCCACGGTAGGATTCTACCGATGCATGCCCGGACCGGTGGTAACGCATAGCCGCAACTACCGCCCACCTCGAACAACACTCCCATAATCAAGGGTGGCCACTAATCAAATCACAAAGTAATAGATATAGTTCGAAGAAGTGTGTCCGATGGAGGTGCGACCTCACTTAATCACGGTATAGCACCTGTTTTAGTCATTTTAATTATGACCCGAAGGTCAAGGCTATCCATCAACGTTCTCTTTCTTCAATCCAGTAATCGCCACCAAACCATCCTACTTCATTCTGGAACTCCACCGCGTACACAGTTGTTAAAGTGTTTTTCGGTATTGGCAGAGAGTATGACAATATCCGATCCCGGTCTCTTTAACAACCAAACGTTTACATTTTTCACACCGTGGCCATTTTATTAAAACCATATCTTGAAATAAATTGATTTAAGAAATTTCTTTAATTCAAACCAAAAAGTTTATGAATCAATTCCATGTATAAAATTATTTCAATTCATATTCAGTCAATTTATAATCGAATTCATATATTCATATCAATTATAAATTCAAATTCCAATTAACTACGTAGCTCACATACATTTCCTATACAGTTCAATATTTATGTCAATTCAAAATTCGCATTTAGTTGATTAAAATTCAAATTCATTGAATCAAGTATCGTTATATAAATTTAATTCTTTAAACCTCGCTTTTAAATCACAAAATCAAAACTTATCCACCTTTTGAGTTTATTATTAAAGTTTATAAAATATATATAAAATAAGCATTGAAAATATTGTTTATGAGTTATAAATTTATATAGAAAATAACTTTATAAACATATATAGGTTTAAATTAATTCAGAAATAGGTTTAAAAAGAATAATTTATTATAATATATTAATTTAAAGTTAAAAGTACATATATGATAAAATTATATGGATCTTAAATTAATATTATTACAATCAAACTTTCCAAATCATTTTAATTCGAAAACATGACCAACGGTGTCCGTATATAGTTTTCTACCCTATGGTCAAGTGATACGGATATTTATCATTTCAACCCGCAATTTAAAAAATTTCTACGGGTTTATCATTTCAACCCATAACGATTTTTCCCTAATCTAATGTCCATTCGGGTATGTATCATTTCAACCCTTAGTGATTTTCCTAAAGTAGGGGTATATACAACATAACAAACCATCATATATAGTCAATCACATCATAGTCATATATATTCAGTGTACATATATGTCATATGAATATCGTGTCACATATAAAAGTGCATATTTAAACAAACAATTTCTACTGACAATCCTATACATTTCATAACAGTTCATTTAGTTGATCTAACATCTATGAAGTAATGTGAGTCAGGTGTGAGATAAACTCACCTTTCATGGCGCAGATTAAAGACAATAGATGAATTTATGCAGAATTGAAACGACGACTTCCATGCACGATTCAGAATAATTTCAGCTCGATGCTTACTCATTATATTTTTTTCATAAGAGGAGGATAGGGAATGTCTCAAAGGATCGGTAAGGCTACTGGGTTTCAGAACGGTCTTTAAGCTCAACACCAAACCGACTTAAAATATAAACACAACATATAATTTTACAAATATTATATATATATATATTTATATATATACATACACGGATGGTAAAACCATAACATATATATATAGTTCAAGTTCAATACATACCAAGATATTTTATAAATTTATATATTGTGTAACACACCAAAAACTTTATATATAAAATAAATATACAATGCAAACAAATAAAATAAATAAACCAAAATTTAAGTTAAATCATAAATTAAAATACTCTAAAATTTTGAGGTTGTTACAATCTCCCCTACTCAAACCTTTTCGTCCCCGAAAAGGAACGAAGTAGGGAAATAGTAATTAAATAATTAATATATTTAAACCAAATGTTCGTATTTATCCTCATACCTATATATATTTATATATAAATAAAAAAATTTCCTAACATTTCAAAATACTTTTAAGTATTCACTCGACGTCTCGATTGGCTAAATATATTTATCCCACTTTGGAAACCTGAAAATAGATATTGATGATGCTGCAGTCATCACCAGAACTATTTTCAAGCGACTAGAGTGTGACTCTATATCTATCTAATACACATAGGATTTAACATATACGTTGATCAGGCGTATACCCAAATCACTATGCATTCGATAGGCCAATTTTAACGTCAGGTAAGTACCCAAAATATCTTATATATATTTTAACAGAATATATACTAAATTTTCAAATCATATATTATAAATAATATATTCTTAAATCATTAAAAATTTAAGTAGGGAAAAATATATCTCTCCCCACTCATTTATTTATTAAATATTCAACCTCAATCCTTGATAAGTATACAAACAATATTATTATTAAATCAAATAAAGATAATATTATTCAATCAAGAAAAAAAAATTAATTTCTTATAAAATCTACATCTTTAAATCTTATTATAGTTTATGAAATCTTAAAGTATAAGCATAAATTATTTCCAAAATTTTGGTATTACCAAAACAAAATGTTATTTACAAAATATATATAACAAATTGCCTCAATAAAACTTATATTATAATATCTTTCAAAATACCAATTTCAAACCAACATTTAATAAGATTGAACTCACTGGAAGACTTATACTCTCATTCTTCTTCTTACCTTGGAATGGACAAGTATAAGCAATAGAATTCGAGTTAAAAGCTGAACATACGAAAGAACCTAATCAAAGAGGATCTACAAAGGAAGATAAATTCAATGGAAAAGAAATTTCAGGAAAACGAATTTAAATATAAAAAAATTATATTTGAAAATATTTGTTTAAAACATTTAAAACCATTTTAAAAAAACCATTTATATTTTAAAAATACGCTCTCTCGCAAGAAGGATTCAGTGACTGATTCCACTCATTCTAGGGTATCACTACCCTATCTCTAATGAGCTTTTTACCTCATAAGCTAAAGCTTTGATAAACCAAAGCTCTGATACCAACTGTAACATACCGTCTTTCGTCCACTTCAAGCTGGTAATTAAACCAACTCAAACCGTCCGAAATGACAGAATGTTATTAGCTTCTGAGGTAAATAGAATAAATCACAGAATCACAGACACAGAAAAACAGAATATCTCGCAGCGGAATAAATAAATTATACGATAGTAGTTCATGAAGCTACTAAATAAAATCAAAGTTTATACATAATATCAGAGTTACAAAATTAAATACAGCGGAAGTCTAAACACAAGAATTTCTAATACATAGAAGAAATAGCCAGAATCAACAGGTAGAGGTGATATCTTCAACAGTCTCCAGCTTCAGAAGGTGAAATTTCAACACTGCATTACTCGATCTGACCCGAGCAATAATGCAAAACAAAACAACTCGGATCAGGACTAACATTCTCATGGAAGTAAATCAACTCAAATGAAATGTTTAATGAAATGCAATCAGTAACTTAAAGGATGTTTGGGATCACCATCCTCTAAGGATCCGTTAAACTAATATCATATAATATAATACGCTATTATAATAATGTCTATGTTTAAATATACTATTGAAAATAGTGTAAGCGGGATTACCATTATTACCCTTACACCGTTTATACCGTTATCGTACAGTTTGCATATAACACACCAGTACGTCGGCGGATAGGGATGCGCCGTGATACGACAACGCTAAATCAAAATCGTAGGGGGCTCGATCAGGATAATATGACAAGGCACACGAGGAATACCCACGGTAGGATTCTACCGATGCATGCCCGGACCGGTGGTAACGCATAGCCGCAACTACCGCCCACCTCGAACAACACTCCCATAATCAAGGGTGGCCACTAATCAAATCACAAAGTAATAGATATAGTTCGAAGAAGTGTGTCCGATGGAGGTGCGACCTCACTTAATCACGATATATCACCTGTTTTAGTCATTTTAATTATGACCCGAAGGTCAAGGCTATCCATCAACGTTCTCTTTCTTCAATCCAGTAATCGCCACCAAACCATCCTACTTCATTCTGGAACTCCACCGCGTACACAGTTGTTAAAGTGGTTTTCGGTATTGGCAGAGAGTATGACAATATCCGATCCCGGTCTCTTTAACAACCAAACGTTTACATTTTTCACACCGTGGCCATTTTAATAAAACCATATCTTGAAATAAATTGATTTAAGAAATTTCTTTAATTCAAACCAAAAAGTTTATGAATCAATTCCATGTATAAAATTATTTCAATTCATATTCAGTCAATTTATAATCGAATTCATATATTCATATCAATTATGAATTCAAATTCCAATTAACTACGTAGCTCACATACATTTCCTATACAGTTCAATATTTATGTCAATTCAAAATTCGCATTTAGTTGATTAAAATTCAAATTCATTGAATCAAGTATCGTTATATAAATTTAATTCTTTAAACCTCGCTTTTAAATCACAAAATCAAAACTTATCCACCTTTTGAGTTTATTATTAAAGTTTATAAAATATATATAAAATAAGCATTGAAAATATTGTTTATGAGTTATAAATTTATATAGAAAATAACTTTATAAACATATATAGGTTTAAATTAATTCAGAAATAGGTTTAAAAAGAATAATTTATTATAATATATTAATTTAAAGTTAAAAGTACATATATGATAAAATTATATGGATCTTAAATTAATATTATTACAATCAAACTTTCCAAATCATTTTAATTCGAAAACATGACCAACGGTGTCCGTATATAGTTTTCTACCCTATGGTCAAGTGATACGGATATTTATCATTTCAACCTGCAATTTAAAAAATTTCTACGGGTTTATCATTTCAACCCATAACGATTTTTCCCTAATCTAATGTCCATTCGGGTATGTATCATTTCAACCCTTAGTGATTTTCCTAAAGTAGGGGTATATACAACATAACAAACCATCATATATAGTCAATCACATCATAGTCATATATATTCAGTGTACATATATGTCATATGAATATCGTGTCACATATAAAAGTGCATATTTAAACAAACAATTTCTACTGACAATCCTATACATTTCATAACAGTTCATTTAGTTGATCTAACATCTATGAAGTAATGTGAGTCAGGTGTGAGATAAACTCACCTTTCATGGCGCAGATTAAAGACAATAGATGAATTTATGCAGAATTGAAACGACGACTTCCATGCACGATTCAGAATAATTTCAGCTCGATGCTTACTCATTATATTTTTTTCATAAGAGGAGGATAGGGAATGTCTCAAAGGATCGGTAAGGCTACTGGGTTTCAGAACGGTCTTTAAGCTCAACACCAAACCGACTTAAAATATAAACACAACATATAATTTTACAAATATTATATATATATATATATTTATATATATACATACACGGATGGTAAAACCATAACATATATATATAGTTCAAGTTCAATACATACCAAGATATTTTATAAATTTATATATTGTGTAACACACCAAAAACTTTATATATAAAATAAATATACAATGCAAACAAATAAAATAAATAAACCAAAATTTAAGTTAAATCATAAATTAAAATACTCTAAAATTTTGAGGTTGTTACACTACGGGTAGTAGAACCAAGGGGTAGCTCAAATTATTTTATATTTGTCATTACTGTTTTTCTTTTGTGAATTCACTATTACTAGGGTGTATGAACTATGAACAACTTATCCTTTTAAATTAGTTAAGTATACTAACACAACTTACGCTTTTTAAATTAAAGAGGTATACTTATGAATGGTGTACTAGAGTTATAAACTGTTCCGCAGTTTTATGCTTATTAGTTATTTCAATTGTAATTTCAAAATTTTACCAAAACATGTATTTTCAAAACATGTTATTACGTTGGGTGTCTCCTTTTCTGGGTCATCAACCAGCATTTTTAACTATTTTATATGCTTTATCTTTTCATCCACTAAAAGATCAATATTCCTTTAATTGACAGCTTGAGGAACCATCCTCATTTCCAGCAAATAATTGACAAGCGGGCAAAGCATCGTGATATTCTTGGGTTAGCTAAGTCCTTTTCTGGTCTAAGTGTTGGACGACAATTGTAAGTTCACTTTATCATTTTTTAGTGGTGTATAGCTTGCTCCTTTCGAGGAGTCGTTCCTTTCAGATTTGATTGGAGATATTTTTCAAATCTTAGTAGTAATCACAGATCTGATTTTGATATTCTATTTCTTAGTGAAATCTCCAAAAGAAAGTTTGCACATGGAATGGATAAACACTTGTACATATCGCTAAATTTATGACCTGTTGTACACTAAATTCTGTGTGAAGAAAGATTGGCATTTCTTGGAATTCAGATTCAATATTAGTTATACACTTAGGCTGTTTGGTTTACTGACATTTTAATTTCACTTACAGTTTCATGCATGTCCTCAGTAAAAATTAATAACTGGTTTTTTGTTACTTATGACTATGTACCCCTGTTGAAAAGTAAATATGATACTAACGGATAGCTAAGCATGCATAGGCGTGACTTGCATGATTCTGGTTTCATTTCTGACCATGATGATTCATAAGAACTTTATTTCCTCACATAATTGATTGACTGCACTTGCTTATTTTTATGGTTTTGTTGTTGAGGATCATCTGAGTGATATTACACAATTATAAAGCTCAACTCTTTCCATTATGAAAGATAATATTTAATTTGTTTTTACATTTAAATCATGTGTAGTTTTCAAAAAAGAAAGAAGTAGCAAATGAAAGCAAAATAAAGAAAGTTGAAGATTAGGTATCACTATATAAAAAGATAGAAGCAAAACTCGAATAAACGGGGTGCATAAAGTAAAAAGTGGGATGAAAATTTTATTTTTAAAAGAAAGGGGGGGTGTTGGGGGTTGGGAAAAGCAATTGGCACCCAAGATATCAACGAAACTACCCTATACTAACATAAACAGAGGGTGGTTAAGGTACGATGAACATGACTCAAACAGAGGAGTGAAGACATCTCAGAGCTCAGAGCTCAAAAGATATCTCTTTTTATCCAACTATTTACTCTCTTTCACAAAAAGCTGAGTTGAAAATTTTCTTCTTTTTCTCAAGTTATTTTGCTCCATTATTTTGGTTTGCTATTGTCTTTCTAAACTGACCATGGCCTGAACCGGTTTCTTGGTCGGATTGTTGTTCCCTCAGTCTGCCAGGTTGTTATGTGTGCATGTGTACACGAATATGCAACATAAAACGAAACTGAAATGACCTTAATCGAGTCATCAACCTAGGTTTAGTGTTGTTATAAGTTATAACTCTGTAGGTTCAAATAGGCTAGTTAAGGTACGTTCTCGATTAGCTAAAAGTTTGAATATGGGTTAGGAGAAACTTAACGATGTTTTATCAATATTTTTGATAAATTTCATCAAATTAATGTTTGACTTATTCTTATTTTTCCTTTTTATTGTTACCAGTTGGTTAATGGATCATAGTACCAGACTGTGCATACAAGATCAGGCATGATATTCATGTCAGAAGCGAGGACAAATATTTGATACGTGTATTTCTGCGTTTTTCTTTCTCTTCCAAAGCCTCTCTTTCTTCATTACTTCTTCCTCTAAAATTTTCTGTGTCTGCTCACCTGCATTTCAATAGGCTTTCAAGTATCTTCTTCTCCATACCCACATCAGTTTCACGCAAAGACCGGGCCTGAGTAACGTAGATAAAGAGAAAGAAGATGTTTGTATCGGATTAAAAGGACCGGATTGAAAGTCGTCTCATTCCATTAGGTTAGTTTTAATAACAGTTAATATATACTTGTATTTTATGTAAAAAAACTTCTTATTAAATTTAAACGGTGAGGAACGTAAACTAACCACGTCCAGGATCACGCCCGCATAATCTGGGCACTTTTTCTTTTGTCCTTATAAACTCTATTTCTTCTCCACTCACGAAAACAATTCAACTACCCTGATCCGTGGACGGAGCCAGGATTTGGCATCATCCCGGGCTATGGTAACATAAATACTTTGACAAAAAGGAAAAAATAATAGAAAATAATTGCTGAACTGGGACATACTGATTTTCATAACATCCAAAGGTGAGTCAAAGATCCAAAATTTAAAGAACAAAACACGAAAATAATAAAACTGATTACGACAGCCGAATTTAAATTTCACAAGGCAAAAAAACAGACAAACGGGGATGAAAACATGATTAAATAATGTGCTACAATTCATCCATTTGCTCAGTTTTGTCCATTTCTATTAAACTATAATCATATAAATACTGCGTGTTAGAATTGATGACCCGGGCTGTAACCTAGGTATCATAGGCATAGATTTGTCCCTGCCCTTATCTTCTTTTCAAAGAGAAAATGCACAAAAGTATTTTTAAAAACTACTCTCCAGATTTCAAGAACTCCTTGATTCTTCTAGCTATTTTCTAAAATTGAAAAAAAAATAAACTCTCTCCTCGTCAAATTTTCTATTCTCTGGATCTCCCGTCTTTACTATCAAATTTTGTTTCCATGAGGCTTTGCGTTTAGTTGAAAGTATACTCGTCTAGGTCTGATGATATACCGCATCAGCCTACTCGTGCCTAATAACGATGCTTGTAGCGATGGAATTTTCGTCGATCTACAAATCAGTGACAAAGGAACTTTGGTTTCAAATTTCACCTCGGTGCCATCAAGTTTTGTTGCAGTCGAGAGTAGAGGTGTATATAGAAGAAGACATTGACGAAGATGTGGCGCCTGGTAAATGTGGGTGAATTTGATTGAGGCTGTTTGTGTTCTTTTGATACAGTCAGTGATGAGTTGGTTTATTTTGGCTTGACGTAGTTGCTATGAAAAAAAGTCTGCTGTTGATGAGTTTTTATGAATTGGCATTACTCAAGCTTGGATGCAGTCACCTTTCTATAGAAATACTGAAACTGGGTTGTTTACGTCCAGATTTGCATTTGTCAATGTAATGGGTTATGTATTTAAATATGTAAAAGGGTGGTGTATTCACATATTCAATGGGTGTTGCGTCTACTAAATTATGTACAGCACCCATAGAACAGAGTTTGTGTCATGTACTTTTTTATCATTTATAATGGGTGTTTCATTCAAAGTTAAATGTTAAAAACTGCACATGATTTAAATGTAAAAACAAAGTTAAATATTTAAGGAAATTAGTTTCTTTCGAATGGTTAAATATTTGCACTTTAAAAATAAATGTCTTTATCACATGCGGAGTGTGTGTCATACGTTTGTCCCTGTAATTTCTTTAGTATGTAGGAGCCAACAAGAAAGATGAATGATTTATTGGTTAAGGGCCGATATTAATGGACACGAAAGACAGGTAAACTGAAGATATGCTAGCTGAGTTGAAAATGAAATTTATATCTCACGAAATATTGAATAATCGATATAAATAAAATTTAGGGAAAATATAATAGTTCGAAGATGATCGAAGATATTGGCAACAAATTATTTGCAGTGCTGTAGTCGTCCGAAGTTCTGGAACACATCACAGAACCTAAATCAGATCGCAAAATAATCCAAACTGGGAGCGTCTTTTGTCCATATGTATATCAAGACGAAAGCAAAAGAAGAAAAGTAAATCTTGTAACAAATTTACAGGTTCACATGTAATTGGTTTAAACTGAAATAGGGAGTATTGTGCTCTCGCTGCTTTTTCATATTTAATTGCCTTTGAATTATTGTTACGATTTGCTTGATTGTATCTTCCCTTGTCATTTTATAATAAGAACATACGTGTAAAGCAAAATAACGGATTCTATAATAAGATTAGAATTAGAAAAACATATTAAGGAAACACAAAAGCTGGTTAATTTGTGTTTTGGTTTGAACTTTAGTTGGAAAAATCAATGCCAACCGAAGTCAAAATATGCCAATTAGATTGATTCATGTGGCGGCAAAGCAAGACTATACCTCGCTATTGATAAGGTTGGGAAGTATAAAGCGGAGAAGAAATAAAATACCACTGACACAACATGCGTCTTGGACTGAGGATAAATGCCAAAAATAATCAAGTCTTGAAGTTTGACAAGATTTAAGAGTTTATAGCTTTTCTGAGGTAGATAACATTGTTTGAAAGCTAGAGTAATGTGAAACACTAAATATTTGTTTTTCTTGTGTAGTGTGTCTCTGGCATTTGCTCATGGATCGTAGTTGGATGTACAATGTGAAACGTAGCGATGCTGAATTCTTAACTAAGATTAACGAGTTCATATACTGTTCGTTGAACAATCAATCAAGAAGAAGGGAAGAAACTATTTTATTTCCTTGTAGACTTTGCAAAAATAGAAAGAGGTTTCGTAACGTAGATCAGATTAAGGATCACATAATTCGTAATGGATTTAAGCAAAATTATACACGATGGATATGGCATGGTGAAAGCATACTCAACAGAACTAGTTCTAGTAATCATGAGAACAACAATAATGACATGGGAGATAATGTGAATAATGAGGTGAATGATGAGGATATTGACAATGATCGTCTTCATGAGATGTTTCGTGATGTTGAAGAACAATTGATGGAAGAGCCAAAGTTGTATGAAAAAATATTAATTGATGATGAGAAGCCTTTGTTTCCCGGTTGTGATATGTATACAGTGTTGTCTGCTGTGCTCAAGCTTTTTAATCTAAAGGCAAAATATGGGTGGAGTGATAAAAGTTTTACATCAATGTTGGAACTTTTGAAAGACATGCTTCCAGAAGGTAACGAGCTTCCTATTTCTAATTATGAGGCTAAGAAGATTATGTGTCCAATTGGCATAGGATACAAAAAGATACATGCATGCCCAAATGATTGTATATTATATCGAAATGAATATGAAAACTTGCATGAGTGTCCAAAATGTGGATTATCCCGTTACAAGGCACGAGGAAATGTTCGTAATGACTCAGGTAAGAAAGGACCTCCAACAAAGGTGTTATGGTATTTGCCCATTATACCAAGGTTTAAACGCTTATTTGCAAATAAGGATAACGCAAAAAATTTGAGATGGCATGCAGAAGTGAGGAAGGATGATGGGTTTCTAAGGCATCCAGCCGATTCTCCACAGTGGAGAAACATTGATACAATGTATCCTAGTTTGGGCAAAGAAATTAGAAATCTCAGACTTGGTCTTTGCACGGATGGCATAAACCCATTTGGTAACCTTAGTAGTCAACATAGTACTTGGCCTGTTCTTTTGGTGATTTACAATCTTCCACCTTATTTGAGTATGAAGCGTAAATACATAATGTTGTCTCTTCTTATCTCGGGACCACGACAGCCAGGGAACGACATTGATGTTTATTTAGCTCCTCTAATTGATGATCTAAAACATTTGTGGGAAGAAGGTGTGCAAATGTTTGATGCATACAGCAAAAGTTATTTCACATTGCGCGCCATGGTTTTTTGCAACATAAATGATTTTCCTGCATATGGCAACTTATCTGGCTATAGTACAAAAGGTGCTAAAGCATGTCCAATTTGTCAAGACGATATGGTTGTTGAACGTTTGCATTTTTGCAAGAAAAACGTGTATATGCATCATCGTAGATTTCTGCCTATCAATCACCATTATCGTTAAAAAAAGAAACCTTTCAATGGAGAGGTAGAAAATAGAGTTGCTCCTTTGCCGTTAACAGGAAATGATGTTTATGAACGGGGCAAGAATATTGAAAACGTATTTGGTAAAGCCTTTCCCCTTGTAGAAGGCTCATGGAAGAAAAAATCTATATTTTGGGAACTTCCGTATTGGAGACACTTACAAGTTAGACATTGTCTAGATGTAATGCATATTGAAAAATATATTTGTGACAGTATCATTGGGACGTTGCTGAATATACCTGGTAAGACAAAGGATGGTGAGAAATCTAGACGAGATATGTTGAAAATGGGTATTCGAAAGGAGTTAGCCCCAGTAGAAAATGGTAAACGTGTTTATTTGCCTCCTGCTTGTCACACATTGTCCAAAAAAGAGAAAATTAGTTTTTGTGAGTGTCTTCGTGGTGTTAAGGTTCCAACAGGTTATTCTTCAAACATTAGCAGTCGTGTATCGATGAAGGATTTAAAATTGACGGGCATGAAGTCTCACGACTGCCACGTGTTGATGCAACAATTGTTACCTGTTGCAATTAGAGGTATATTGCCCAAACATGTTAGACATGTTATTACTAAACTTTGTTTCTTTTTTAATACAATTTGTAGCAAGGTGGTTGATCCTCATACGTTGGATGAGCAACAAGATGACGTTATTATTACTTTATGCCGATTTGAGATGTATTTTCCTCCTTCATTTTTTGATGTTATGGTGCATTTGGTGGTTCATCTAGTCAGAGAAATCAAGATTTGTGGTCCTGTGATTATGAGATATATGTATCCGTTCGAAATGCACATGGGAACTTTAAAAAGGAAAACAAAGAATAAATATAGACCCGAAGCCAGTATCGTAGAAGGTATTGTAGCTGAAGAGGTTATTGAGTTTGTCACTCAATACTTAGCTGGTGTTGAACCCGTTGGACTTCAAAAGTCTAGGCATGATGGACGACTTGATGGTCAGGGCACAATTGGGTTAAAATTGATTAACATTGGAGATGAAATGATGCAAAAAGCCCACTTACTTGTTTTACAACACCTCAGTGAGGTTCATCCTTACTTGGAGGAACACATGACAACTCTAAGATCTGAGAATCCTTCAAAGACCGAAAGGTGGTTAATAAATGAACACAACCAATCCTTCATTGACTGGTTTAGTGAAAGGGTAATGACTCAAATAAATAAAGAAAATCATGGTATTTCTGATTCAATAAGATGGTTGGCATATGGGCCTCGGCGTTTAGTCAGGTCTTATGAAGGGTATGATATTAATGGGTATGTCTTTTATACGAAGCATCAGGATGAAAAGAGCAAAATGCAAAATAGTGGAGTTAGTGTTGTGGCATCTTCAAGAGAATTTGCTAGTGCTAAAGATAGCAGACCAATAAATGTGACAATGTCATATTACGGGATAATTGAAAATATTTGGGAGCTTAAATACAAAGACTTCACGATTCCTCTATTTCAATGTAAATGGGCTGATAACCATCGTGCTGTGCGAGAGGATGAGCATGGGTTCACACTTGTTGACTTTGATCGAGTGAGTCGTGATAATGATCCACTCATCTTGGCATCTCAAGCAAAACAAGTTTTTTACGTAACCGACCCCGCTGATCATAAGTGGTCCGTTGTACTTCCTGGTAAAAGGCGCATTGTTGGAATTGGTGATGTGATAGATGAAGAAGAGTATAATCAATTTGATGAGAATCCACCTTTCTCCGTCGGCGTAAGTTCACACGAAGAAGAAGGTGATTTAAATGCAAACTATGCACGTTCTGATCATAATGAAGGAGTTTGGATAGCGGGTTACAATCATGTTGAAGAGTAGTTGTTGTTTTTCAATTGAAAAGGAATTTTCACTTATGTTACGAGCTCATGAAATCAAAGTCCAAACTTATTCAGTTTAGTTACATGTTTGTAAGTTTCATTTTAATAATTTGTTAGATGACAATGTTGTGATTTTTGGGTCATTGCTTGCTTTGGTCGAAGTTACATTATCAAACATGTTCAGCTAAATCATGCTTTTAAACTAGTACTTGAAGAATAGTGTGGATTCGTATTTTTCTTAGAAGTTCGCTAATTAAACTCCTTGGCATGCTTTTAAACTAGTACGAAGACTGAGCTAATGTTTCCTGTTAATTGCTGTAGAGCAACTGTACACCAATAATGCTTCAGGCTGAAGCGTGCTTTTACGGTATTTGTTGCCCTCTATACAATATCAATGTGTTATATACAAATGGTTTGCAAGTCTGTTAGGGGCCAAAATATATTAAGTTCAGGATTATTAGCCAATGTTTGAGTTTTGACAAACGTATTCACAGCACAGTCCTTTACTGCTAATATTGTTTCTGTTTTTAGTTTCATATAGTGTCTCTTTGGTACTGATATAACTTGATGAAGCTTCGTCGTTCCTCTACGATGGTAACATAACAAAGAATGAGGAAAATCTTGAAGAAGGTGAATAAAAGGGAAGAATCCCGGTTCATCCAGTAGCAAATGGTAAGAAATAGAAATAAATAAATAAATAAGTTAAATGGTATTTAGAAAATATTTAGGGGTTTTTTTTAAAGGAAAAAATGGTTTTTAGAAATCGTTTAAACCCTAAACAATTATCCGAATACCATTTACCGTACAGGACATTTTTTTTAAATCTGTGAACGGACTTTAAATAAAAAAAAACATTTTTCGACTACGCAATTTTTTGAAAACCGTTTACATATCCATGCCCAAAAAATATATATTAGGAAATATCGTCATTTCTATTTGTTCCTCACGCTTAGATTCAATCTGCTGTAGATGGATAACCAAATAAAAATGATATTCTTCCCATTTTGTGCTCCCTCCACTTTATTGGAGATGCTCTAAGGCTGAATAAGTTGATGAACTCTAAAATCTATAAATGCTTGGTTTATATTGTATTTTGCATTTTGAGATTTCGAAGTTAACTACAAAAAATAAAAAGAGTTGGAGATGGTGGAGACCGACGATGGAGGAATAAGTTATCTCTACGTTCTTTTGTTACTTTTCAAAATAAAGAAATATAAATAAATATTATTTTATGTTTTGTGTGTTAAATTTTTTTTTTTAACGATTGTTTTTTTGTTTTATACATGTTTCATTTGAATTTATATATAGACGAAAACCCCAAGCAGAAAACGTTAAATCCAGCGTCATCTTAGACACATGATATGTTCTACTCTTCTCCATTAACCTGACTGTTCTACTTTCTACGTTGGCCTCTTCCTTGATTGTTGGAAATCAATCCCCCTCTTGGTAGCCCTCTCACTTCCTCAAACACATCTTTAAAATACATATCTAATATTGATATTTTTTAATACAATTGTCTTGTTTGCCAAAATGGATCAGTCTGAATATCAGATTTTTACTAGTCAGTTATGTTCTTATTCTTGTTAGGGAAAAAATCTATGACGCGAATATGCAATGCACTGCATTGTCGCTTGTAAATTGTTGCTTATAATACTTCAATAATAGATACCACTTTTGCTTTATCCAGACTACGTCGTTATAGAATAATATTTTAACTCTTCACAGAATGTCCTTTTTTTCTATTGCTTATCTGCTTTGTTATGCGTAAACTCATTTATAAATGTAAGCTTTTAAGCTCTGTTGTATTAACTATTATTATTATCCTAAAATACCAGTATTGCATGCTATAGTAAATTACATAGGCATCAAGTTATATCAGTATACCTATTCAAAATTGTTCACACCTTGATTCCAACACTCTGTTTTAACAAGTTAGACAAGAGAATATAGTCCTGAACTTAATAAAATATATCAAGTTATTTCTTTTTTTAGTTTCACATAGTGTCTCTTTGGTACAGGAACATGGAAGTAGAACCACATACAAACAATGAAGAACCTAATTCTTCTGCTTCACAAATGTCTACAAAGAAGAAAAGAGGATCGACAACTGGAAAGAAATACAGAACACAAGAGCCAAAATATATTGAATGGAGCGGCAATGGAAAACCCATTGGAAAATGGGTGAATTCTTATAAGGCGTTTGTGGGCGAAATATGTAGATCCAGAATTGATATCAACATTAAGAATTGGGATGGCGTTATTCCAGGGCTTAAGGACACTATTTGGGAAGACATTAAGGTATTGATATTTAGCTTGCCAACTAGTTGTATACTTATCGCCATTTAATAAGAATTATAAATACTTGTGAACTTTCATAATATACAATAGCATGTTGAGAACAACTTCAGGTTTGGCTTTAAAAGAGTTTTTGTCTCATGTTTTCCAAAACTTGCACAAGAGTTTTTTAACATTCAAGAGCCTTTAATCTGACATATTTCCATATATACGAATTGCCTTAATATCAGAAGATTTCTAAACACATTTAATTTCAAAAGATTTAAAGTCCTGCATGTTCTTTATCATTTTCAAAAAGTTATAAAGTCAGTGTTTTTATTTAGTTTATTATTTCAATACCGCAGTACAACAACATATTTAAAAATAAACCCTTAAGTGCACTGCTTTTAGATGGAAATTATAAGCAGTAGTCTTATTTTTCACTTCTCATGTACACAATCTTATATACGTTAAAATAGGTTTTACGTTAAAATAGGGAACTCGATAGGTTTCGAATATACACACATAAATGATGACAATTTCAATATTTTAGGCAATTTTTTTTTGAGCATAGATGAGTATCTGTGCAGTTTCACAACTAGTTTTTGCATATCACACATATATAAATTGGTTTCAGAAAATAGAGTTCTAATGTTATTTAAAATTAACAACTGAAGATTCATTTTCCCCCTTTCTTTTTCTCGTGGTATACACTGTACGCTGAAATTCCTGAAACGTTTGTCATGCTTAGAAAAAAACCAAGGTTAGATGTAAAAAGATAACTGCATGTATTTTGTGCTGTATGATCGGTTTTTGGAATCTGCACGGTTAGTTCCAAAATAAATTCAAGTGTGAGAGAACTGAAGCATGAACTATAGAAAATATTTACATACATTTAGATAATTAGATATTCCAAAGCATTAATGGTTGACAACATTTTATTTGCACAAATACATAAATTTCAATTCTTTATCTGCTGATAATTCTAGTTCGTTAATTATCATATGTAAGATGTCAAAGACAGATACCTGCGGAAACAGTATATGTATATATCCATATTCTCATAGTTTTCTCTGAAGAAATGACGGCTATATTTTATTTTATTTTTTCCTTTGGGCTAGTTCAGGCTTGTACAGAGAGGAACAGTTGACCTGCTATATAGCCTGCCAACATTTATGTACACGATATGCACTGCCAGTTTTTTAAATACTCTCATGCGCTGGAAGTTGGGTGCATTATACGTCGAACATTTAGTTGGTCCAATTGACATGGAATTCTTCAATACTGCATTTACAAACTTATCTTCAACCAATTTATATATATGTGAAAGTGAAAGCTCACAGCAATTTATGTATGTGTGATAACAGTTCTAATGTTATTTAATTCAATTGTACTTTTAAAGAGAAAATAGATTCACGTTGCAGGTACTTTTAAATATGTTGTAGAAAAACAAACATCTTAAATATACTGAATTATACTTTTAAAGTTTTGTTTTTGTTTTAATGTGTAAATAATAACATATATAAGTTTTAAAGTCTAATGTGCAAGTAAATTGTTGCTTGTTCTTTGATTGTCTCAGACGGAGTACCACATAGATGACAACATGAAAGACATCGTTTTAAGAAATGTTAACGAGCGATGGAAGGATTTCAAATCAAGATTGGTTACCGGGTGGATTACAAAGACAAGAAAGCTTACAGAGGACCATAAAGAGCCATATGAATTTTATGATGGTATTACACAAGCGCAGTGGGAAATATTTAAGGAGAATTGTCAAACTGAAGAATTTAAGGTATATTTGTATCTTTAAAACTTCACCGTCAAGTTGTCATTAAGTAGTAAACGTGTTTGCCCATCTTTAATTTGTAGCTTTATATTCAAATCATTTTTGTAATCAATTTTTGTGGTCATATATCTCTTCTTAACTAATCCGTCAAAAAACATGTGTAGATTTTGGAGATAAATCATAACCTTGTATTTGTTAATGTCATAAAACAGGAAAAAAGTGAGAAGGCTTCAAAGAGTCGAGCATGCAATGAACATCCTCATTATTTGGGACAAGCCGGATATGCCGGGAAGAGGGCAAAATGGATAGCCGAAGGCCATGATTCCACAATCACACTTCCAAGTGGGTCTGCTTTAGATCGAAGCATTGATTGGGTTATGGCAAGATCAAAGAAAGGAGCTGATGGAAATTATACAATCCCCAATGAAAAAACTAGGATAATTGCTGATAAAATAGTATGATTTTTTAGCGTTAATTTAATACTTTCATATCATTTTTTGTACAATGTTACAATTAATTATTTTGCAAAATATAGCAACAAATTATTGAGAAATCTTTATTTTGACAGAATGATTTGAGAGAAAAAGCCACTGAAGGGACATGGGTTCCATATAGACATGATGATGTCTTGACTCGTGCTCTTGACACAAAAGAGCATCCCGGCCGGGTTAGAGGAATTGGTGGGATGGCCGGTATCAAAGATATATTTAGAAGGGGAAGGAGAAATGAAGGTCCAAGTGGTGTAATATCGGCAGATCAACTACATCTTATCGCCAAAAGATTCGAGGCTATAGTGGATGCAAGAGAAGAACAAAAAGTTGCTGATATTCTGAGAAGAATGGGTATGCATATGCCCAACGTTGCGATAGTTGACGACAACATACCATCAACTGGTCGTCGTAGCTGTTGTCAATCAGTTCAGTTGGGTAAATTACAATCCACAAGCAAAACGCAAGAGACGGATCCGTTTGCAGACTTGCAGGTATATATGTCCTTTTGTTTCATTAATTTTTTAAAATTCTGCATCAAACTATAAACAAAATTTAGAAGTACGCAACAATTATACATTAAAAACTTTATGAATCCTTGTGACCTTATTCTACTTTTTGGTGCCATTTCAGAAACCTACGAAATGTCGGTTAGCCATGAATTTCAACTCCAAAATTGTCATAGTGGCTCATGGCAGGGTACATCCTGCTTCAAGGTCCGGTGATCAGTGCCACAACCAACAAATGTTGCTTGATCATGTAAAGGTTGGGATTGACGCAGCGGAGCCTCTTCATGTAGGGACCTCACTTCCCGTTCCAAATAAGCATCACATTATGATAGGAGAAGCAGTTGGTAGTTTTGTTCAATGGCCTAAAAATCTTGTGCTTTTAGGAGATAATGATATGGTAAATAAAACACTTCTGTTATTTTGTTTGTTGAGCTTTGACATTTCAAGTTTGTTTTGTATAATAATTGTCATAATATCCTGCATTGTGTGCAGGCTCCACCTTCCGCGACCAAAAACAAAGCGACAGAGCGTGTCGCTGAGACTAATGTTATGGTAAATAAAACACTTTTGTTATTTTGTTTGTTGGGCTTTGACATTTCAAGATTGTTTTGTATAATAATTGTCATAACGTCATGCATTGTGTGCAGGCTCCACCTTCCGCGAGCAAAAATAAAGCGAAAGAGAGTGTCGTTGGGACTAATGATATGGTAAATAAAACACTTCTGTTATTTTGTTTGTTGAGCTTTGACATTTCAAGTTTGTTTTGTATAATAATTGTCATAATATCCTGCATTATGTGCAGGCTCCACCTTCCGCGAGCAAAAACAAAGAGAAAGAGTGTGTCGCTAAGACTAATGAAAATGTCATGAATACGATGACAAATGAATCTCCAAAGCGCAAAACAATCGTAGGCGAAGAGATCTTCAAAAATTTAACGGACAAGTGTAGATATTTTCATGACCTGGTAGTTCAGGCGCCATCCGATGATGATGCCATCAATGCAATTCAAGTAAATAAGGATTTATTTAAGTATGATGGTGACGTTGAAATCCGTATCACGATAGATGACATTATCCAATTTCTTAGTATGGCATGGTTGAATGAATCATGGTTGCAGATTTACATCATGTAAATATTTTTTTCACAAATATATATATATATATATATATATATATGTGTGTGTGTGTTTAAATAATGTATAAATAATGTTGATTATATGTTTAAATAATGTGTAGGTGGTTAAACCATATGTGTAATGATCTCGAAGTGGAGACCATTGGGTTTATGTGTCCTTGGAAGCTTTCCCAAGTGCGCAAACATCCAGAGCAACAATTACATATATCATAAAAACATGGAATACATCCCAATCTAAGAGATTAATTTTAGCCCCGTACTATGAAGGGTATGAAAATTAAACTTTTAGTAATTAACTAGTTTACATATTTATTGATGATTTTAACTTTTTTATAATGCAGGAAAAATTGTGTACTGCTTGTTTTTCAGATGGAGAAGAATGAAGTTTATGCTTTGGATCCGCAGTCCGAACGCAAACGTAGATTAGAAATTAAGCCGCAAGTGAACATGTATGTTGTATTACTAATTTTAAAAAATATAATTTTACTTCTTTCATATTTTAGAGACCTTTGTTTTTCACAGTTTTATTTAATATGGCGAGTAAAAAATTCATCGTTTTGCATTTTCACACAAATGTTTTACATGGCGGTATTCAGTGATCATCAAACTTGGTATATCAACTTTAAAGCTTTCTCAGCAAAGAAAATATTTGATGCATATGTGTAGGGCCTTTAAAGCTTACAAGTACGGCAGTAGACTTCGAGGAATCTTCTTGAAATGGATTAATGTTCAGGTGATTCTTTTTCATCTAACAAAAAAAAATGTATATTGTTTGGTATAAAACTTCAACTTAAACTGATTACTGAATCATTTTGTGACATTGTTGTAGTGTCCTCAACGGTCTGCATCAATAGATGGTGTATATTTTGTGATGAAGTATATGCATGAAATAGTACAAAACCACTGTCAAAACAATGATCTAAATGAGGTAACATTTTAATTTTTCCTTCATATTTTATGTTAAACAATTATATGTTTAATGTTTCGAAATAATCTCTTAATTGCAGTACTTTAAACAAGTTGATTCTTATAGCCAAACGGAGTTGGACGAGGTTCAAGATAATTTAGCTGATTATATCATCCATAACTGGATGTAGTTTTCTTATACAAGGGAGCATTTTTGGTGAGCATTTCCTATCCAATAATTTTTTTAGCCTGCATTATCTATAGTGGGTCCTAATTCTTTGAGCAACGTTGTGAATTCCTAATCGCATGCATTGAGGTTATTTATTAATTCAAATAATTCAGTGAGGTTTGATTGATTGGAGAGCTTGGACCCTTCTGTAATCAAATAAGAGAGCACACAGAAATGATCTAACCTCTAATTCTATTTGATGAGCGTTTCATCCATTCAAACGATAAAACAAGCACCATATCGCAGCAATTTAATTAACATAACATCTAATTTCTGCCCAGATACTCATAAGGGCAATCAAGGCATGAAACCACATGTTTAAATCACTTTAAAATATAATCGTTACTAAATGAAGTAGGTGGTGGACAGTCCACCTTAAAATCCGTATGTAAGTGATTGTCAACTAACAATCACCCGTATTATACTGTATTTTTTTATTAGTTATAATAAAATGTGTTTGCGATCATCATAAAAACCGGTCAGTTTTGCCATATTTTTTTTCTCAAACTCAAATTCAGCTTCTGTGAGAAACTATAGGCATTAAACATTTTTGCGCCGAAAACGTCCATTATTATTTCTAAGGGTCAAAACACAACCAAAGTTTTAGTTCAATCACAATGTGGGTCACTGATGGAAGAATCTTGCATTCCATGCTTCTGACCTTTGGGAAAGCTTTGTGCACTTTAAAAGGTGCACAAACTCCCTGGTAGGATCAATGCACTCTTGCAGAGACCCTGTTGAGGACCTCAAACGTTCAATCATGGGTATGCAAAAACAATAAACGAGACTTGAGCATTTTAATGAAGGAAAGTAACACACAATTGTATACAATACATCATAATACAGTAGATTGAATTCCTGGTCATATAACATAAAAGATCGTAACTGTCTAAAATATAGCTCGAAGAAACAATGAAAACTGACTCAAAACTGAAGACCGTTCTCTCTAGCATCGGCAGCGAGTGCTGCAATGCGTCCATGATACGGATAACCACCACGGTCAAAAGCTACTTTTGTTATTCACTTTTCCGCACCGATTTTTTTTGCAACCTCCTGTAACTAATTCATATAGAATATTCAAGCTTGTATTTTTCAGAGAACTTCCATATGTTAAAATACAAAATATGAAACTGGCTGAAGTAGAGTCAATTAATTACATGTAGATTGTTGTTGCACCGGCTCCTTTTAATGACACACAAATACATTTTATATACATTATACACACACACACATACATACATATACTGATATATACATGTGTGTGAGTGTGCGTGCTCGCATAACGTTAAATGGACTTGAAGAGCTTACATGTCTAATACCCAAAAAAAAAAAACAAATCAAGTTCCAGCTTACTCATTATAATAAACTTGAAAAGGTAACCCGGAAAGGTAATGGAATACAAATGAAGTAATATGATATAGTAGAGAGAAATGGATGAAGATCATTTTTTCTTACAATTGTTGGCCCAGCGGAAAAATCAAAACTCTCTGAAATAGGTTTATGCATAGTAGAAGCTGAGGCCAATGTATGCATCTTTGTATCATCAATTACTTGCACATACAAATGCTTGTTCGACCTATAAACAGATCATCTTGGTCTTTGTGGTGTACCTTCAACCTATAAACATTACTGATAACATTACTAATATCAGTAAATGTGTTGTAACATTACTGATAAATATTTCGATAGCCTAACTTTTAGTTTACGACTAACTAGTGCATTGTGCGCTTATATCGTCTGAGGAAGGCACAATAACTATTTCGATCAATATCATTACTGATACAGTAAATGTGTTGTAAATTCTATTTCGACTGATACAGTAAATGTGTTGTACTTAGTGCATATGGTTTAAATTATAAACTAGTCGAATTAGGATGAAAGAGGTTTATTAGGATGTTTATTAGGAAGGAATAACATTACTGATTCAGCATGTAGAGTTGATACAGTTTCGGAAGGGGATGTTGCATTGGGCGTAGGTTATGATTCGGTATGGGGTATGATACAGTTTTTGGAAGGGGATGTGGTTAATGCTAAAAAATAAAGTTAGCATAGTTCCAAAAGTTACATTCAAAAAGTGACAATTGACAGGTCGTTTACTTCTCAAAGAAACTTTAGGGGTACGTTCATAGTATTATTCTTTAAAATAGGTAAAAAATAATTGAAGAAGAACGAGAAGAGCGACTTGATAAGTTTACTGCTTATCATGTGTCTGTGTTAAATAAATAAACTTGGTTAGTCCTCGGCTATGTAAGTGTGATTTTCTAGTTAACGACTAACTAGGCAACAACTGTTTACTTTGATTAACAGTGCTATTGTAAAATTCTGTTTGTTTTGAAGTGGCTTAGTTCATTTCAATTTATTTTAATGGGATTCTCATTGCTCAATCTCCATTTTCAGTTTAAGTCAGGTTATAATACATTGGTAGCAACTCAAATTATAAGGTGTCAACAAAGTTTTCACAAAACCTGACATGCAGCACATACACAATATTTAATGCCTTTATAAGTCTATGCAGTTCATAACTTGCTTCAAGATACTTCTTGGATCTTAATCATCATATCCTAGTTTAATTGAATTTTCAAATATGTTAAATCTATCTGATTAGTATGACTATTACCTAATTTATACTTTCTGGATAGTTGTTAACTTAACATATTTTTATATAGTAGTCAACTTAAAAGTTAGAAAACACAAGACATTTGTGCTATATGCAGAGAAGTTTACAATCTTATACATGCCCTAAGGCCTCTTACTACTGTGTGCCTACTGCTAGTTCTGGGATAGTCATACAGATTTATTTTATGCCTTTCAAAGTTTCACTTGTATGATTTGTCTTGTATCAAAATTTACCTACCTACCTAACATAAGCATTTTAGTAGTTATTTATTTTATCCACTGCATCCAGTTGACGTACCTATAACCCGGAATTTGGTAGTTTATATAGCACTCAATTGTATACTATAATGTGCGAAGTGCGTGTCTGTTTGCATAAATTTTTCCTTGATTGCGTCTGCTTTTGTAATGGTAGAATGAAGAATAAGTCAATAAATAAGCCTCTAGTTTTTTTTATGATGTCAATATAATTTTACTCCCTTTTTTACAACTAAATAAATTTAGAATGAGAAAAGGAGTAATTTCAAAAGAACAAAAACAATTGCTATCGGAGTGGAGGGGGACTAGAGCAACGCAAAAAACAAGGTCAGCTAGGATAGGACCACATACAAATGGCTCTACTAAGAAGGCCAGAATAAAAGGAAGGCGCTGCAACTGTCTCTTATTAATAGAATAACAGGTCCCTTCCAACCCGTATCCAGTTCAGTGCTAATCAAACTAACTACTTAATGGCGTATGTTTTAAAATTGTGACACCTACACGAAACACAATGTAAGAGTACCTATCTGTCTGTGGCTTTGGTAGTTTACCAATTAACAGTGCCAACAACTGTTTACTTTGATTAATAGTGCCAACCAATTAACATCCCTAAATTGACATACAAAAGTTTCAACCTGGACACTTCATATTTGCATCCTTGTCAGTTAATTCGATCTGGATCTAGAAATTGGGCAGTATGATGCTTGAGTTATTACTATTAATTAGAATTTACTTTTATATTATATCATATGGTGCATACATTATAATTAGTTTGATACAGTGAGAGTTATAAAATTGAAATATGTCTTATTCCCTGCAGTTTTATGATGATGAAGTAGCGTGCAACAACTATGATCTCTTGGAAGCATTTTTGGGTTTGGATATAACATCTAATATTTTGGATTTGGATATGACAGCTAAGGAGATTATTATGAATTTATGGACTTGTCTTGTACAAGTTAGATGGTAATCTCAGTATTTTGAAGTTAATAATAAATTATATAACATGTAAATTTGCGTTAATTATGGTAAATGAGACCATTGATATTATTTTGATTTATGTTGAATGTTGGAAGTATGCTTGATGTTCATTCATTTATAGTTTCTGCTGAAATGTGTGGTATAATAAATCTACATGGATGTAAATCTGATGATATTACCAATTTTTGGTATATGCAGTAGCAAAATTTGCGATGGATTTTCATAAATCCGTAGCATGATCGAACAAAACGTATATCTTTTGCGACGGTTTTTAATACAAACAGTAGCATAACATGACATTTTTGAGGCGAATTTTAATAAAAAACTGTCGCATAACCTGCACTTTTTGCGACGGATGTTACAAAACCGTAGCATGTTGGAGAAAGTCGAAACTAAATTAATGTTCATTTGCGACGGTTTTTCATTAACATCAGTCGCAAAACAGTAAGTTTTTGCGATGGTTTTTAAAAATCCGTAGCATATCAGTCAAATTCAGAACTAAAATCTTTTTCAACTGCGACGATTTTAAATAAAACCAGTCGCAGAAAATAAACTATTTGCGACAGTTTTAAACTAAAATCCGCCGCACAAAAGGTCATTCTGCGACGGATTTTTAGCCGTCGCAACAGTTTTTTGCTATTTGCGACGACTGCATTTGCGACGGTTGTAAAACCGTCGCAAATCTTACTAAACAACCGTCGCAAATGGCCTGTTTTTGCAGTAGTTGCTACGACATAAAACCATGTCGGGCAGGTCAAGCCTCTCAAACTAAGTCGTTGCTACGACATGATTCACACCGCAAATATAAAAGGACAACTAGCAATATAGAAAGCACATCACTTAAACACCATGTCTCAATTCTTCATGTCGGTGAAACCATGCCATGAGATGCATGACCCAGTAAAGCCAAGTCATCAAGAAAGTATAATGCACGGGCTAAGGAAGTTCTGGAAGATGTACATTCACAAAGTTGTGTTATAGATTTAAAAATGTAGCCACGTGGCATCAGTGTATAAAGGAGCCTATATAGAGCGGGTCCAAGTCGCTGCTCACTCATGGCATAAGTCGCTCATGCCACAAGTTTGCTTCAAGAAGGTGACAAACAAATAATCAGGCCAATGGAACCTTTGCAAGCCAATGACAGCTTTAAACAACTGTTTTCTCTCCATGTCGTTATTTTATAACCAGGCCGTTAAGCATCAAATAGGATAAATCATGTTGTATGACTCAAGTCGTAGAATATACAAAGACCACCAATCCATTATCACGTCATGAATCGTGTCATTCCAGTTCTGTATGCACTAAAGCCATGTCGGTGTTCTATGTGGTAGCAGCAAGTCGCAAGCCATGAAGGAGCTGCTCCATGCTGTGCCAAAGTCATGTCGTGCTCCAAGATAATGTACCTATTAAATAAAACCAATACACATGTCTTTAACTATATACGAGAAGGTGGGATAAATGAATTGGAATGTTTGGGTAGGTTCTTTGTTCCATGGCAAAACAATGGGATGGTACTAGCTGTAAAGTGTTGCATGTCATGAATAAATAAAAATGGTTTAAATATTTAAACGATGTGAATCATGTCGTTGGGTAGAATGTGCAGTCATTCCATCAAAGCAACATGAAACCAAGTTGCAAGACTTATGCCGTAGCATCCAAAAGCATGTCGCATTCCGTATGACAGTTGTAAAGTGTGTGTGACTACTGTACCCAGCTGTTCTATGACCCAATACACCCTATTTACCGCTTTGACACTACACTCAAATAACTCCTTTAAATATCCCCATACCACTCACATAAAGGGGAAGGGAAATTTCTACCCCAAAGGGTTACTCAAACCATTTCTCCAACACTCTAAGTTCCATTTCAAGCTCCGTTAATGGCTTCTTAGGATCAATCCATTACTCTCCAACAACAAATGAATCAAATCTTCTCCAAACTCCATTAGAAATCTCTCAAACTCAATCCAAGTGATCTCCAACTACCAATAATTTTCTCTCAATCCTAGATCTGATGCAAAATCATTGTGGATCCGATAAAGATCGTCTAAATGTTCAAGTGGTTGAATATCTACATAACTACCATCACAAATCAAAAGGTCTCACTCATTCCATCGTGAATTCAAGTGAGACCCAAAGAAAAAGAGAGAAAAAAGTAGATCATTGTAAAAGAGAGAAATGAATGTAAAAAGAGAAGTCATATCCTTTGCAATTGTAGTGATAATGAAAGCTCTTCCTATAGTGGATGTAGGCTATTTTCGAGCTGAACCGCTTTAAAGTTCTCTGTTCTTTCCTTTTTTGCTTATTATTTTGTGACTGTGGCTCCTGTATCACAAATCCTACCTTTTGGTGAAGTGTTCATAAAACACCTTTGGTATTGAGGTCATTTTTTTGATTTCAACAATAAACCTAGCAAACGCGGGCTAAACAAATACGGGAAACTACTAACTCATGGAATTCTTTGTTAACTCACAGGATTCTTTGTTGATAAAGGGAATTCAATAATATAATTGAGGATAATAAAAAAAATGAAGAAGTAAAAATATCACACCCAAATAGTTAAGGTGATTGATAAAAACCTTTCACAATCACATTATATTTAGTTGGATATTTTAAAGATATGAGCATTCATATACAAATTTTATATACTCATCTGGTCACATATTTTGAATAATGGTGCACTCATATACAAATAATATAGTCATTTTTTTTCGGATATTTAGAAGTTTCAGTATTTTAGTTTTTAATTAAAATTCCGCTTTTAGCTTTTGTCAAATAAGCATGTACCATAATAACTTGTTTATTTTTATGTTTTTGCATGGACAAAATGAATATGATTAACAAATCCAAATAGCCCATGATTTTATAACCAAAGCGTAAATATTTGTTCTGACAGTGAAATCCTCAAAATACCTTTGTATATAACTCTTAAATAATAATAATTATTTCATATGATCTTTCCAATAAAGAAAGAGATAAAAAATTCTTCCTACAATTACATTAGATGTATTCAAACATCGACGTTGACCACAAATTATTTGAAATAGAATTATTCGAATGTATTATATATCTAGACTAGTCAATCAATTATTTAATAATAATTTAATATTTTTAGTGTCTCATTTTATCGATATCGCAATGAATTACAGAAATTGCCATTTTTTATATGACTTGAAAATTGTACATACCAAATTAAATTAACTTTCTTTGCAACTTCAAATCCCTTATATATAGATATTACCAAATCTTTATGTTATCTAAAAATAAAGTATAACAAATAAAGTTCATTTATAAGTCTATTCTTTGTTAACTTATAATACAAATAAAATTATATAAAGAAATCCGATATTGCGGATTCAAGAAAAAAAAAGAGTCAAAACATCTCTACCCATGATATCAACATAGTAAAAACATTACTAAATATCAATGTAGATCATTTTCTTTTGAATTTCTAAACATATACCACATTTTGTACAATGATTCATGCAGGAAGCACGTGTAATGATCATGTACAAAGTGTATGTTGTAACGCTCGTTTGTATAAACATATACATAGAAAAAAAGAGTACATACAAAATTCAGAAAATTGATAGTTATTCATTTTTTAATATATGTATGTCTCGTCGAAATCATTTAGGAAGAAAATCAAAACAGTGTTGAGAAAACTTAGCGTAGGGTAATATTTATTGATAAAGCAAGGAAATGTCATTTAACCTCATTAAGATGAGACTTGAGAGTGTATGATGCATGCAATTTCATAAAATATAGACAGGGGAAGCCTCAATGTTATTTGTCAATTTTCACCCATCACCCAAAACTTCAAATTTAAGTAAGCCCAAAAGTCAACAAGCCAGGACGGCCAAACTTGTTTATTTATTACTGTAAGAAATGTTTTCAGTGTTATTACAAAAATGTATATTTATTCATGGTTTATTTCAGAGTAATTGAAATAAGAAAATTAGATCAATTAAATATACTTTCAAATTAGAAAATGGGATGCAAGTTAAAATATGAAAGACTTAGTACCTCAGGCATTTTAAATTTTGGATGAAAATAAAATGATAGGAGACAATCCAGTCTTGCAATAACATAATTTTAGATCCATAACAATTGAATCGGAGGCAATATACATCACAAATAATCAATTTGAAAGAACATACACAAAAAATTGCATTGGACTCATGGCAAGAAGACATATGCCAAGAGCACCCATGGAAGCAATGATAATAACATCTGATATGCTAGTCCATTTTCTTAGCTAAAATGGACTCATATATATGCCTCATGATTAACTTTCGGCAAGTTCAATTCATACACTCATAAATTATTAACATCTGTGCATTAAAGCGCTTAGCGGTTCTATTGCGGCGGAGGTGCAAAAAATGTAGCGGGAAAATAGCGAGGACATGGTGGAGGCACAAAAAAGTTCATTAGATGTAAAACCAAATATTTCATAATTAATTAGTCATGTTTCTCACATTATATGTGTACAAGAAACTAATATTTAGTAATCTTATAAAACAAAATCAATGAATACTAAATTTATGCATGCAAAATTTGATGAGTGTAATTGGTTGTTACCATATGTTATGCACGGATACCTTAAATTTAGCCATTTACGCTAAATTTACTGAATTTTAAAAAAAGAAAACTAGTCAAATCAAGCCTTATATATTAATACTGCTAAAAAAGGGCGCTAAAAACCTTGATTTAGCTGATGCTGTGGAAAATAGCAGGTTTAAAAAGAAATCTACTGTTCATCAGCGCTAAATTGAAATAGCACAGCGGTTGAAGAGCGTTATGGGCTATAGCGGGGATATTGTGGGGATTTAGTGGGGCTTTAGCTGCATAGCTTAACATACACCAATGTTTTAATAAGAAAAAACTATGACTATGTTACCCTTATCCTTAGTTGCATTTGCAGTCCTTCTTTTATAATACATCTAATTAAAACTTTAAAATCAATAATATTTTCTTAAATCTATAGAATTTTATGAAGTTAATGAAACGTGAAATATTAATTAAGACAACTTTGACAACTAACTACACTAATTTAAATATGTTCAATCATCTAAAATTAGTGTTGACTTTTAAAATAAAAGAATCAAATAATTTACAATATTAGTGTCGAAAACCTTTTTTATTTGATTTTTATGTAAATTTATTGCAATGAGTTCTTATTTTTGTGTAATTTAGTTTTAAGTTAAAAAAGGAAATTATAATAAATAAAAAAAGCGGGTAGAAAGGCGTGGTGTATGAAAAGAAATTATTAATGTATGTTATTTTATTTCATTTCACGATGTATGTTAAAGAATTATCAGTGTATGAATGTAATAGCCTTAACTTTTAGTACGTTAACTGTATTATAAATGAAGTTAATGATATGACATTAAAACCACAAAATATCTAATAAAAAGCTAAGCACTACAAGAAAAAGTCACATAGACATTGACTAAAAAACGATGTGCTCGTTTTTCTGGAATGATATCCTTGTCGGTGATGTCTAAAGTACCCCTTTTTTAGATCAGTTAAAAGATGATGTCAAAGCAGCTTCAAGACATCATAAATTAATTAATTAACTGTTGTAATAAGTAATTTACCATATCAGCTTTTGATTGATGTCTATGATGGCTTATTTATGTTGTTTTCTCATATCATATACAGAAATAAATATTTATTAAAAGAAATATTATTGCACCGATTTAATATTCAAACAGTATTTTTATTTAATTAAATATTTTATTTAAACATATGAAATAGCACAAATTTCAGACTCCAGCTATTTACATTCACATTTCTCATACATAATCCAATACATTACACAATCAATTTTACATTGCCACCTCGCCACAACACTCATCACTCTGACTTGATCTTGATTTCATTGTCTTTCTCATACCCCAGGGTGGAATTATCTTCTTGTGCTTCATTTATAGAATCGATCTTAAAAGGGACACAAACTTCTGATAGTAGATCCATCTTCAACATTTCAACATAATATGGACTCAGTTCGAAATTGATTTTATAAACTCGGTTCGAAACGGAGTTTAACTCAGTTGGAACTGAGTTTACAGTTTAAAACTGAGTTTATAAACTCAGTTTCTAACTGATTTAAATCAATACCGAACTGAGCTTATAAACTCAACACTGAACGGAGTTAAACTCAGTTTAACTGAGTTTGGATACTCAGTTTCGTAAAGTGTTTGGAAACTCAGTTTTGACCACTCGTAGTTGATCATCCCCTTTCTTTGCTTCTTGTCCACTTGATATATTCATCTTCAACACAATATAGTATACACTGTCTTCATCAAACAGATTAGCACTTGACTTGTACACTGAAGTACATCAAAGGAATAAAACAGATATATTGGAATACCCTGTAAACATGAAACTGGATTGTGCAACACATCATCTACAGTAGCAGTACCTACATATCGAAATATCACCAAACATGCAAAGTCTTTGACAGGGAAGAAAATAAGTACATAAATGTGCACATGATTAGTTATGTACCAATGATGCCAGACTTATAAGAGCTATCATTTCTCTTCTTGAGTTTGGATTATGATCCTGAGAAAAAAATCAGATGCAACACTTATTACAGTAGGCTATGAATAGAGAGAGTAGATGACTTGAAGTTCAGACTATAAAGAAAGATGTACCAAGGTAGCTTTAATGGAGTATTTTGCAACACTGCATCTAAGAGATTTGATATAATCATCTAATAGTTCACATATATAACTGTAAGAATAAAATATGATGCCTTTCTATGATAAATATTTAAAACTGTCAAAGCACTAGTTCTGGCAACTAATGCCTTATGCTTAGTTTGATATATAACCTTGCCTATCTTAAATTGTTACAGATAATCTATCCTAGAGACAAATGGCAAAAATAATATAAAGAAAAAGATGGAAAAAAGTCTTACTTCAGAGGCATTTGTTTACTTACCAAAGAATGCAAATCATTGATATGAGGAGTGATGTATGAACTCCGATCTAGTATAATTTATCGTAATTGCAAAAAAAAAAATCAATATTTGTAAAACAAAGAAACTGACTTTATTTCCTTTTTCTTCTTTACAATCATAAATGATTATACAGTTTGCCAACCATTTTTATCATTGATCTGAAGTCCCATTGCTGGTATGCTTGCTTAACTGTATCCAACTCCAGAAAAATATAAACAACACTCAGAACATTAAGAAAGTCAAATAAATAAACACACCCTGCTTTCATAAATAATTCCAGAAGTGTATCTTAGTAAAATACTTCTTTCGCAATTAGATGGTTGTGCGTATGCACCGTTTCACACTGATCTTCAGTTTATTGTCATTGAAAATCTATAAAAAAAAATGAAAGCATAAAAAAGGATCATTGGAAAAAAGTGAGTTTCTCCAACAACTTTATTAAAGTAATACTAAATCATTATTGTCTGATAACCTAAGCTAATATATAATGAAGGACACACTCCTAGATCAAATGCAGTTAAATTCTCCAACCTTGCTACGTAACTATTCTTCCCAAGTGATCTTTAATAACTTGTTTGTTAAACAATAGGTAATATCTTAGAATAACAAACAATCATAACAAAGACGGAAAAACATAATTTCAAGCAAACCAAATATATGACCATTAACAATAAATAGTTCCCATGTATATAAACGTCGATCAACATTAGGTTATGTCTATATTGTCAATTTAAGATATGCTAGTATTACGACATGTGGCCAATTGCAGTGCATAGTCTTCTCCCTTCGAATGTAACATTTTGAAAATGTATACTCTTACAGATTCTTATCAACCATCTCTTTTTCAAGAGATAACAACAGTGCATTTGACAACTAAATGAGTATTCTAAATTTGTTAAACAGAATACCAACCAAAACACTCGCATCATCAATTCCAGAATTCATCGACACTGTTGAAACTTCAATTATGACATACTGCCGAAGTTTATACAATCCATCAATACTGCTAGAATTTCAATTCCAGAATGAACACAAAGCATAAAATAAAAATATCTGAAATAGCAAGTAAAAGTTCTTCGAAGTTATGTCTACCTTTTATTTTTATAGCCTATTTTTACTCTCCCCACCCCGTTTATACCCAAATTACCCATGTTTTCTTCATCAAATAAAAATTTACTTATCATATCTGCCGTTAACTATAAAATTTACCTAGTCAGGGATGTGTAACCTTAATTCACATTGAAACATAAAAGGTAGACATAACTGGAAACAACATATTGAAGAAAAAGGCATAGGGGTAATCTGGGTTTAAATGGAGTGGAAAGAGTAAGATATGGGGTGAGATGTTTTTTTGCTGAATTACCGGGGTGGAAAGAGCTCATGTTGGGGTGTGAATAGACGGACCCTTTTGATGGTTGCGAATTGAGAGAAGTGATCAACGGTTACATATAGGAAATTATGGGTGGTGCGGATTGACAAGGAAAGCAAATTATGATATCATTAACATCACACATGAAGCTAATGTAAATGATGCATAGAAACTGATGTTAATGTGCATTTCAATTTATAAATATTAACTATAAAATATAATTAATATATATTAACTATAAAATATAATTTACTATAAAATATAATTAATAAATATTAACTATAAAATATAATTAACTATAAAAATATAATTAATAAATATTAACTATAAAATATAATTATTCCATATTTACTATAAAATATTAACTACAAAAAAATTAATAAATATTAACTATAAAATATAATTACTAAATATTAGCTGTAAAATATAATTAATACATAATTTTACTATAAAATATAATTAATAAATATTAACTATAATTTACTAATTAGTAATCATTAACAATAATACATTTAACAAGTAATGTAATAGACAACAGTTATTTTAATAATTGATGTAATAGCCATGATTTTTGGTATGGCCTAAGTTCAATTTTTTAAAAGTGTATTTAAGACATTAGTCATTCAATAAATTAATGTCTGAGAAACCAACAAAATCACTTTAAAAATTATTGATGTTAAAAAAGGTTTCGACATCGGTAGAATTTAATATCGATGTTAAAACTGTGATGTCTATTCTACTTGATCTTGTAGTGTAAGGTAGTGTTTTAATTTTTAGTTTTTGGTTTTTTTATATAAAAATACAAACAATGCATGCGTACCATTGAAAATAATCATTTTAGAAAAAAGTTGACAAACAAAACAGAAAATAACTTTTATTTATTTTCCGTGGATTCGGAAATCACGAAAGAATGAGAGATAATTTTTCCTTACATTCCCTCTGTGGTCCCATCCAACTCCCTTCCATTTCCTTGGTTGTTCCTTAACCATTTTTTACTTTTTCTGATTAATATTGAAAAATCAAAATAGAAAACACAACTCAAACCAAACACTACCTAACATAATTGTTTTCCTATTTGCCTCAAGTAACAGTTAAGAGCTAGCTAATGCAGATCTTTGCTTTTTTATTTGGAAATATATACACACACACATATTACTTTTTTTTAAATAAAAAATAGCATAGATATGAAAAACATGCACTGTGCTCGTTGCTGGTCGAGTTTAATCACCACTAATTTCAATAATTAGTAGGTGGTCTTTGATAGCAGGAAAATATTGGAACATTTTGTGAATTCATTTAAAAAATAAGAATAAATACAAATTGACCCATTGTACGTTACAGTAACATATTTTGTGCCATTATCATTTTGAGATGTTGCAATTTTTTAATACACAAGATATTTATGAGCCATTAATGCATAGAGCTGCTGGAAGCTATAAACGGTATTATATTTTACATCAGTAATTTTCTTGTGGAAGCTGTTACATTTGCGTAACAGTTATACACACACATGCTTATACAAGATTGAGCTGTTACAAAAGATAAATGGCATTGACATATTACCATGAATGATAACAAATTTAATAAGTTTACTATCTTTTGTTATTTCTGGAGGATATACAACTTACATTGTATAAGTTATAATCCATTGTCCGTTTTCTTTATTTTAATACATGGTATTAAAATATTGATATTTTTACGAATGATAATAAATTAATATTTATTAACATTCATCTCTTTTGAAACGTATGCAATTTACACGTTAAAAATTGCAAATTTTTTGGGTGTTTCATTTATTTAATATGGCATTAATTGCGGTCTAATTTTCCTCCCACTAACATAGCAACCATTTCTTATGTATAAGAAATTGGTCTTAAACAAGGAAAGAGACACAAAATATAGAAGAAAAACCCTCTCTCTTCCTCTTCCTCAGGAAAAAAAACATATATTTTTTCTATTTTCTCCTCCACTATTCTTTTACAAAATAAAATAAAAAACTTGAGCACTATTATTTTACTGGGCAAACAGAACCGGCTTCATATGTGCAAATGATCCAATAGGAAAAAAACAAGGAAAAGGCTGTTTTACCCCTGGGGCGGCGACGAACAGTACGACATACTTTGCACCTTGAGTAGATCGTTGAAACATCTTCAAGAAAGTGACCTAGTCCACGACTCCGTCGAACCATTGTTTCCATCCATTTTGAAGATGTTTCCAGAAAATAATGGCTTCGACTGCAAATCTGGACGATGCTGCTCCATCATCCAAGATTCAATTTTCAATGGTCAGTGCTGCACTTTTTATATTTAAAGTACCATACCACAAACATTAGCATAAAAAAAATTGACGAATGACAAGCCGGTAGAGATGCATCACATGAGCTTCGGAATAGATTTTGAGATCATCTCCGAAAGTATGGCTTTAGGTGAATAGGTTTAGATTGTTGTTATAATTGACAAAATGCTCCTAGTTTGGAAAGAAATTTTCTATTATTATTTTGGATTTTGCATTAATTTGCTAATTAAAAAATAATAATTTAAGAGACTTTTGGAAAACAATAGTAAATCTTATCCAAAAGTAAATCTTATAAGTCTCAAAATTCATTTTGAATAAAATAAATTTTATCTAAGAATGATTAAGATTAAGAAAACAATTTAAATATAATTATATTGTTAACTTGAAATTATAATTTATATTTCGTTCATGTTAAGCTAAAATAATTGTTTTAGAGAACGGTTTGAAAGTGCTTGTATGACTTATTAAGGTGCATATTAACAATTTACTAATCTATGAAATTTTAAAAGGTAAACTTTTACAAGAAGCATATATTAGAAATTTGCTCTTCTTGCTTACAGTATTTCAAAGGAGCCAATAATTTTTTGTAACTGAACATTTACTTGCATGGTAATGTAATTAAACAACATTTAATGATACAGTAAATGAGATAGTAATCACAATTAATGGGTCATAAACATTATAGTAAAATTCAATCAGTGAATCTAAAGTTGTAATAGACTTTAAATATTGGTATAAAATTAGCTATTTTCTTTTGATCATATGTGATGATTTTGGAAATTACTTTTTATTAGAGAAATTGAATTTCAAATTTATTTCATATGAGCCAATTGAAGTAATGAGTTTTATTTACCTATACACAAAATCAGTATCATATTACAGTTACTGATGATTGTTCCAATGTTTCTATTTACAACTTATGAACAATAATAATTGAAGAGAATATGTTTTTTGAAAGTGTCATTAGAATAGCACTAATTGAATACAAATTTTGAAGATTCTCTAATAAAAGTTGACATTAATTAAATGACATTTATTTAACAATAAATGCATATATTTTAAGATATCATTAAATTACAATTATTGAATAAATAACGACCATTCATTAAGTAGTAATGTAATCAAATGACATTGGTTGAACGTATAAATAGAGAACATTTATTGAATAATAGATGAGTATCTTCTGGAAATAAATAACATTGATCCAGTGTATAAGTAAAAAAATCAATTAAATAATCATGTGTATATTTTTGTTAAGAAATCAATAAAAAAAAGGTAATTTTCTATGATCTAATACATACACTGTTGAAGAATCATATAGTGTTGTTTTTAATTGTAGAAAAATAGTGGGGGTTGCTTTCAACTATTCGAGAATAACATTTATTTAGATATTTATTTGACTTGCAACTTTCCATTCTTTTGTAACTCCCTAAACAGATGTTAATTTTTCTTTATGATGAATCTTGAAGAATAAAAAGCAAAAAAAAGGAAAAAGATCTTGGCAATATCTTTGTGCTTTTAATATAAAGGAGAATACCCTAAAACTTCCAAGAGGCCTATCTTATTTAAATGCCAATTCTTTGGTAAGGGGCTATAAATAGTGAGTTGGATTCTTTGGAATCTAATAAGACTTGGCACTTAGTAAATTTACCACTTGGTGTAAATCTAGAAAAATAAATGAGTGCTTAGAAAGGAAATTAAAATATGATGGCACAGTTGATAAATATGTAGCACATTTAATAGCTAAAGGATGTAAGCAAAGACATAATATAGACTTAATTGGCATCTTTCACCTGTAACTAGAACTACATCCATTTGAGCATTAACTTCACCTGCATATATTCATGATTTTAAAATGGATATTAAAATTGCATTTTTAAATGATGAATTGGAACAGGAAATTTATATGAACCAATTTGAATAATTTATAGTTCATGGTCAAGAATATAAAATTTACAAGTTAGATAAATCATTAGATGGTTTAAAACAAACACCAAAGAAATGGCATGAAAAATTTGATAACTTAATAATCTCACGTGGATTTAAAGTTAATAAAAGTGACAAATGCATTTATTGTAAATTTAAAAATGACATTTGTACTGTCATATGTCTCTATGTAGATGACCTACTTATTTTTGGATCAAACATTCATGCCATTGTTAAATCCTTACGAAGTGTCTACATCGATATGAAAAATCTAAGTGAGGTGAATGTAATCCATGGTATAAAGATAACTAGGTCCGGAAAAAGGACTTTCTTTGGATCAATCTCATTATTTTGTGTTGTGAAGACTCTAAAGAAATACAATTACTTTGACCGTTAACCTGCAGATGTACCATATGATCCTGGTGTAAAGTTATTAAAAAAAACACAGGTAAAAGTGTACGATGTTCTAACTATGCGAGCGTTGTTGATAGCCATTGGTTTGCCAATGATTGTATTAGACCCGACACTGCCGATATCATGTGATTATTATTGTAACACCCCATATTTTCTAAATATTAATAAGAAATTGTGCATATATGTATATATATGCATAAACATTAATAAAATAAAGATTCAAATTAAAGAAAGAAATTGATGAACTAAAATAAAAGTAATGTGTGAATGCATACGAACAAATAATGCAATGCATGTGTTAAAAACGAGGAATAAATAGATTGCATGCAAAGTAACTGGGATGCATGCAATAATTTAAACGTAATGCGTTAAAGAGATTTACATATCAGTGCATGCAGAATAAAAAGAGGAAGATTATTAATAATTAATAATTAAGATAACACATTCATAAACATACAATAAAATGAGCAACTAATTAACGTTCAAATAAGATTTGCATGCAAGAAGAAGAATAAAACAATGCACTGCAACAATGGGTAAATAGTGCATTAATTACATTAATTAGAGCATGCATAAAGGAAAATTATTAATAGATTAATAATTTGAAGATTGTGTGTTTATGCATATGTAGAAATGAAATTCAAACCTGATTGGGATGTATGACAGACACAAAGTAAATCAAAGCAAGTAATATGAGCAAGTAATTAACGTTTATATTAAAAACGTTAACAAACAACAATCAACACGGTTCAAGATGCACGCGTGGACCCTAATGGGTCAACCCATACTTGCTTGGGTCGACCTATGTGTTTACCTAGGTGTCGACCTGTAACGACCCAGAGGTTTCGGCCTCGAAAATCGACATAAATACCCTTACCATGACTCATGCCGTTCCTCCAAGCACCGAAACACTGGAACGTTTATAGAAAGAATTTAGAGGGTGAGATAAGAAAGAAAGAAATATCAGAATAGAAGAAGAAGAAGAAGAACCAACACAGAGCCTCGCATCGCAGCGGAACAACATATAATACAGAAATAAACCTTTATTGAGAGCTTTTGAAAATACTTACAATATCAGAGTACAACACACATCTGGAACGTTTTGATAATCTGTCCTCATATACATAATCACACAGCGGAACATCATTCATCTGAACATCTTCAGCTCGTCTCTAGGCTTCGCAGTACCTGATATCCTGGACCTGTACACCTCGGTCTAACCCGAGCATTTACAAAACACCGGGTCAGTCTGGTGGACCAGAGTGAGATAAACTCGCACAGCAGTTAGGTTATCACACATCTTGATTTTTAATTTAAAATCCTTTTGAAAGAAAAGGATAATCGTAAGACCGATCCACACATAAACACGGATGGTTTTTACCTTACGATAACCCAAAACAGTTTTCGAAATCAATATCTTTTCTGATATTATACTAGTGTCTAAATACAAGTAAATATCAATCTAGTGGAACGCTTGCATCTCACGCTCCACGTATATATATACAAACAAAACCATGGGCACTTATTGGAAATTGGATTCCGACCTTGACAAGGTATGGGACCACCTGCCGCTCGTGTATCTCTAGAGGCGAATACACTGGGTTCAACAAGAACGTTTTGCAACCCGGCCCTCACATGACCGACCACTCATTTCGCTTGAGTGTATCGAATGTATATCACCAACGGTTGGACTCAAACCACCGTTCCCGAATGGGCAGAATCGATAGGATAAGAAACAAAAGGAATTTCACTAGATAGGTGATTATACACCCTAATGGGAGCGACCCACATAGCCATGATGCCTGCCCGATTTTTGTCATTTTCCGGTTGATGAGGCTTGAGGTTTAAATTACCTTTAGAACATCTGACCACCATTCACTTTGAATGCCACATCGTCAGATCCGCCAGATATCACTAATTGACGTCCACAAGCATACTCTATTTGGGAGCTACCCAGGTACGTTTGAAGAAATCAACGTACGTGATCCCTTTGGAAATACTCTGTCAGACATTCGTCCATACAAGTCATCCAGGAACAGGATGAACCGAAGGTACTCTCCTACTGCATCCAATATAGGAATCACCCCATGGATCAATAGCGATCGCCCTTGCAATCCACAGTCTCAACCACGACAAAGCCCCAGTATATCTCCGGGTCGAATCAGAGATTGTAAGTGGTTCTTCCGCTTTATGAGGAACCATGGTCTTCACATGCTCCATCTCGATCGTCACTTGATCTCTTCTTTACATTCGTATTTGTTGGATGGAATGGTTTTCGAATATACATTCGATCCCGGTCTTTCTATACCAACACCCGTAAAGGTCAGACTTGATAGTCGGTTATTTAACTATCAAGTAAACATCCATGAAATCATAAAATTAGATCCACTGGTCTAGAATTTGGCATCACTTGGCCTTTTAACTCATCGCCAAAATCTCCTTTTAATTCTGTTACTAGGAAAAATAACCTCATATTATTTCGTTTACTTTGGAAATCTTATCAACCATTCTTGACATTACCAATTAGTATCATCCTTGGATAATCCCACAGTCGTTCAAGTTGGGGTATTTTAGTTACCTCTCAGACCTTGCTCAACTACGTTCTTATCTTCAGAAAAATACGAGTTGTAATTCAAGAACCGATAGTTAACACATCCTACTATAAAAATATCGCTTTACAGTACTCTTTATCTTTTGGAAATTTCTTTTTAAATGTAATTAATGTCGCTTAATTTGTTATTTGGATAATTCCTTACTGAACATCACTTTATTTACTCTCGACTCCTTCAAAAGACTTTGTTTCACAGATTGAATTACAAATTCTAGTTCAAACCTTGTTTACCAAGCTCAAATCAAATCCTTTTCCCCAATCCCATTTCTTTTGGGAAAATCCCCTACCAACCCTTTGATGCAACTTAATACCATTGAATATTTCCATTTAAACAATGTTTAACTCTTATTCCATTTATAAATCCCGTTTATAAATTTTAGGTTTAAGATAAACCCTTTACATCTTCACTTTCTTTTATTTAATTCACACGTTAAGTAATCCTTTCATTTTAAGACTTGAGTTTATAACTTATTCATAACGTCTTTCCAAAACAAAACAATTACTTACTTGAATGATTTTAAGAAGTAATTACTTAAACTAAAAACAAATAGTTTTCTTTTTCATTCACTCTTGAAAAATCAATTAAACGCTCTATTTACAAAAGTAAATAATAAACTCACTTTTAACATCTTCTTAAAATTAACCCATTATCTATCAGGTCATCTATTCTAGTTTATTAACAGCAAATAAAAAGGTCTAACTTTGTTACAATAGTCGACTCGGTCAATTCAAAACATGATTTTCTCTTTAACCAACTCCAGTTAATTCCTTTAAATTAATTAAAATATAATTAATTTAAACAACTTCATTTAATTTTTCACTTGACGTGATTCATGAAATACTCAACCCCTAGGTTATTACTTGCTCGTTTGTCCAAAATAAAACCATTCCATAATTTCTTTAATTAATGAATATTTATCCCCTTTTAAATAACTTTTATATTAAAGTAATAACTTTCACAACCCATTTTCTTTAAAATACATTTGTAACTTCAACACTGGGAATTCACCGTCGATAAAGTCTATATTTTAAAAGTCGATTGTTTTCTAGGCCAGGTGATGCCAATTTCCCAACCAATAATATCCATTGGTTCATATCAAAGTAATACTGAAATACGGTTCAACCATCAACAATAATACTCAATCAATGAACGGCCAATTCAACAATTCAAATCATTCAAGCACGTTTATAGATGTGACCAATCGAGGGAATTATCTTATTCGAGCCAAATAAAAATGATTGGTATTTTCTGAAATTAAACAACCGTTTAATTTCAATGGTTGAGTCACAATAAAATATATTTAACTAGCAAACAGTCAATCACTAACAATCAGGACACGCAAAATAAAAACCCAATTTATATAAAATATAAATGGGAAGAGCTGAGTGAGTTTAACTCACCTTGGTTTGAATCTGATGATAAACGGTCTGGTTTCTATTAGCCTGACATTTAATTCGATTAAGAATTCCAGTCACTTCAGATCTGGACTAGGCCTGCTCCATCTCGATGTACTCGTCTCCACGGTCCCAACACAACTGACCGCGCTTGAATCGGATAACGTACGAGTGAGAAATCGTTTAAACAAGTTTATAAGCTAATTTAATTATTTAAACTTCAAAAAAAAATTTGGGCCTTTACCTTAAAACACTCGGCCCACAACCCATACCCGCTTCCCCTTAAAACCCTTATCCACCGTAATCTTCCATTCATTTTTAGCCGCCTCGAATTTTCATCTCAAATCCGAAAAATAAAAACCCTAGTCCCAAATTGATTTCAGCGACCGTGAATGGTGGCGTCGCACCCCCTTCAAGCTCCTCCAATGGTCCGCCTTCAACCTTCTTCCAATGATCGGCCAGCACCCCCAACAACCCCCCCAGTGCTCCCTTGTTCGAACCGCAACCCTCTCAAGCCAATTCGAAACCCCTTTGCTTCGCTGGACCAAACCCTAAGCCACCGGAAATTGAAGCGGCCTCCTTTATTTTAAGCTAAGTTTTCTTTTTTTCGATTTCAGTATATTTTTCTTGTTTTTGATTTTCTGGTTTGAATGGGTTGATGAATGCTACAGCGTGATGGCATATTTATACTTGCGGTTTGATAACAGTGGTTAAGAGTTGTTATTTCCATTAATATCCGTGTCTGTACTTAGATTTTGCATTCAAATTTTGGTATAGGATTTCCTGTACCGTTGGTCTGCTAAAATGGAACCTTGATCGAACTTGCATATGAGTAGATTAGGTTAGGCTTGTGCTATGAATTGTCGATTTCATTCAGAGATTTAGAACCTGTACATTAGATCTGATTTCCATTTATATATATAAGTAAACAGGAAATTTTGCCTCAGAGAATAACTGTACATCCATGTGACTTACTGTTCGATAAAGATTTGGTATACACATCCAATTTTTCTTAGTTGTAAATGTACTGTTTTCGAGCTGTTTTCCCTAGTTCTTTAATTTCCATAGCTGTTTCAGATTTGTTGTATAATATATACACAAGCCTGTTTTACTTCTGTGAATTGTCTATTGTCCTAGCTGTTTCATTTTCAATCATTTTTATATCTTTTCTTCTTGTAGCTGTACTATAGAATCTCTGTTCGGATTTATGGAGACAATAAATTCTCCATATGCACTGTACTCTCATTTTCTTTAGTTGTTTACTTGATGTATGACTACACACATATACCTGTTTTCAAATTAGCTATGTATTGTCTTGTCACTTTTCTTAGCTGCACCTACACCCTAGCTCTTTAGCTGTTCTTTGATAATACATGGGATCTGCCATATACATTTACACAGATTTAGCTGTTCATTCACTTGATTTTGTATATTTGCCGTATGCATTGTCTGTGTCATGCTTCTTTTTTTTTTTCTTCTTTTATTCTTTCTTGTACTTGTTTACTTCTGTCATGAGTTTATCCCTTGTAATGGGTTTCCTTTTTCTTTTCGCAGATCCCACTAGCGTTGGAAAGGGCGAGACACAGAAGTGGATTTACAAATATTGATTTTTCTCTTTGTTTTTCTTTTTATTGTTTGTATTGTTTGGGTTTTGGTGTATTATGTTCCCCCAGAATGAACAAAGTATGCATATTTGTTGAGAGGTCTGTATATATGTCCCATAAAGGGTTGAATGTAAATTAGTTATTTCAATATTTTTGTGCAAATTCATTTTGTCTGTTCATACTTGATAAATTTTAGAATTCATGATATTGAAATTATCCCTGTCTGTTTGGTATGCATATAGAATATATATATCGTATATGTTGTTCTCTCGCATTGATCACTATGCAAATTTATGTGATATATCATAGTTTTTTCATTGTCCATATACCGAAATGTTATTAGTTGGACACGACAAGGTTTAGGTTCATTAATATAATAAAAATTCCAAACATTTAAGTTTACTAAAAATAAGTAAATACCAACAAACTGCTTTTGTTTCTATCCATATAGAATTCATAAATAAAAAAATAAAAAAATCCTGGTTTTAAATAATATTTCAGTTACATAAAAATCCTTTAATTTAAATGAATAAATCCAATTAAAATCCCTTAAAAATTCCAATATAACAAATTTAAAATATTCGCATTTAAATGGCCGAAAAATCCGGGACGTTACACGACCCATCGACATGTAGGTCGATTGCTGGATCGACCTAAGTGCAAAATAGTGCACATATGTAATGTGTTTTTGGCTGATATGTACGATTAAGGTTTTTATAATTTAAATCCGATGGTTCAAACTTTTCTATTACACCTATAAAGAGGCTAACGGGGCCTAACTTTATTCTCATATTTTCTATGGTGCTGGCTAGGCTCTTTCATTCTCTTCCTCCTCCAAACCTTTCTAGAAAATAAAATATTAATTCCTCGGGGTTTTGATTTAAGATTTGAAGATAAGAGATATAAATCTGCAACATAGGTGTCTAGAATTCTGATCAATGTGAGGTAAGTTCTCGAATCTGATCTATTTAGGTTTCTTCCCCTCTTTCTATTTTTCTTTTAGAATCAGATCTGTAAATCCGTGGTTGTTTTGTATTAGATTCAGTTAGGAAAACCACGGAACAACAAATCTGGATCAGATTCAAGGATTGGAAAGCTGTCAGGTGAGTGGATCTAAATTATACCATTTTAAAATAACGGTATATTTATCGTTTGTATTCCACGTTATATATAATCTACTGAAATGCAAATCTGCTAAAATGTATAAATATGCTGAAATGTAAATCTGCTAAAATGTATAAATCTGCTAAAATGTAAACCTGTTGAAATGTATAAATCTGCTGAAATATAAAGCTGCTGAAATGTATAAAACTGCTGAAATGTTTAACCTGCTGAAATGTTTAACCTACTGAAATGTGTTGACATTATTACTGTTGTATTAAACCTGAATTGTATCCTCCATCTAAGTTATGAAACTTCTGCAATATTGTAATCCTAATGCCTGAACTGAGAATTGAACATGAAAATTAGAGTTAAGATAATTGTTAAGAAAGATTACATCAATTCTGAATATTATTTTCCTGGCTTTCATGTAAAATTTACAGTAATTGGGAAATTTTTGATAACTGCATATAGACACGAGGTTAAATTCACTTTGTGGTAGAAGCATGCCCGGAACTGACCTGCAAATCCAGCATCCACAAGTGGGCAACTTAATGTGAAGGTCTGGTACCAAAATATATGTAAAAATATATGTATACAACAGACAATAAGTAAATAAATCTAATATGCTTGTTGCCGTCAAAAAGAAAATGTTTTAGTGAAAGAAAAAAAAATTAAATGTCTAACTCATAAAATAAGAAAGGAAGGGATGTATTGGACTGAGTTAGTTGGATTTTGAGGGGAAGTGATATATTTCCCTAAGTAACCAATTTCTAAGAACGTAGCTGCAAGGGAGCCATAATGAAAAATAAAAGAAATAGCTTGCAACTACGGATCTAGGTAGGCGTAGTTATGAAAATAAATCACTATGTCTTTCTGTAAATCCGACAGATAAGGTGCATGAAATGTTGTTCTTTAAGAAGTAAGGAACATGAATGATAGTGAATAATGAAAGAAAGATTAATAGTATAAGAATTGGAATGAACGGGGAATGATAATAACCACTACACCAAAAAAGCATTTTGCCACGGTTCTGGACAATGGCAAACGGATTTTACCACGGCTTAAGACCGTGGTAAAATTTCCTTTGGCTAAAGTTTGGCCACGGTCATGGTTCGTGGCTGACTTCACTAAAAACCGTGGCTAAATTTCATGTAGCCACGGTCTGTATCATTTGGAAAATGTTATTAAAGCACGGGTATGGACCGTGGTAAATTTTATTTCAGCTACGGTTTTCAACCGTGGTTACTTTGATTTTTACCACGGACTTTACCCATGGCTAATTTACTGACTTTATATAAAAAAAATAGCATCAATGCATGTCATTCAACCACACAAACTCTGAAATGATCACTGTAGTATTAAAAAACAAAGTTTGACATTAAATATTGAACATTCACCAACAAAACATATTAAAAAACAAAGTTTGACAGTAAAAATTGAACATTCACCAACAAAACATATTACAAAACAAAGTTTGACAGTAAATATTAAACATTCACCAACAACACATATTACACACAAATTAAGTTGAACAATATATAATGCATGTTACACAAGTTCAACAATACATACTTTTAATTCAAGCTAAATTAGAATATACCACAGTTACTAAGGAGATTTTAAATTTGACTGTATGCAAGCTTGAGAAGTTGTACGCTCGAGCAGTTGTCAACAACAATCTACGTTCAAACCCACTAGCCAAGTTCCTGCATAGAAATAAATATAAATGTGTAATACACAAAAAAATGGCAGTACAACTAGATTTCATAAAGAAATATGCCAACAATAAACGCTCCCAAAAAAAGCTACCACAAAACATTCTCACTGTAAGTAAAACTAGATAACTAACTAATATATACGGTTTCATACACAAGAATTATTACTTAAAGAAGCTAAATATTAGGCAGCTTAGCACTTTCTTAAATTTTATAGTCTGCCTTTTTATTCTTTAGCCCTAGAGTAATCAAATTCTGAAGTCTGAAAAGTAAACTTCAACTAATTGCTAACAGCTATGTACCTAATTTGATTGCTATAGCTTCAGCCAGCCACAAGTTTACCAGTGTTGGGTTCTCTTTTACAGTTTTACTGCCAATTCTTAGTGAATCATTGTCTAAAATTTTCAATACATACTTTATTCTTCCATTTCCCTCATTTTCCTGAAGGAATTAGCTCTCCAGCACAAACTATGTAATTTATACCAAACATCTTACATTTATTTATTACCATCCTTCTTTTTTATTTTTTATTTTCCTTTTATCTTGTTCCATTTCGCTAGCATTTATAAAAGGCAAATTTCCGACAAAGGTAAAAAGAAAAAAATTATAAGAGAATACCATACGCTTCTTTCAAGTGGATGGGGTCTGCAATAGCAGCGAAAGAGATGGAAGTAAAAAATTCAACTGAACTGGTTAGATTAGCACCAAATTTTTCCGTTGCTCGACACTTATTTAGAACCAAATTTTGACATTGCTCGACATTGATTTAGATAGAGTTTTTTTAGGAATCGATGTGAATTGGTTTTATTTATTATTATCTAACACAGCTTCAGAATTTTACACCGAACTCTTGTCTTCATTTCAATTAAGCAAACAGAATTGCTGCTAGAATGAAATTTGTTTCATCCCTGGCCCATCAATACAAATTTCCTTCATTTTAACATTGTCTCTTTAGTTGAGCTAAAAACATTCAAATTGCATTTGAAAAAAATCCATAAATTAAACCATATGGATAACATAAAAGATTTATGCAAGTTCCATGCAGTAATAGATAAATTGGTAAGAAAAAAATGAGACAACGAAGGAGTCGCATTGCTACGCTGCACCAATGAGATCAGTAAACTGACACTATCGAAAATGTTATTTTACTAGGCTATGTGTTCCTGCATTTAACAGGAACCATGCATGCTTCTGCTTATAGCAGTAGAGAGACACTACCTTATTCAATTCAAATACTTCCAAGCACTTGTTCATAGTTCAAATAAAAACAAACAACTGAAGTAACTTTTTTCTTCATTAATGTTAGTTTTGTAGCAGACTGCAACAAAGTTCATAAACAATTTTTTTTTTCAAATCTATTGATTATTCGCGTGTATCATGAATTGTCCCAGAACTTCTTCTCGAAACAGAGGATCCAAAGGATTTTGGGCTTACAGAAAGGTTCTACATCAACATTACTTCAATATCGCTGTTACTTCTACGTATTTCAGTTTATATATAGTAGTAATTTACCAATGTATATATCATAGCGCAGCATACACCATAGCACTGTTGGTGAGATAAACAGATAAATGAAGTACTATTGCCTAAAACTGAAAGTGTACCAGTAGGTTGAAATTACCAAGTATAATAATAGTACATACCTGGTTTTGCCTTTAAATATATCGAATAGAGTTCTTTGGATGACACACGAAACCACCGATTCCAACTTCACCGAAGGTCGTAGCAAGAGGATGATTTTGACTGGTTGTCTTCTCTCTGGTAGCAGTATGTTGTCCACAACCAATTGCTCATGTGTTGGAGGTACGGGTTTTCCATGTATAATGCGTGCCGTCGAATCTCTACAAATAGTTGCGGTTGCAATGATCTATAGTTCAAAATTTAGGATTTCACATTTTTGATTGCTCGAATTGGACGAATTCACCGGATTAGCAATCTCATTATTCACCACTCTCCCAACACTTCCTCGAGGTGTACCATTTCCTCCTTCGTTTGAAGCATTGCTTGGTATACAATTTCCTTGACTTATGTATCCCTTGAACATATCAACCAACGTCTTTAATGTACCGTCCATGTTGTCCGTCCTGAATTTTAAGTCTTGCGAGTCTCCATGAGACCGTTTAACTTGTTTACATGATATAGTATAAGCCTTAACTTGGGTCCGTGATATGTTGGCTCCAATACTTTGAGTCCGACCTTTTTTACCTTGCCAAAAACTTGGGATAAGATATCCTCATCCAGTGGTAAAGCTTCTTCATCACTATCATTTATTGTTTCCTTTATTTTTGCAATTTTATCCTGGAAAATGATAATATTTGAGATATTATGTAATATGGAAAATTTATTGAATATATGAATTATTATTGATTTAACTTACGAAGTACACCGAAGCCGTATCGGGTATGGTGCCATCCTTTTTCGTATGATTTTTCTCCCATACTTGACGCCGTGTGATTTCCTTCGCTTGATTTGCGTTGGCCTGAAAAAAAATGTAGATAAAGGTCTGATTTCACGTGATTTGTTATGTCTGCAAGTAGGCAAACAATGCACAGTAACTGTGAAAATTAATTTGCAGTTTCCACTGTGTTTGCAATGCATACTGAGTTTTCGCAAGCTAAGTGTAAACTCAGTTTTTTTGCAAACTGAGTGCAAATTCAATCATTTAGCATTGCAAACATTATAAGTCTCCATTGAAAAATGAGTTTGCACTCAGCTTAGTGATAGTGTCAACAAAATATTTTCTAAAAAATATTTTCTAAAAAAAACATATGACCCTTTCATATGAAAGCGACAACCAAATAGTATGCAAGCAAGTGAGGTTCATGTCTCAAGCAACCGATTGGTAAAAAAACATAATTGGCAGTGCCGAGAAAACCGTCACGGACACTACAACAAGATCACGCAAAATGCATAAAAAGAACAATTAACTTAATGTTGTAAAAAAAATCAGATGTAAACAGAAAACTATGTCTACCTATCAATATTTCCCCGGATTCATACAATGTATACGTTAACATGTGTTCAAGTTTTAATACTCCTTAAGTTAAAGATATATATTGCATATTCATGGTCAATATATCAGTACAACATGTAGTTAAATAGGCACAACTAATAAATATGTGTCTCAACTCCATAAATTAGAGAAAAGTGTGAAAAATATTTTTCCACAAATTTACAAACAAGGCAAATGCATGCTCAGTTTTGAAACAGGATGTAAATGTTTAAAGCATGTGAAGAAGGCGAAACTGACCTTATCCAACCTATAATGGTGCAAAACAAGAAGTACAATGTGTAGTAAGAATACATATGGCATATATGTTTATATACCCATGTTGTCATTTGTTAATTCAATATACTAGCTATAGGCATGCAAACCAGAATGTCAAGTTTTCAAAAATCATGTACTATCATAAGTGTGAACATGTTTAAACCCCACATGCTTCAGAACAGGTATGATGCATGGCACAAATAGGGCAGCAGGGTATAAAAATGTGGCCCAAACATGTTTTCAACTTTAAGACAACACTGTATGATGACAACAACCCTAACATATATATATATATATATATATATATATATATATATATATTGATGCGGAGTCAGTGGGTTATTATTTAATCACAGAGAAATAATAGGTCGGAAAAATGGAGACTTAAAACAAATCTCCTATGTCCATGCAAATGGAACCAACTAAGGACATCAAGCTCAAGGGGCTAAACTAACACGAACAACACAGTAGCAAACACCCACAACCATCATATCTAGTAACAACGCGAAGTAGCAAGCTCGAAATAAATTTAATCGTAAACAGAACTTACATGTAAGAGTCGGCAAGGGAGTAGCGACGCGGTGAATAACGACAGGTGGAGAGGGCTTTGGTTTGAGGCGCATACGGAGTTGGGATGAGCTGTTGTCGATGGCGGTTTGGTTGAGCACTTCAGGCAATTGACGATGAGGGTTGCGCCATCCTCCAAACTGTTCCAATTTCGTATCTTTACTTTGTGTCGATTTTTCAGTGTAACTCCCTAAAACTGAATTATACAACGTATATATTTCGTGTATGGATATAATTTAAGATGACACTGTCTTTTGTATCATTGGATTGTTTGTCATTGTAATATATAAGGAAAACATGATCATCCCTTAAGTTCACTAATTGTAGTTAGTGGTTCCTAATTGAAGTTAAAATGCCTGATCTTTTGGGTTTTAGTTATCTAACTATCATCCCTTAAGTTATAGCTTGCCTTGCCGTATGGCTTTAATTTGCACCGGTCATATATAGAAGAGCAGGTCCGACTCCTACCTTTCCATTGCCATTCAAAAATTCATACCTTATAAAAGTGGACTGCTCATTCTAATGACTATAATGAGCTATTGACTACTTCCTTATAAAAATGGACTGCTCGTTCAGCAACTATAATGAGCGAACGACTATAACTTAGAACCTAAAGTTTATTGCAAACGCATCAAATCAGATCTCTTTTTCAGTCGCAAAATGCGGTACTCAATGGCCCAAGATGCAAACATGCTTACTATTTATATGGGGACTGGTTTTCTGACAACTTTCTCCCGTTAATTTACTTCTTATACGTTCCTTTCAAGGTCATGGTCGAAATTGGTCTTTGATCTTTTGCTGCTGTTTGTAACTCTTTGAGCTTATGGTTTCCTTTATGTTCATAAATAACATCTACGCAATTAACAGTTTGAATTTATTTACATGTAACCATCATTTGATTCCCCTTACAGAACAACATTTTTGCCCAGTTTTTTATTTAAGTGCTCGAAAAACTATGGCATATGTGGTATGTTTTGGCTAATTAGCAGTATCCCACTCATATCACTAATCCGAAAAAGTCATGAAAACATTTCAAATGATGCATTCAATAATTGATAGACTATCAAGGTAATTTTCAAATGAAAAATTACAAAGAAGACAAACATAAATAACAATACATATATGCAGTTAGTTTCTAGTTATATAGTAAACTGCCAGATACACCTTTTTATCAGTGTTAGAATCAAATTTGAAATAAAATAGTTTTGAATCTTTTTGATTTGTTTCAATTTCGCTTGTGATTAGTGATTTAAAATTCATATAAATTGTCATTCAAAAATATTTTTTTTGGTATTAAGGGGAAAAAAACTAATATCAAATATATTTCTTTTTCTTGACATACATGACAAAATACATTAAAATACATATTAAATAAAAAACATATAAAATTATGACGTACTGATAGACATAAGTTTGTCATATTAGCTTTAAATGTATTACAACTAATTGACAATTTTCCTCCCATATTATCATAAATAAAAACCTTCAATTCAGTTTATAATATATGGCATAAATAGTAATGGATAATTTAACATATAATAGGCACAGATCTTTCAAAAAATTGTCAAGTTCATTACGGGTAAAAAGTCCCAGGCTGATTTGTAGAAAGGTTGGAGTTGGCCATACACAACATTAATCATCAAACATAACTAAAGTTGAAATAACTGATGGAACAATAGAAGACTTAAAGAGAACACCCTATATGCATTGTTTCTAACAGTATAAAAACATGCAAAAGATTAACCAGATGCAATAAATCAACCAACTAAGTTATTTAATTTGTTAACAAACATGTTAAGAAAACTAATTAATAGCAAAAAAGTGGAAGGTGGACATGATTGCATAATTATCGAACATGACTACAAAAAAAGGGTTGCAACCCTTTACAACACACGTATAATAAACAAAATGTATTAGAATATTGATACCTGACTTCGAAATCTATGTATGACCACCAAGTAAAACCACACAGATCTCTATAGCGCACTAATTACAACAAAGAAAGTGTAAAAAAAATTAGGAAAATCGAAATTTAACGAACGCAAGTAAGAAACACAAAAATCTCTATACCTGACTTCGAAATTATGGAGGAGAAGCTCGATTCGATATTACGGGGAAGCGAGATCTTTAATTTTTCAGAGGGAAAGGTATTTGGGGATCGTGAAATTTGAGGGGGAAAGGTTTTTGGGGATCGAAATTTCAGAGGGAAAGCAAGTAGGGAAAGGATGGTGTATTGACGTGTATTTTGTACGCTAGGGGTTAGAAAATATGTACATATACCACCACGGTCTATGGACAATGGAATAGGGTTTACCACGGTCTAAATCTGTGGTAATATTGCCACGGCTCAAGACCGTGGCAATTTTTCCGCCTGGGTAGTGGCTGATTGTCCAATTTGGTGTAGTGAACCTATTTTGATTAAGCCTAAAATGAAAGATAATAGGTAGACTTGTCCCGGGGACAAGTGGGAACTATAACATAAGTTACTGTAAACGGAAGAAAACTTATTGGTAAACCTTAGTTAAGGAGAACTAAGTAAATAAGTGAAACACCCCACCTCCGTTAAGGTCACTCACAAAGGGAATGCCTTAATTTAGGTGGAGGTTTATAAGTAAAAGATACAGATAAAACACAAGACAGATATAAACACATATAAATAAGCAGCAGAAAAACCAAAAGACTTTTATTATCATAAATACGTGTTTATACAGAACATTTCCAACATTGTCTCAAAACAAACATCCAATTATTACAACCATAATACCGTCTTGATTTTAAAAGTTAAAGAAGCATGAAACATAAATAAAGTTGCATAATCCCCATAAATGATATCCAAAGCCATGGTCCAAATGAAAGAAATCCAAGCAATACATTCTCTCTCTTCAAGCTGGATGAAAAACTGACTAAGCTGCGGTGTTTCCTCCCTGTGGACCCGGGGGGGGGGGGGGGGGGGGGGGGACGGAAGAAAAGAAGACGAAAGGAAAATGGGTCAGACATAAAAGTCTGGTAAGTCTAGCTATATAAGTAAAATGTTAATAATAAAAAGATCATGACTTGCATAAAGTGAGAACAGGACGATATCAGGATAATAGACTACCCTAGAACTAGATAAGGTGTCCTAAAACGAACATCCCTTCGCACCCTATTTTAAATCTCTATCTCTGCACCTACTAATTCTTATACCAACAGGTACCCCATGATTGGGGTGAAGTGATCCCTTTCTCTTTCTTTAAAAGATCGGCTCCTACTCGTATATTCACATGTGTCCTATGGCCCTATATGGTAGATATCTATGCTGGTCCCACCATGGGGTGTATCAAGTCCCATGGTGGCGGCCCCGACACAATTCAAGCATGCATAGGGTATACTACTGATGCTCCAGTGCCCTGACTTGTCTTCTCCAGAGTGTGTGCACGCCCGCACTCTGTTAGAACCCACACTGTGCACCAACCGCCGTCGCTTTTGACCGCTTACAATCAGCCCAGTAATCATGCCCCACCCTGCCTAGTTCAGGGTACCATGATACCTAATTGGGTTACTACTGAAACGGTTCCCCGTTACTAGGTTTTCTAGTCAAACATGTTAAGTGGTTAAGTGTCTGAATGAACCTAACCCCCACCCATCCAAATTATTTAACATGTTGAATTTGGTTAAGTATTTATTAAATTGATTTAACCCTATCAGTCCTAACTCAGCTCTAATTGTCTTATTAGAGCACCAACCTCTCAGATTAGACAGATATTGTTGTGGCTGCCTGTATGCCGGTTGGGTCCGGGCAGTCTTACGCCCCAACTCAGTTTAACCTCGGGTCTTTATTGGGCCCCATGCCTTAACCTCTCACATTGGATAGCTATTGTTGTGACAACTGGACAGCCGGGCGGGTCTGAGCAGGTTTACGTCACAACTCAATCCAACCTCGGGTTAAGCGCATTCGTATTTTCTAATTTACATTTTAATTATGTAAATTATTCAAATTCAAATTACTGTCACATTCATTTCCAATTAATCTCATTAATTTAGGTAATTAATGTCTTTTTATGCCATAAATCACTTATGTGATTAATGACCAATATGTAAATTAGAAAATATTCAAATTACTGTCACATTCATTTCCAATTAATCTCATTAATTAAGGTAATTAATGCCTTTTTATGCCATAAATCACTTATGTGATTAATGACCAATTTATGGCAAGTTTTCCTAAAATTGTCATTTTAACCCAACGTTACCTCGTCCAATATTAGGCTAACCATTTCAGCCTAATTTACGTTCGCATGATTTTTGGTACAAAGTATTAGGCTAAATACTTAGCCTAATTTAACATACGCAAATTGGCATAAATTAGCATAAACATGACAAGGGTATAACTTTGGTATTGATGGCATAATCAATATGAACATAATAGGGTGTACTTGCAAAATAACTAACATGAACATTTTAGGGGTGAACTTGCAAAATAACTAACATGAACATTATAATGTCATAGGTAAAAACTTGCAAAAAGACTAACATAAACATTATAATGTCATAGGTATGAACTTGCACTTATAGGCTAACTCAACATATATGTGTTTTTTAACATAGGCCATATTAACAACTTTCATGAGAATTAGCAATATGAACTAATCCATATATATATGTTAATTTGCAACATAGGCAAATCCACATACGTATATGTGAGTTAGCAACATAGGCTAATCAACATACACATGTGTTAATTAGTAACATAGATTTAAACATACTTGCAAATTAATCCCAACATATGATAAGTGTGAACATGGCATAAGTTTTGCATAAACATGAACATATAGATTTGACAATTGGTCGCATAACTTCACTACATAAACTTGCATAATAAACTACACAATTCTCATAAGATGTTACAATCCAAGTCCATGCTTATACAAATAATCTAATCCAATAATCCCAAATTTAACATGATAATAGAATCAAGTCACTGGCATAGATTAATATTATAAAACATAATAAACATCATACTTTATAATTCTCAATTCAACATGATAATAGTATCAAATCACAAACGTATATTAATAACATAACGAGTATCGTACTATTATCATTTCATCGTAACACATGATATTCATATTAATTCGCATTCTAAAAATGTAGCTAAACTTACAATCGTAGACGGTCATGTTTTCTGAGTTCTGAAATTCTGAATTTGCCAAGCTTTCCTTTGGGAAGACGTTGCTTTGATTCTAATTTGTTGTTGCTTTTTAATCTTTTAGTTCATATTCGCTATGTTTTTCGTCTATTTCAAGTGGAGGCTCCCTCTAGTTCTCAGCAGACAGCATGGTAGCTCCAATTCTTATATTTTTTTGTGAATTTTTAGTTTGAGACCTAGGGTCTTTTTATAGAGTTGCAAGTTAATTTGAGCCGTCGATGAAGCTAGGGTTAACCAGAGCCGTCCGTTGTAAAGAGAAGCCAATTATGTTCACCTTTTCTTTCTTAATGTACATTTACTATTATTTGTCAATCCATATAAATACGTACGCATTAGATACATCTCCCCTTTACACATTTATTATTATTTTTGTATGCAATTAGATACATCTCCCCTTTACACATTTATTTTTTGTATTAGCAACTTTAGTGTTAACAGAAATACGGGGTGTTACATTCTCCCCTCCTTAAAGGATTTCGTCCCCGAAATCTCCAAATCTAGGAGAACATATATCCTACCATCCAAATGTCCATCTACTCAATCATCAAACACGAGCGTCCATTGTCCTTAAAAGACTTCTAATGCTTCATGATCATATGCATCGTGTGTGTACATGTCCTTATCTAATGCAAAAATTAGGCGGTCTACTGATTCAGTTGACCTCCTTAATGCAAATTATGTAAGTGTCATGAATACATTACGTATGCAAAATTTTTCCTATTCATAATTCTACATGAGTGCGCAATCATTCAAACAAATGTGACATCCGTATGACAACATATTATGCTTAAACCATATACAAACATAAACACATATATGCATATGCAATATGAAGTGACTGGGCCGATCTAAAACCCTAAATTGTGTGTGTATATGCATTCACGAGCAACCACTAGCAAACATTTGCAACCACTTGCAACCATCATCCATAACATGTTTCAATTACATGTTTACATCCAAAGGGGTTTCCACCTAAGGATAAAAGGGTAAGGTCGGGGAGATATACCTGAAAAAATAGATACTATCATGACTTTAAGGAAAAAGAGAGATAAAAAATGTACCCTCAAAAAGAAAAGGGTAGGCTGCGCGTATTCTATCCTCAGTTTCCCAAGTCGCGTCTTCCTCGGCGTCGCTCCACTGAACTTTGACGAGTTTGACTTCGCGGTTGCGTAGCTTTTTCACTTCAGTTCCTAAGATGCGAGTTGGAACTTTCCTCACAGTTGCTTCGTGTTCAGCTTCTTCTAGAATGTTTGGCTCTACCACTTCCGCTGACTCATGTAGATACTTCCGGAGGTGAGAAACATGAAAGACGTTGTGAACTCCGGCCAGTCTCTCGGGTAACTCTAACCTGTAGGCCATCTTCCCAATTTTCTCGTTGATAGGAAACGACCCTACAAATCTTGGTGCTAGCTTCCCTGTGGATCCAAAGCGAACGACTTTCCTTAAAGGAGATACCTTAAGGAAAACCCTGTCCCCAGCCTCAAATTCAAGGTCGGTCCTTCTCTTGTCTGCGTAGGATTTTAGTCTGTCTTGGGCTGTCTTCATTCTTCTCCGTATTAAGTCTACTTTCTCTGAAGTCTCTCGGATCATATCTGGTCCAAGTATGAGCTTGTCAGTAGACTCCCACCAACAAGTGGGTGATCGGCACGGTCTTCCATATAAAGCTTCGAAGGGTGCCATTCCGATGGTGGCTTGGTAGCTGTTGTTGTAGGCAAATTCCACCAAAGGAAGATGGTCCTCCCAAGTCCCTCCAAAGTCAAGGATGCAAAGTCTCAAAAGGTCTTCCAAAATCCTGTTCACCCTTTCCGTCTGACCATCGGTTTGGAGGTGATAGGCCGTGCTCAAACATAACTGTGTGCCTACAGCTTCTTGCAGACTCCGCCAAAACTCGCTTGTGAAGATAGGATCTCTGTCGCTAATAATACTGGAAGGTATTCCATGGAGTCGAACTATCTCCTTAAGATAAAGAGATGCTAGAGACGAGGCAGTCCTTCTACTCTTGACAGGTAAAAAGTGGGCGCTTTTAGTAAGCCTATCCACTATTACCCAAATGCTAGTGTTGCCTCTTCTAGACCTAGGCATCCCATCAATGAAATCCATTGAAATGCTATCCCACTTCCACTGTGGGACCTCTAGAGGATGGAGCAGACCGCCAGGCTTCTTCTGCTCCGCCTTGACTTGTTGGCAAATCATGCACTTAGAAACAAAATCTGCCACGTCCTTCTTCGTGCCACTCCAAAAGAAAACTCTCTTTAAGTCCTTGTACATTTTGTCCCCGCCTGGATGTATTTTCATCTTGGAATGATGTGCCTCCTCAAGAACTTTCTTCACCAACTCCTTTGCCTGTGGGACGCATAGTCTTCCATCTTGTCTTAACCACCCTTTGTCGTCGATGGTGTATCTATTGAGGTGACTAGAAATCTCACCCCTGATGAGCTTATCAACCACTTCTACAAGTTGAGGGTCTTCTTGTTGTGCGGTCCCTATTGAGTCTAAGAGATGGGCCGCACTTCTAGCGATGCTAACAGACCGGGTACAAAATCAAAGGAGGGCCTAAAGTGAAAACTGGCTATAAACTCTAGGCTTCGCCTTTCAACAAATAGCAGGCTCAACGTTAGCTTCTTTCTACTCAAGGCATCTGCGACTACGTTGCCCTTGCCAGGAGTGTAGGAAATCTCGATATCATACGAGGCAAGAAACTCCGTCCACCTTTGTTTCCTTAAGTTAAGGTCCTTCTGCGAGAATAGATACTTCAAAGATTTATGGTCAGTATACAATTCAAATTTCTCACCTAGGAGATAGTGGCGCCAAGACTTAAGCGCAAAGACGATGGCGGCCAACTCAAGGTCGTGGGTTGGGTAGTTCCTTTCATGAACTTTCAACTGTCTTCCGCCATAAGCTACTACCCTTCCTTCTTGCATTAGGACAGTGCCTAGTCCTGTCCTGCATGCATCCGTGTATACTGTAAACATTTTGCTTCCATCCAGCAAGGCCAGAACTGGGTCTATTGTAAGAGCCCTTTTTAAGCGTTGGAAAGAAAATTCGCAATCCAAATCCCAAGAGAAAACTAGATTCTTCTTTATTAGCCTTGTAAGAGGAGCTGAGATTTTTGCAAAATCTCTGATGAACTTCCGATAAAAGCTTGCAAGCCCAAGGAAGATTCGGACCTCGGTTGCATTCCTTGGTGCCTTCCAATCTTGTACCGCTACTACTTTTGCGGGGTCTACAGCTAACCCCTCTTTGGACAATATATGCCCAAGAAATCTCACTTCTTCTCTCCAAAAGTGGCACTTAGAGAATTTAGCTCTTAACTGATGTGTTCTAAGAGTCTCCATGATTGCCTTTAGGTGCTGAGCATGCTCTTCCTCATTTTTTGAGAAGATCAAAATATCGTCTACGAAGACCACCACGACTTTATTAAGGAAATCTCTGAACACCCTACTCATTAGGTCCACGAAGTAAGCGGGTGCGTTTGTCAAGCCAAAAGGCATGACAAGCCACTCAAAGAATCTGTCTGCGGTTCTGAAAGCTGTCTTATCGATGCTATCATCAGCTACCCTTAGCTGATGAAATCCGGTCGCCAAATCAAGTTGGGAGAAAACCGACGCTCCTACAAGCTGGTCAAACAAATCGTCAATTCTGGGGAGAGGGTGCCTATTCTTTTTAGTCAGCTTGTTTAGCTCCCTATAGTCAACACATAGACAGAGTGAACCATCCGCCTTTGTAGCGAACACCACTGGAGCGCCACATTCTTAAATGCTCCGCCTAATGAACCCCTTTTCTAAAAGCTCTTTAATCTGCTTACTGAGCTCTTTCCTTTCCCTAGGAGCCAAGTGCCTAACAGGCAAAGCAACGGGCTTCGCATTGTCAACAAGATTGATACGGAAGTGTATTTCCCGTTTCGGAGGTAAGCCCTTCACCTCATCAAAGACATCCGAATATTCTCGGACCACCTTAACTGACTGCAAATTCTCAACAGAAGCGTCAAGCGATTCAAGATAACTAAGCATAACCACATTCGAGGGATTACAAGTAATTTCCAAAGTGTTACCGAGTTGGGTTAAAAGCCTAACCACTCTTTTCTCATAATCAAGGATGGCACCATTACTGGATAGCCAGTCCATGCCCAAAATCAATCCATACCCCGAGAAGCCCAAAACAAAGGTACTACATCTAAATTCTACACTTAGAAAAGAGATTTTCAAATTCATACAGATCATTGACAAATAAGCTGGGCTATCAATTGGATTGGAGACAACCAAGTGATCCTCTACCATACTAGTTTCTAGGTGCAGAGATTATACTAAACCAGATGAAATAAAGGAGTGTGATGCACCAGAATCAAATAAAGTGCGAACTGGGTGATCATAAAGATAAACTACACTTTCTACAGAAGTATTTCTACCTCACTGTTGCAGAGGAGGAGCCTCCAGTGCATGAACTTATCCACCCGAAGTGGATTCAGATTTCTGCGCCTGCCCTCGCCTCTTAGGGCAGTCCTTAGCTATGTGTCCTGTTTCTCCACAATGAAAGCAACCACTATTCATCTTTGCCATCTTCTTCCTGCAGTCTTTCACCACATGTCCAACCACAACACAGAAATTACACTTTCTTGTTTCGCGAACTTTGTTGTTTTTCCCGCCCTTCTTAAAGTCTGTTTTCTTAGGCTGTAAAGCTTCTTTCTTTCCCTGAGACCCTTCCGCCTTTGTCTCCTTCTTGCCTTTATCCTCCTCATGTAGTAACGCCATCTGTACGAGCCTTTCATTTGTAGCTCCCATAGGTATATGGGTCATGGCCAGGCTATGAAGTGGCTCATTCAGTCCCTTGACAAAGCAGAGAGCCTTCTTGTGTTGGGTGTTGACTAGGTCCAGTCCGAACCAAGCCAGCTGATCAAACTGGTTGACGTACTCTTTGGCGGTTATACTCCCTTGCTTAAGGGATAGGAACCTCTCCATTTGAAGACGTCACTTAGCTTCTGAAAGGAACTTCAGTTCAAATCTAAATCTGAAATCTTCCCATGTTTCTACTGGTCTTTCTGCATTGGTGACTTCCCACCAGTAGGAAGCCTCTCCTTTGAGCAACCACACTGCCAGTCTTACCTTCTGCCTGTCTTCTACCTCGAAGATAACGAAAAGATCTTCGGTCTCTTTCAGCCAGTTCCTGGCTGCTACGAAGGACTCGGTTCCATGGAAGTCTTTAACACCCATAGCTTTAAAATCTCTACAAGTCTTGGCAAAAGCATTTCCTCTTGAAGGAGGAGGAGTGGGAATTTCAGCAACTGGGGGAGGAGGAGGAGGAATTGCTGCAGCTGGGGAAGGAAGATTCGCTGGGCCCGCCTCATTGGCCCTAGCTTCCAAGTACCTTCTAAACCAACCAGGTACAGTCACACCTTCTGGAAGGTTAAATTCTCCCAACATGCTGAAACGAAAAAGGAAAGATTCAAAACGAAGGATAGATAATTCACATGGCTTTGGGGGATTATGCCTTTCTAAAACTATAAAACAATTCTTTTTCTTGAAAAAAGCTTCTTTAAATTTTAATTTGAATATAGTTTCAAAAACTTTTTATCTGGTCTGGTAAACCTATGCTCTGATACCAAGTGAAACACCCCACCTCCGTTAAGGTCACTCACAAAGGGAATGCCTTAATTCTGGTGGAGGTTTATAAGTAAAAGACACAGATAAAACACAAGACAGATATAAACACATATAAATAAGCAGCGGAAAAACCAACAGACTTTTATTATCATAAATACGTGTTTATACAGAACATTTCCAACATTATCTCAAAACAAACTTCCAATTATTACAACCATAATACTGTCTTGATTTTAAAAGTTAAAGAAGCATGAAACATAAATAAAGCTGCATAATCCCCATAAATGATATCCAAAGCCATGGTCCAAATGAAAGAAATCCAAGCAATACATTCTCTCTCTTCAAGATGGATGAAAAACTGACTAAGCTGCGATGTTACCTCCCTGTGGGGGGGGGGGGGGAGGGAAACGGAAGAAAAGAAGACGAAAGGAAAATGGGTCAGACATAAGTCTGGTAAGTCTAGCTATATTCCTAGAATGTTAATAATAAAAAGATCATGACTTTCATAAAGTGAGAACAGGACGATATCAGGATAATAGACTATCCTAGAACTAGATAAGGTGTCCTAAAACGAACATCCCTTCGCACCCTATTTTAAATCTCTATCTCTGCACCTACTAATTCTTATACCAACAGGCACCCCGTGATTGGGGTGAAGTGATCCCTTTCTCTTTCTTTAAAAGATCGGCTCCTACTCGTATATTCACATGTGTCCTATGGCCCTATATGGTAGATACCTATGTTGGTCCCATCATGGGGTGTATCAAGTCCCATGGTGGCGGCCCCGACACAATTCTAGCATGCATAGGGTATACTACTGATGCTTCAGTGCCCTGACTTGTCTGCTCCAGAGTGTGTGCATGCCCGCACTCTGTTAGAACCCACACTGTGCACCAACTGCCGTCGCTTTTGACCGCTTACAATCAGCCCAGTAATCGTGCCCCACCCTGCCTAGTTCAGGGAACCATGATACCTAATTGGGTTACTGCTGAAACGGGTCCCCGTTACTAGGTTTTCTAGTCAAACATGTTAAGTGGTTAAGTGTCTGAATGAACCTAACCCCCACCCATCCAAATTATTTAACATGTTGAATTTGGTTAAGTATTTATTAAATTGACTTAACCCTATTAGTCCTAACTCAGCTCTAATTGTCTTATTAGAGCACCAACCTCTCAGATTAGACAGATATTGTTGTGGCTTCCTGTATGCCGGTTGGGTCCGGGCAGTCTTACGCCACAACTCAGTTTAACCTCGGGTCTTTATTGGGCCCCATGCCTTAACCTCTCACATTGGATAGCTATTGTTGTGACAACTGGACAGTCGGGCGGGTCCGGGCAGGTTTACGTCACAACTCAATCCAACCTCGGGTTAAGCGCGTTCGTATTTTCTAATTTACATTTTAATTATGTAAATTATTCAAATTCAAATTACTGTCACATTCATTTCAATTTAATCTCATTAATTAAGGTAATTAATGCCTTTTTATGCCATAAATCACTTATGTGATTAATGACCAATATGTAAATTAGAAAATATTCAAATTACTATCACATTCATTTCCAATTAATCTCATTAATTAAGGTAATTAATGCCTTTTTATGCCATAAATCACTTATGTGATTAATGACCAATTTATGGAAGGTTTTCCTAAAATTACCATTTTAACCCAACGTTACCCCGTCCAATATTAGGCTAACCATCTCAGCCTAATTTACGTTCGCATGTTTTTTGGTGTAAAGTATTAGGCTAAAAACTTAGCCTAATTTAATATACGCAAATTGGCATAAATTAGCATAAACATGACAAGGGTATAACTTTGGTATTGATGGCATAATCAATATGAACATAATAGGGTTTACTTGCAAAATAACTAACATGAACATTTTAGGGGTGAACTTGCAAAATAACTAACATGAACATTATAATGTCATAGGTACAAACTTGCAAAAAGACTAACATAAACATTATAATGTCATAGGTATGAACTTGCACTTATAGGCTAACTCAACATATATGTGTTTTTTAACATAGGCCATATTAACAACATACATGAGAATTAGCAATATGAACTAATCCATATACATATGTTAATTTGCAACATAGGCAAATCAACATACGTATATGTGAGTTAGCAACATAGGCTAATCAGCATACACATGTGTTAATTAGTAACATAGATTTAAACATACTTGCAAATTAATCCCAACATATGATAAGTGTGAACATGGCATAAGTTTTGCATAAACATGAACATATAGATTTGACAATTGGTCACATAACTTCACTACATAAACTTGCATAATAAACTACACAATTCTCATAAGATGTTACAATCAAAGTCCATGCTTATACAAATAATCTAATCCAATAATCCTAAATTTAACATGATAATAGAATCAAGTAACTGGCATAGATTAATATTATAAAACATAATAAACATCATACTTAATAATTCTCAATTCAACATGATAATAGAATCAAATCACAAACGTATATTAATAACATAACGAGTATCGTACTATTTTCATTTCATCGCAACACATGATATTCATATTAATTCGCATTCTAAAAATGTAGCTAAACTTACAATCGTAGACGCTCTTGTTTTCTGAGTTCTGAAATTCTGAATTTGCAAAGCTTTCCTTTGGGAAGACGTTGCTTTGATTCTAATTTGTTGTTGCTTTTTAATCTTTTAGTTTGTATTCGCTATGTTGTTCATCTATTTCAAGTGGAGGCTCCCTCTAGTTCTCAGCAGACAGCATGGTGGCTCCAATTCTTTTTTTTTTTTTGTGAATTTTTAGTTTGAGACCTGGGGTCTTTTTATAGAGTTGCAAGTTAATTTGAACCGTCGATGAAGCTAGGGTTAACCAGAGCCGTCCGTTGTAAAGAGAAGCCAATTATGTTCACCATTTCTTTCTTAATGTACATTTACTATTATTTGTCAATCCATATAAATACGTACGCATTAGATACATCTCCCCTTTACACATTTATTATTATTTTTGTATGCAAATTAGATACATCTCCCCTTTACACATTTATTTTTTGTATTAGCAACTTTAGTGTTAACAGAAATACGAGGTGTTACAATAAGTAAGTAACATGTAAAGTAAAAACCTGTAAACCTGCTAATTAAGACGAGATTTACTTAATGACACATTATGAAAAACACGTTATAGTAACCTGTAAACCTGAGAACCTAAACCTGTAGATTGTGATAAGAAAAACATGTTATTGTAACATGTAAACCCGAGAACCTAAAATTTAATGATGAATGATAGGATAATAATATAAGAAGATTATAGATTTTAGATCTTGAATAACAATCTAAGGATAACATGTTAAAGGCTTATTAATGAACTTAAATGGGTTAAGTTCATTAACTGAAACTAATAAACGAGAGTGGTCCATTCCTTAGGGATATAATGGGCTCGGAGACAACTTAGTAACTTGAAAAAGAAGTTAATACAATTGAAAATAACCAAGTTAACTAGAATCTGATGAGGTAGAGAAAGCGCGTAATTAAACGTTTAGACATAGGGTCTAATAACATTGTAACATGACGCACTTGGACCAGTCCGCACATACGAAGGTGAATAACCCAACAGGGTAGATCATCGAGGTGTTTGGAGGCACGAGAGGAGCACATCCATCTGATTCTTCTGCCTTATATTCTGCTTGCTGGCTTTGCGGGACTGGAAGGAAGCACGCGACTTTCGAGGGACATGGTAGGGTACTCTGTGGTGGTCCTCTATTGTGGTGCATGCTTGGGCTATACTCGTAGAGGTTGGGTCTACGCGTTACCACCTAATAAGTATACCTTAATTGCAACGTACTTGGACGTCAGAAGGATATAGCGGTATAACATTGGGTGATTTGACGATTTGCATACAAATAGGTCAGTCAGAACCTATTAAGGATAGTAATCGTCGTGTACCCGTCATCGGCAGTCAATGTGACGCTGAAAGACTAAAGATAAACCTACAGACCATCGATCTTCCACTATCGAGAGTTTGGTTGCGGGGCACGCCAATTTGGACGTAGATTATTTGCTTGGGGCACGTCACTTAGCTCATGATGTAGTCTTTCACTAGTTGAGGATAGGGTCGAGGTGGGAGCATGGCCACCGTAGAAATGCATATCATAGTTTGGATATCTATACTTTAGGCCTCTTTAACAGATCTATACAGATATGGAAAGACTCCCGACCGTGTTCCGTGCAATCAGATGCAGCCCTATTACGGAACCTGGGGTATAGTAGATAATACGTACGTGTGAGGATGCAGATATATGAACACCTCACTAGGTGGTGCATCGTAGACGCTTGGGCATTACTACGTGTTGAGACATAATTCCACCGAGGCAGCAGACAAAACACACGTGTGAGGGTCTAGGTACATGCATGTCGCACCGGGTGGCGTATCGTAGATGTAGTTTTATGGAAATCTGTACGGTGCTCCGGCATAAGATAGTTGCATGTGCTTCTGTGGCATGATAGTGGAGACCGTTCAAGAAGGGTACCATGGGAAGTACCTTGATATTGTGGGTAACTACATACACATTATATTGGGTTAATCTACTAGGAGGTAGACGGGTTCGGCGTGTATGTAAAGCCTTGAATGCTATTAACCTAAAATAACCTAATAAATAAGAAAATGTAACTGAACGATATATGTAGGATTATTTCAGAATTTGTAATTTAGGTTTAATCAATAGAATTTGTGTTTAAACCGTCTCCTCATAACATATCCACAAGTTAGACTTTTGGAAAAAATATGATAGCTTTGGATACTGGCTAGGCAATATTATTATTTTGGTAAGGCTATATTTGATTATATTATACTTTATTCCATTCCGGTGTGAGATGTTTTATTAGCTCTGATATGTTTTATATCCCTGACTTTTCTGCAGGATACCAGACAAGCCAATTCGAGTTTTGACAGATTGGAATTACAAAAAAAAATTGTTCTGTTAGAATTTGGGTTGTTACAATTATACAAGTTTATCAGTAGATGTAGTATAGAGCATTAACATGCTACTGAGAGGGTCATGAGATACCTAAATAAACCATGAACCTAGGATTACTTTATGAAAAGTTTCTATCCGATGTAGATTGGAATAATTTATATGATGAATCAAAAGCAACTTTTGGTTATATATATGTATGTATGTATATATATATAGCATTAGAGGAGGAGTTAGTTCTTGAAAAATACAGGAAACATAATATTTTGACTCGGTCTATTATAGATACTATGATAATAGCACTAGCCACAGCAAGTGAGGAAGCTGAGAACTAAAGTAATCTGCTAGTTAAGATCCCCATATGGGAAGAACCGACACTTGTGGTGTAATCTATTGCGATAGTTCCACGGCTATTGCAAAAGGTACATAACCGTTATTAGAACATCAGAAGATGTTAGTCATAAGAACAATATTGTAAGAGAACATCACATATGTAGTGATGAAAATTTGATGGCTATTGAAAAAAGGACAGAATTGATATTACATTGGTAAGAAATGATAGTCGTATGCACAGTTTTGTTAGAGAACATCACATATAAAGTGATGATAATTTGGTAGATCCTTTGATGAAAGGACTGACCAAAAAGAAAGTCCTTAATGATTCTAAAAGAATGGGACAATTGCCCTGAAATTTTGGAATTACGGACAATGGTAACCCAACCTAAATGACTGGAGATCCCAAGAACTGGGTATATCAGGTTAAAAAAGTTATGTTGTGATAGTTAATGAACATGCTAGGTTTATATATTAAGAAGCATGTATTCCTGAAGTGATTAGAGGATGAGTTAATAGAAACTCTTAATGAGATCTATACTCTATTTGGAGTTGAGTATTTACCTTCAGGAGTACTCTAAATAGACTTACCTATGTGAATGTGGAAATGTGGTCGTTTCCTAAGGAGCTTTGGGCAAAATTCCTAAAGCGTTCACTAAACTGGGATATACGTGCATAGCCATAAATGCACGGTCTTATTTGATTACATCTAGAAAGGTTGTGTGGGGTTTGATGTTAGGAATATAGTTCAAGACTACGTGTCAGTCTATTAAAAAATGAATCCTACTCACTATGCAAAAGTTCAAGTCGGAAGACACATTTTTTTATGCATAATCTTTTGTATTTTTTAAATGCTCAAAAATTGTAACACCCAGATATTTCTATAAATATTTGATTGTGCATATATGTAAATATATGCATGGTCATTGATAATTTTAAAAAAATGTTATAAAGGTAATGCATGAATATATGTTAAAAGAGAAATATTCATGCATTTTAAAAAGGCTAATGCATTAAACGTGGAAGTAAAAGGAAGGAATCAATGTGTAAATGCATTAATATAAAAACAGAGATAAGCAAGGACAAATTAATGAGGCAATTTCATGCAACAATAATAATAAGGAAAGATGTAAAGTTTTAATGCGTGAAAAAAGAGAGGAAGTTAACAATGTTAGCAATAATGGTATGCAATAAATTTAAAGGAAAGATAAAGAATCAATGTAATAAAATACATGCATATCATACATTAACGAGAAGATTAGTGCGAAGGAATGCATGTAATGCATGCAACAAAGTGCATGTAATAATATAAAAAGAAAAAATGAGAAACATCAATGAATTGATGGCATGCATAAAAATGGTTAATAAAGAGGGTATCATAATCAGTGCATATATATATTAATATTAAAATGCAAATGGAAGAAAGAGGTGAACTAATAATATGCAATTAATTATGTGCATGATAATATATGCATAAGTTAATATATTGAAAGTTATATTGTTAATGCATAGAATAATAAAAAGAATTGAGCACATAAAAGTAGAGTGCATTAATTACAATAAATAAATAAATGCATTAAAGGTAAATTGATTGATTGTAAAATAAGGTTGTGCAATCAAAATAAAAAGAAAGTTAAATGCATGAAGGAAAATTAATTGATTGGAGAAAGAATGATATATGCAATAAAAGATGGTTTAATTAAAAAGATGTTGTGAAAATCAGTTTTGTAGAGAGGAGGATAAAAAGAGGAAAAATATATATATAAATATATATAACAATAATAGCACATGCCTCTGCGCATGGTCTATGGGTGCAACGCACCCAGGCTGTGTTGGCTGGGTTCTGGAATGTTCTTTTCTAGGGTGAGGCGGACGGTTTAGATGAGTTTTTTTATTCAATACTAAGGGCCCAGTTCTTCTAACCCACCTATAAATAAAACCTTAAACCCACTGATTTATTCATCTAATTCTATGGCGATGCCATGGCCTCCTTCTTCTTCTTCTTCCCCAAGAAAATCTTAAATCTAATCTATATTCTTCTCTCTAAATCTCTTAATAAAATAAAAGATTAGATATAGAATTTCTTCAATTTCAAAAAAAAAAGAGAAAAGGAATTTTGATCTATAATTTACGCCGTAAGAAAGGGAACAACTTTGGATGCTAATCTAAATCAGACCTAGGAAAGCAAAAATCACTGTGAGTGGATTTAAATTACCCTTGTTGAATAACAGTAGATGTACCGTTTAGCAATTTCCCAAGTTAATTTGTCTAATTCAATTGAAATAATTCAGATTTTATTTTATGCGTATTCTGTTCTTCTTCTTCCCTTTTCCTTTTTATTTTTAAGATTAGGCTAACTTCGAGCCTAATCCAAATCTCGCTGAAAAGCATGCGTACGAATAAAGATTGGAATAATGAAAATTATTGAAACGACCCGCAAATCCGTACTCTTTGAGTCGACTAATAACACCACACGTCCAACTCAAATTGCACAGAAATACGAACCATTATTAGAAAGAAGTTAGAGGATGAGAAATAGAAAGAAAGAAATATTAGAATAGAAGAAAACGAAGATCACAAACTCACAGCGGAACGAATAAATTATATTAGATAACATAACTTTGAAGCACAAATCAGTATTTGTATATACACACCATTATCAGAGCACAACGATTATCCCTGGAACAGTTATAAACACCTGTTTCCAGATACAACATAGTACACAGCGGAAAATATGATAGTCTATAACTAACTGGTGAGGCCTCCTGCTTCGAGCTCCTCCAAGTGAATCTGAAAAATCCTAACTACTTGACTGCCCGTACAAATTTGGGCACCCAAGAGTTTAGGGAAAACAAACAAAATAAACTCTGGGTCAGTCATGGGACTGGTGTGAGTAAACTCCAACCATTTGTTTAACTTTCAAAAATCCTTTCAAAAGAAATGAAAATCGTAAGACCGATCCACACATAAACACGGATGGTTTTTATCTTACGATAACCCAAAACATTTTGGAAATCATATATTATCTGATATTATAATAATGTCTAATCACAAATAATTAAAATCTAGTAGAACGCTTGCATCTCACGCTCTACATATATAATATACAATCAAACTCGCAGGCACTTATTGGAGATTGGATTCCAACTTGACAAAGTATGGGACCACCTTCCGAACGTGTATCTCTAGAGGCAAATACACTGGGTTCAACAAGAACATCTTGCAACCCGGCCCACACATGACCGACCACTCATTTCGCTTGAGTGTATCGAATGTATATCACCAACGGTTGGGATCAGCAACCGCCTCCCGATAAGGGACAGCATCGATAGATTTAAGAACAAAAGGAGTTTCTCTAGATAGGTGATCATACATCCTAATGGGTGCGACCCACATAGCCATGCTGCCTGCCCGATTTTTGTCCACTTCCGGGTTGTGAGGCTTGAGGTTTTCATTATCTTCCAGCACATCTGGCCATCATTCACTTTGAATGCCACATCGTCAGATCCATCGGAAATCACTAATTGATTCCCACAAAAATACTCATATTGTTAGGCTAAAGAAGTTTCCCTTCTATGCCACCAACTTCGTACGTTTGAAGGAATCAACGTACGTAACCCCCTTTGGAAATACTCTGTCAGACACTCGTCCATACAAGTTGTCCTGGGTCTGGACAAACCGAAGACACTAATCCGTAGACAGGATAGCCCTTGCATAACTCCGTCTTCAATTTTCTTCAGCATAAGTTGCTTCATAACGCTTACGCCAATACGGAGTGGTTTTCAGATATCAAATCTGATCCCGGTCTCTCCATATTAACAACGGAGGTATATATATAAATAAAACTTTGATAGTCGGTGATTTAACTATCAAATGAAAACATGTCGGTGTGCAAACAATGATATTATTTCCAGGAGGAAATTCTATCGACCAAACATCATTCAACGTTTATCCCTTTTTAGTTCATTCATTTATTCATTTCCCTTTTCACTTTCATCTACATTCCTTATTTAATATATTTAGAAAATATACTCTATTAACATTGGAAAACATTTCCATTATCTGTCCTCTATATTCAGAAAACATTTCTGATTCTCATTTGGAAAACGTTTCCAAATCTCCTTCATTTGATTTAACAGATGTTTGAATAAACATCACTATGCCAAATCTCCTTCATTTGGTTTCCACTTAACCACTTTCCACTATCGAACCTTAACCATTTCTTAGTTAAAACGAAGTCAATCAAGTTGGGGTATAATTACCTCTCAGACCTTAACTGAGCAACATTTCTAACCTCGAAATAGACAAGGTTCATCTTTCCAATTTTTTTTTTTTTAACACACACTTCCTCACGTTGCTCTCGGATTCGATTATGAATCCACTTCCCTTTCAGGAATCACTTGATTATAACAATGGTGTTATAATTCCCTGCATCCGAAATATAATAACTTTAATATGTCCTTTATTTCCTAACTTGAATATCGGAAAACATTTCCAATATATAATTCCTTTATTGAGAAAACATCTTTTATTCCGGTTAGAAAACATTTCTAAATCCTTTGAATTTACTGATGTTATAAACATCGTTACTATGACTTAAATCATAAATCATTCGTTAACTAACGATATCACTAACCAACCCTTGCTATCGAGCCTTTGAAACATTCAGAGCTCACAACTTTAAACCAAACATTGTTTTCAACAACAGCGTTAAAACTGCTATCTAGCATTATAAACATTTATCATAACCATAGCATTTAGATTGCTATTAAAACAGTTATTATAACGGCAGCGTTAAAATTGCTATTTAGATTTACCAAGACATTTATTATAACAGCAGCGTCTAAAATTGCTGTATAGATTTACAACATCTATTATAACAACAGTGCTATGATTGTTGTTTTGAAAAAATACCGTGTGCGACGCACACGCTTCCGTTGTTCATTTATAAATTCTGTTTATTTTAAACGATTCAAGTTCTCTTTTCAACTAACCACTTAATTCGATTTCTATAAATCCCCTTTTTATATACATTTTTATTTGCAAAATATTTCCTTGTTTTAAACTATTATTCTTTTACTTTAAGCATTTGGAGATCTTTCTTTAAATTTTCCTCTGTACTTCGGATCCATTTCCAAATATTGGTTTCAGAACCGATACTCACTTTCAAATATACATTCATATTTGAACTCACCTTTTAATTTACCCAATGGTTAATGATCCACTTAATTTATATCTTTATTTATAACATTTTTCTTGGTTTACCCAATGGAATAGGTTTCCATTTGCAACTCAATGAAAAAGAAATTATTTCTAATTTGGAAATAAACTCTGCTTTTAAATTCTAACTTCCTTTTTCACATTCGATGATATTTTACGGTATCTAAAATACCAGGTTCCTAGGGCCAGGGTAAATCAAACACACAAATTCAACCATGGATAATGTAGCATAACATATATCACTATCAAATAAAACAGTAAATAAAATGTTGAGGGATCCCGTTGGATCCCTCCAACCTGTTTCCCTGCATCCACAGATGTTAGTAACATCAAAAATATCGCATTAATGAAAAATCAATCAACGATGATTATATCAACCAATTTATAACCTATTCAACCAAGCAACCATTTCACATTATAAAATAATTTTAAACGAGTGAGTTTACTCACCTCGTCCGTGGTTGACGGTTCCGCTCTTCTTTTAAAATCCAACGAGCGTTTAATTTATCCCGAATTCAATAGCTCTGTTATCAGCATCGTCAGTGCTATGACATGGATTTCGTTGCTACGATTTCAACGTGTCCGATTGTATTTGCTTTTTGTTTTAGATGGTTGATCAATGTTCTTCCTCACATTCTTTATTCTGATCAGCATAGTTGTGCAGATATCGTTCATCCGTGTACGATAGCTCTTATTTCATTCAATTCTATTCATGTCCTTTAACCTCGTATTTAGCCGCATAACTGATCTTCCTCATGTACACTGAATTTATCGAGACCTTCACAAAAGTCCACCTCAACTTCCCTCACGTCTTCTTCCCTGATTAGCACCCAAACACGTCCCTCAAGCCATAGCTGAAAACAGCGTTTTTTTTTTTTTTTTTTTTCTTTTCCAATGAAACAAATAAAGTCACGCACCGTAAATCTCCATTATATTTATCACCACTGTTCCTTGCACCCAACGCAATACACCGAACATAACAGAACCACCAACTTTACCATCTTTGCTGTACCCCTCCATCTCATCATTGTTACTAAAACGCGAGTCTCCCTTCACCGCTTCTTCCTCCTTGACATCTCACGGTTTCATCTTCTAGGTAATAAACCTGTTCCCTTCATACTTCATTCGTTACCCTCCCTACAGAAACAACTCACCTACAGTATTCACGCAACAGTAGCCTTCATTATCTACATACGCACCCTCAGGTTGAACCCCCATTTCCTTGAACCCATCTTTGCCACCACCGGCTGTATAACTCAGATCCGCAACACCGCCCCGAGGCTCGACCCCCCAGCACCAACGATAACGCCAGAAACCCCATAAACCCGAAGCCCCAGAACTTTTAGATCGAACTCAATAATATGTGTAGTAGTTGAGAGAGTAAACTTCGAGGATTCGAAATATATGAACTTCGAAATTTAAGAAGGTTTGTTTAATTTTTATTTGATTTTGAACTTGCGTTTTCCCCCATTTTGTTTCGTATCTGGAAAGGAGATGGAGAAATAGCATAACAGTATTTAAAAGGAGAAAAACGTGGCAGTCACGAAATGTAATGGTTTGGGACACACGGAGTGTACTACCTTGGCGAACACGGTTTTAATTACTTGGGTAGCACGGACTTTTATTACTTGGGAAGCACGGACTTTTATTACTTGGCAAGCACTTGAAGAAGCCACTGTTTGAATGGGAACGGTTAATCATATGAACGAATACATGAAAGTTAAATAAGGAGATATTTGAAAAGTAAAGTCTTTGAGATAACTCGACAAAGGTAATCATATGAACGAATATACGAATATATGAAACTAACATGAATTGGAACGCTGTTTTGTTGACAAAGGTAACATCTTTGACGGAAAATGAACGAATAATCCTATGAATGAACATTCTGTTTACTGATTAAAAATCTAATCTTGGTATAAAAAGATATTCTGAACCCAATGGGACAAGTTTCGTCGAATTCCGACATCGTTTGAAAAAATTTCCTTTATAAAACCAGAAATGAACACGCGTTTAAATTTTTCACGATCACCGGATAAATCAAAACAACTTGAAACTGCGAACACCGACAATAACTTTTTGATACGAACCCAACGACACTAGTTTCGCCGCATTCTGAGACTGTTGCCCCGGTAGACTGTTTTTGGTGCGTACCGCACTGCCCTTCTGAACACCAAATTTGCCGATCTCTAAAAATAACAAACTATATACCTATCCTGACTATATCCGACGCTACGAACTCACTGGAACTGGTTTCGCGGCCTAAATCGATCGTCTGCTCAAATTACACTCTAATATCCCTTTATTCAGTTGAATTAATTTTAATTGCACTGAACGAGCGTTTACGGCTACTGTGGTCACATACGACATCGGTTTGCCACGCAATTCAACATCGTACAATAGTTTAACGATACGGTCCCAATGAAACTGATTTCGTCGAAATCTGAGTCCGTTTGCAAAACGGCTATTTTAACGCGTATATTTTAAATAACGATTTTCCACAGCGACTATTTCAAAATTTGATTTGACCATAACTAACAAATTATAACCCGAAATCTAGATTTTTCTCTTCTATATGAAAATTATAATCAATACGGTTCCAACGTGTCCTGTTTCACAGAAATCCGACTTATATCGGATCCCGTATTCTCAATTGAAGTTCAAAACTCTATATTACGAACTGCCGCGCGATTTCGAGCTCGTTTTATAATTATATTATAAATTTACGTTCAAACTTCGTTTTATAAATAAATTCGTTATAAAACCCTTTATATAATTCAATTAAAATATTTAAACCAATTTAAATATTCAGAATTCAACGGCTGAAAAATCTGGGTCGTTACATTCCTTCCCCCTTAAAATAATTTCGTCCTCGAAATTGCTAAGGTAGGAAAAGACGCCACATACCCTATTAACTCGATCCACAAAATCCCTTTTGTTCACTTCTTAACTTTAGTTTAACTGGGCCAATTTATTTCAATTTAAAAATATTTATTTATTCTTACTAACGAACATTTTTCAAAAATCCTGAAAATTTTCTAACACTTTAAATTCTGAAAAATTTCGGCAGCATCTCCTCTGCATGGCTCAATCGGCACAATCACAACTCGCCTTTCTAGGCCTTCTCCAGTTCAAAAGAAAATCAAAAAGCCAAGTGGCTTGCCTCATAGGCTCATAAAATCATCAACCCAAACAATATTGTAAACATGTACCTTTTTGTCGGGCATAATCTATCTCTTGCATTTGCTTTCATTCAATATTTGCTCAGCATATCCATTCCAACTGATTTCCAATCAGTCCACTTCTAGTTTTTAACTCTCTAATCAACTCCTGATTAGTCCATTCCAATTCTATCAAGTCAAATCTGATCTCTACTTCAGGAATCAATCCACTTATTCCATTTTGAGTTTCAATTTCCATTTAACTTAAATTCGATCCATTTGATTTATTTCCACCAATTTATTCAACTTATACAAGTTAAACAATTTCAGAATTCAAATTCCCGGGTTTTATTTCAACTAGTTTGAAATCATATATATGTACATATATATTTATAATCAAATCAATTCAAAACATTTGAATTTCTAAATCATCTTGTCCTTTTCAAACAAATTTTCATTTTCAAATTACTATGGTAGCGATCCGTCACTCAGAAACTTGAAAATGAATATCGATAATGTCGCGACCCATTATCAGTACTATTTTCCCGCCACTGAAGTGATTTCAGTGCTTAATTACTTTCAAATCCATTTAAACCTTTCTAATTCAAAAATCTCTTCAAACCAATGCCATATTACCTTTAAAATACTTCAAGGAATACTTTCAAAATATCCGGTATTTAAATTCCAATTATGGTTTGAATTAAATTCTAGTTTATCTTGGTTATATAACCATTTCAATATTTTATAATTTCCTTTGATTGTAATAACAATCAACACATTTGATAATTTCAGAAAATTATCCCTTTATATCAAAATAACTTTTGGGCAAATTATATCACTTACCCACCTTAAAACAATACTGAGTCGATTTGTTCTGTTCGAGAGTTTAGAAACACCTATCGATACGGTTGTACTTCCTGTATCGACCAGAATTCATAAACCACTCAACAAACCAGCCAACACAATATAAAACAATTTTATATCAAATCTACAAATACGCGCTCATATATATACACTCAAACTCAATCTAGGGTACTACTAACCCCATCTCTATTGAGTTACGCCACAGAGCCTAGGTAATCACTTAACCTTCAGCTCTGATACCAAATGAAACGACCCGCAAATCCGTACTCTTTGAGTCGACTAATAACACCACACGTCCAACTCAAATTGCACAGAAATACGAACCATTATTAGAAAGAAGTTAGAGGATGAGAAATAGAAAGAAAGAAATATTAGAATAGAAGAAAACGAAGATCACAAACTCACAGCGGAACGAATAAATTATATTAGATAACATAACTTTGAAGCACAAATCAGTATTTGTATATACACACCATTATCAGAGCACAACGATTATCCCTGGAACAGTTATAAACACCTGTTTCCAGATACAACATAGTACACAGCGGAAAATATGATAGTCTATAACTAACTGGTGAGGCCTCCTGCTTCGAGCTCCTCCAAGTGAATCTGAAAAATCCTAACTACTTGACTGCCCGTACAAATTTGGGCACCCAAGAGTTTAGGGAAAACAAACAAAATAAACTCTGGGTCAGTCATGGGACTGGTGTGAGTAAACTCCAACCATTTGTTTAACTTTCAAAAATCCTTTCAAAAGAAATGAAAATCGTAAGACCGATCCACACATAAACACGGATGGTTTTTATCTTACGATAACCCAAAACATTTTGGAAATCATATATTATCTGATATTATAATAATGTCTAATCACAAATAATTAAAATCTAGTAGAACGCTTGCATCTCACGCTCTACATATATAATATACAATCAAACTCGCAGGCACTTATTGGAGATTGGATTCCAACTTGACAAAGTATGGGACCACCTTCCGAACGTGTATCTCTAGAGGCAAATACACTGGGTTCAACAAGAACATCTTGCAACCCGGCCCACACATGACCGACCACTCATTTCGCTTGAGTGTATCGAATGTATATCACCAACGGTTGGGATCAGCAACCGCCTCCCGATAAGGGACAGCATCGATAGATTTAAGAACAAAAGGAGTTTCTCTAGATAGGTGATCATACATCCTAATGGGTGCGACCCACATAGCCATGCTGCCTGCCCGATTTTTGTCCACTTCCGGGTTGTGAGGCTTGAGGTTTTCATTATCTTCCAGCACATCTGGCCATCATTCACTTTGAATGCCACATCGTCAGATCCATCGGAAATCACTAATTGATTCCCACAAAAATACTCATATTGTTAGGCTAAAGAAGTTTCCCTTCTATGCCACCAACTTCGTACGTTTGAAGGAATCAACGTACGTAACCCCCTTTGGAAATACTCTGTCAGACACTCGTCCATACAAGTTGTCCTGGGTCTGGACAAACCGAAGACACTAATCCGTAGACAGGATAGCCCTTGCATAACTCCGTCTTCAATTTTCTTCAGCATAAGTTGCTTCATAACGCTTACGCCAATACGGAGTGGTTTTCAGATATCAAATCTGATCCCGGTCTCTCCATATTAACAACGGAGGTATATATATAAATAAAACTTTGATAGTCGGTGATTTAACTATCAAATGAAAACATGTCGGTGTGCAAACAATGATATTATTTCCAGGAGGAAATTCTATCGACCAAACATCATTCAACGTTTATCCCTTTTTAGTTCATTCATTTATTCATTTCCCTTTTCACTTTCATCTACATTCCTTATTTAATATATTTAGAAAATATACTCTATTAACATTGGAAAACATTTCCATTATCTGTCCTCTATATTCAGAAAACATTTCTGATTCTCATTTGGAAAACGTTTCCAAATCTCCTTCATTTGATTTAACAGATGTTTGAATAAACATCACTATGCCAAATCTCCTTCATTTGGTTTCCACTTAACCACTTTCCACTATCGAACCTTAACCATTTCTTAGTTAAAACGAAGTCAATCAAGTTGGGGTATAATTACCTCTCAGACCTTAACTGAGCAACATTTCTAACCTCGAAATAGACAAGGTTCATCTTTCCAATTTTTTTTTTTTTTAACACACACTTCCTCACGTTGCTCTCGGATTCGATTATGAATCCACTTCCCTTTCAGGAATCACTTGATTATAACAATGGTGTTATAATTCCCTGCATCCGAAATATAATAACTTTAATATGTCCTTTATTTCCTAACTTGAATATCGGAAAACATTTCCAATATATAATTCCTTTATTGAGAAAACATCTTTTATTCCGGTTAGAAAACATTTCTAAATCCTTTGAATTTACTGATGTTATAAACATCGTTACTATGACTTAAATCATAAATCATTCGTTAACTAACGATATCACTAACCAACCCTTGCTATCGAGCCTTTGAAACATTCAGAGCTCACAACTTTAAACCAAACATTGTTTTCAACAACAGCGTTAAAACTGCTATCTAGCATTATAAACATTTATCATAACCATAGCATTTAGATTGCTATTAAAACAGTTATTATAACGGCAGCGTTAAAATTGCTATTTAGATTTACCAAGACATTTATTATAACAGCAGCGTCTAAAATTGCTGTATAGATTTACAACATCTATTATAACAACAGTGCTATGATTGTTGTTTTGAAAAAATACCGTGTGCGACGCACACGCTTCCGTTGTTCATTTATAAATTCTGTTTATTTTAAACGATTCAAGTTCTCTTTTCAACTAACCACTTAATTCGATTTCTATAAATCCCCTTTTTATATACATTTTTATTTGCAAAATATTTCCTTGTTTTAAACTATTATTCTTTTACTTTAAGCATTTGGAGATCTTTCTTTAAATTTTCCTCTGTACTTCGGATCCATTTCCAAATATTGGTTTCAAAACCGATACTCACTTTCAAATATACATTCATATTTGAACTCACCTTTTAATTTACCCAATGGTTAATGATCCACTTAATTTATATCTTTATTTATAACATTTTTCTTGGTTTACCCAATGGAATAGGTTTCCATTTGCAACTCAATGAAAAAGAAATTATTTCTAATTTGGAAATAAACTCTGCTTTTAAATTCTAACTTCCTTTTTCACATTCGATGATATTTTACGGTATCTAAAATACCAGGTTCCTAGGGCCAGGGTAAATCAAACACACAAATTCAACCATGGATAATGTAGCATAACATATATCACTATCAAATAAAACAGTAAATAAAATGTTGAGGGATCCCGTTGGATCCCTCCAACCTGTTTCCCTGCATCCACAGATGTTAGTAACATCAAAAATATCGCATTAATGAAAAATCAATCAACGATGATTATATCAACCAATTTATAACCTATTCAACCAAGCAACCATTTCACATTATAAAATAATTTTAAACGAGTGAGTTTACTCACCTCGTCCGTGGTTGACGGTTCCGCTCTTCTTTTAAAATCCAACGAGCGTTTAATTTATCCCGAATTCAATAGCTCTGTTATCAGCATCGTCAGTGCTATGACATGGATTTCGTTGCTACGATTTCAACGTGTCCGATTGTATTTGCTTTTTGTTTTAGATGGTTGATCAATGTTCTTCCTCACATTCTTTATTCTGATCAGCATAGTTGTGCAGATATCGTTCATCCGTGTACGATAGCTCTTATTTCATTCAATTCTATTCATGTCCTTTAACCTCGTATTTAGCCGCATAACTGATCTTCCTCATGTACACTGAATTTATCGAGACCTTCACAAAAGTCCACCTCAACTTCCCTCACGTCTTCTTCCCTGATTAGCACCCAAACACGTCCCTCAAGCCATAGCTGAAAACAGCGTTTTTTTTTTTTTTTTTTCTTTTCCAATGAAACAAATAAAGTCACGCACCGTAAATCTCCATTATATTTATCACCACTGTTCCTTGCACCCAACGCAATACACCGAACATAACAGAACCACCAACTTTACCATCTTTGCTGTACCCCTCCATCTCATCATTGTTACTAAAACGCGAGTCTCCCTTCACCGCTTCTTCCTCCTTGACATCTCACGGTTTCATCTTCTAGGTAATAAACCTGTTCCCTTCATACTTCATTCGTTACCCTCCCTACAGAAACAACTCACCTACAGTATTCACGCAACAGTAGCCTTCATTATCTACATACGCACCCTCAGGTTGAACCCCCATTTCCTTGAACCCATCTTTGCCACCACCGGCTGTATAACTCAGATCCGCAACACCGCCCCGAGGCTCGACCCCCCAGCACCAACGATAACGCCAGAAACCCCATAAACCCGAAGCCCCAGAACTTTTAGATCGAACTCAATAATATGTGTAGTAGTTGAGAGAGTAAACTTCGAGGATTCGAAATATATGAACTTCGAAATTTAAGAAGGTTTGTTTAATTTTTATTTGATTTTGAACTTGCGTTTTCCCCCATTTTGTTTCGTATCTGGAAAGGAGATGGAGAAATAGCATAACAGTATTTAAAAGGAGAAAAACGTGGCAGTCACGAAATGTAATGGTTTGGGACACACGGAGTGTACTACCTTGGCGAACACGGTTTTAATTACTTGGGTAGCACGGACTTTTATTACTTGGGAAGCACGGACTTTTATTACTTGGCAAGCACTTGAAGAAGCCACTGTTTGAATGGGAACGGTTAATCATATGAACGAATACATGAAAGTTAAATAAGGAGATATTTGAAAAGTAAAGTCTTTGAGATAACTCGACAAAGGTAATCATATGAACGAATATACGAATATATGAAACTAACATGAATTGGAACGCTGTTTTGTTGACAAAGGTAACATCTTTGACGGAAAATGAACGAATAATCCTATGAATGAACATTCTGTTTACTGATTAAAAATCTAATCTTGGTATAAAAAGATATTCTGAACCCAATGGGACAAGTTTCGTCGAATTCCGACATCGTTTGAAAAAATTTCCTTTATAAAACCAGAAATGAACACGCGTTTAAATTTTTCACGATCACCGGATAAATCAAAACAACTTGAAACTGCGAACACCGACAATAACTTTTTGATACGAACCCAACGGCACTAGTTTCGCCGCATTCTGAGACTGTTGCCCCGGTAGACTGTTTTTGGTGCGTACCGCACTGCCCTTCTGAACACCAAATTTGCCGATCTCTAAAAATAACAAACTATATACCTATCCTGACTATATCCGACGCTACGAACTCACTGGAACTGGTTTCGCGGCCTAAATCGATCGTCTGCTCAAATTACACTCTAATATCCCTTTATTCAGTTGAATTAATTTTAATTGCACTGAACGAGCGTTTACGGCTACTGTGGTCACATACGACATCGGTTTGCCACGCAATTCAACATCGTACAATAGTTTAACGATACGGTCCCAATGAAACTGATTTCGTCGAAATCTGAGTCCGTTTGCAAAACGGCTATTTTAACGCGTATATTTTAAATAACGATTTTCCACAGCGACTATTTCAAAATTTGATTTGACCATAACTAACAAATTATAACCCGAAATCTAGATTTTTCTCTTCTATATGAAAATTATAATCAATACGGTTCCAACGTGTCCTGTTTCACAGAAATCCGACTTATATCGGATCCCGTATTCTCAATTGAAGTTCAAAACTCTATATTACGAACTGCCGCGCGCTTTCGAGCTCGTTTTATAATTATATTATAAATTTACGTTCAAACTTCGTTTTATAAATAAATTCGTTATAAAACCCTTTATATAATTCAATTAAAATATTTAAACCAATTTAAATATTCAGAATTCAACGGCTGAAAAATCTGGGTCGTTACAATTATGTTTGGGAATTTGGGAATAATTTGTAATTGGGGAATTGTGGAATAACATATATAATAACCTGAGATTGGAAATTTTGGGAAAATTAGCACATATATTAACCTAGAACATATAAGTAAATATGTGCAATTAAAATTGAGAATGATTAGATATGCATGGGTATGTTGAATCAGGAATTTATGCATGAACTATATGTACATAAGAAAAGTTAGAATTGAAGATTTAGACATATGGGATTATAAGTTGAATTGGGATTTATGCAATAAGAATGAGGATGGACATGAATTAATTGTTCTAAGCAATAAGAGTGAGGGTTGGCATGAATTATTGATAAATTTAAAGAACATTTAATTTGGGTATAATTAGGTATAACTTATATACATGAAAAGTTGGGCATAACATATAATAAGGATTATTGGCATAACTATGTACGAGATTATGTATCATGGTAGAATTTATTTATCCAAATCAAATTGGAACCATAAACATGAAATTGGGTTTAGAAGCGTGAACATGAATTATTGGATTAGGATAAATAGGCATATAAAACCTAGATTGAAATTGTCAGTTAAAAGATGAACATACCTAACCCAATGTTAGATTGAGTTGCGGTGTAAGTCTGCCCGGAACCGCCCGGCACATCTAGCAACCGCAACAGAGAGGTTAGCACATTAAGCCCAAAACCCGAGGTTAGAACGAGTTTGTGGTAGAAATCTTCCTGGAACCACCCGACATATCCAGCAACCGTAAGCAACATGTCTAATGTGAGAGGTTGAGTGCATTAATAAAAAGATTAATGCTATGAAACAAACATGTTAAGTGTGCTAAGATTAAGTAAACAGAGGCGTATAGACAAACTTAACCAACGTAATAATGGGGAATGGTAGCAAACCTTAGTTAAGAAAACTAAGTAAATAACGAGGGATTATGGCAACATCAACAGATATGAGTATAACTGAATGAGTAGATAATAGGTAAGCTTGTTACAAGACAAGTAAGAATTATAACGTAGGTTATAATGATCGATACAAAGATGAAATAACTTATGAAAGAATGCAAGCCGTACTTAATTAAAGATTAAGTAGTCTGAGGGAACAGGAAAACATAAGTTATATGAGTGAGGGAAAAACTTATTAGTAAAACTTAGTTAAGATGACTAAGTCAATGAGTAAACAATAAAGATAATTTGTTAGTAAACCTTAGTTAAGAGAACTAAGTAAACAATCATGGAAAGTCATGTTGGTAAACCTTAGTTAAGAGGACTAAGTAAACAGTTACAGAAAGTCGTGCTTGAGCTTGTTAGTAAACCTTAGTTAAGAGAACTAAGTAAATAATTAAAAGATCGCAACTACATAAGAAATAGGGAAAGACTTATGAAAAAGAAACTTGGTAATTTAAAAACTAATATGGATGAGATAACCAAGTTAAGAAGAAAACCTAATGAGATAGAGCAAGCGCAAAATTAGAAGATTAGACTTAAGGTCTAATAATACGAAAGGGTAAGGCGCTTGGACCAGTCTATACGATAGGGTATGAATAACCAAACACGGTAGATCATTATGATGTCGTAGGGCGCAAGGGGGAGCAAACGTCCATCTGATCATGAAGAAGGCTCCAAAGGACTGGGTTACGAAGCACGCGACTTCTGCGGACATGAGGGTACTCTTGGTATCCCTCTGTGAGTGGTAGATGATACGTCTGTGCTCACAGAGGTTAGGTCTGCGTGGGAAGAACCAATGAGTATGCCTTGATTGCAAAACAAGTGGAAATAAAAAGACTAACATGGACCAGCGTGATTCGGAGAGACCAGTTAGTTCCCTGTGATAGCAACTCGTCGTCTACCTACCATCATCATTCAGTACGTGAAGCGGAAAGGCGGAGAACTCCAAAAGACCATATACTTTGCTATCTAGTTATGGGTGAGGTTGGCCAATAGGATTGAAGGGCATAGGGGGCCGGGGTTACAGTTCTCATTCTTGTTATTCTTGGGTGCCCTTCATTAGTTGAGGGAGGGGTCTAGTGGGACCATGGCCACTATAAAAGAAGACCTTAGCATCTGCATCGGCAGATATCTGAAAGCTCCCGACCTAGTTCCATGTTTCTTGATTAGCCCTGCCACGGGACTCCAGCGCACATATAGAGAACATGTGCAAATAGACATCGAGTACGATTGGCGATACGTACATGGGAAAAGTCTAGGTACACTCATGTCGCTCTGGGTGGTGTACCATAGACTAGAGGGCATTATTCGATGACAGAATCTAGTAGGATCTAGAATTGCAGTCCAAACGCTTACGTAGCTCAGTGATGATAGTTCTATGCAAACATAGCGTTGATATACATACGACATGCGACGTTGGATAAGGGACTACGTACATACGGTGGAGACCATGCGAGTAGAGTATACCTTAATTGGGGGTAGCTACATATACACTATATTAGGTTAGTCTACTAGAGAGTAGATGGGTACGACATGTGTGTAAGCCTTGAGTGCTAATAACACAAATAACCTAATAAATAAGAAAATATAATATAATGGTATGTGTAGGATTATCCAAGAACTGTAGTTTAAATTCATTCACACAGAACTTATGTTCTGACCCCCTCCTCATAACATTCGCAGGTTAGGTTCATGATAGAGACTGTATAGCTTTGGATACTGGTTTGGCAGTATTATTATTAAGGTAAAGCGATGTTTCAACTACATTATATTTATTCGTTCCGCTGTGAGATATTTTCCAAACTCTGACAGGTTTTATGTCTCTGTCTTTCCTACAGGATACCAGAGCAAACCAACTCGGGTTTCGATGGATTGGGTTTTTAAAAAAATTCAGTCCGTTGGAATCCAGGTTGTTACATCTGGTATTAGAGCTTCGGTTTAGTGTTCCTAGGGAAATAATGAGTGAGCGTATTTGCATTTTCAAAAATATAAATATAAACCTAAGTCCATAAAAGAGCCCACTAGGTAGAAAGAGTAAAATATGGAATGAGTTGGGATATTGGTTTGTACACTAAAGGAATGAATATAGAAATTTTAAGACCCTTAGGTGGTTTGGTTGGAAAGTGTACAATATGATTTGGTATTAGGGAAAGAAAGTATCCTATAGGATGGAAACTGAAATGTTAGTATTTCAGAATAGTGGGTTTAGAAGTGAAACCTTATAAATTAGAAAAAAAGTTAGAATGTGGAAAATGGATTAGGAATATATATATATATATATATATATATATATATATATATATATATATATATATATATAGTTGAGAAGTGTCTAGGAAAGCCTAGTTGAGTTAAAGACCCACTTTAAGTCTAACCCAATGATTAACTTTAAAGAACTTGAATTTGTAAAAGTTTTTGCAAAAGAGTTTGTGGTGTTTTCAAGTTTTAATCTTAAATGTATTTTTGATGTTTGAGGAAAATATGTAAAGAACATATTTAGTGCATGTTGGGTTTTAAAGTAAAGTGGGGTGTATATCTTGTAAAACAATGATTACTTGTTTTAAAAAGAATTCTCTCATGAAAAAGTTGCATTTTAAAAAGGAAGTTTTAAAATTTCTATTCTGTTAACAATAAATTTTGATAATTGATCTATAAAAAAAATTATTGGGAGGAAAAAATAAGTTGTAGATAGTAAGAATAGAGTAGATTTTTGCACCTTGTAGCAAGCAGCCAAAATTAATATAGGTAGAAACAATGTGAACCCGATTAAGAAGTAGTTGACCTTGTCTACTCCAGTTTTGTGATTTGAAACAAAAATGTGTTTTGTAATTTTATTTTGTGACATGTTTTTATGGTTTTGCAAATGTAAGTTTAGAGAAGAAAATAGAGTTTTAACACTTTTAATTTTTGGAAGAAAAATGTAATGAAAAGAAAGGAAGCCAAACCATGTTTTTTTTATTAAAAAAAATGGAATAGGTAAGGATTAGTGTCTAGAAAGAACGAGAGAAATAAAAAAGATCATCTTGGAATGGTATAAAATTCCCATAGAATGCATAAGCATTAAGAAACTTAGGTTTGTTGCTTGAGAAAAAGAAAAGTATAGGCTAGTAATACACAGCATGGACTAGTAGTAATTATTAGGTAGTGAAGGGAAAGTAAGTGTGTAGATCCCGTTGTTTGGACTTGTGACCTAGTCCTAAGATTCTTGGCCCGTAATAGCAGTTGTGTAGAAAAATGGGAAGGCTTATTTGAAAAATAATACACTTAAGTAATTGGACTAAGTCAAATAAGCTAAGGAAGAGAATAGCCTAACTAAAAAGAAAACAACAAATTCAATAAAGCAACAAATGTGATGGGAAAAGAAAATGAAAATCTTAAGAAAAAGATGAATAAAAATGAAAATTTTCCAAGATGAGTTGTAAAAGAAAAGAAATTTTTTCTTATGTGGTTGTACTTGGATAAGAAAATAGGAAATCTTTATAGAATAGTTATGTTAAAATCCAAGTACAATTAGAAAAGGTACATAAAAAACGGAAAATGTGAAATTTTCCATTTTATACTTTTTGGTAACATAAGAAATTGAATTTTGAATATTAGATTTTTCTAAATTTTGAAATTTAATGATGGCTGGTAGGGTTTTGGATGCAACAATTGGATGAACTATGCTCTTACTTTGTAAGAGTCTAGGGAAATTTTGGTGAAAATGTTTTGATTTTTCAAAAATATTGCATACATATAGAAATGCAAGTATATTTAGGCTGTAAGCATCATGTTTTAAAAATATTTAAAAATTCGCATACATATAGGTGGTACCAATTAGGCATACATTCTTTATTATGATATATTTCACTTTGCACATGCGCACAATGGTTGCAAAAATTGTATGCACACATGGTGGTTGAATACTATGCGAGGGATTTTCTATTTTACCCCTATCGAATTTCGGGGACGAAATTCTTTAAAGGTGGGAGAATGTAACACCCCGGATATTTCTATAAATATTTGATTGTGCAAATATGTAAATATATGCATGGTCATTGATAATTAAAAAAAAATGTTATAAAAGTAATGCATGAATATATGTTAAAAGGAAAAGATTCATGCATTTTAAAAAGGTTAATGCATTAAATGTGCAAGTAAAAGGAAGTAATCAATGTGTAAATGCATTAATATAAAAACAGAGATAAGCAATGATAAATTAATGAGACAATTTCATGCAACAATAATAATAAGGAAAGATGTAAAGTTTTAATGCATGAAAAAAAATAGGAAGTTAAAAATGTAAGCAATAAATGTATGCAATAAATCAAAAGGAAAGATAAAGAATCAATGTAATAAAATACATGCATATCATACATTAACGAGAAGATTAGTGCAAAGTAATGCATGCAACAAAGTGCATGTAATAATATAAAAAAAAACATTAATGATTTCATGGCATGCATAAAAGTGGTTAATAAAGAGGGTATCATAATCAGTGCATATATATATATGTATATATATATATATATTAAAATGCAAATGGAAGAAAGAGGTGAATTAATAATATGCAATTAATTATGTGCATGTGAATATATGCATAAGTTAATATATTGAAAGTTATATTGTTAATCCATAGAATAATAAAAAGAATTGAGCGCATAAAAGTAGACTGCATTAATTACAATGAATTAATTAATAAATAAATAAATGCATTAAAGGTAAATTGATTGATTGTAAAATAAGGATGTGTAATCAAAATAAAAAGAAATATAAATGCATGAAGGAAAATTAATTGATTGGAGAAAGAATGGTATATACAATAAAAGATGGTTTAATTTAAAAGATGGTGTGAAAAGGGGTTATGTAGAGAGGAGGTTAAAAAGGGGAAATATATATATATATATATATATATATATATATATATATATATATATATATATATATATATATATAAAACAGCATACGCCCCTGCGCATGGTCTATAGGTACAACGCACCCTGGCTGCGTTGGCTGGGTTCTGGAATGTTCTTTTCTAGGGTGAGGTGGACGGTTTAGATGAGTTTTTTTATTTAATCCTAAAGGCCCAGTTCTTCTAACTCACCTATAAATAAAACCTTAAACCCACTGATTTATTCATCTAATTCTATGACGACACCATGGCCTCCTCCATCTTCTTCTTCCCCAAGAAATTCTTAAATCTAATCTCTTTTCTTCTCTCCAAATCTCTTAATAAAATAAAAGATTATATTTAGAATTTCTTCTATTTCAAAATAAAGAGAAAAGGGATTTTGATCTATAATCTACGCCGCAAGAAAGGGAAGAATTTTGGATGCTAGTCTAAATCAGACCTAGGAAAGAAAAAATCACTATGAGTGGATTTAAATTACCCTTGTTGAATAACAGTAGATGTATCGTTTAGCAATTCCCCAAGTTAATTTGTTTAATTCAATTGAAATAATTCAGATTTTACTTAATGTGTGTTCTATTCTTCTTCTTCCCCTTTCCTTTTTATTTTTAAGATTAGGCTAACTTCGAGCCAACGTACAAACAAGATTGGAATAGTGAAAATGATGTTTGGGAATTTGGGAATAATTTGTAATTGGGAATTATGGAATAATATATAACCTAACCTGAAATTGGAAATTCTGGGGAAATTGGCACATATATTAACCTAGAACATAAAAGAAAATATGTGCGATTAAAATTGAGAATGATTATATATGCTTGGGTATCTTGAATCTAAAATTAATGCATGAACTATATATACATAAGAAAAGTTAGAATTGAAGATTTAGACATATGGGATTACAAGTTGAATTGGGATTTATGCAATAAGAATGAGGATTGACATGAATTAATTGTTCTAAGCGATAAGAATGAGGGTTGACATGAATTATTGATAACTTTAAAGAACAATTAATTTGGGTATAATTAGGTATAACTTGTATACATGAAAAGTTGGGCATAACAAATAATAAGGATTATTGGCATAACTATGTACGAGATTATGTAATCATGGTAGAATTTATGTATCCAAATCAAATTGGAACCATAAATATGAAATTAGGTTTAGAAGCGTGAACATGAATTATTGGATTGGGATAAATAGGCATATAAAACCTAGATTGAAATTGTCAGTTAAAAGATGAACATGCCTAACCCGAGGGTAGATTGAGTTGCGGTGTAAGTCTGCCCGGAACCGCCCGGCACATCCAGCAACCGCAACAATAGGTCTAATGTGAGAGGTTAGCGCATTTAGCCCAGAACCCGAGGTTAGAACGAGTTTGCAGTAGAAGTCTGCCTGTAACCGCCCGACATATCCAGCAACCACAAGCAACATGTCTAATGTGAGAGGTTGAGTGCGTTAATAAAAAGATTAATGCTATGAAACAAACACGTTAAGTGTGCTAAGGTTAAGTAAACGGAGGCGTATGGACAAAATTAACCAATGAAAAAATAGGAAATGGTAGCAAACCTTAGTTAAGAAAACTAAGTAAACAACGATGGATTATGGCAACATCAACAGATACGAGTATAATTGAATGGGAAGATAATAGGTAAGCTTGTTACAAGACAAGTAAGAATTATAACGTAGGTTATAATGATCAATACAAAGATGAAATAACTTATGAAAGAGCGGGAAAACATAAGTTATACGAGTAAGGGGAAAACTTATTAGTAAAACTTAGTTAAGATGACTAAGTTAATGAGTAAACGATAAAGAGAATTTGTTGGTAAACCTTAGTTAAGAGAACTAAGTAAACAATCATGGAGAGTCATGTTGGTAAACCTTGGTTAAGAGGACTAAGTAAACAGTTATAGAAAGTCGTGTCTGAGCTTGTTAGTAAACCTTAGTTAAGAGAATTAAGTAAATAATTAAAAGATTGCGGCTACATAAGAAATAGGGAAAGACTTATGAAAAAGAAACTTGGTAATTTAAAAACTAATATGGATGAGATAACAAAGTTAAAAAGAAAACCTAAAGCGCAAAATTAGAAGATTAGACTTAAGGTCTAATAACACGAAAGGTAAGGCGCTTGGACCAGTCCATACGATAGGGGATGAATAACCAAACACAGTAGATCATCACGATGCCGTAGGGCGCAAGGGGGGAGCGAACGTCCATCTGATCATGCAGAAGGCTCCAAGGGACTGGGTTACGAAGCACGCGGCTTCTGTGGACGTGAGTGTACTCTTGGTATCCCTCTATGAGTGGAAGATGATACGCCTGTGCTCACAGAAGTTAGGTCTGCGTGGGAAGAACCAATGAGTATGCCTTGATTGCAAACCAAGAGGCAATAAAAAGACTAACATGGACCAGCGTGTTTCGGCGAGACCAGTTAGTTCCCTGTGATAGCAACTCGTCGTCTACCTACCATCATCAGTCAGTACGTGAAGCGGAAAGGCGGAGAACTCCAAAAGACCATATACTTTGCTATCTAGTTATGAGTGAGGTTGGCCAATAGGATTGAAGGGCATTGGGGGCCGGGGTTACAGTTCTCATTCTTGATATTCTTGGGTGCCTTTCATTAGTTGAGGGAGGGGTTTAGTGGGACCATAGCCACTATAAAATCAGACCTTAACATCTGCGTCGGCAGATATTTGAAAGCCCCCGACCGAGTTCCGTGTTTCTTGATTAGCCCTGCCACGGGACTCGGGCGCACATATAGAGAACATGTGCAAATAGACATCGAGTACGATTGACGATACGTACGTGGGAAAAATCTAGGTACACTCATGTCGCTCTGGGCGGTGTACCTTAGACTAGAGGGCATTATTCAATGATAGAATCTAGTAGGATCTAGAATGGCAGTCCAAATGCTTACGTAACACAGTGATGATAGATTTATGAAGACTTAGCATTGATATACATATGACATGCGACATTGGATAAGGGACTGCATACATACGGTGGAGACCATGCGAGTAGAGTATACCTTAATTGGGGGTAGGTACATATACACTATATTTGGTTAATCTATTAGAGAGTAGAAGGGTGCGACGTGTGTGTAAGCCTTGAGTGCTAATAACACTAATAACCTAATAAATAAAATATAATTGAACAGTATGTGTAGGATTATCCAAGAAGTGTAGTTTAAATTCATTCACACAAAACTTATGTTCTGATCCCTTCCTCATAACATTCACAGGTTAGGTTCATAACAGAGACTGTATAGCTTTGGATACCGATTTAGCAGTGTTATTACTAAGGTAAAGCGATGTTTCAACTACATTATATTTATTCGTTCTGCTGTGAGATATTTTCCAAAGTCTGACATGTTTTATGTCTTTGTCTTTTCTGCAGGATACCAGAGCAAACCAACTCGGGTTTCGATGGATTGGGTTTTTGAAAAAAATTCGGTCCGTCGAAATCCAGGTTGTTACATCAATATTTTAAGAAATTCAAGTAGGGGATTGTTAGAACATTTTGTGAATTTATTAAAAAAATAAGAATAAATACAAATTGAGCCATTGTAAGTTAATAATGTAACGTATTTTGTGCCTTTATTATTTTGAGATGTTGTAATTTTATTACAGAAAACATATGTATGAGCCATTAATGCGTAGAGTCGTTGGAAGCAATAAACGATATTATATTTTGTATCAGTAATTTTCTTTCGGGAGCTATTACATTTGCATAACATTTTTATATACACACACATGCTTGTATAAATTGAGCTATTACAAAATATAAATGGCATTGACATATTACCATGAATGGTAATAAATTTAATAAATTTACTATCTTTTGTTATTTTTGGAATTTACACAATTTACATTGTATAAGTTATAATATTTTGTCCGTTTTCTTTATTTTAATACATGGTATTAAAATATTGCTATCAATGGTAACACCTTAATATTTATTAACATTATCTCTTTTGAAACATATGCAATTTACATGTTAAAAAAATGGCATTAATTGCGGTTCAATTTTCCTCCACTAACATAGCTACCATTTCTTCTATATAAGAAATTGGTCTTAGACAAAGAGGGAGACACAAAATATAAAAGAAAAATCCTCTCTCTTCTTCCTCCTTAGAAAGAAAAAAAAAATTCTTCTTCTCCTCCACCATTCTTTTACAAAATAGAAAAACTTGAGCAGTATTATTTTAGAGTGCAAACAGAATCGGCTTCATATATGCAAATGATCCAATATAGAAAAAAAAAGGAAGAGGTTGTTTTATCCCAGGGGAAACAGCGAGCAGTACGACCTACTTTGCACCTTAAGTAGATCGCCTAAACGTCTTCAAGAAAGTGACCTAGTCCATGACTCAGCCAAAATATTGTTTCCAACAGAAAATTTCAAGGAGAACAACCAACAACATAAAGAACTTCTGGAACACTCGCTTGAGCAGGATGAAGCTAAAATAGCACGAGTTTTCAAAAAAACCTAGATAAAGTTGGCAGTAGTATTCTTCATCGTCATCATTACATTTGAAGAAAACAAACAGGGATGAAGATGATACTTGTAGGAGAGGAATAACAGAAGCTATCTATAAACCACAGCCTAAAAGACTCTACTCCACTGAGGCTTGGAACAAAGAAGTAATGGTGCAACCAAATGAGTGAACCGTGACTGTTGATGAAAGTAATGAACGTTTTCTTAGGGATTTAATGAATGAAAACTATGATCGTGTTGCATCATTGGACAATGAGTTCTCTATGATGGACCAGGCTCTCCTCTCTGATTCTTTCAATGTATGGAAAGAATAAATCTGTATTACAAATAATCCTAGCTAAATTGGTTTTGTCAATTGGTTCTGCCTCATTCCAAAAGAAAATGGGCACCAAACAACCCAATTTTTTGGGCTGGCAATAACCCTTTTTATTCGTAATCCAACATATTATATTATAATACTTAAAAATATGTTGTTCAATTCTTGTTTATTACTAGAAAAGGTTTGTAACTCTATTTCCTTAAGGAAGCATAATGTTTTACCGAAAGTTACCTATATTATATGTTTTTAAACTTTACATATTGGTATCTCAATTGTTCTCTACAAAATTGATGCCCATTCCATTATATAGCATTAGCATAACTTGTGTGTTGCATGTTATAGTTTTATTAAAATAGTTTTATAAACACTATTAAAATTTTGAATTTATTATGCAATATATGGTGAGTTTGTTAAGATTATGGAGTTATGTACTAAATGTATTGTTTTAGGTATATAATATTTATTCCGTAATTCACGTGTTTTCAATGTGTAAAAAATGTGTCATTATAATGTGTTTATATAATGATTTATTATTTTATAGCATTTAACATTTGTTAAGAAAATATGAGAATTATTATTCTTAAGTAATTTTATAAATTTCAATAGATAAATATTTACATGCACAGATTCTAAGTTTTAAAAGCTAGTTTCCGGTGCATTTGTTTGTAAGATAAAAGATATATTGGATTTTAAATACTGCTTAAAAAGAATGAAGGAAAGCTGTAAAATGGAAGTGTAATGTTAAATATTGATATAGTTTATGATTTAAAACTTTTAAAGTTAACATCAACACCAGAAGTAAGTATATTAAATTATTAAAAAATAAATAAAATATTTATTTATCGACAAAAAAGTACTATGAATCATATTCTTGAGTTGTTTTTTTTAAATTTATAACTTAGTTTTTGAAAAATTATTTCATACTTCGATTTTAACTTATAATAAAAAAGGTCAACCACAAAAGGAAAATAAAATAAAAAATAAAAACATTTTTAAACAAAATGCTACGTATTTGTATCAATTTTACCGTAAATTACAAATATGTATAATTAACATTTGAAGTCTTAACTAAATATATTAACTCGAATTGTTAAATGTTTTTCAAAATTCCAAACTACAATATTCATCATTTATCATGAATTTAGTATCAACTTAACGACCTTTTATTATTGATAAAAAGTTTCGCTTGTGTGTATGATAATATATCTATTTTTAATAGAAAGAGAAGCATACATTGTTATTTATAACAAAACGCCATGTAAAAAGAAAACTACGTACATTTTCCATTTCAATGGCATACAAACTTACAAAGAATTAGGCAAAGTTGAACTTAGAATGGTGTAAGTGTACTAAATATAATTTTGTATATCGTTATAAAGCTTTAAGTTATATAGACATGAATTAAGTGTTTTGTCAATAACAGACATATAATGAATTTGAGTTGTCTTTTTTGACTTATTTGACCAAATAACAAATACTAGTTAATTGTTTTTATGTTGAAAGTTTTATGTTTCACGTCACTAAATCAATTTAAATATATGAACCTAAATGTAAAATAATATCATAATAACTATAATAATTTTGTAAATAAGTATAAAAATTACATATTCAAATGTGATATGTTAATGGAAGAGTTAATAGAATTTTTTTAAAGAATATAATAGATTTTTTCTGGATTTAATTAAAAAATACCTAGAGAGAACCAAGAAGAGAGCTGACAAACTTGTAGCAAGCTAAACCCTTTTAAATGGTGATCCAAGCGATTCCATGTTTTCCCTTTTTCTTCAGTCTTGACTAAACCTTCCTCCCATCTTCCGCCACTCGCCTGCGCTCCCTCCCCATCCATCTCGACTATTCCTTCCTAGTGCCTCGCACGAAGAGAAAGTTCAAAATTTTAGCCTCAAATCTAGTTTTTGAAGCACCCTTGACTCACTCGGGTCAACGCTTCACTGATGCACCAATTTCCATCGACGAGTCTGAGCCTCCTCCCCCCAATAACCTTTTACCGCGACTAGTAATGGATGGTTGTAAGATTTAAACCCTATAAGGAAGCGAATAGAGTTTATAATAATTTTTCACATAATAGTGATAAAAAATATACCAACATGGATAATAAGTAAAGTAACCACAGAAAGTAAATCACATACATAAATTACCCAGGTTCGACAATACCCTGCGTACTGTTGTTCTCAAGGTTTCTACTAGGATTTAAACAATAAAACGCTAACATCCACTGTAAACTCGCGATTCTCGCTCACTCGATTTTTTTAACCATATGCTCAGAACTTTACCCTAAAATTTGTACTAGGAGTTAAATAATACAACACATACAAACACTAGTAAACTCGCGATAATCGCTCATCTAATTGTTCTAATCCCAACGCTCAAAACCCTTCCTTAACTCAGCTAGTGAGTTGTGAATTCTCAAACTACGTCCTGTAGTTTGCTATATATAAAAATGTCTAGAGTTTGTAAATAAAAAATACAATATAAATTTATACAGCTTTAACTAAAAATACTAAAAATACTAAAAATTTGTAACGACCCATATTTTAATGATTGGATATTTAAATATTTTATTTAAATATTGATCGTTAACTACTCGAGTGATGTTTCCAAAAGGTTTTTTTTTCATGAATGATTGAACCGGGACTTGACACTAGTTCCGTTGAGCATGGTTTGTTATGTGATAAAAACTATAAGGATCGCTATATTTCGAGTTCAGACCAGTTGGCGGTCATATCGATCTCGAAATATGCAAAAAATTATCGTTTCGGGCAACAGTCTTGGATTTGACAAAAATTATATTTCTCAAATCGTCATAGTGACTTATTTTACGCTGTCAAGTTTTGTAGTGATCAAACGTACTGTTTGGCCATGCGTAGATTAAACATATGTCAATTTTTATGAGAATTAACATTGTAATTCAGGTTTTAAAGGCTACCTTCTACATATGATTGATTTGGGTCTTGACACTAGCTCCATTGGTTTCAGAAGACGTTTTTACATATAGGATAGACGGCGTTAAATGTCGGTTGGAGTTCGCTAGTCTTTGGGCCTATTTGAGAACTAAATTAACACAATACTATCCATAACCCTATTCTCCTATTGGCCATCCTCTCATTTTCTACTGTTCATTCGGGATGCTATTGTTCATGGCTGCAACTTCCATTAACAACCAGGAATTCTCTGACCAAGCGACGCCGAATTAGGTCGTGGCTCCAACTCCGTGTAGTTAAAGCGCTTAGTGGTTTTATAGTGGTAGATGTGTAAAAAGCTGTAGCGGGGAAGTAGCGGAGGTATATTTGAGGTACAAAAATGTTAATTAGATGTAAAACTATATAATTAAAATTAATTAATTATCATTCTTGCAACAATTGTGTAGAAGAAATGAATAGTATTTAATATTATATAACCAAATCAAAGAATATCATGGTTATGCACGCTAGATTTGAGGACTACTGCAGATTTCTATCTTATATAATGCATTTATGACTTAAAATTAGCTCTTTACATTAACTTTTTAATTTATTTTAAAATATTAATATTGCTAAAGCGGGTGCTAAATAGCGTCGATTTAGCGGGTGCAGCGGAAAATAGCCGGGCTTAAACAAGAACTATTGTTCATCAGTGCTAAATTAAAATAGCATAGTGATCGAAGAGCGCTACAGGCTATAACAGGGATTTTGCGGGATTTAACTGCATAGCTCCAACTACAGAAATGTGTGTGAAGTGCAGGGAAGTGTATAACCACCATCCGATCGAGGTGTAGTGGTCTATGGTGGTGCAAATCTGGGTCCATTCGCGGGTGATGCAGCAGCCTAAACCCTCGTCGGCGTCGGTGGTGGGGAGATGTTGGATGCGGTAATTTTTGGGTTTTAGGCATCATGATTTTAAATGGGAGTGGAAGGTGATTAACGAGGGTAATTAACCTAATTAATTAAGTTTAGTTAGTTTAGTTAGTTAAGTAATTTAACTTGTACTGACCATATCTTTTGCATATATTATCAGATTCAGATGCAGCTTCTTGTGTTGGATCCGTATTGACGAGTTTTACGTTGTAGAGCTGGCTTGTGCTGATTTACTGTAGTATATCTCTCACTTTATTGTAGTTGTTTGTATAGTATTAAAACTGTGTTGTTGAACTTGAATAAATTTCAAATAGGATTTTAGAACATAATAAAATCTAATTAATTACTTTGTAAATCGATTAGAAGTGTTCTAAAAATATTTTAAGCGTAAATATCACATTTTAACCCATTTGTACACTATTTATCGATATGGTAAGATATTGGAAATTTTGACACATATCCCAATTTGAATGCTTTAAATAGATTTTATTTATCTCATTAATGATACCATGGATGTTTGTATGCTATGTTAGACATTTATAGGACTACCAATTGCATGATTATTTGTTTACATAGTTTTGTTGCCATTTATTGGCGATCAAGAATTAGGATGGATTCGTGGGGAAGCTCCGGGACATACGTATCGGTATGGAGGTAGTAGATGGACTCGATGACGAGCACAATTTTTAGATGAACGATAAACGCTATCTCTGTGCGAGTATTTAATTAGTCTAGTTAAGTATTAGGTCTGAGTGGTCGTTAACGATTATGGTTTAGCGATCGATATCGACTACTATTAGTATTGTTCGTTTGGACCAACTTGAACGGAGATGGCAAAGGGTATTTAACAAGTTCCAATTAAATTCATGGTCTAGGTGGTCGCTAGAGATTTCTAGAGAGTAATTGATACTAACTACTTTAGTTGTTGGTCGTTTTAACCAATTTGGACATCGATAACGATGAGTTTTCGAGGAATTGAATTGGATGGCCCGTTCGATATTGGATTCGACGTGATGACTCTTCGATCGGATACATTGGTACAAGGTAGGATCGATGCTTCGCAAGTGAGTACAGATGTACTGCAATCCATGGATTGAGGAAATTGACCTTCAGAGTGAGATGAGGACCGACTCATTGATTTCAAGACTCGGATGTGCTCACGATGGATCGACGGGATGGGTCAATGGTATGTGATTCATTGGTTGGCAAGGTTGCTGAATGTATGATGGATGGATCAGTGTGATGCAGTTTGTAGTGAGGTGAGACTGTAGGAATGGATTAGTGATATGCAGTTCGTAGTTATACGAGGTCGCAGAATCATGGATCAATGTGATATCAACTTCGTGGATGGAACAAAGTTATTAGATAGCGAACTCAAAGCAAGGGTATCATGGGAGAGACCCATTAGGATGGGTATGATAATGTACCCTGGGAAGGACGTCGCCTAGACACAGAGTTCAACTATCGTTGGATTTTGTTTGAGGGCGTACTCAAACAAGAAAGGGAACAATGGAAGTAATTCGTGGATGCAAGAGGCTTTAATGGATCAGTGGAAGAAGTTTGTGGTATACGAGGCTTCAAGATAATGGATTGGCTGAAGGGGACTCAAGCTTTAGAACATAGTAGAGTAACTATGTTAGTGGATGACCATGGAATCGTTGATAGCTCGGGGTGTTCTAAGGTGGCTCGTAGTAAGGGTGTCGTGGGGGAACCCATTAGGTTTAGTATGATCGTGTACCCTGGATACGATGTAGCCTAAGCCGGTAGGGCACGTGTTGGCAGGGTATGTAGTCGAGTAGAACCAAAATTTCCATTTGTCCCTGGTTGTACCTGATTGCTATACGAGTTATCGACGTATTTAGGGCTGTAGGGGTGATAGGTAGGACTTGTTTGATGGATGCTATGATTGTTGTGGTTGCATCTATTTTATTTCTCTTAGTAGAGTACCACCTTTAGGATTCTGGAAAGAGCCTGGGAAGTGCAGCCGGAGTAGGCTATTGAGACTCTTTTACCCTGGTATAGTTTCCCCTTTTGTTATTTTGATTATATGTGATGATTCTGCGTTTGTAGGGACATGAAAAGTATGGCTTTCCATACCTTTGTTCCATAAACTATTATGAGATGCAGTATTTGAGAGTTGTTTATCGCTCACAATAGACTGTTGGCTGACCCAAGGTTTTATATTTCCTCTTATTGCCATGAGTGCTCATTGACAATGCTAATGAGCAGACGAGATGATATGTATTAGCATCACTTGGAGATATGGATGTGGACTTGTAGGATGCGATAACTTTTCATATTATACCTATATTATTGTTTATTATGTTGTATTTCACTGTGGAACCTTGGCTTTGTTATTTATTGTGAGGCAGTTTACAAGTGAGTTTATTGTTCTTGTATAAACTTTATTGTTATGAATAACTATATGGGTTTGTACCCTGATTATATGGTTTGTATAGTTATTACTGTCTCATCTATTATACTTGTGATTATTATATATTATCTGATGCGATGTGAGATATTCGATAGGTTCTGTGATTATGATTATGTCTTCTATTTCCTTCTCCTGCCTCCTTTTCTCTTCCCTTATATTCTATTTTGTTTATTTTCTCTTTGTGATTGTTCTGAACTAATGGTATAGGGCGGTCATTACATTTGGTATCAGAGTTTGGGTTACATAGTTTAACCTAAGCAGTACCAATATCGTGAGTTATTATATACGAGAGAGTACGTATTTGCGATATGTTTTGGTTTATGAACTATGTATTAGTATTATATATAGTGTAGTTACTATGTGCAAGAGTACTGTGACATTATTTCCTTTATTAGCATTGGATCGTTGTTTTATTTGTAACGATCTAGCAAACAAGGAAAGATACCATTCACTCCATCTTTAGAGTTGAAATTTGGGAAGGATTGAGATTGTTAGCTCCGGTTTACGAAATGTCTTTCCAGTAATGGTGAGAGTCACTGTTGTGATGTCCCATTTCCTATGGTTGGTTTTGGTACTCAAGTGCTGAGGTCAACTACATTGTGCAGTATGGATATTTACATGTCCACGAGGCAAATGGAATAGAGTCGTCTGTAGTGGTGAAAGAGCTATTTGGCTTAGTCTCTTATTTGGTGTTCTTAGATGGACTTAGAGTTAGGCGGTGCCATGCGGTTGTAGGTCACCTTGTGGAAACTCCAAGTATGAATTCGGATGGTCGAGAATTCTAACTTCCATTTTCTATAATCGATTCTCTAGGGACCGGTTCGTGATTCGCTTCGAAGTGTTTAGTTTTGACTTGTTGGAAGTAACTATCTTATGGGGGTTTTTCGGTTTTTGCGACGAGTCTGTATTTGGAGTATATGACTGAATTCAGTATAATAGTCGAAGTATGGTTCATTCTTCCGTGAATACTTCACATAGAAGGTTGGTGGTTTCATTAGGGTGAGTGATCAATTGGAAGAAGATTTCATCCAGAGAGGATGATGGCTTAGAGAGGTTGATCAGTGGGCTCTTGGTGTTTAAGCCGCCCATACTTAGTGTTGGAGGCTGCCCAATGTGTAGGAATGAATCATGATGGCGCATGCGTTAATCGTAGTTTCCATTTCGTCGAGTGCTGCATTGAGAGGAGAAACGGGAAACAATGTCGCCACTCAAGATGTGCTCTCTACTAAGGGTGCTTCCATACTTGTTTTATTTTGACATCGAGATTTCATCATTCCATCTTATCTAGTAGTGATGGATGGAGTGAGTTTGAGACTCAATAGTATTGATCTGTTTTATTTGATTGTGACTTATTGTGTTGAGGGTTTAGTTAGACCGTATGTTTATAACATCCTGTGTTTGATTGCCAAGAAATAAGACTATCGATGACTACAACATTCACAGGATTAATTTCGAGCCTCAAGATGGGGGATTGTTATAGCATACTGTTTATACTTGATAGTACACATGGTTTTTCAAAACTTATCTCATCGAGTCATGTTTTTTTAGTTGTAAGTTCGATTGCTATAGATTGCTTAGATTTGATTAGATTTGGTACTCGAGTCTAGGATTCTCTTGTTGGGTCGATACAAAAGGTTGGTGGTAGTGAGAGATTGTTGATGATGATAGTGGGTTATAATATTTTGCGATGCAATAGTGAGCAATCCTTGATCAAGCAATAGCGGAGAGGGAGTCACTTATGGTTAGGCGATAGCGGGATGAGATATCGACTCTCTAGTAGTGAGCCATTATCTGAGATGGTAGTTTGAGAGTATCTAAACACATTCGATGAGGTGCCAGGATTGTCGCTATGTTGAGTTGAGTTCCATATCGATTTGCACATTGGTAGTGGATAGGTGACTATGCCTATAGGGCATGTGAACCTTAAGAGCGAGAGATAAGATGATATTCATTCCTGATTTGTGACGGCTGGTCGATTTAGCTCTAAGGTGTGAGAAGATGTGGCATATTCTAAGAACATGTGGCATATTTCACATTGTAGAGAATGATGAATTTACGATGAATTTTATAAAATGGGGAGAGTTTTAAAAACAATTCATTTCCAAATATTTTCAAAGGATTTTTATCAAAATAAAGCACAAAAACAGTGATGGATTCGAACTATAATTATAAATTCAATTTAAGTGACAAAATCGAATAATCTCAAATCCCAATATCTATCAATCAACAAATCATAATACGTCATAAAATTTCAATACATTTCACATATTAGAAAGATGGATTGATGGGCTGGTTTTATACACTGAGGAGAATTTTAGATTAATTTATATTTTTAGCACTTTATTTCCTTTTATTTTATTTAAGAGCACACTGACCACACATAACCAGAGCTTGGATTTTTAAATGGGGTCAGTCGCAACTTAAATTATAAGTCGTCTCATAACCATGCATGACCAGAGCTTGGATTTTTAAATGAGATTAGAGACAAAACTTATGTATTAAATATATATTTATCATTTCAGCTTTAAAAAGAAAAAAAAACTCCTCGGTATATAAAACCAAATATGGATGATAGAAATGTGGTAGGTACAGAGATGGACTGTGAAATAAATTTCAAAATTAATTATATTATGAAATATGCTTGACTGTACTGGGATTATTGAAAATTATCAATTATCACTAATTCTGAATAATAATAACATAGCCACAATTCCATCACAAATATTTTCACTGTTTTAAAACAAGATAATTTTTCTTAAAGAAATAAACTCTCCATATTAATATAAAATCATGATGGATGGCAGACGGGTGATAGAAAAAGGAGATGGTCGTGAATATTTGCCAGTTCAAAGATATTATAATTAATATTCAACCATCATGAAAATCCAAATAAAATCTCCTCTTGTTGTGAAATACACTGCAGTCACAATTCATCACAATTTCAAAAACTGATAATAATTTTGATGAATTATAAACACAGCACAAATTGGATATTGATTTCAATTTCTGAATGAACAAAAAATAAATAATTTTAAAATTGAAAAACAATTACAAGAAGAAATTAAACAGATTAAAAAAAATTGAACCTATACAGGGTGATAATTCAAAAAACAGATGAGTGAAAAAGACTGATACCAAATGTTCTCGCTTATCGAGGAATTTAATTACACCCTGATGGACTATCATGGACATCTCAGGCTAAAGAAATTTAGACACAAACCCAGCCAGATAAATTTAGCACATTTATTTGTATAAGGCAAAAAAATTGTATGGATCTATACAAGGTGAAAATTTGAATCTCAGTACAGATGGGTGAAACAAATATAAGGCGCTTCTGATACCACTTGGTGTCTCTATTTACGAGGAATTTTAACATGATACTAAACAATAATGTCATAGACAAAAGAATTATTAAGTATCAAGCCCAAACAAACGAGCTAATAGATTATGCACATGTATCAGAGCAGCAAACAGATGATTCCAAAACAAACATTTTTCAAAAACAGTATCAGAGCAGCACAGAAAATAATTTCAAATCATACTTGTCAAGATGACAGTCACGTAAGATGATTTATGATCCAATGATTTAAAAAATACCATTTATTTGAAATCATTTGAGGAATATGAAATTCTCAAGATTCAGTGAATCAATCACACTAGAATATTAATTTTAGATTCAAGGTATGTGTGAGATTCAATAAATCAATAATTTCAAATGATTTTAAACAAACATATATTCAAACCAAATAATCATAGAATAACAGAGAATTTTAAGACCAATTTTACGAAAGAAAATTTCACAAGTATCAGACAAGTGTGGGATTAAATTCAGATCATTTACATCAAATTTGAGAGGTATTCATGAATTAGAAAATTAAAGTAGTTTATTTGAAATCACTTGAATCAATGTCAAGTTCTGGGATATAATGAATCAATCACACAAAGGTTCGTAATTTCAAATTTAGAAGGTGTGTGATTATACAAAATATCAATAATTTCAGATGATTTCAAACAAAACAATTTAATCTAAAATGTTCATGAATAAATATGAAATTACAAGATGTATCACTGAAATTTGGGAAATCCAAGCCAAACTGAAAATTAATGAAATTATCACGACTGATAAGAAGCTATGTACTGTAATGAGTATAATATCTCAAGTGTTTCCAAAATGAATTGGAAGAAACTCAGAACAGCAAAGGTGTGTGAAATCTCATAAATATTTCAGATTTTCAAAACAATTTAGAATTCAGACTAACAGCGTTCAAGATATAACATGAATAATCAACACTGTTAAAAAAATAAACTCCAAAACAATTGCAGATATATACAAGTTTTAAATCAGGTTCTGGAAATGATTAAAACGTAAGGGTGTTATTTAGATTAAGCGAATTTCCAGAAAAACATGAGAAACTGCAATTGGATGTTTAAGATGCACATGTTAAGTAGAATATGGCAGTGACAAATCAAATAAAAACAAACAGAAGAAAATAAAGTAGAAAGGGGTAGAAGAAGGATTAAGACAAGAAAATAAAACAGAAAATATTTACAAAAATGAGTTAAGAGATTATACTTGGAAGCAGACGTAAATCAGAATCTCTAACTCCTCAGACTTGGCAAAGGAACAGTAAAAGATTCCATGATATGAAGCAGTTCGAATTCACTTTCTCTTTCTGCACAATTGCTCCTCAGCCATCACAGGTACCTAGCAGTTTAGAGGATCGAGTGGTCTAACAAACTTAGTAAAACCACTCACAGTTTTGTTCGCAACCTTAGGTACCCAAACCTGTTTGTATAGCAATCCGTTTGAAACTATTTTTGTACCTTTAGGAACCCAAACTTGTTTGAATTTAGTGAAAATCGTTTTCTTTTCTTTAGGGGTCCAAGAATGTTTGAAAGGTTTATTATGAAACAAATTCTCATCATGTTTATGATTCAAAAATCCTTTGCGATTATCAGAGTTTGAATTTCCTTATCGATTCTTTCCAAAGCAGTCTAAAGGATTTTTCAAATCAATTGAATTTTGTTTTCCGAAAACATCATTTTTCTCAAAGCCAAGACCAGATTTATTTCTAATAGAAACTTGGTTTTGTATCAACATATTCAACGATTTTTCCCCACTAGAAAATTTATCCAAAGTTGATTCTAATCGTTGAATTTTGGATTTTAGATCGCTATTTTCTTTTAGTAAATTTGAGCAATTATCTATAGCGATCTTCTGTTCAGCGTTGGACTGTTTCAAAACCAAATTCTCATTTTCAAGCAATTTAATTTTGGCTTGGGATTCGGAAATTTCAAGTTCAAATCGTTTTTGTTTTTCAGACTCAAAATTCTTGGATTTTTCAATCTCATTTTCAAGTTCTTTCAAAATCAAACCACTTTTCACCAAATTATCATTTTCAGCAATTTCAAATTTGGAATATATATCAGTCTTAAAAATTTCAAATTCCTTTTGTAAAAAGTTATTCAAACTTGATAACTCAATCTTGTTTTCTTTTAAGATCAGAATTTCCTTTTCAAACTCTTGAATATTTTTATTGAGATGAACAAGATTGGTTTTCAATTTTGAACAATTTTTGCAATCTGAATTTGAAGAATTTTTAAAATATTCAAGCTGTGATTCCAAATCATTAATTTTGCTGGTCAACTCAGAATTCCTAGATTGTCAAGATTTGTTTTTAGATTTGAGTTTATCAACAGATTTAGTTAAATCAACACACATATAAACCAAATCTTCGTATGAGAAATTTTCAACTTCAGCATCCGTTGATTCTCCATCATCTGATCCATCTGAATTTTCATCTGTAGGACTAGTTAAGCATAGATCTGAAGCTGAGTTGACTTTCTGGGGTTTTGAGCTGTAGTTGACAATTTGTCCATACTTCGTATTGAGAGCTTTCCAGATTTCCTGCGCAGTCAAACAATGGGAGATAAGGCAGTATCGATCATCATCAAGATGCGAGTATAAAATATGCGTAGCACGATTATTAAAACAGATATCTATCTTATCAAATCCATTAACAATAACATCCCAACATTTAAGATTGACAGATTTCAAATAGGATTCCATTTCAGATTTCCAATTCAAAAAATCTGTACCATTAAAAATAGTTGGAATACAACTGGACTGACTTTCTAAGAACTGACAACTAGGGTTACCCATGACTCTAGAGTTAACAGAAAACCTGCTCTGATACCACTTGTTGGATCTAGAATAACCCTAGAGGGGGGGGGGGGTGAATAGGGTTAATCACAGTTTTTAACTGAATTGAAAAACTGACTGGATATTAAAATAATAAACAGATCACAGAATGTAACAAAAACAGAAACGCAGAAAATAAATCACACACAGATATACCCAGCTTCGACAAAACCCTGCCTACTGCTGCATTTCTAAGGTTTCTACTAGGTGATAGAACAGATCCCGCATACAAGACCATGTACACTCGCAAACCCTGCTCCTATTCTAACCCTACGCTGAAAACCCTAGACTGACCGATATCCCCTCAATCTGATTTCCCGAATTACAACTCCATAATCCGTAATCCTAGAAATTATAGACTCTAGTAGACTATCAGTTAACCCTTAACTGAATTCTAGAATTTTTCAGACTCCAGAAAACTGTTCAAACTGATTTTACAACAAATTAAAATAACACAAAAAAAAGGAAAACAAACTAAACCCTAGGAATTTAAAATAAAAGGGTCATCCCCTTATTAACACTTAGAAACCTGGCTGGCCTCATTTGAATTGGTTCCACCCTTTTGTTCATTTGATCCCGTTCACTTTCCTTTTGAGGAAATACAAAAATGGCGGCGGCTCTGAAATCTTTCTAGGGTTTCTCTCCGACTCCAAATCCATTCAACTGCTTGATGTATGGATTAATCTCTAAAGCTCGATGCTTTGTGGCTTGATGCTTCGATTGTTGCTTTCTGATTTGAAAGGATTTTCTCTCGATCGAAAAGCAAAGGATTACTAAGTGAGTTTCTCTGAATTCTCTTGCTTTGAAAATAGTTGAATTGATTTTTGTGTGTTTCCAATCTCTGGTTTGCCTGTGATGATATGCGTGTAATATAGGGTAAAATAAAAAAACCCTACAACTCTGATTTCGCGATAATGGCTCGATCTGATTGTTTTGCTTTCTCTTTTTGATTCCACCGCTTTGAATGAATTTGAATCTGCTTTTAATGAAATGAGAAGTTCTGGAAAGAATTTATTTGTGGCCTCTTGAATTCGATTGATGCATTTCTTAAAAGTCTGCATGATTTCTGCCTTTAAAAAAAACTTTTGCCAAAAATAAGGAATTGATTTCTGGAAAGACATTCGAGACCGATTTCTTCAGAAGGAAAAGTACCAGATTTGTATTCAAAAAGTTCTTGCCATATTCTGATTTCTGGATAGATTTGAGAGACTGCCTTTTGTCCATTGCATAACTTCTGGAACCAAAAGCTAATTTCCTTTCTTGACACTTGAGCGATTAGTGGAATTAAATGTGAATTGTTCCATGCCCCAAATGAATATTGATTTCTGATTTTGCCATGATATTTGTGATTCAATACATTATCACTTTCCATACATAAAAGAAAACTGATTTGTTCACAGTTGGCTGTGCATACACATTACATGTATTCGTTTAATTATGTGACTCTGCACATTTGATCACCTGTGTTGATATAGCTGTGTTTCCACAAGATTTGTCCATGTATACACTGTCTCGACTATTTGAAAAATTAGAACTTTGTTGCACTGTCCATTTAAATGTGCACATACTTACTTCCAGATTGTGTCATGTATATGTTTGACCACCCATATATGCATCAACATCATTTATTTACTACTCTTCTATTCTTCACATGCTTGGTTTGTGCACACATTCACATGAGTCCATGCTTCATGCAGTACCCATAATGTTACAGTGAATGCTTGAATATATGTGTGTGTCTTGCCTAATGCCTGAACCTGTAGCACTTGTGCTTGCCCCACTTGCATTGAATATAACTTTGTTGCACCACTGATTTGTAAATGATACACCCTGAACATATTTGAGTTTGCACCATGTATTTTATTTGCTGTTAGACCATGTACCCGCACCACTTTAGAGATACAGGTCTGACTTGATACTTTGGCACACTTGCTCATGCCCATGTTCACTGTTCATGCTGCCACACTTGTGTATTTGCTCGAGCCATTTGAAAACTGAGTTGACTTGAATTTGCATGGCTCGACACCTGAGTTGCTTGGTCACTTTGTCATACTACTGCACTTCACATTGTTATTCAATTTGCCTTTATCATGCTACATGCACCATGGCCCAAAAATTAGCTGCATCATGTATCATATCTGCACTTGACTTGAACTGGAAGCATGTTGCTTGATGCTTATGTTCCCTTAACCTCATTCTTCATGTATGCTGAAGTGAACATGTTGCTTAATCATTTGTCATGCTTATTCCACTATGTACACATGTATTTGCTGAAACACTTGAAACAGGAATGCCACCATTTATGCTATGTTACACTACTCCATTGTTTTGCTTCATGCCTACATATGTTTTCACCAATTTGCACTTGCACCACTGTTGACTTGTGCTCGACCACTTTTGTGATTGAGTTGATTTCACTTTGGCTTTTTCATTTGCTGGCTTACATACATTTTCTTGTGCTTGGCCATATTTGAAGTTTGAACATTTCTTGACTCTTTTATTACACTGTTGTGCACTGAGTCGAGATGGTCCACGTTGCTACTCCTCAGTTGCACACTGATTGGCGAGGCAATGCACGCGTGTATAGCTATACACGTGTGTATATGCAGCCATCAGACTATTTTTCTGTCCCTGAACTGTCTAGACACAGTCGGATTAACAACTCAGATCAAGTCAGAAAAATGATGAGAAACACACCAGAAAACTGAGGCAATTTTTTTTAAAAAAAAAATTAAAAATTATATTCGTATGTGTTTAGTATTATTTCTATTGCAGTGTACTCTGTGTGTGTGTGTGTGTGTGTTTCTGTGTATGACAGGTGTAGATGACTGGACTGACAGAGAGCTGTGAAGACAGAAGACTGAATATAAGAAGACAGTGTGTAGTGTCAGTGAATGTGTCAAAGTGTATGTATGTAAATATGAGTGCTGAGACTGAATGTATGTACAAAAAAGAGTGACTGACTTAATCTGTAATGAGGAGCTGTATATATGAAATCTGATATGGCTTGAAGTATAATACAGAGATGAACAAATAGTGGAGTATAAAATTTGTACTGTTTGATATTGAAATAAAATATTCTATTCAAATAAAATACTGTGAATATTTAAATTTCTGTACAGTTGTATTTTATTTAAATATAAATATTATATTCCAGTCTGTGATGTACAATAACAGTACAATATCAAACACATTAAAATAATATTTATTTGGTTGTTATCATCAAACAAAAATCATATAATTGTGTATACAACACCGTTATATACAACACAAACTAGCATAGGTAATGGGCATAAACTTGCATAACTTATGTACTGCTATACATCCAAACATAAAGGTGTGAACTTGCATATGGATCTAAACATAAAGATGTAAATTTGCATATAGATCTAAACACAAAGATGTAAACTTGCATATAGATCTAAACATAAAGATGTAAACTTGCATATGGGTCTGAACATAAAGATGTAAACTTGCATATGGATCTAGACATAAAGGTTAATGTCACATAAACTAGCATATGCATATACATGTCTCACATATATTTTAACAACCCAAACTTGCATAAGATTCATACATGAATATACGATCCAATCATCACAAACTTGCATAAGATATATGATTCAACATGCATAAGATTCACATAAGAACTAACATATGACCCAACTTGCATAAGACTAACATATGATTCAACACCACAAACCTACATATAATTTACATCAAATGATTCAAAATCAAATTCTCATAATCCTAATTATATCTTATCATAATTAAATTAATTAATTATTTTGTGAAAGCTATCATACTCACAATTAAAAAGAATAGTCTTGTCTTTATGGGATCTGTATTATGAAACTAAATTGCTCGCCTTTGATGTAGACTAATCTTTATTTAGATTTGATTTGATTTTGATTCAAGCTTCTATCTTGCTTTAGGGTTGAAAGTGTATAGCGGCTACTCTAGGTTCCCCATTGACGGCATGGCGGCTCTTGTTATGAATTAATGTGATTAGGGTTAGTGGTTTAGGAGTGTTTTTATAGAATTTTAATTTAATAACAACCGTCGGATTAACCTAGGGATAACCAGAACCATCAGGACCACTCAGATGCCACATCAGCCCTTAGGGAGAATCGGGCCACGGGTTGATAGCCATACACCTGGATCGACCGCGAGTCGACCCAGCGGGGGTCGACTCCAAAAATGGTGCGGTTCGGCTATTCCCCCTACCGATCCGCTGTTTTGAACTTTCTTTTTTATATATATCTATATATATATATTTCTCTTATATGCGTACAAACTTCAAGGCTTAATTACTTCTTCATAAGTTATCTGTTTTATGCAAACCAAATGTCAATCTTGACCCAAAATTTTAAGACGAACATAATAGCGCAACCCATTTCACTTAATTCTTCTTCTAAAAATTAAGTATACTTTAATTTGTGAATTTTAATGTTATAAAATTACGGGGTGTTACATTCTCCCCTCCTTAAACGATTTCGTCCCCGAAATCTCTAAGTTAAGAAGAATGTATCCTACCAACCAATCATCCATCTACTCAACCATCATCCACAAGCATCCATTGTCCTTAAAGAAATTTCTAATGCTATATGAACTTATGAAAAAATGTGTGCATATGTTCCTTATCTAAAGCAAAGATCAGGCGGTCCACTGATTCAGTTGACCTCCTTAATGCAAATCATGATAGTGCCATGCGTCCATTATGTATGCGAAAGAATCCTATCGATGCATATTATTTCTACATGTGTGCACAACCATTCATCAAAATGCAGCATCCATATAATAACACAATCATTATACATCCATTAATTTAGATATGCACACGCATTTATATGCAACATGATGATGATTGAGCCGATCTTGTGCCTAATGTGTGTGTACATGCATCCACGAGCAACCACTAGCAAACACTAGCATCCATTTGCATCCGCCAAACATAACATGTCTCAAACACATGTTTGCAACCATAGGGTACTTCCTAACTAAAGATCGAAGATGTCATCACAAAGATAATACTAAAAGATAGGATAAGTGTCAACAAAGCGGTAGAAAAAGGAGAAATTAAAACATACCCTCAAAAAGGGAAGGGTACAGCGTATGCATTTTGTCTTCTGTCTCCCAAGTCGCTTCTCTTTGATAATCTCCCCATTGCACTTTGACCAACTTGACCTCTTTGTTGCGAAGCTTTTTGACCTCCAATCCGAGAATGCGTGTAGGGGCTCATCTGATCATGGCATTGTGCTCTACTTCCACTTCTTCAAGCGTGCTCGGCTCTACCACTTCCGCCGTATCGTGTAAACACTTATGCAAATGCGAAACGTGAAACATGTCATGAACTCCGCTGAGCTTCTCTGGTAACTTTACTCTATACGCCATCTGTCCAATCCTCTCCATAATTGGAAAGGGTCCTACGAACCTCAGTGCCAACTTCCCCATTGATCCAAACCGGACTACGTTTCTTAATGGTGACACCTTAACAAAAACCATGTCCGCAATATTGAATTCAAGACCGGTTCATCTCCTATCTGCATATGACTTCTGTCGGTCCTGCGCTGTCTTCATTCGTCGTCGAATCAGGTCTATCATCTCCGAAGTCTCCCTAATCATGTCGGGTCCAAGAAAAACCTTATCAGTGGATTCCCACCAACATGTAGGTGGTTGGCACGGTCGTCCGTAAAGAGCCTCAAAAGGTGCCATGCCAATGCTAGCCTGAAAACTATTATTATAGGCAAACTCCGCTAGTGGAAGGTGCTCTTCCCATGTTCCTTCAAAGTCTAGGATGCATAGTCTCAGAATGTCTTCTAGAACCCGATTTACTGTCTCGGTCTGGCCGTCCGTCTGAGGGTGATAAGCAGTACTTAAGCATAATTGCATTCCAACCGCCTCTTATAAGCTTTTCCAAAATTTGCTTGTGAAAATGGGATCTCTATCGCTCACAATGCTAGAGGGTATGCCGTGCAAACGAACTATCTCTCGAAGGTAAACAGATGCTAATCATGCGGCGGTCCTTCTACTTTTAAAGGGAATAAAATGGGCACTTTTGGTAAGTCTTTCTACAATTACCCAAATCCCCGTATTACCCTTCCTTGATCTTGGTAACCCATCTACAAAATCCATGGAAACGCTTTCCTATTTCCAAAGCGGAATCTCTAAGGGATGGAGAAAACCTCTAGGCTTCTTTTGCTCCGCCTTGACTTGTTAGCACACTAAGCATCTAGCAACGAACTCGGCCACGTCCTTCTTCATTCCGGCCCAAAAGAAAACTCACTTCATATCCTTGTACATCTTATCACCACCGGGATGTATGGTCATCTTAGAGCGATGTGAGTCCTCAAGAATTTCCTTCTTCAAACTCTCCTCTTGTGGTACGCAAAGTCTTCCATCTCTACGTAGCCAACCTCTCTTATCTATAGCATATCTATAAAGATGACTTGAGGACTCCCCTCCTATAAGCTTGCCTACTATCTCAACCAACCGTGGGTCATTTCGTTGTGCCTATCCAACTCGACCCAAAAGTGTAGGTTGCACCTCTAATGATGCCAATAATCCGGGTACATAATCGATAGTGGGTCTGAAGTCAAAGGAAGATATATACTCCAAACTCTGCCGCTCTACGATCATAGGACTTAAAGTTAACTTCTTTCTAGTTAAGGCGTCGGCTACAACGTTACCCTTGCCAGAGGTATATGCGATCTCAAAATCATAGGATGCCAAAAACTCCATCCATCTCTGTTTCCTCAAGTTTTGGTCCTTCTGAGAGAATAAGTACTTTAGCGACTTATGGTCTGTATACAACTCAAACCTCTCGCCAAGCAAATAATGATGCCATGAATTAAGCACAAACACTATGGCCGCCAACTCTAAGTTGTGGGTAGGGTAATTTTTCTCGTGGGCTTTCAACTATCTTCCACCATAGCATATCACCCATCCCTCTTGCATTAAAACTGCGCCAAGCCCTATCCCGCAAGCATCGGCATATACAGTGAATGTCTTACTCCTGTCTGGCAAAACTAAAACTGGAGCTGTCGTCAAAGCCCTCTTCAGACGTTGGAAAGCATCGTCACAGTCAACATCCCAAGTAAAAGTCAAATTCTTCTTCGTTAATCGAGTGAGAGAGGCTGATATCTTCGTGAAGTCCTTAATGAACTTCCTATAATAGCCAGCCAGCCCTAAAAAGCTTCTTACTTCTATTGCGTTCTTAGGAGTTTTCCAATCTTGGATTGCCACCACCTTGGCGGGATCCACAGCTATCCCTTCCTTAGAGACCACGTGTCCTAAGAACCTCACTTCTTTTCTCCAAAAATGGCACTTGGATAACTTAGCCTTTAGCTGATGCGCTCGTAGGGTCTCTAAGACTTCCCTAAGATGTAGGGCATGCTCTTCTTCATTTTTAGAGAAAACCAGAATATCGTCTAGAAAGACTACCACAAACTTGTTTAGAAACTCCCTAAACACCCTACTCATTAAGTCAACAAAGTATGCGGGTGCATTCGTCAAACCAAAAAGCATGACGAGCCACTCAAAGAAACCGTCAGGAGTTCTAAAGGCAGTCTTATCGATGCTATCTTCAGCCATCCTTAGCTGATGAAACCCTGTAGCTAAATCCAGTTGCGAGAAAATTGAAGCACCCACCAACTGATCGAATAAATCGTCTATCCTCGGCAATGGGTGCCTGTTCTTCTTTGTTCGCTTATTCAGCTCTCTATAGTCCACGCACAATCTAAGTGAACCATCAGCTTTTGTAGCAAAAATGACTGGAGCACCCCACTCCAAAATATTTCTTCTTATGAACCCCTTCTCAAGCAATTCTTTCACTTGCTTACTGAGTTCTCTTCTCTCTCTCGGAGCCATGTGGCGCACTGGTAATGCAACTAGCTTTGCATTATCTACTTGATATATTCAAAAGTCTATCTCGCTCCTCGGGGGTAAATCTCGAACTTCATCGAAGACCTCACTATATTCACGGACCACACGAACAGATTTCAAATCATCATTGGATGCGTCTAGGGATTCTAGTAGTTAAGCATTACCGTACCTCTAGGGTCACAAGAAATATCAAGGGTCTTTTCACAACGAGTCAACAATCTAACTACCCTTCTTTCACAATCTAGGGTGGCACCGTATCTAGTTAGCCAATCCATACCTATAATCAAGTCATAGCCCACGAAGCCAAGAACAAAGGCGTTGCATTCAAACCCAACGCCCAAGATAGACACTCTCAAATCCCGACAAATCAAAGAAAGATGAGCCAAACCACCAATAGGATTTGAGACTACTACGGGATCCGTAACTAGACTAGTATTTAGGTGCAGTGTTTCAACTAACGAAGCAGATACAAACAAGTGTGAAGTGCCAGAGTCAAACAAAGTACGAACAGGATGATCAAACAGAAAAACTAAACTTTCAACGGAAATGTTTCTACCTCTCTCCTGTCCTGGTGCCATGAGAGCCTGAAGCTGCCCTCCAGAAGTTCTTTGCCCTTGCCCCTGTTTCCTTGGGCAGTCCTTAACTAGATGACCAGCCTCTCCACAGTGGAAACAACCACTCTTCTTCTTTTTTCTACAATCTTTGCTCAGATGTCCTGGTGTCCCACAATTTTAGCACTTCTTCTTTCCTTTGCCATTATTGTTCTTCCCGCCTATCTTGTTTTGCTGTTGTGGCTTCTTCTGGTCTCCTTTCTTCTCCGGTGCCTTATTAGCATTTGTACCTTTCTCTTCCTCATGCATAAGCGCAATGTCAACTAGTTTCTCAAAGGTAGCCCCCATTGGAATGTGGGTCATCGCCAACCCATGTAGCGGCTCATTCAAACCTTTAACGAACCTCAGGGCCTTCTTCTCAGGTGTGTTTACCAATTCTAAGCCAAATCTCGCCAACTAATTGAACTTGTTGATGTACTCCTTTCTGATAAATCCCCTTGCTTCAATGCCAAGAATCTTTTCATAAATAAATTCTCTTCTGGTCGTGAGAGAAACTTCATTTCGAACCTACGCTTGAAATCCATCCATGTCTCCACCGGACGCTCTCCGTTTGTGACCTCCCACCAAAACGAGGCTTCGTCTTTCATTAACCAAGCAACCAATTGGACCTTCCTTCCATCTTCTACTTTGAAAATACCAAATAGATCTTCCACCTCCTTAAGCCAATTTCGAGCTTCAACAAACGTCTCTGATCCGTGAAAAGGTTTCCCGCCCATTGCCCTAAAATCTTTGCACATCTTTGCAAAAGTATCAACACGGGGAGGAGGAGGAGGAGGAGGGGAGGAGGAGGAGCATTTGCTGGGACTGTGACATTGGCCCTAGCTTCCAGATACCTTCTAAACCATCCAGGTATCGGTATCCCCTCAGGTATCTCGGGAATTCCATACATGCTGAAAAGAAAATGAAGAGATTCAAAACGGAGAATTCGAAAGAAAGATATATAGCTCTTCGGGGTTATGTTTTTAAAACAACTTTTTCTCTTGAAAATACTTTCCCTAAAACATACTTTTGAAAGTATTTCTTTATAAAATGCTTTTTGAAAAATAGTTTTTCAAAATTCATATCTGGTCTGGTAACCTTCAGCTCTGATACCACGTGTAACACCCCACGTCCATTAATGTCACTCACAAAGGGAATGCATTAACTTCCATGGAGTGTATTTAGGATATATAAAAAAATATAACAAGACAGATATAAATAATGGTACTTGAAAATTTTATAACAACTTTTATTGCAGCGGAGAAATAGTTTGATTAGAACAACTTCATAAACCAAGTACATTTAATATCCATCTTGATAAATTGTTTCAGAGTACATAAAATAAAAAGCATAAACCCCAACAAAAGTAGCCATAAAAGAGATGAGCTGAACTTTACTTTCAGCAATCCAAACACTTCCAAAAGAGAGAGAAAGAGATTCGAGAGCAAGCTCCACTAGTACTAGTCCCACCCTGAGAACCTGAGGGGGGGTGGGGGGAAGGGAAGAAAAGTGGCGAAAATAAGGGGGTCAGACATAAAGTCTGGCGAGTATAATAACTTTAACAATATAATTATTAAAGTAACTAGGATAAGGCATAAACTGGTAAGATAAGATATGACCATGAAACAAGTGGGCATGACAAAGCAAATAAGAGGAATATTCTTGTGTTAATCTCGTTCCTAATCACTATAGGATAATTACTATACCGCACCACCACTAGTCACCCTAAAAGTTGATCCCGCCTACAGAACTTAATAATGATAATGGTAGTTTCGTGTACCCCTAGATGCCTACATAGGTGCCGTCTTCCCCTATCTCCACTAGTTGTACCCACTACCCCCATTCGATCGGCTCCCTAACTCGTAGATACCCATGCTGGTCCAACAGTGGGGTGTATCACTCCCCAAAGCGGCAACCCGATACCACCAAAGATGCACGGCTTATATCTACACTATGCAACAACGTCTTACCTACCATCCCGGGCCCCACACACGCACTTGACCCCGTTTGACTTGCGTTGCCACCGCTACCCCGTTTTGACCTGTTACAATCAAATCCAGTAAGCGTGTCCCGTCCTCGACTTGGGTCGAGCTCACAAAGATACTTAATGGGTTACTAGTTTGAAAAGGGCCCCCATGCTTGACACAAGCCTTCCAACTTTGCTTGGTCCCCACTAAGGTTTCCCCACTTAACCCCATTCTTATTCATATTTTCTTACATGTTCAATCTTGGTTAAGTGCATCTAATCGTATTTCACATGCCACCCAAGGCACCCACTTAATTTCACATGCCACCCAAGGCACCCACTTAACCCCCCATGTCCCACCACATATTTATCTGGTTAATTGTTACATAATTCATTAGAACCATAACCTTGTAAAGACCTCCCACATTAGGCTGACATTTGCGGTTGCTAGATTTGCCGGGTGGGTCCGGGCAGTCTTATACAGCAAACGAGCCTAACCTCGTGTCTTTACAATTGTTACGCATTTAATTCGTGCCTTTGACCTCTTACATTAGACTGGCATTTGTGGCTGCTGGATTTGTCGGGCGGGTCCGGGCAGTCTTACACCAAAAAAGAGTCTAACCTCGTGTCTTAGGCGGTTAATTATTACACATCTTTATTTAACCCCAGATTGGATTAATATCCCTATTCAAATTTGTCAATAAATTCCAAATTTATTTATGTGCATAATTGTCTCTTAAAATTATGTTCATAAATATCAATTATGCCAATTAATGTATTAAATTAATTATATGCCTTTTAAGGCCATTTTATGCCAATTCACAATTTATGTATATTCAGTATTATCCCGTCATCCCCACGCTATTCGTACGTTTTCATATGACATATGTTAGACTCGCAAATAGTCTAACTTATAAAAAGAAAAACAACATCACATAACACATAAAATAGATCTAAGGATCATGACATAAGATTACGTAGCCAATGACTTGCATATGAATTTCATTCAAACTAGCATAGGTAATGGGCATAAACTTGCATAACTTATGTACTGCTATAGATCCAAACCTAAAGGTGTGAACTTGCATATGGATCTAACTTAAAGATGTAAACTAGCATATAGATCTAAATATAAAGATGTAAACTTGCATATGGGTTTAAACATAAAGATGTAAACTTGCATATGAATCTAGAAATAAAGGTTAATGTCACATAACTAGCATATGCCTATACATGTCTCACGTATATTTTAACAACCCAAACTTGCATAAGATTCATACATGAATATATGATCCAATCATCACAAACTTGCATAAGATATATGATTCAACTTACATAAGATTCACATAAGAACTTACATATGATCCAACTTCCATAAGACTAATGTAACAACCCGTATTTTCAATAACCTGTTATAACATAAATCGAGGCAGAATTTAATTTGTAAATCTGAATCAAGGGAAACGGGCTATGCCATTGCGTTCGTCTCGGAAAAATACGCGAAATAGAGTCCGAGTTTTCGAAAATCGGAGTCCGTATGACCCGATTAAGGCCCAATGAAGTTTTCAGAAAATTTCAAGTTCAAAACAGATTTGAATTTCAAGTTCAAATTTCGAATTTTGGGCCTGGAGGGCTAGGCGGGAAATTTCCCGCCAAGCCAACCAAGTCGACAGGCCTGTCGACTTGGCAGTCGACTTGGTTGGAACCAAGTCGACAGCCCTGTCGACTTGGCTGTCGACTTGGCTCAGCCGGGCAGTTTTGCCTGGTGCACCATTTTGGGGTTTTGGTTAGGTTTTGGGGCCAGATTCAGTTTTGAGGGCTGAGATTGGAATTAGAGTTTAATCCTAAGGTTGAAACTAATCCTAATCTCTATAAATAAGCCCCTAACCTAACCCTAAATCATCATTATTCATTCAAGTAACTAAACTATGGCAAAATCATTCCTCTCATGGCCTCCACTCTCTTCATTAAATTCCTAAGTTATTTCTATGAGAGATTTTCCATGTATACAAGTGTTTTCAAGCTTGTATGAGTGTCATTAGCTTGCATTCAAGTCAAGTTTCCATATTTACATCATAAAGCAAGAATTTTGATCATTTTTGCTCAAGGGTTTTTCTATTGGAGCTTGCATTTTGGGTTTATTTGATTGCATAAGGGCTTAGTCTCAACCTATATATATTTTTGTGTCTTCATAAGCATTGTAAGCCCTTTTCTACTTTCATATTTAAACTCTAAAGTTAAATGAATGATGCAAGTTTGGTTGATCATTATGATATGCAAGTTTACCATGTTATGCTATGCAAGTTTGCCATGTTATGATATGCAAGTTTATCATGTTATGTTATGCAAGTTTGCCATGTTATGATATGCAAGTTTATCATGTTATGATATGCAAGTTTGCTATGTTATGATATGCAAGTTTGCCATATGATATGCAAGTTATGTTATGCAAGTTTGGGTTGATCATTTTGCTCATGTTATCATGTTATGCAAGCTTACCTTGGGTATATGAACATAAAGCTTCAAGCTTTATGCTAAAGGTTGCATTTTGGCAACATGTAAGTTATCATATCTCTTATGATAACTTGCATGTGAGGCTAAATGCGAACTTATGGCCATTTCTACATGTCATTTATCACCATGTATCACCAATATGCTAAGTTTGGTTTTATGCATGCTTTTGAGGCCTAAAAATGTAATATGCAAGTATATGAACATATGTACATTTCATATGCCACCATGTTAAACTTGTGGCTTCAACCCCTTTATGTCAGGATTATGCCAAGTTCCCTCTTTCTATCCTTTATGCGCTATTGCGATATGTAAGCGATGGGATTGCGTTTGGGGTTGGGAAAACTTTAAAGACATAAAAACATAAGATTGGGAATTTACCTATTAAGTTAGGTGTACCCATTGGGAATTTACCTATTAAGTTAGGTCTACCCAAATGCTTGAAAACTTGTAATATGTTTTGGAAACATGATGAACATGACACTTAGAAAATATAAGTGTGACCAACTCGAGGTTGGGTTGAGTTTGTAGCGTAAAACTACCCGGAACCGACCGGCTTAACTAGTTGCTACAAACAATAGGACCCAATGTGAGAAGTTGGTCATGTTGTACCTTGAACCCGAGGTTAGACCAAGTTGTGGTGTAAGGCTACCCGGACCCGCCCGGCTTAACTAGTAACCACAACAAGGTCTAATGTGAGAGGTTAAGGCACATTAATTAATTAATGCCTCATGATTAGGGTTAAGTCATGGTCCACTTAATACTTAACCAATTTGGGCTTGGTAGATTAATCAGGGTTAAGTCGTGAACTCATCGTTACACTTAACCAAGTTAATCCATGATTAGCAAGAGGGTTAAACCGTACTTAACCCACTAGAAAATCCTAGCAATGGGGGTCCACTCCAGCAGTAATCCCAAGTTTGTATCATTATGACCCTAAGGACTAGGCTAGGGTGGGGCACGATTACTGGACTGGAGGTAAGTGACCAAAAACGACGGCAGAGTGGTACGCCGGTGTAGTTCCGGACGGACTATGGTCGTGCACATAGTCCGTAGCCGGAGAAAACATGCACGGGTACCAGTAGATCGAGACTGTGCACTTATGTTTATGGTGTCCAGGGGTTTACACCCTAGGGCTTGATACACCCGAAGGGTGGACCCGGCACAGTCCGACTACAATTATGTTTGGGCCGTATTGACACCAACACGTGACGAGTTAGGCTAAGGGAGCCGATCGATTAGACCGTTTGGTTGGACCTCGTATTAAGGTCACTTCATGTTATTGGACCTCGTATTAGGGTCATTTCATGTTATTGGGTCAAAGCTTGGGCCAAGGGATCAATACGTGTTTATTCAAGTCATGTTAGTTTGCTAGTACACCTGTGGTGCAAAACCTTAAACCTGATTATGCGATGACACCTTTATCTACCTTGTTAGTTAATCATCATGCTAGTATGTTATTATCCTTATGTTCATCCCTGCTTCTCATGTTAGTTAACTTTATCAGTTTACATTGATTGTAGTAGGGCTTACTCAGTCTTTTTGACTGACCTGTTTTCTTTTGCCTCTTTTCTTCCGTTTCCCCCCCAGGTTCTCAGGGTGGGAATATTGGAGCTTAGCTTGGATTTCTGATCGCTTGCTTGTGGGATTTAGCTCATGTACGGTTTGACATGAAGCTAGCTATGGTTATCACTTATTTTGGGGATAGTACTTATGTATTTCAGTTTTTTTCAGTTGATGTTGTTTTTATCTAGACTTGTTTATTTGGAAAGTTGACATTATGTTGTACCAGACTTGTTTTGAAATGGTTTGAAATCTTCCGCTGTTTTATCTATGTTATTTACTCTGTTTACATATATACATATGTTCTTGTTCTGCCTTGATATATCATTATGCTTGTTTACCCGATTCAAACGCCCCTCCAAAGTCAGAGTGCTTGCAAGAGACACCCTGGCGGAGGTGGGGTGTTACATTTGGTATCAGAGCGTATGGTTTACGGGAAGTAACAAAAAGGTTTTTAAAACTTTTGGAAAACTATTTTCAAAAACAAGTATAAAGTATTTTCCAAAGAAAAGTCTAGTTTATTTTAAAGGCTATTCCCCAAAAAGCCATTAGCAAAATTCCTTCGTTTTTCTCCATTCTGAATCTGTCTTTTTCTTCGTTTTCAGTATGGCCGATAACTTTGCTATTCCGGAGGGAGTACACGTACCTGTTTGGTATAGGAGACTTTTGGAGGCTAGGGCGACCGAAGCCGGCCCCGCAGATGTTCCTCCTCCTCCTCCTCCGGTAGTTAACGTTCCTCCTCCTTTGGTAGTTAATGTTCCTCCTCCTCCTGTCGCTGAGGTTCCTCTTCCTCCTCCCCCTCAGCATCCTCAAGCTGACTTCGCAAAGACTTGCAAAGATTTCAAAGCAATGGGTGGCCAGAACTTTCAAGGCACTGAGACTTTTGTAGAGGCCAGAAATTGGTTGAAAGAGACCGAGGATTTATTTGCTATCTTTGGGTTAGACGATCAGAGGAAGATCTTGTTGGCGGTTTGGCTTATGAAGGATGAAGCCGCTTATTGGTGGGAAGTCACCAATGGTACTAGGCCTGTTGAGACTTGGGCCGATTTCAGGGCAATGTTCGTGCTTAAGTTTCTATCTTCTGCTAAGGAGAATCTGCAAATGGAGAGGTTCATAACTTTGAAACAAGGAGATATGTCTGTCAAAGAATATGTGAACAAGTTCAATTAGTTAGCTCGTTTTGGCTTGGATATGGTGAGTACTCCTCAGAAGAAGGCTCTTCGTTTTGCTAGAGGATTGAATGAGCCGTTGCAAGGATTGGCTATGTCACATATTCCCCATGGGGCCACGTTTGAGAGCTTGGTTGATATGGCGTTACTTCAGGGAGATGTCAAGAAAGAGATCAAGATGAATGATACTCAAGCCAAGAAGACTGATTCCCAGTGGAAAGGAAATCAGGGTAATCCAAGTGGTCAGAGCAGTCAAGGCAATCAGAACAAGAACAAGAGTCAAGGCAACAAGGGGAACAACAACAAGGGCAAGAACAACAAGGGGAAGTGCCATTATTGCGGTTCAGTTGGGCATCTTATTAAGGATTGTAAAAAGAGGAAAAGGAAGAATAGTGAATGCTTTTTCTGCGGTGAGACTGGAGATTTCAGTAAGGATTGCCCGAAGAAGCAAGGGCAAGGCCAGGGTCAGACTCAGCGTGCTGGACCTTCAGGAGGGCAAGTTCATGCTCTCAATGCCGCTCCAATTCCCTATCGAGGTAGTATTTCTGTTGAGAGCCTTGTATATATTTTTTATTTTCCAGTTCGTACCTTGTTTGATTCTGGTGCATCGCATAGCTTTATCTCATCTGATCTTGTTGATAGTTTGCACCTTAGTACTAGCTTGATAGATGATCCCGTCTGTGTCTCAAATCCTATTGGGGTTTCCGCCCATCTGTCTATGATATGTGGGGATTTGAGAATCTCTATACTGAGTGTAGAGTTCTTGTGTAGTGCTTATGTTCTTTGTTTTAGGGGATACAGATTGATATTGGGCATGGATTGGTTGTCCAGATATGGAGCCATCCTTGATTGTGAGCATAGGGTTGTAAGGCTCGTGACTCGCCTCGGAAACACCCTAGAAATTTCTTGTAATCCGAGAGGTCCCGTCATGTTATGCTATCTTGAATCACTCGACTCGTCAATGGAAACTCTTCAGTCTGTAGAGTGGTTCGAGAGTATCCGAATGTTTTCGATGAAGTTAGGGGGTTGCCCCCTAAGCGAGAGATTGATTTCCGCATTTATCTGGTGGATAATGCAAAGCCGGTTTCTTTGCCCGTTCGGCACATGGCTCCGCGTGAAAGGCGGGAGCTAAGTAAGCAAGTGAAGGAGTTGCTTGATAAGAACTTCATTAGACGAAGTATATCTGAATGGGGAGCGCCTGTGGTATTTGCTACCAAGGCAGATGGTTCTCTCCGACTTTGTGTTGACTATCGAGAGTTGAATAAGCTGACTAAGAAGAACAGACACCCGTTACCGAGGATTGATGATCTCTTTGACCAGCTTATCGGTGCTTCTGTTTTCTCTCAGCTTGATCTTGCTACTGGATTCCATCATCTCAGGGTAGCTGAAGATAGTATAGACAAGACTACGTTCAGAACGCCAGATGGATTCTTCGAATGGCTTGTCATGCCGTTCGGCTTGACTAATGCACCCGCATATTTCGTGGACTTGATGAGTAGGGTGTTCAGGGAGTTCTTGAACAAGTTTGTCGTGGTCTTCGTAGATAATATTCTGATCTTCTCTAAGGATGAGGAAGAGCACGCAAGGCATCTCGTGGAGGTGATGGATACGCTTAGAGCGCATCAGTTGAAGGCCAAGTTCTCCAAGTGTCACTTTTGGAGAAGGGAAGTTAGATTCCTTGGGCATATAGTATCTAAGCAAGGCTTAGCGGTGGATCCCGCTAAGGTAGTTGCAGTTCAGGATTGGAAGACTCCAAGGAATGCAACCGAAGTGAGAAGTTTTCTAGGTCTTGCAGGCTTTTACCGGAAGTTCATCAAGGACTTCGCGAAGATTTCCGCTCCTCTCACTAAATTGACGAAGAAAAATTTAGTTTTTGCTTGGATCATAGAATGCGAGCTTGCTTTTCAGAAGCTCAAGAGAGCTCTCACATCAGCACCTGTTCTAGCTTTGCCCGATGGAGGGAAGTTATTTACAGTATATACCGATGCATGTGGCACGGGGTTAGGAGCTGTTCTGATGCAAGAAGGAAGGGTGATATGCTTTGGCGGTAGACAACTCAAAGTGCATGAGAAGAATTATCCCACTCATGACTTAGAGTTGGCAGCAATAGTATATGCACTCAAGGCTTGGCGCCATTATCTTCTGGGAGAAAGATTTGAGCTTTATACCGATCACAAGTCATTGAAGTATCTCTTTTCTCAGAAGGATCTGAATCTGAGGCAACAAAGATGGATGGAATTCTTGGCGTCCTACGATTTTGAGATAGCTTATACCCCTGGCAAGGGGAATGTGGTAGCAGATGCATTGAGTAGAAAAAGGTTGACTCTGAGTCATCTATTCGTTGAGATGAAGAATTTAGAGTATGTGGCAACCTTTGATTTCTCTTTGGCGATTGAGTCGATGACCGGTTCTTTAGCATCTCTGGAACTCAGACCTACCCTTCTTGATCAAGTTGGGGCTTCGTAGAGAGAAGACCCTCAGATTGTTGAGATTATGGATAAGCTGATTCGAGGAGAGGCGTCTAGTCATCTCGCTCGATATTCTATTGATGACAAGGGTTGGATGAGGAGAGACGGAAGGTTATGTGTTCCAATGGTAGAAGATTTAGTAAGAAAAGTTCTTGAGGAAGCGCATCGCTCTAAGTTGACTATACATCCGGGCGGAGATAAGATGTATAAAGATATGAAGCGCATTTTCTTTTGGCCTGGGATGAAGAAGGATGTGGCAGAGTTTGTCTCTAGATGTATCATTTGCCAGCAAGTTAAGGCCGAGTCGAAGAAGCCCGGTGGGCTATTGCATCCTCTAGACGTTCCACTATGGAAGTGGGAGAGTATTTCCATGGATTTTATCGATGGGCTACCAAGGTCAAGGAAAGGGAATACGAGCATTTGGGTTATTGTGGATAGACTTACGAAGAGTGCTCATTTCATTCCGGTGAAGAGCAAGAGGACCGCATCTTGGCTAGCGTCTGTATATCTTCGTGAGATTGTGAGACTACATGGAGTCCCTTCTAGTATAGTCAGTGACCGTGACCAAATCTTTACAAGTCAATTCTGGAATAGCTTGCAAGAAGCTATGGGCACGAGGTTGAATCTAAGTACGGCTTATCACCCACAGGCGGACGGTCAAACCGAAAGGGTGAATAGGGTACTCGAGGATCTGTTGAGGCTTTGTATTCTAGATTTTGGTGGTACTTGGGAAGACCATCTTCCTCTTGTTGAGTTTGCATATAATAACAGTTATCAGGCAAGCATAGGGATGGCACCATTTGAAGCTTTATATGGGAGGCCGTGCAAGTCACCTACATGTTGGTGGGAGACTACAGATGAGCTTATACTTGGGCCTGATATGATCATAGATACATCCGAGAAGGTCGAGTTGATTCGGAGACGGATGAAAGCGGCCCAAGACCGACAGAAATCCTATGCTGATAAGCGAAGAACTGATTTGGAGTTTGATGTTGGGGATATGGTTTTCGTGAAGGTTTCTCCTTTGCGGAATGTGGTCCGATTTGGAGCCGTTGGGAAGTTAGCACCGAGGTTTGTTGGACCATTCCCTATTATTGAGAGGATCGGGCAGATGGCTTATAGAGTGGAGTTGCCCGAGAAGCTTGCCGGTGTACACGATGTTTTCATGTCTCGCATCTCCGGAAGTGTTTACATGAATCAGCAGAGGTTGTTGAGCCAAGTGTTCTGAAAGATGTGGAAGTGGAGAAAGAGGCTACCTTGAGGAGAGCTCCGATTCGTATCTTGGGAACGGAGACCAAGAAGCTAAGGAATCAAGAGGTCAAGTTGGTGAAGGTTCAATGGGGTGAAGCCGAAGAAGACGCAACTTGGGAAACCGAGGAGAAGATGCGTGGGCTTTATCCATTCCTTTTTGAGGGTACACTCTCAATCTCTTTTCTTTGTTAGCATATCTTTCTCTTTGCTATCCATGTTTATCTAGTTTACCGTGTTAATCTTTTCATGAGAACCTTAGGTAGAAACCCTTTGGATGAAACATGTGTTTGAAACATGTTATGCTTGATGTTTGCAAGTGGTTGCAAGTGTTTGCAAGTGGTTACTCGTGGATGCATTATACACGTTAGGCACTAGATCGGCTCACACACTCCTCATATTGCATATGCATGAGTGTTTATGCTTATTCATGGATGAAAATTTTTGTGTTATCACATGGATGTTGCATATAGATGTATGTTATGTGCACACATATAGATGTTATACATTATGTTAGGAATTGCATACATATGGATTCATTTCACTAACATAATTTGCATTGATGATATTTGCATTAGATAAGTACATATACACACACCTTTGCGTATGTTCATACAACATTTAGAATCTTGTAAGGACAATGATTGCTCGTGGATGATGTTTTGAGTAGATGGATGTTGGATGGTAGGATATGTTCTTCCTAACTTAGAGATTTCGGGGACGAAATCCTTTAAAGAGGGGAGAATGTAACAACCCGTATTTTCAATAACCTGTTATAACATAAATCGAGGCAGAATTTAATTTGTAAATCTGAATCAAGGGAAACGGGCTATGCCATTGCGTTCGTCTCGGAAAAATACGCGAAATAGAGTCTGAGTTTTCGAAAATCGGAGTCCGTATGATCCGATTAAGGCCCAATGAAGTTTTCAGAAAATTTCAAGTTCAAAACAGATTTGAATTTCAAGTTCAAATTTCGAATTTCGGGCCTGGACGGCTAGGCGGGAAATTTCCCGCCAAGCCAACCAAGTCGACAGGCCTGTCGACTTGGCAGTCGACTTGGTTGGAAGCAAGTCGGCAGCCCTGTCGACTTGGCTGTCGACTTGGCTCAGCCGGGCAGTTTTGCCTGGTGCACCATTTTGGGGTTTTGGTTAGGTTTTAGGGCCAGATTCGGTTTTGAGGGCTGAGATTGGAATTAGAGTTTAATCCTAAGGTTGAAACTAATCCTAATCTCTATAAATAAGCCCCTAACCTAACCCTAAATCATCATTATTCATTCAAGTAACTAAACTATGGCAAAATCATTCCTCTCATGGCCTCCACTCTCTTCATAAAATTCCTAAGTTATTTCTATGAGAGATATTCCATGCATACAAGTGTTTTCAAGCTTGTATGAGTGTCATTAGCTTGCATTCAAGTCAAGTTTCCATATTTACATCATAAAGTAAGAGTTTTGATCATTTTTGCTCAAGGGTATTTCTATTGGAGCTTGCATTTTGGGTTTATTTGATTGCATAAGGGCTTAGTCTCAACCTATATATATTTTTGTGTCTTCATAAGCATTGTAAGCCCTTTTCTACTTTCATATTTAAACTCTAAAGTTAAATGAATGATGCAAGTTTGGTTGATCATTATGATATGCAAGTTTACCATGTTATGCTATGCAAGTTTGCCATGTTATGATATGCAAGTTTATCATGTTATGTTATGCAAGTTTGCCATGTTATGATATGCAAGTTTATCATGTTATGTTATGCAAGTTTGCTATGTTATGATATGCAAGTTTGCCATATGATATTCAAGTTATGTTATGCAAGTTTGGGTTGATCATTTTGCTCATGTTATCATGTTATGCAAGCTTACCTTGAGTATATGAACATAAAGCTTCAAGCTTTATGCTAAAGGTTGCATTTTGGCAACATGTAAGTTATCATATCTCTTATGATAACTTGCATGTGAGGCTAAATGCGAACTTATGGCCATTTCTACATGTCATTTATCACCATGTATCACCAATATGCTAAGTTTGGTTTTATGCATGCTTTTGAGGCCTAAAAATGTAATATGCAAGTATATGAACATATGTACATTTCATATGCCACCATGTTAAACTTGTGGCTTCAACTCCTTTATGTCATGATTATGCCAAGTTCCCTCTTTCTATCCTTTATGCGCTATTGCGATATGTAAGCGATGGGATTGCGTTTGGGGTTGGGAAAACTTAAAAGACATAAAAACATAAGATTGGGAATTTACCTATTAAGTTAGGTCTACCCATTGGGAATTTACCTATTAAGTTAGGTCTACCCAAATGCTTGAAAACTTGTAATATGTTTTGGAAACATGATGAACATGACACTTAGAAAATATAAGTGTGACCAACTCGAGGTTGGGTTGAGTTTGTAGCGTAAAACTACCCGGAACCGACCGGCTTAACTAGTTGCTACAAACAATAGGACCCAATGTGAGAAGTTGGTCATGTTGTACCTTGAACCCGAGGTAAGACCAAGTTGTGGTGTAAGGCTACCCGGACGCGCCCGGCTTAACTAGTAACCACAACAAGGTCTAATGTGAGAGGTTAAGGCACATTAATTAATTAATGCCTCATGATTAGGGTTAAGTCATGGTCCACTTAATACTTAACCAATTTGGGCTTGGTAGATTAATCTGGGTTAAGTCGTGAACTCATCGTTACACTTAACCAAGTTAATCCATGATTAGCAAGAGGGTTAAACCGTACTTAACCCACTACAAAATCCTAGCAATGGGGGTCCACTCCAGTAGTAATCCCAAGTTTGTATCATTATGACCCTAGGGACTAGGCTAGGGTGGGGCACGATTACTGGATTTGAGGTAAGTGACCAAAAACGACGGCAGAGTGGTACGCCGGTGTAGTTCCGGACGGACTATGGTCGTGCACATAGTCCGTAGCCGGAGAAAACATGCACGGGTACCAGTAGATCGAGACTGTGCACTTATGTTTATGGTGTCCAGGGGTTTACACCCTAGGGCTTGATACACCCGAAGGGTGGACCCGGCACAGTCCGACTACAATTATGTTTGGGCCGTATTGACACCAACACGTGACGAGTTAGGCTTAGGGAGCCGATCGATTAGACCGTTTGGTTGGACCTCGTATTAGGGTCACTTCATGTTATTGGACCTCGTATTAGGGTCATTTCATGTTATTGGGTCAAAGCTTGGGCCAAGGGATCAATACGTGTTTATTCAAGTCATGTTAGTTTGCTAGTACACCTGTGGTGCAAAACCTTAAACCAGATTATGCGATGACACCTTTATCTACCTTGTTAGTTAATCATCATGCTAGTATGTTGTTATCCTTATGTTCATCCCTGCTTCTCATGTCAGTTAACTTTATCAGTTTACATTGATTGTAGTAGGGCTTACTCAGTCTTTTTGACTGACCTGTTTTCTTTCGCCTCTTTTCTTCCGTTTCCCCCCCCCCAGATTCTCAGGGTGGGAATATTGGAGCTTAGCTTGGATTTCTGATCGCTTGCTTGTGGGATTTAGCTCATGTACGGTTTGACATGAAGCTAGCTATGGTTATCACTTATTTTGGGGATAGTACTTATGTATTTCAATTTTTTTCAGTTGATGTTGTTTTTGTCTAGACTTGTTTATTTGGAAAGTTGACATTATGTTGTACCAGACTTGTTTTGAAATGGTTTGAAATCTTCCGCTGTTTTATCTATGTTATTTACTCTGTTTACATATATACATATGTTCTTGTTCTGCCTTGATATATCATTATGCATGTTTACCTGATTCAAACGCCCCTCCAAAGTCAGAGTGCTTGCAAGAGACACCCTGGCGGAGGTGGGGTGTTACAACTAACATATGATTCAACACCCCAAACATACATATAATTTAAATCACATGATTCAAAATCATATTCTCATAATCCCAATTATATCTTATCATAATTAAATTAATTAATTATTTTGTGGAAGCTATCACAGTCACAATTAAAAAGAATAGTCTTGTCTTTCTGGGATCTGTATTCCGAACTGAATTGCTCGCCTTTGATGTAGACTAATCGTTACTTATATTTGATTTGATTTGATTCAAGCTTCTATCTTGCTTTAGGGTTGAAAGTGTATGGCGGCTACTCTAGGTTCTCCATTGACAGCATGGCGGCTCTTGTTATGAATTAATGTGATTAGGGTTAGGGGTTTAGGAGTGTTTTTATAGAAGTTTAATTTAACAAGAGCCGTCAGATTAACCTAGGGACAACCAGAACCATCAGGACCACTCAGATGTCACATCAGCCCTTAGGGCGAATCGGGCCACGGGTTGACAGCCAAATACCCTGGATCGACCCCTAGTCGACCCAGCGGTGCTTGGGTCGACTCCAAAAATGGTGCGGTTCGGCTATTCCCCCTCCCGATTCACTGTTTTGAACTTTTTTTTATATATATCTATATATATTTCTCTCATATGCGTACAAACTTCAAGGCTTAATAACTTCTTCATAAGTTATCCGTTTTATGCAAACCAAATGCCAATCTTGACCCAAAATTTTGAGACGAACATAATAGCGCAACCCATTTCACTTAATTCTTCTTCTAAAAATTAAGTATACATTAATTTGTGAATTTTAATGTTATAAAATTATGGGGTGTTGCAGAAATTGTTTTTGGAAAACATATATACACTAATAATAATATCAAATCCGTTTTTATCGTATCAAGCATTTTTGACCATTATAAGGTAAAACTCTATCCTTCGGTTTGCGTTGCATTGTGTGATGGGACTTGAGTCTTATAATGGTTTCATTTTTCTAAAAAGCATTGCGTTGTTTAACGATTTACTTTATTATATGCACTGGAAATCCAATGGAGTAAACCTGTTCCGCGTTAGCGGCGTGGTCCTGTGATTAGCCTCATTTAGATACGTTAGATTTCTCATACCAGTCCCATGACTGACCTATAGTTTGTTTCACTTTGCAAACTTGGGTGCCTTCTTTTCCACATGGGCAGTCGAGTAGCTTTTTGTAGATATTTATCTCTTGAGCAGGATTCTGGATCGAAGCCTAAAGCTGTGTCCAGAGCATAGAAAGTCTTCCGCTGTGTATTGTATTAATTTATTGTAATGAGTCTTACGTTGTATTTTATTTATCATTGTACTCTGATATTCTATACTCTAATGTAACTTTATTATATGTTTATAAAAGTCTGTTGTTATTTTTTCTAATGTGTTGTATTCCCAAAGTTAACGTATGTGGGTTTTGAACGATTTTGATCGATCTAGCGATCGATTAAGGCCGGGAAAAATGCGTGTCGTTACAGTTGGTATCAATGCTCTGGTTAACTCAAATCTTTGGGGTACAATTCGTTAGAACTGAACAAAAGACTCATCAGAGATTAGATTATTAATATCCAATAAGAATACTCATTAGAGATAGGGTCAGCAGTATCCTAGAATGAGAAAACTCATTAGAGATGGGGTTAGTAATGCCCTAGAATGAGTTGAGAGTGCCTAGTTTATAATTAACGTATTTTTGATTATATATATAATCTGATTTTAGAAAATATAATTTCTAAATGTATAAAAGGTATATATATTTAAAAAGTTAACCACCTAATAAAATTATTGGAACTAATAACAATAATAAAAATAAAAATGAAAATTGAGTCGATTAGTAAAACAATTATTAGTTTCGTTCCTTTTCGAGGACGAAAAGATATTAAGTGGGGGAGATTGTAACAACCCGGAAAATCAGAACCAATTTAAAAATTTTATTTCAGGAAATTTTATTAGAAAATACTCCAGAATTTTAAAAATTAAATTCCATTATTAAATAAAATAAAAAATAAAAGTTTTTAAATAAAATTAATATATTAATAAGTTGATTTATTAATAATATGTTGATAAGTTGATTTATTAATAATATATTGATAACAATAGAATGTTTCTAGTCTGAATTGTATAAGAGAAATTGTAAACAGATAGAGTGTCAACGGTATACAACGCACGTTTTAACTAGCAGTTAACGAAAATTAATGATGACATTTATAACCAAATAAATCATGTACTGCATGCTCACATTTCTTTTTTTTTCCTCTACATTCATGCATCCAAGTTCACCTTACCTATGAATTCATTTATTTCCTTCCCTACATTTTATTTACATGTATTTTGTTTTGCATTCTCATCTACATCCCTTTAAATCTCCTATCTCCATTTTGTTATATATATATATATTCCCTTATCTTTTATATCATGTTTCTTATATTTAAAAGCATAAGAAAAAAAATATAGTAAAACTTTTAACATTATCTATGTAATAACACATGATATTTTATATTATGTGTTTGAAATTTTAAAAGTCACATACATTCTAGCATTTAACATTAAATTATCCATTCATCTGTTTTCTCCACTTCATTAATTTATTTCCTTACTTCTACATTCGTGCATCTTATTTCATTTGCATATTCTTGTTCCTTATATTTTCATTCCCTTATTTTCCTTTTCCCATTATTATTATTTATTCTTACAAAAGCAAACAATTTCCACATGTGTATATATATATTATTCCCTTATATATATATATATTGTTTACATTAGTTACGTGCATTTCTAGTCATTTTTGTTGTCTTATTCTTGTATGTCCAATTGAATATGTTCCTTATATTCTACAATTTTAACGTTATATATTTTGAAATTTTAAATTCACAAACTTGGTCACAATTAGCATTAAATCATGCTTTAATTACATTTCCATTATTCTCTTTCATTATGTAATTTTCTTTTGAATTTTTAAGTAAGAAATAATTGCTAATTAGATTGTCATGTCATGTGTAGTCAGCGAATTTATTTCATTTATAACCTGCTACATATGTATAGACACAAGTGTGGGATAATATAAAATATATAACCAAATAATATATATATATATATACCTTAAAATTTACAAAACCTATTCCTAATCACAAATGAGGAGCCGTCGTTCTTTATGAATCAAAGGCCATTAACCTCCCAATTTCATTTGCTAATCTCTTCTAACCAAATCGAATTTCTCAAACGTTAAAGCAAAATTTAAAGAGCTTTGTCCCCTCTTTAAGATCAGGTGGAGGTGGTCTAGAGGAGGAGCGGCGTGGTGATGTTGAAGACGATGTTTGGGTTAGATGGTTTACAGAAAACGATGATGAAGAAGACGGGATTAGAGGAACTAAACGATTTTCGATGCGTTCGATGTGTAGCAATGAGATATAAAGCACAGAACAGAGCGATCTAAATTTTTGGAAGAATTCAAAACCCCCAAGGTGAGGTTTCTATATTTAATTGTTAAAATTAAATTACTCCTCGCTCTGTGAATTCTATATATGTATATGGTGAAATCCGTATTGTTGATTGCTATGAAATCTGAATTGATTTAGGTTGTTATGTGAATTTGTTGATGTGATGATATGTGTGTTGAAACAAAATTGTGAATCAAATTATACCATTGGGTTGAGGTTTATTTGTCGAATAAAAATCGTTATTTTTGTCAAATTAGAAATGACAAATTTTACCTTGGAAGTTAGTTAAAATAAAGAGGACAAAAATTAACATTGCTATTTGTTGAAAACAAAAAGGACATTTTCCATTGTCAATTTTGTAGGAATTAAAAAGGGTCAAATTTTTGTTGGAAATAAAAAGATTCATTTTTCATCGTCATTTTGTTAAATTAGATCGACACACAAAATAGACATTTTTGTGTAATTAGAAATGACATCAAAATAGTCATCTTAGTTGTAATGAATGGCACTCAAAATAAACATTTTGTTAAAATAGTATGACATCAAAATATACAATTTTGTTGTAATAGAATTTACACCCAAAAGTATACATTTTTGTGAAATTGGATTGACACCATAAAAATATGACTATAGAAACCTGATTTTGAAATGGACATTTTTTATTTACAAATTAGTTGTAAGTAAAAATATGATTATAGAAAAAGATGACATTTTTATTTGCAAACTATTTGCAAATAAAAACATGAATAGAAAGAAATACATTTTGCATTTAAAAACATGAATAGAAAAAGATGACATTTTTATTTGCAAACTATTTGCAAATAAAATCATGAATTATGTATAAATGAAATATCCATTCATTTGTATATTAAAATGTTTACAAATAAATATTTATTTATTTGTCATTAATGTACGTAGTAAGTTGTTCACTAATGACACATTCATTTTTGTCTAAATTGAGAAAGAATGAAATTTAACATTCACTTTGTCATTTAATTGGAAGTAGACAAAAACATTTATTCTTTTCCAATTTAAAAGAATGACACTAAACACTCATTTTTGTCTAATTTGAATAAGAAAATAAATAAACATTCATTTTGTCAAATTTAATAGAATGTAACCAAACATTCATCTTTGTATCATTTAATTGGAGTGAGAACTTTTATCTCACTCAAATTTCTGAATAGTTATTTATTTTATAATTAAATTAAAATTAATTATCTGTGTTGGAATTGTTGTTTGTTGGATAATTTCTGATTTGGATGTTGTTTGGTGAAAAGTTTGGAATTGGAATCATGTAGCATGTTATAATAATGTTATTACTTTTTAATTTTCCAAAACATTTTTACACAGCCATAACAAGTTTCCTGACTTGTTTATGTTGATAGGAAGATAAATTTTCACACATCGTCCAAAAGCACAATTAATAATATATTATTCGAATTTGTGTTGGTTGAAACCCCACACGGGTCTTCGGTTGATATTTGACTACACATCACCCTTGTGTTTAGTTGTAAATTGCACTTTGGCTATTATTTGAATGTTTTGTCATTATTATAGAATTAATGCAATGTTGAAATCCATGCAATTTAATTATATGGAAAGTGTTGGGTCTCATTCCAATCTAGGATTATAAGAATATCTTAATCTAGTATTCAATTAGGTAATTAAATGATGGTTTTGATATTGACAATTAAAAAGATTATATCTTTATTGTTAAAAAGTTACCATAAAAAGGATTGAATTAAAAGATTACATTTTTAATTGTCATATGTTAAAATAGCAAGATTATTTCAGAATTGAACATTTTGAAAAGATTTTTATTATTATATTATAATAATATGGAAAGTTCAATTTTTACTAAAAATTGAAATGTAAGTTAGGATATTTGGAAACAAAGTATTTTTAACAATTAAATAAAAAGATCATATTTCAATTATGTTGAATATTTTAATAAGTTATATTTTAAAATAGGAGATATTTTAAAATTAAGATATTTTAAAATAAAGGATGTTTTAAAATAATATTTCCAATGAAATAATTATAATTATAAATTACAATTGTACTTGGACACGAAGTTAAGTTACATTTGTGGTGGAAGTCTGCCCGGACCCAACCGGCATATCCAGCAGCTACAAATATGGGGCCTAATGTGAGGGGTCCAAGTTCGCAAATACAAAACGGGCCATAACATGAGGTTAAGCCCAACTTGTGGGATAAGTCTGCCCGGAGCCAACCGACATATCCAGCATCGATAAGTCGCAGGCTTAATGTGGGAGGTCTGGCCTGGTATAAAATATAAATGAAAACGATAACGAATTGGGCTATTTAATCTGTTTTAAATAGCAACGCCATTTTAACCCGAACGTGTTTATCGATTTATTTTATCCATTTTATAATGAATATTAAAATAGCAAATTTCAAAATTAATATTTTGGAAATAATATTATTTTAATATAATATAGATAGAATATTCAATTTGGATTTAAAATTGAAATAAAAGTTGGAATCGTTTTATAAATGAATTTATAAACATTTTAGAATATGTTTAGAAAGGAAATCGACGAAATATATATTATATATTTATAATGGTTTGAATAGACCGTTTCGCGCAGCGACCGTTCGCGAATTTCTACCGTTAACTTTGATTTGACGTATGGAAGATCCGACCGTCAGATTCTTCTAAATCCAGAACCTATGAGTTCGTATAGAAAAGAGATTTTCAATGAGTATTTAAGATATGAAATCCAACGGTTAGATTTTGAGAAATTTTGTTAAATCATAATAAATGATCTAAAAAGGTTTTTGATGAAAAATTCCAAGTTTATAAAGATAAAGGATATCTTTATCAGAATTATTGATTTATTTATTTAATGAATTAATTAAAGTAAATAAAAGGATTTTAAATGGTTTTAATAAAACCCAGATTTTTCAATTCATATATTGTAATGGATTTGAATGGAAATAATCTTCGGATTATTTCAGCATTGGATTATGTGATTATACGGATATTATTGTGGGATTTTGGAAGATATAAATATCGCTATTCCCGATTTGATATACGTTAGTTTTCAAAATTTGATATTGAACATAAATCGATATAATTTCTGTGATATTTAATATCAGATTAGAATTTGGGTTTGTCGTGAATAGTGTCTTAAATAACACTGTTCTTAAACCCATTTGAGAAAGAACAAATCTTTTAAATTAAGATTTAAATAAGATTTCCAATTATTAAACATAATTGAAAATTAAGTGAAACTGACTTTTGGGTTGATTATGAACAATGTTTTTAAATGACATTAGTTCTTAAAACCCGATTGACAGTGAAATTTAGATTGGTAATTCATAAATCTTTTAATTAAGATTTAACAAAATATTCTAAAGAGAGGTTTTCAATTTAATATATTAAATTGAAATATGATTTGGGTTTATTGTGAACGATGTTTTTAACGACTTTTGTTCTTTGACCCAGTTAAAGGCAAGATTATTTCTTGAAAGTTAAATAATCATTAAATAATGATTCTTAAAGTTTAAAAATAAATATAGTTTTTAATAAATCTTTAATTGGATTGAATGAGGATAAAAGTAATTAAATTTACTTAATTCAAGAAATGAACGATAATGGAGTACCACCAGTTTTACTCCAGGCGATAGTTTAATCTTTAATTAGATTTGAACGATAAAATGGTAATTAAGTTTACCGTAACATATTGGGTGTTAGATATGGAGTACCACCAGTTTTACTCCATGGGTTGTATAGGTTGGGAATGGGATATTAATAAATGATTACTTCGATAAAGCGTTAATCCCGACTAGTTGAATAAACCTTAAATTGGTTTAAATTATAATCAAAGAATATTCTTGATTGGAATGAGGCGTTGGTTGTGTTTTAAAGCACATGATTTTAAATTGCGCAAATTATTCAGAAAGACCGGGTTTAACCCATTCTGAATAATTCATACGACGATCTAGGTCGAAGATTTGAAGACGGTGATCGAAGACCGACAATCTTCACATCGAATGGATGAAGACTACTAACGCCCATGATTGGAGTAGCTATCTTGAAGGGGCTGCAGTGGTAGTTGTCCGGACGTACTTGTTGATTGTTCGGATATGCGGGGAATAATGTTATAAAATTATGGGGTGTTGCAGAAATTGTTTTTGGAAAACATATATACACTAATAATAATATCAAATCCGTTTTTATCGTATCAAGCATTTTTGACCATTATAAGGTAAAAATCTATCCTCCGGTTTGCGTTGCATTGTGTGATGGGACTTGAATCTTATAATGGTTTCATTCTTCTAAAAAGCATTGCGTTGTTTAACGATTTACTTTATTTTATGCAATGGCAATCCAATGGAGTAAACCCGTTCCGCGTTAGCGGCGTGGTCCTGTGATTAGCCTCATTATTAGATTAGTTAAGTTAGATTTCTCATACCAGTCCCATGACTGACCTGTAGTTTGTTTCACTTTGCAAATTCGGGTGCCCTCTTTTCCACACGGGCGGTCGAGTAGCTTTTTGCAGATATTTATCTCTTGAGCATGATTCTGAATCGAAGCCTAAAGTTATGTCCAGAGCATAGAAAGTCTTCCGTTGTGTATTGTATTAATTTATTGTAATGAGTCTTCCGCCGTATTTTATTTATCATTGTACTCTGATATTCTGTACTTTGATGTAACATTATTATGATGTTTATAAAAGTCTGTTGTTATTTGTTCTAATGTATTGCATTTCCAAAGTTAGCGTATGCGGGTTTTGAACAATTTTGATCGATCTATCGATCGATTAAGGTCGGGAAAAATGCGTGTCGTTAGATCTAGTGTTTTTTTTGCCTTAACGATCTATTCCGCATTCCCTAACAATTGGCATCAGAGCAAGGTCTTTCAAAAAGTTCATAATCTGATTTTTGAAAATAGTGATAATGGCAACCAACACTAGCAACAATAATAGTTCTTTTACAGAGGGTCAATCCACTGTTAGACCACCATTGTTTAATGGTAGTAATTATTCATATTGGGCATGTAGAATGAAAATTTATTTACAGTCAGTAGGATTAGACACATGGAATAGTACACAAAATGAATATGTTGAACCCACAACTGCATTTGCACATGGGCAAATGAACAAAAGGCTGCTGCGTAGAGCAATTCTAAAGTCAAGAATATGTTATTTTGTTCGTTAGATAGGAATGAGTTTAATAGAGTAACAGTATGTAAAACTGCTTATGAAATCTGGAGAACTTTACAAGTTACTCATGAAGTAACTAATAAAGTTAAACTGACTAAGATAGACATGTTAGTTAATCAGTTTGAATTATTCAAAATGAATGAGAATGAGTCTATTTCAGATATATATATTACAGATTTCAGGAGATAGTGCATTCGATAATAACACTTGGAAAAACTTATTCTGAAGCAGATCAAGTCAGAAAAATATTAAATTCATTAACTTCAGAATGGGATCAGAAGACTTTGGCTATTGAAGAAGCCAATGATGTCAATGAAATGAAGATTGAAGAGTTAATTGGAAATTTGATGTCTTATGAAGTCCAATTACAGGAAAGAAAAGAAAATAGATCAACTGAAAAGAAATGTATTGCACTGAAAGCAAAAACAAATGATTCGCACTCGAGTAGTGAAGATGATGAAGAAATAGTGCTTATGACAAATAATTTTAGAATATTTCTATGATTTAGAAGGAAAAGTTATAATCAAGGAAATTAAAAAATGAATGATGGTCGATGTTTTAACTGCAATAAGCCAGGCCATATAGAGAAAATGTGCCCATATCCAGATAAATCGAATTAACAAACAGACAACAGCAATTCGTTAAGGAAAAGAAAGAAAGCCTACGTAGCAACATTAGATGATTCAGATTCGTCATCAAGTGATGAAGAACCAGAAACCAAAAATACGAATATATGCTTTACGGCAAATCGGAGTTCAAAAAATCATGAAGAAAATGATCAAAAAACCGGGTACTCATTAATTAAATTTTAATTTTATTTGGTCAAACAGTTGCTTTGTTTGTTTGTTTGTTTTGGTTTGAATTTAAAACTTTCAAAACAAAATTTTGAAATTATAAATTCAAATTTGAAATTTGAAATTCAAAATAAAAATATAATATACATAACCAATAAATTAATAAAATAAAAAATTTTGATTGTTTATTAGGATTAGAATTATTTCAGGAAATCTTTAAACTTGAAATATAAATCGATAATATAACTCAAAACATAAAAATCCAATTTCCTTTGAAATAAGTCAAGTATGTCGATAGAAACAAAAGTATATGTCAACATATCTAACCAGTTTTGAAATTTAAATTTTGGATTTCAAAAGTTTAAACTTTCGAACTTCCCTCCAATCTTTACACCAACTCCCAAGGTCTGAAAAGGTATCCTTTCAATCTGAAAAGTTGTGCCTATTCAATTCATATTCATATTCATTCAATTCATATCTATTCAATTTCTCTCTCTCTCCATACATTCATATATATATATCCTTTCTACCTTTCATTCATATCTCAAAACTGTATTCTTCATACCTATTCTCTTCCAAAAATTATCAATTCACAAGCTCATCCCAAAAATTGAAGATAACCAAAATCATCAAATGCTATCTCCATAATGACAAAGAGGCCATCAAAACCTATGGTAACTATTTAGCAAATGCTAAAGTTAACTTGGGTGCTTTTGCTATCTTTAGTAACTTTCCCTCTTGTGATTTCGTTTCTCTTTTCGAACAAAATGTAGTGTTGAGTCTAATAGACTCTCGTGATAACGACGAAGTATGTTATCCCAAACTCGTGAAGATGTTCTATGCAAATCTCAGTCGCGGATTTAACGAAGGCAATGAAAACCAAATTTGGAGTAGTGTCAAAGGAACGCATATTGTTCTCGATGCCGAAGTCTTAGGCACTATTATAAAATATAGAAGTGTGGGCTCGGATTTTTAACTTTTATCGAAGAAACCGATATGGAAACCTATTACGATATTTTCGAAGATGGTAATGGATTTCAAAAATCGTTTCTTATGCCCAAAAATAAGAATTGTCAACCTTCTCCTTCAACATACCGTCACTCCCCGTTCTGGAAATTTCAACAATCTGACTCTTAAAATTCAAAAGGCTCTCTTTGCTATTATGGGTTGATATATCATCAATTAGACCGAAATGATTCTAAATGAAATTAAGCTCATAGATTTATCTACAAGAGAAAACACCCTCTACTATGGTGTTTACCTCACTCGCATTTTCAAATACTTCAATGTTGATCTTCATGGAGAAGAATTTTATCTATAAAAGTGTTTGACGCATCAAACATTCATCTTATGCAAATTCCTCTTACTTTTAAACCATATGAGACATTCGAGGCCAAACAAGCTCGAATGCAACAAGAACAAGAGCCAATGGAAGTCGAAGAAGAAGAGGTTTCTATGGAAAGTATTGAGCATCCAACTTCTAAACGTATTTACAAAGATATGATTGTTCAAAATCAAGCGAAAATCGTCAACAATCAAAAGAAGTTTAAAAGGAGACTTTCCAAAATATCCAAATTCATGGTCAAGACAGGAAGAGAGCTTGGAATTTCATCTTCCTCATCATCATCCGAAAACTAGGCCATCTACTTTAATCTATCTTTGTATATTTCCTTGTATTTGCTTTCGAATCTCGTATTTAAAGTGTGTCTAGATTAGTTGGAGTATTTGCTTCTATCAAGTAATGAATGGAGTTTTTATTTATGATATAATCATCTTTATGTTTCTGGAAAAACTATAAAACTAATTATAATATAATAGAGTTCAAAAGAATCCAATTTTTTTTTAAATTAACACTATAGTATGTCGACATGACAAAAAGAGTATGTCGACATATAATTGACAGATTTTCGAACTTTTAAAAAATTTAAAATTAAAATAACTACTCATGTTCATTCAAAATCCAACGAACTCCAGACCTTATTTAAGTACATTTCTTCCAGAAAAATTCGTTATTTCATTACTCCTTCTATCTTATTCATTTCTTATCAAATCCATGGCAAATCATGTCCATAATCTTAGTGAAAATCTAGAAGAAACCTTGAATTCTTACAAAAATATTCTCTCTATTATTCAACAAAATCAACGTCATCTCGAACTAAGTCAAATAAAAATGTTTGAACAACAAGAGAAGCATTTTGATGCAATGTGATGGCTAATCTCTTCTCTTTTTAGAGAAGAAGATAATAATGTCGCAAAGGCTCCGCCAACCAAAGAAGATGAAGATCGGGAAGTAATGAAGAAGGATCCTATCTTTGGAGAAGATGGTTGGGATGAAGTTCCAAGAAACATTTGGTTATTCGGTATGATTTGATTGATTTGTTTAATATTCTAAGACATATGGTGTGGTGTGTTTTGATTTGGATACAATTGTGTGAAACTTGTATATATTAAGACATATGGTGTGATTTGATTTGGTTTGGTTTATATATATATATATATATATATATATATATATATATATATATATCAAAAAAAACATATGTAATGATAACACTTGAATTGGTTTGCATAAGTTTGAATAGATTAAGGGGGGTATTCTACTTAGAATTAGTTAATAGATTAAGGGGGAGTATTTTTAGTTATATTCAGGAAGTTATATAATTTAGGGGTAATACCTTTAGGATTTATTTTTGATAATGCCAAAGTGGGAGAAATTATAAAATATAGGCATAGTTTATAGGATTCTTACAGACAGGGGGAGTATTAGAAGGATCATCATCAACAGGTATATAAGGTATGATATTTTATAAACTAAGGTTGTCATCTTAAAAAAGTGGGAGATTGTTGGAGAATGGAGTTTTGATGACAACAACCTTATTTCAATTATCATTGATTATAAAATATATATACTAACACTTTTTGTATATATATATATGCATGAATTATATAAAGGAAATATTACTGAAGACTGTATAGTTTAAAAGATGATGGAGATTCAAAGATCAAAGAAATTTCAAGACTCATGAGTATTCAAGATTTCAAGAATTCAAGAGTTCAAGATTAATATTGTCATAGAGTCTAGATTATGTAAGACTCTAAATAGCACTCCAGGTTCAAATTCAAATTTCCAAATTCTGATTTTTAATTCTATCCTCAATCCTCTCTATTTTATTATCTATCTTTTACCATTCTTATTCTTCTTTGTTTTTTAAGCTTAAATTTTATATGTTTTATTGTTATACTTTATATTTATATAGTTTAAAACCTTATAATTTTATAAATATATTTATATAGTTTAATTTTATGTTTTCGTATGATTTTCTACTTTATAATATTAATTTACAATACTATATTTTGATTCAAGAATTTCCAGAATTTTTTTTATATCAAATCACTTGAAAAATGTTTTAAAATTCAAAAATACACTAGGGTATGTCGACATACCAAAAACACCATGTCGACATATAACTGTCACTTTTTCAATTTTAATAGGAAGTGTCTTTTCACTATTTGAAACGTTTCAGAAATGTTACAACCTTTCATACACTATAAAAACGGGTTAAAACCGAATTTTTAAACATATCTTCTTCTCCACTTTCATCCTTTTTCATTATATAATCATTCTTAATCATTTTTATGATTTATACACTTATACTCTAACGAATTCAATTCTGTTTTTATCAAACTTCTTCTCTCTACACTCTCTTCTCATATCTCTCTGAATCAAGTGCTATTGAAGAGTTATAGGGCTGTTTGTAAAAGTTTGGGTTGTGTTAAAGAATCGGTGGTATCCCTTGTAGCCGTGAAATCAAGGATGGGTAATCGGTGGTATCCCTTGTAGCCGTTAAATAAAGGAGATTGGAATCAGTGGTATCCCCTGTAGCCGTGAAATCAAGGAGCTTGTAATTGGATTTTGATATAGTAGTAAAACTCTGCGCAATCCAACATTGCATGAGACTGGACGTAGGAGCAATCCGAACCAGTATTAAATCCGGTGTGTTCTTTCCTTTTCTGCATTTTTATTTCTATTTATTTTGCATCTGTGTTTGAATCTATGTTTGTAATTGTGTTTATGGTGTTTGATTCATCTCGTAGTTCACATAAGTTTTAGATTTTGTTTAAAATCTCGCAAACACTATTCACTCCCACCTCTATTGTTCGTTTTGCCTTAACGATCCATTGCGCATTCCCCAACAAAATGTACTATTATCAAAGGCAAAGAAAAGCAAAACACTGAATATCAATGGATAAACTAATGCTGATTAGGGAAAAAGATCGGGATGGTAGGAAATCTACAATAGGCTATTGGACTTTTCTAGGAGAAAACCCTAGTTTCATGGTAAGTGTTGGCTCGCTTTTTGACCAAGCCACCTAGGATCATTCATAAGAAGAAAGCATGAAACCACGTTCTCTAAGAATACGAAGGAATGGATCGCTATCGACTCGCCGGATGATGGATCGCACGCTATCGACTCGCCCACCATCAGATCGCGTCTCGACGGATCGCCCCTATTTCATCAGGGAAACGACACCTCTATGCGATCCGATCCATGCATATGTTGTTGCCCAGTATTGATCGATCCAATCCCCTGATGCGTGGCGAGCCCTCTGACCCGTTCAAGCGTGAGCTAGTCTTCAGCAATCCGAGACGCATGGATCTAGCGACACGTGTCCCTAACCGTCATTTGGACCAATTCTCCCCATCTACACGATCCGATTTTCAAGCAGATCGCGACACCTGTCCACAACGGCTAATTTGACTATTTCCTCAACGGTGGCGATGCGATCCGATGTTCTCGGGATTCGTGCCACGTGTAGCCACGACCCGCCTGACAAAATAAGCTATAAATAGCCCGGAGCTTGGCATTTTTTGGGATCTTTTTGGCAATATTGAGTACTGAATCCGCCATTGTTGTCAAAATACTAAAATATTGAGAGAAATCCTTGATTGTATTAGCTTTCAAAGTATAATCAATAATATATAAAGTGGACGTAGGCTCGTTAACGCCGAACCACTATAAATTCTATGTGTTATTTCCTTTTTTCTCATTCTTCAGTCGAAACTCCATAAGCTTCAGAACAATTTGGGTGTTAGGTCCAAATTTTGATCTAACATTTTGGTGCTTTCACTGAGAAGACAATCCTAAAGTTTCACTATTCGATTCTTTGAAGATTCCAGCGATTCGGATATCATGGCTGGAAAAAGATCTAAGGAAGCACGAGCTTCACAGACCAACGAAACAATTAAAGAGAGTGTGCACAAGCTGGGCAATGAAGAAACTCTGGATCGCGGGGCGCAGGGGGCGATCCGATCCGACGAAGACACTACACTCCGAGTCGACGAAATCGAAGCGATCCGGACTGCTGAAGGGGTTGTTACTCGATCCCGGAGGAACGCCTCGCACCCTGCGCACACTGCGACCGCGAATCAACCTCAAGGGGGCGCTGCGAGCCGCCACCCACGAACCGCAGCGATCCGAATTGATGATCAGACTACAACTTGACCTGGAAAGGAGCCTATGGCTCGCTCCTACCGTCCAGGCCCCTCTGCTCGACCCGGCTCAAGCTCTTTGCGCGTAAGAGAAGGTGATGACGATCAATATGATCCTGCTGCTCCCGTTACTGAGGGGGATCTCTCTCGCTTTTCAGAAATGTGGGAGAGGTTGTTTGATGAATTGGCTTCCCAAAGGCAGGAAAGCTCCGTCCTGCGACAAAATTTGACGGCTATGGATAGAAGACTTGATGAGCTTGCAAGGCAAAGAACATCGCCGGTTCGTCCACTCACTCCAGGATATTCTTCTTCGTCTGAGGAATCGCCGAGACCTCCGCGACGACTGTATGAGAGAGCCGAAAACATAGAGAAGCTTCAGTTCGGAACCCTGCCACCACAGGAAGAAGAAGCGCTTGGGGCGGGGCCCTCAAACCGTAACATGAACGATCAAGCCGCAGCTCCCAGGGCTCGAGATGTGGGCAGTCCCGTACGTAACAAACTACCTCAGCCCCGTCGCCGCACACATACTCATGATAATAGGGGGGCAACGAAGCCCTATCCGAGCCCCGGATTTCGTGACTGCTCCCGGAAGAGAGATTAGAGAACCCCGCCGAGCCAGAGGCACTGACCCTGAACCTCCTTTGACCAGCGCAAATGTTGCAGCCATGATCCACCAGATCCTGGCAGATAGCCGTGGACAACGGAATGAAGATTGGGGGATGGACCGCAGTCACACCCCTTTCACTGATGATATTTTGGATGCGACTTTTCCAAGGCGTTTCAACATGCCACAAATGAACCGATATGCGGGTAGGTCTGATCCTGTCCAGCATCTGATGAGATACTCTTGGTCAATGACCGCTGCCGCAGCCTCTGACGCTGTTAAGTGCATAGCGTTTCCCATATTCCTGGAGGATGTGGCTTTGTTATGGTTTACTCGCTTGCCGGCGAGATCGATTTCTAGCTTCAGGGAGTTGAGTGAGAAGTTCGTAGTAATATTCCGTATCTACGCACAAAAGACAAAAAGTGTGATTGATTTGTTCCTTGTCAAGCAGCGACCAGGCGAGAGTTTAAGGGTGTACCTGGATCATTTCAATTTGGCCGCTACTGAGGTTAAAGATCCCCATAAACCGACTGTTGTCGCAGCACTAATTGACGGAGTAGATAAAGACACTGAATTCGGGAGGTACCTGGCAGGCAAACCGCCCCACACTAGAGAGTTATTCTACGAGAAAGCCAACGTACATTTACGCCGGGAAGAGGTATATGCTAACCGAAAGGCTAAAACAACTGATAAGGAGGAAATCCAGAGCAATGTCGCCATCAAACAGACGGGAGACAGCTCGGGGAAAGTTGAAGTTAATGTCGGAAATCAGAATCAGGGTGGTCGTCAGCCAGGTAACTACAATAATAATGGTAACGGCAACAACCGGAAGAGGAACCGAGGGAACGACTTCCAGAGAAGGACTCGTCCCAGGGACTTTGAAAGTTATACACCAATAAGTGATACTCTGGAAAATATCTTCATGGATGCGTATGAAGTCCTCCAGAATAAGAGGCCACCTCCCAGAGAGTCGACAGAGAAAGAGCGTGAAACAGGGAAGTTTTGTCCCTTTCATCAGATTCACGGCCATTCGACAAATGAATGCCGTCACCTAAGAGATGTAGTCGAAAGGCTGCTTCGAGAAGGAAAGTTAGATGAATACAGAGTGACGCCCAGAGACAGGGGGCAAGCAATACAGGCCCCAAATAAGAACCAGAATCAACTTGCTGCTAGGCCGACTGCCCAGCAAAAGGGAAAGAACATTGTTATCAATACCGTAATCGGAGGACTTTATCTCGCCGGGCATAGTTCCAAGGCATTGGATCAATACGTCAATGCAGCCAAACAACACCTCGAAGTAGGGGAGTGTAGCAACCCCGAGGACAGTATCCCGGTGAAGCAACAAAAGATGATGACCGACGATGTCGTCTTCCGAGAACGAGAAAGCATCGGAGTTCATGTTCCGACTGAAGATCCGTTTGTAATTACAGTACCTATTGGACCAGCCACTGTTCATAAGGTTTTAGTGGACAACGGGAGTTCTGTCAACATTCTTTTCAAAAGGACATTTGATCAGATGAATCTCGAAATAAAAGACTTGAAGCCCTGCCAAGGATGGATCCGTGGATTCAACGGAGCATCCACCGCTCCAATGGGTTATGTAGAGTTACCAGTTACACTTGGGGAAGGAGAACGCCAGAGAGTGAGAATCCTTCCCTTCGTGGTTTTGGATGTTGAATCGCCCTACAATGCCTTCTTGGGCCGACCGGCCCTCGCAAAGTTTAGAGCCTGTATAGCCCCCTGGTGCTTGTTATTGAAATTCCCCACAGAAGCTGGCATTGGTATCGTCAGAGGGGATCAAGTTGCTGCGCGAGCATGTTATGTTGCCGAACTAAAGTTACTTCGCAATGGAGGGGATATTGAAACTAAAGGCACTTCTCCCCCTACGGGGGCGGAGAACTTATAGCAACCAAAGAGGATAGTCGTTGGAGAGTCGCCCAGAGAGATGCCCGAGGATATAGATCCCAGAGAGGATCAAGAACCGGGGGCAGAATGGCGACTCCCAACGAGACAACTGTGGATGTACCGATCGATGACAGTGACCCGGAGAAGGTCCTTAAGATTGGATCCCAGTTAAATCCAAATCTCGCTAAAGAATTGACAGATTTCTTAAAAAACAACTTGGATGTATTTGCTTGGACCCACGCGGACATGTGTGGGATATCCCCATCAATCATGAGCCATTCCTTAAGCATTGACCCTAAACATCCTCCAGTAAAGCAAAAAAGGCGAATGTTGGGCCCAGAGAGGTCCGCTGCCTTGAAAGAAGAAGTTGGAAAGCTAAAGAGTAATGGATTTATCAGAGACTCGACCTACCCAGACTGGATTTCGAATCCAGTCCTGGTAAAGAAGGCCAATGGGAAGTGGCGAACGTGTATCGACTTCTCGGATTTGAACAAAGCTTGTCCAAAAGATAGTTTCCCGTTGCCCCGGATTGACCAGTTGGTAGACTCGACGGCAGGTCATGAGCTTCTCTCATTTATGGATGCTTATTCAGGATACAACCAGATTCCGATGCATGTTCCAGATCAAGAGCACACTAGTTTTATCATGGATCTGGGATTATATTGTTATGTGGTGATGCCCTTTTGCTTGAAGAATGCGGGCGCTACATATCAACGTTTAGTCAACAGAATGTTTTATAACCAGATCGGGAAAACAATGGAAGTATACGTCGACGATATGTTAGTTAAGTCCAAGCAATCTTCTCAACACACTACTGATATGGCATAGATGTTCGGCATTCTTCGAAAGTACGGAATGAAACTCAACCCAACCAAATGTTCGTTTGGTGTTGCTTCTGGAAAATTCTTGGGATTCATCGTCAGTTCCCGTGGTATTGAGATTAATCCAGACCAGATCGCGGCAATCAGAGACATTCAGGAACCTAGGCAAATTAGGGATGTGCAAAGCCTTGCCGGAAAAGTGGCCGCATTAAGCAGATTTATCTCCAGGGCTACGGATAAGTGTATCCCATTCTTCGAATTAATAAAGCGAGGAAAACGCCACTTCAAATGGACACCCGACTGCGTAGAAGCGTTTCAGAATTTACTGAGGCACCTGGAGAAACCTCCGATATTATCTAAGCCAATAGATCACGAGGACTTATTCGTGTATTTGGCAGTGTCCTCCCATGCGATCAGCTCAGCGTTGGTAAGGGAAGAGGATAAGGTACAAAGACCTGTATATTACGTGAGCAAAAAATTGACGGCAGCAGAGTGTAATTATCCACGGATAGAAAAGTTGGCGTATAGTTTGCTGATCGCCTCTAGAAAGCTTCAACATTATTTTCAGGCGCATCCTATTACCATATACACCGATCATCCACTCAAGCAAGTCCTACAAAGACCAGAGGCATCTGGAAGATTACTTAAATGGAATATTGAGTGGAGTCAATTTGATTTGAACTTTGAGCCCAGACGGTCAATTCGAGGGCAAGTGATAGCCGACTTCATAGCGGAATTTACCGTACCAGAGGAAGATATAGCCAATGAAGAGGACAATCCCTCAAAATTACTTTTCGATCCCAATGCCTGGGGATTGTATACCGATGGCGCTAGGAATGACGAAAGATCCGGTGCTGGGATAGTGCTTGAAACCCCCGAGAAACGATTGATAACCTATGCAATCCGGATGGAGTTTCATGCCACTAACAACGATTCCGAATATGAAGCTCTGATAGCCGGATTGAGGATAGCAAAGGAATTAGAAGTCACAAAGCTGAATATCTTCTGCGACTCTAAGTTAGTTGTGAACCAAGTTACTGGAAAATTCCAAGCTAAGAGTGCAAGATTGATTTTATACTTAAAGAAAGTGAAAGAGTTGCTGAACGATTTTGATCACTACAGCATATCTCATATTCCGCGGTCAGAGAATCAGCAGGTAGATATGTTGGCAAAGATGGCTAGTTCCGACGATCCTGAAGTGACCGGGCTAGCCCCCGTTGAAGTACTTCGGTCCCCTAGCATAGATCAGATGGAAATTGACCCAGTGCTAGAGGCGGAACCAGAAAGGGAGTCCTGGATGACCCCTCTAAAGAATTTCCTGATGAATGGAATGCTTCCGACCAAGAAAAACGAGAGGCGTAAAGTAATTCGTAAAGCCGCCCGATACGTTCTGCAAGGCGGAGTTCTTTACAGACAAGGGTTTTCAATGCCCCTCCTTCGGTGTGTAGCCCACGATGACATCAAACGTGTGCTGCAAGAAGTCCACGAAGGCGAATGTGGCGACCACACTGGAGGGCAAACTTTAGCAAAAAAGGTGTTGCGGCATGGTTATTTCTGGCCTACCATAAACAAGGATGCAGCAAGATACGCACGACGGTGTGATGCGTGCCAGAGATTTTCAAAGATACCTAGAGCACCTCCCAATCAGTTAAAAATTATGATGAGTCCATGGCCTTTCGCTATATGGGGAATTGATATCATTGGAAGTCTCCCCATAGCAAGGGGCGGAGCAAAGTTCGCTATTGTGGCCGTGGATTATTTCACTAAGTGGGTCGAGGCTGAACCACTAACTACAATCACAACCAAACGAGTGATCAACTTTATCGTGAGAAACATCATCTGTCGATTTGGGATTCCAAAGATTGTAATAACAGATAATGGAACTCAGTTCGATAGTGCTGAATTCCGAAACTTCTGCCAAAAATACCACATCGAGAATCGATACACCTCTGTGGCGCACCCGCAATCGAACGGACAAGTCAAAGCGGCGAATAAAGTGATTAAGTCTATTCTGAAAAAGAGACTGAAGCGAGCTAGAGCCATGTGGGATGATGAATTGCCCTTGGCACTGTGGGCCTACAGGACAACATATAAATCGGTAACAGGACATACCCCGTTCTCCCTTGCCTTTGGAACGGAAGCAGTTATCCCGGTTGAGATAAAGGTACCTTCTCACTGGGTGACTTATTATGATCCAATGACCAATAATGAATTGCTCCTTGAGTCCCTAGATATGATCGAAGAAAAGAGGGATGAGGCGGACCTGCGCGCCTTAAGATGCAAGCAACAAATCGCTCGATATTACAACAAAAAGGTTCGAGCCCGAACCTGGGAAACGGAGACTTGGTTCTGAAACATGTCTTTCCACCCCCAACTCATATGGGAGCGAAGTGGGAAGGACCGTACTCCATTCTGAGCAAGCTTGATAATGGAACTTTCAAGCTGGCAACCGTAGATGGAAGGGAAATCCCCAGAGTGTGGAATGCCCAACATTTGCGGCCATACATAGCATAGAAGTTTCAAATCTATTCTTTTGCTTTGTTGAAAACCATGTATAAGGCACGACTTGCCTAGAATAGTTTGATTCCTTGAAGTAAAAAATTATAAAGTGGACGTAGGTCATGATTCGACCAAACCACTATAAAAATATTGTGTGTCATTTACCTTTATTGCATCCTTATTTATCTGCCTGTTTATTTTTGGAAATCGGCGTGAATAATGCAGGTACCCAAAGTCTGGTGCTAACCATTCCTCCCGTAGACTGTTCGGAGGAACCCAAAGCCTTGGTAAAAGCCCCAACTACTTGACCGACTGATTTCAATCCTCGGAGCTTGGATTAAAACGAAGACCTAGAACGAGTTTGATGAGCGTGCATGATTGCAGACTGTTTGATCCGAGACTCTAATTCTCCAGAGCTGAGAAAGAGTATAAAGGATGCGAAGACGACACCCATAAAGCATGGCGGTGTACCATGATCGGAGACGCCTGAGCGAAAGTCTAACATTGGCGACCGCCAGGAGAGTATAAAAGCATCTCCGATTGAGCGCTGAGAAAGAGCTCCTTCCCCGCTGAAGGATCGGGGAGCGAATGAATCGCTGAGCTCGTACTCTAACTCTCCAGAGAGAGAGAGAGTATAAAAGCGTCTCCGATTGAGCGCTGAGAAAGAGCTCCTTCCCCGCTGAAGGATCGGGGAGCGAATGAATCGCTGAGCTCGAACTCTAACTCTTCAGAGAGAGAGAGTATAAAAGCGTCTCCGATTGAGCGCTGAGAAAGAGCTCTTTCCCCGCTAAAGGATCGGGGAACGAATGAATTGCTGAGCTCGAAATCTAACTCTCCAGAGAGAGAGAGAGTATAAAAGCATCTCCGATTGAGCACTAAGAAAGGTGTCAGAAATTCGGTGCCACAAGAACAATTATCCTATGAAATCTTCTAAGTCCCCCATATTCAGAAATAGGGGGCAACCTGCCGACAAGGCTAACCAATTCTTAGTAAACCCCCGTCAGGCGCTATGATAACAACTGATTGGGGGCACATATACTCATATACATATACTGAACTTTAATACAGCAACGCAGCGTGAAAATTGTCTCTTGGCTATCTGTTGTTTGACTGATTTGTAATTATTATTAGATGGCCTATGACTAAACATGGAAAGTTTATTTGAATACAGGTACGTAATGATGCAAAAAGAGATAAACTTTCATTTATATACTGCGGACCAACAAAGTGAGAAACAACCTAGAAAGGAAAGTGAGGGCCAGTCTCAAAATTACACTTCCTGGCCAGTGGAAAACCTAAAGACAAAATATCAACAAACAACAAACATCCTATTTACGCTTTGGCTTCTTCTCTTGCTTCTGCCTCTCCAGCTTCGCCTTGTCGGCATCAGATGGATCCCCTTTCTTCCTCTTCCTTTTGTCTATGAGGGGAACATCCGACTCCTCTGAAGATTCCTCTTCCACCTCTTTTCTCTTCCTTCTATCAGAAAGGGAAGCCGCGAAGTCATCGGGGTTTGCAAAGTGAAGCTGTCGGCTGATGGATTTGGGCTGGATCTTCACAATCATCCCAGTTTTGGGATCAAATTCTGCAAGAGGGACTACGTCCAAAGCCTCATCTCCCACCTTCTTCGAAGCCAACTCTTTCTCCTGCCTGGCTTTTCGGCTGGCCAAGGTTTCGTCGTCATCATCATCGGCCTTTTTGGCGCCGATAATGTCTTCTTCATCATCTACATGGCGCCCATCCATGTCTTTCAAAGCTTCGATGGTCTCAGCATCTTTGGGAACATCAGCGCTAGGTACCGGGATGCTTCTTTCTGCTGTTGTGACCTCGGCCTGCTTTGATACATCAATACCAGCACCTGGCGAGACAGCCTCCTTCTCCACTTCTTTTTCTTTTTCAGCACCTTTGTCGACGGGCTCGCCACCTATATCAGGAGGAACACACGTTACTAATTCAATTGGTTGTTCTACCATACGACGACAATTCACAATTGCTTTGACGAATTGTGGGGAAAAAAAGAGATACCTTCCGCAGATGCTCCCTCTTGAGTAGTTGCAGAGGCTCCAATGACCACGGGAGTTAGACCCAGATGGATTAATGGATCATCAGGATGTTATTCTTCAACCCCGGAGGTCTTGGGCTCCACAACTGAACTCGAACCTTCGTCAGCTTTGCCTTTGCCCTTGGCTAGGGCCCTTTCCTTTTCCATCTCCACCAGAATCAGGCGACGACCCTCTGTCAGGTCCTCAGGCTCATTGTCCCTTAAGATGCTCTTCATCAACTCATCCTCATCGACTTCTTCGACCCCCAATCTGTGTTTTTCACCCTCCACAATGGCATCCCATAAATTGGCCAAAGTAACATGGTAATCCGGGATCCACGAGATGTTGCGAGTTTTGAGAACCTGGCCAAGGAAATCGAAAATCATCTCTTCAAACCCCTCGATCTCCTTCTCTCTTTCGAGGAGCTTGTTGTTAGAAGCGGTAGCCAAATCGATGGCACTTTCAACGTTCTTTTCGGTGAGAGCTGCCCGTCTCTCCGCGTCCGAGACCTGGTCATTTAAAATCACCTCTTCTGCTTTAGCCAAAGCCAAACTTTCTTTTAAATTTGCCTTTTCTGCCTCCCAAGCAGCCCTCTCAGCTTCAAAATGGCCTTGTGTTGCTTTCAACTCGATGTTGGCCATTTTGAGATCTTCAACCTCCTTCTTTAAGGCCATTTTCTCTTGGCTATTGGAGTCAAGTTCCGAATGGAAGCGCTGCTTAGCATTCTCTAATTCAATCTTATAATTTTCAGAGTCCCTCCGTGCTAAAGCAAGCTGGGATTGAGCATCTTCCAGGTCCTTCTCCATCTTGGTCTTGGCCCTTTCGTTGTTTTCAAGTTTCGCCTTAGATCTGTGTGCCTCTATTTCAAGCGATCAGATGATTTCTGAAAGGTTAACTGCATGTTTTTTCATCATCTCATATTGCCTGGCAACATGGCGGATATGCCCGACAACTTCGCTATCCCAGTTCTTGGGGACTGGTTCCAAGGCTGGAACAAATGTCATCCGGTCAAAGAATATGTCTCGGAATTGTTCCCGCAGCTTTTCCAGCCTGCCTTGAATCTCGGGACCATGCATGTAATCCCGTGACCCTGGAGCAGCCAACTCTGGCTGGCTGGAGGGGACGATGTCACTCCTCTCCTTTTCAGATTCTTTGGATACATCCTTGCCCTTATCTTTAGACTCTTGATGCCTTTTTGATGACCGGCTGTGGGAAGGTGCACTCTTTGGAGGAGTTAACTCTTTAGGAAGTTTCTTTCCCCCTGTAGGAACTGCCGGGTAGCTGGAGGGCTTGGTAGAGGTCGATTTTGGTGGAGACCGAGGTTGCGAGGAAGTCGGCCTGTGAGAAGGACCACGAGAGCGCTCAGTATCCGGACGAAGGCTGGGTGTGCCCTCACGAAGAGAACGATACGAGTTAGATTTCCTGTGGGACATCGTTCCTGCAAAAAAGAAAAGAGCATATTAAAACTTTGAATACCCGCGATATAAGAGTGCAAAGTCAGATAGTGTGTGTGATTTGTGCATCCCATATAATTCCCCCTAACAGACCCGGGCCTGAAGACAGGCTCATCTGACCAGTTTCTTGTCCTCTAGTTGGAGCGATGGTCTCTTCAGAAGCAGGGAAGAAAGGCCCCTCTTCAAAGTCCTTCTCCGTATATACATCATCGGGTAGAGGAATTTTATTCAGCTCGTCAAATAACTGCTCTTCTGTCAAATCATCGGGAGCAACGGTTTCGATTGGAGCAGAAATAGGAATTTCCTTGGACACGTCACCGCGAACCTTATCCCCTCTGTATATGTTCAGGTCTTCATCGTCTTGGATGACTATCGGAGAAGGACGCTTGTGAAATTTAGTTGTTTCTATCGCTTGTGAAGTTCCCTCTCCCTCTGTTGGGGGCACGTACTTATAAGGTTTGCCGCCAGTGCCAAGTCCAAATCTTCTATCCAGAAGACGATGCTTATGAAGATTGTCATCAGTAATTCATTTTTTGATCCTTAGAAAGTCGGATCTGCTTTGTAAAAGAATGGATAATCGATTGTTGTATAGTGGACCCTCCGTTTTCGGGAAGACATGATCTGTTTGAGACAAAGAGAAAGGGGGAGAATGTTAACGCCTAAACTTCTTGAACAAGATATTCGATTAGAAGCTTAAAAGTTTACTTGATTTGAGCCATCTTCGTGAGCATCCGGTCTGTTTCCTTATATAAAACCAATCAGACTTAGGATCCCCTATATTGCTATATCCATCGTACAGAACCTTCCTATTCGCCACCGATTCAAAGAAAGAGAAATTTGGAGTTGCCGAAGAACGGTGCTTGAAAAGAAAGAAGAATGTCAAATCTCTGAATTTAAGTTCGGCATGTAAGATCTCCGCATATGCAATATATAGGGTATATAGTGATGCGTTGGCGTTCGGATGGAGTTGCATCGGAGCAATTCCCAGTCGTCTTAAAGTTTCGATGGCGATCAGAGGGAACGGAGGAATAGCTCCTACCAAGCACATGGTTCGGCTGATCGCCATATATCCTTCTGGAGCTAGGTGGGGTCTATCTTCGCTTCCGGGCGTCAAGACATCATCCCAAGGAATCCCGTGTCTCAAGAAGATTCTTTTAAGCTTTATATCGTCGAGCTTAGATGCTAAAGAATCGGAAAATTTATCTATCCCGAGAGCGCCAGGAATCTCGTCGGGAGCTCGCCCATCTATCTCAGAATCATCGCTAGATGAAGTACTTTCGGACGGATCTGATTCTGTGGCCTCGTACTCAGATCCAGAATCTTCGCCTCCCGGATTAATTGGAGGAATTTCAGGGTTGTATTGCTCAGGAACCTCGGATTCCACTTCTGTTGCGGATCTTGAAGAAGAGTGATCATTCGACATTACTGCTAGGACGAACATGAACAATGAGATTAATACTACCCGACCCCGTGTGTGCAAGTGCCGGTGTGTGTGCATTAAAAATAAAGCGTGAAAGCAATCAAGATCATCAAAATATTAGTCGTCATATGCAGTCAAATTATGTGGTCGTTTAGTCCAGAAAGTTCAATGTCAAGGCCCTAGCCTAACTGTTCAGAATTTTATGGTGACAAGGCGTTGATTAAAGTTTGAAATTTCTTCGCATCGTCAGCTATGAGTCGGATCGCAAGGCAGAGGGATCGCCCCCTTTTCGGATCGCAAGGCAGAGGGATCGCCCCCCATCGAATCGCAGGGCAAAGGGATCGCTCCTTCACGAATCGTTGCAGCCCCCAACGATACGCGCCTTTGCTGTCACCACGATCTTCTGTCTCGCCACTCGCCTTCATCTTCTTCCTTTCCTCTCCTTGCCCACGATCCGAACTGGTCTTCCCTCTTCTCCTTCCTCCTTCGTTTTCCTCCTCTCCTTCCCATCCTCGAACTCCGAGCTCTACGCCCGTCAGCCATGGCGTCTTGATGATTCCTTCGGAAAATCGCAAGTTTCCAACGTTTCTCCCTCAAATTATTCGAAAAAGTTCATGAAAGAGCAACATTCACGAATAAGAATGCTTTTTGTGGAGTTACCTTTCTAAAAATTGAGGAAATGCTCGGATTTTCGAAGGTTTGAAAAACTTGGGTTCGTTCTTCGACAGTGCAGGCGAAACGATACAGCAGAAAAAAAAAAAGAAGGAAAGTGAAGAGGGGAGGGTCGACTTATATAGGCAAAAGGGCGACCGTTTGTCTCCCCTTTTTTGTCCTACTCGGTCCACGAAAATAGGCGGGCCGCGAACCAAAAGCCCACCACGACTCGAGGAGGAGCCCGTTTCGTTCCGAGGCCCAAGTGCACACCCAAGAACGGAACGAATGTCTCGCTAACGGACCGCGACTCGAGCCCGCGATCCGAATCGATAAATTCAGGAATGAAGATTCTGAGAACTCCCAGAAAGAGAATCGTTCTCTAATCCGTGACTCATTGAGAAAAGACGATTCTATAGCTTCGAAGCATGTTCCATCATCGATAAAACATATTTCGAGGGGGCAAAATGTTGGCTCGCTTTTTGACCAAGCCACCTAGGATCATTCATAAGAAGAAAGCATGAAACCACGTTCTCTAAGAATATGAAGGAATGGATCGCTATCGACTCGCCCGATGACGGATCACGCGCTATCGACTCGCCCACCATCAGATCGCGTCTCGACGGATCGCCCCTATTTCATCAGCGAAACGACACCTCTATGCGATCCGATCCATGCATATGTTGTTGCCCAGTATTGATCGATCCGATCCCCTGATGCGTGGCGAACCCTCTGACCCGTTCAAGCGTGAGCTAGTCTTCAGCCATCCGAGACGCATGGATCTAGCGACACGTGTCCCTAACCGTCATTTGGACCAATTCTCCCCATCTGCACGATCTGATTTTCAAGCAGATCGCGACACCTGTCCACAACGGCTAATTTGACTATTTCCTCAACGGTGGCGATGCGATCCGATGTTCTCGGGATTCGTGCCACGTGTAGCCATGACCCACCTGACAAAATCAGCTATAAATAGCCCGGCGCTTGGCATTTTTTAGGATCTTTTTGGCAATATTGAGTACTGAATCCGCCATTGTTGTCAAAATACTAAAATATTGAGAGAAATCCTTGATTGTATTAGCTTTCAAAGTATAATCAATAATATATAAAGTGGACGTAGGCTCGTTAATGCCGAACCACTATAAATTCTGTGTGTTATTTCCTTTTTTCTCATTCTTCAGTCGAAACTCCATAAGCTTCAGAACAATTTGGGTGTTAGTTCCAAATTTTGATCTAACAGTAAGAAAAAAAACAAGTACTTTATCAAGATCTAGCACTGGAGTTGTGTTTAGAAGTGCAGCAAGAACAATTGTAGAGAATAATGTGGATAGAGTCTCTGTTAATTAAACCTAAACTTAAGACTGAAAAAGGCAATAATATGGTGTGAGAATGTTAGTTCTATTTCTCTCAATGCAAATCTAGTTTTGCATTAAAAAACAGAGCACATTAGAATTTATACTTCATTAAAGAAAAAATTATACAAGTGTAACAACATAGCGGATTTTCAGCCTTGAAAATCGACATAACACCTTTACCATATCTCATGTCGATCCACCAAGCACTGAAAAACACTGGATTGTCAATAGAAAGAAATTAGAGGGTGAGAATAGAAAGAAAGAAATATTAGAATAGAAGAAAGAAGAGGAACACCACATCACATTCTCACAGCGGAACGAATAAAATATAACAAATCCTTTATACAAAACTGTATATACATACCAATCATCAGACTACACATACATCAGTCACATCGGAATAATAACCTTGAATAACTAGCGGTGAAGCCGCCTGCTTCGAGCTCCTGAAACTCCAAGCAGAACCTAACCTGGAACATACTCGGTCTGACCGGAGCACATTTGATTTAAAACAAAATACACCGGGTCAGTTTTGAATACTATCAGTGATAAATTTACATAACACACACTTGCTTAACTTTGCAAAATTCTTAATGAAATCAAAGGATAATAGTAAGACCAGTCCACACATAAATACAGACGGTTTTTACCTTACTATAACCCAAAATAGTTTTGAAATCATAGCTTGCTCTAATATTATCATAATGTCTAAATACAAATAAATATTAATCTAGAGGAACGCTTGCATCTCACGCTCCCCATATATAGTATATAATCGAAAACTGCGGGCGCTTGTTGGATATTGGATTCCGACCTTGATAAGATAGGGGTCCACCTGCCGATAGTGTATCTCTAGAGGCGCATACACTGGATTAAACAAGAACGTCTTGCAACCCGGCCCTCACATGACCGACCACTCATTTCGCTTGAGTGTATCGAATGTATATCACCGACGGTTGGGATCAGCAACCGCCACCCGAATAGGGTCAGCATCGAATAGATAAAGAAGCAAAAGGAATTTCTCTAGATAGGTGATCATACATCCTAATGGGAGCGACCCACATAGCCATGCTGCCTGCCCGATTTTTGTCATTTCCCGGTTGATGAGGCTCGAGGCTAGAATTTGTCTCCAGAACATCTGGTCATCATTCACTTTGAATGCCACATCGTCAGATCCGCCAGATCACACTTGATTGACGTCCACAAAAATACTCTAGTTTATTTGGCTAGAGAAAAAACATTTCTCCGCCATCAACTATGGTACGTTTGGAGAAATCAACGCGTGTAATTCCTTTTGGAAATACTCTGTCAGACATCCGTCCATACAAGTCATCCAGGAACAGGATGAACCGAAGGTACTCTCCTACTGCATCTCATATAGGAATCACCCCATGGATCAGTAGCGAGAAGTCCTTGCAACCTGTAAATTCCAATCACGACAGAACCACAGCTTATCCCTGGTTACGATCTAGAGATTATTAGCGGTCCTTCCGTTTATGAAAATCCACAGTCTTCAATGCTCCATCACGATCATCTTCTGATCTCTACACATATTTGTTGGTCGGAATGGTTTTCGAATAAGAATTCGATCCCGGTCTTTCCATACCAACAAGCGTATTGGTCAACTTCGATAGTCGGTGATTTAACTATCGAATAACAAATGTGTGAATAATATCAGTTTACTGTTTCAGCACTTGACACAACTTGACCTCTTTAAATTATATGTATATATATCAAGTTTACTCTGATTAACTCTGATTGATTTACTTTGATTGATTAACTCTACTTGACTAACTTGACTTATTTAACTTGATTAACTTGACTTGATTACTACTATTGATTAATTTATACTCGACTTAACTCTATTCGCTCGACTCTAGATCGCAGCGATCACAAAGGTTACGCCTGATTCCTCAGGAAACACCCGACCGCCGTAGGCTATCTGCAGCCCTGCGAATTACGCTAGCAGTCGTACGCAATGGAAACTTTTTCTGAATGCTACGTTCGACTAACTCTAACTATATTCGATCAACTCTAATTGAATAACAAATGTTTAATATAATTGAAATCACTAATCTTAAATTTACAAATCTTGCACCAGAGTTGATATTTATTGTATTAGATAAACCAATTCATCACCTTCACCCACGTCAACCAATACCGTTCCTCGATAATAGTGAAGCCAATCAAGTTGGGGTATTTTAGTTACATCTCAGACCTTGATCGACAACGTTCTTATCTCAGAATAATATCAGTTTGTCATTTAAACACTGATATTCAAATCTTGTTCACAAATTTTGATTTCAAAATCTGAGTTTACACAATCGTTTCTTACATTTGAAATCCTTGCTCAAAATCATCTTACTAACTCCTTTAATTAAATAAATACCCACTAAAACCATCTTTAACTTAAATCAGCATTTCGCTTGTACATTTTGATTTAAAATCAAATATCTCACAAAACTCTCATCGCCTTTCTATTTTACTTTATCGCTACTTAACCTTCCCTTTGTTGAATTCTAACTAAGGTCATCATTTTAATTATAACCAAAAGGTAAAATTTACTATACTCAAGATAGTTGACTTTTGGCATTGACTAAGTATAGTATAACCATCGTTTTAAAATCTTCGTAACTAAAAATTAACTTCACTAACCCCAACTATTCAAAAATCCCCTTACATTTATAATTGATCAAAGATTATCTATTATTTCCACTATTCATTAAACTAAATGAATATCCAATCAAATTTATCAAACTACTCAATTTAACTAACAACGGTTGATTCTGCCAACTGTACATGTCCGTCAACAGTTAACTGAATTACATTTGTCATTTACCCTTTTAAATTAGTTTAAATAACTTAATTGATTTAAATCGCTATTTAATTGTTAAAACAATTATTTAAATTTACCAACCCATCGGTGAATCCTTGGGTTTTTCCTCTGCTTTCAAACTGGTATAATTCTTTTAAATAATCCCTTTAGACTCGAATAAAATATATATATATTTATAAATTCCCATTTAAATCCTTATATAATCTAATTTAAACATAAACCCAGTTTTAAAATAATTAAAAATTTAAAAATTGCGTCAATTCACCGAAAGGTCAACTGACGTCTGACACAACACAATTTGGCCATTTACTGCCAATTTCCCATCAACACTATCGGTTGATTTTAAACACAACACAGGTGCATATCTATTCAACCATCAACCTACAGACAGGTTTTGGCGTCAGTCAAGGTGAACAATTCATATCTATGCATAACAAATAAAAATACAGTTAATTTGAGGAATCCGGTTGGATCCCTCCAACCTGTCCTTCTCTGCATCACAGATGTCAGTCGATAAAAATATATGAATTAAATAATTGATGGATTATAAATAACTACAATCAATCAACAATAGCAACCAATTTGCATCCATTGCATCCAATCAACCAATTTAAACTGTAAACTGTAAAATATATTTTACTGTGAATGTACCACATCACAGGATTCCAGAAGGTGTGAGAATTAACTCACCTTTGTTTGATTCTGTCGTTAAATCATCTCGGTTTCAGTTAAATTAAACAACGTTTAATTTAACTGAAAATTCCTGCTTCTATCTGCCCTACTCAGTTCATATCCATCGCATAGTACCCATCTTCACGGTCCCGATGTTTTTCGTTTCGTCGAATTCTGACCACGTACGTACATGATATTAATATTCTAAGTTAGGAAAACATTTTAAATTAGATTAACTTTAATTTAAAAACATTTGGGCCTTACCTTCAGCCCAACCCGAAAACCACTCAAGCCCGCAACCACTTTCTCTTATACCCTAAAATGATCGGTCCCTCATCACTCTACACATCGTCCGCCGCCAAAAGGAAAGAGGAAAAAGGAAAACCCTAAATCCTACTCCCTCCCATCGCTACTTCTCTCAGTAAATCAGACGCCCTTCGCTTCAACAGCCTCACCTTCAGTTGCTCCGCCGTCCCCAGCGTCCGAAGATCGAACGCAGCAGCTAAGTACTTTCTGTTTTGATTTTCTGTTTTGATTCCCTATAGTTTCGAATTGGGTTTACTTTGTTCATGGTTGGTTCTGGGAAAAATTGTGATGCGCGACCCCTATTTATATTAGAATTGATCACTGTGATTTCGAATCATAGGGTTTTTAGGCTTAGTTGTTCCTATATTTTAGGCGTTTACTTTTGCTATGAGATCAAAACTATCGGTGATTGAAACTGGGTTTTTGTGCATGATGGTACAGATTGTGTGAGATTTGCGGTTTGATTTTTCCATGTACAATCCTGCAAAAATCTGAACTGTTCCTTCTAGGATTAGATGGACTGTGTATTGTTTAATCGTATGGCCTTGTCTTTGAAATATACGGCTTTTGATATGGTTCGTTCACATGGCCTTGTCTGCTATTAATTTAAATTCAATTTCAGATCTGCATTGGGATAGCAGAACAGCTTTTTCAATGTGATTTCTGGTTATATATAACATACATTATTTGTTTTGATTTTGGTGGTGTAAGATTTGATTTCCTTACTGTACATTGTCTAAGAAATTGGGGTTTCCTACTGTTTTAATTTCAGGCAAGAACATGGCCTTCTGTACTTTAAATACAGAAAGAATTTTAATAGATTTGATTTGCTGATTTGTTTGTACAGCTTTTTCAATCCCAACTAAATATTTGGCTATATTTTTTTTTTCAAAAGATTGGATGGTATATTGTTTTACTGTTTCTCTTACTTGTGCATTGATGATGCTCATGTATAGGCTATTCGACATTATGGGTTTTGATGTAGAATATATATATATATATATATATATATATATATATATATATTCCCATAGCAGCTTTGATGTAGAAAAATATCAATACCTTTTCTTTCCAGCTATGATTTCTGTGTACTATTTTTGTTTGGTTGAGTTGTGCAATTTCCTTGATCCCATGTGGTATTTTCCTTATGCAGAATCTTTCATATATATATATATCCATATATATTACTCGCTATTAATAGCTATTCTTTTTTTTCCAGTTTAATCTCCTGATGATGTAAGGGCTGAAATGTCGCAATGTATGGTGATGCTTTGATGGCCGCTGTACCAGGCAGATGAAGATTTTGTTGTTCCAATCTTTTATTCAAGTTGTGTATATATTATTTGGTGAAATGGCCGAATGTTTGTACTGACTTGTACTTAAAAATATTAAACATAAATGTGTTACTGTTTTCCTATACTGTTCTTTATTGTGTGAATGTTGTACATTAGTTATACATTGGGTTATAAATCTTTATATCTTATATAATGTCGATACTATATTTTCAACCATCACGTCCATACCCAAAAGTTCGCCCAAACCTTGAACACCCTATTTTAGCCCATTACAGGAACTCGTGACAGGAAAATATCCTTAACCCTTCAAAGAAAATACCACAAACATATGCATATGTATGTCTAGTACAAGCTAACGATATCGATTTGGAACTGTCTGAAAACAGTCTACAAATACCCTATTGTAATTCAACATATATATATGTATATGTTTGTTTACATATCTGGTTGGTACTTCATGGCATGATAAAATAAAAGTAAACACTGTTACTGGATTTAAAACAGTCTATATAATGTAAACAGAATTAGATAAATAAAAGTATCCTAATAAAATCAAGTATACTCCAATAGAATATCGTATAACTATAAATAAGACCACGATGGATTTTCAAACTCGATATTCAAAATTTTTGGGTAAAATGATATCAAAACATATAAAAAAAACTTTATCTAAATAAATAAAATAATTCTCGTAAATGGTCAGAAAATACGGGCCATTACAACAAGAGAAACTGAAAGTTGGATACATACCTTTAACTTACAAAGAGGCAAACATACTCGAGAAGCCACTATCAAAATGGTGTTTCATCAAAGTCAAGCGCGAACTAAACGTAGATGAAGTCGGTATTAACTCTAGATCTCAAACCTAAGTATTTACCTAAAAAAATCTAGAGAAACGCCAAGTTTTACTCATGTTTTCCTCTAGAAATTGCATGAGAATGTTAAATTCAAGCTTGGCGAGGTGATTTCATGTGATTTCCATGACAAATCTATAATTTTCTTCAAAATCACCTCATTTTATTGTCATTTTTACTTTAGTGCAAACCCTAACTCTCATTAGCTTTTTGGGGGGGGGGGGGAGGGTATACAGAGTTATGTTTTGTATTATACCGGTTAGCAGTCTGAGTTTTGTATATTTGGGTCCAATTCAACTTGTATTACCCACTTATCAACTGTATAAATATCATGTATCAGAGAACTATGTAGTCATTGAAATATCAATACAAATTTACAGACTCTTTTCCATTTTCAATCTCGATCCAATGCTTAATACATTAAGAAATATAACAGATCAACAGATCATCGTTAAACATCAAAATTCAACTAGTAATTAGGAGTTATTTTCATTTCTAGTGTGCATCGATGTAGTATATTGCTTATTAAGATTCAGTTTAAGAGCCATTGCTTGACTGGGATAACAAGATTTGAATGTTAAGAAACATAATGGATTCAATAACGTACCATTAAAAGATGGACAAATTGTAGTATAGATCCGTCTATGGACTAATAAATTTTGTAGCCAAATTTAGTGAAAAGGTAAGATGATTTACATCAACCACAATGAACAATTACCTGATATATGCATGCTTTAGAAATGTACATAGAAAGCAAATATGATTTGCCTTTTTTAATTCAGAATTTAAATATCTAAAATTTATACCAAGAGCATTCAGTAGCACTTAAACAGTGCAATACCCAGATGCTCTTTGATTTTCCTAACAACTTCTGGTTTAAATAATCATTATTTCTCTCTCTCTTCACACTATCATCATTATTTAAAGACCAAAGAAGGAGCACTAAAAGACTCATAATTATATTGTTGGAATTCAGTTATATACTAGCTTTTCAATTATTATGCGAGGACATGTTTAGCACAAAAACATTTTTAAGAAGACGCTTTCTATGGTTCATGGATTTGGCATGGATTTTTGGAATGTCAAGTCCTTATTATAACTTATATTTCATTGAATGATCACATTTGTTCAAATGATTTAACACTTGGTAAATGGACTCCCATACCATTTACACTTGGTCAAAACATATATGATCATGGATTTACTCTAAATAAAACATGATCATAAAGACTTTTACAAACTCATAACGGTGGATCAGATAAAATTTGTTACAATTCCAAAGTAAAAAAGGGAAGACATAGAAAAGATCTTGCGCAATAATTCAAGTAAGTTTTGCAATGCTTAGCGGTAGACGATGAAAGTAATAAAAAAATTACTATAACTACGTTCATTTGTATAGTTTTTATATCACAGTCATTAAAGTTAAAAGAGATATGGACTATACTACATACGAGTATGAGCTAGTAAAACAGAAGACAACTCCAAGCCGACATGCTTCGAACTAGATAAGGGTACAGAATTCAAGTGGACAATTCAACTTGTTTATCAAATAGAGCTTTTCATAATAGGGTTTAAAATGATTCAATGAGTTATATTTGAAATTCTTATGTGAATTGGTAGTTAAATTATGATGCACCAAATTCAATTATTTGTCTTTGCATTTAGGAATTGTGTTATTTAATGTGCATTCTATAACTTGTTGGAAATGAATGATTATTAGATAGAGAAATGTGAAAGCAATGGAAAAAGTGAGAGGTACTAAATGTCCTTAGGACTAGTCTTGCATCTTAGTATTTAATAAATATTACATGGTTCTATACTAAGATGAGGACATTATTATAGTCAATATAAGATAAGAAATACATGAAAGCAAATCCATCTTAGTGGATGGTGCGACGCGCTACCTTGCGCTCACGTCCGCGCCCGAGCTCGAGCCCAAACCAACAACCACAACCACAATGTGGGTGAGTGGACATTTGATGCATATTAAAGGCATTTAGAACTTTGCAATTGGTTGTTGGCTTGGCTTGTCCGTTTAGACCGGATATTTTTTTCCATTAAAATTCAAATAGAAACGGTAAAAAAAGATCACACCACTTGGCAAAAGGATCCTAACATTTTGAAGCATTAGAACTGTTAAAACAATCTCCCCACACCTATATAAAGGATGAGATAGAACAGACAGAAAATTAATCAATTTCGAATTATATTCCTCTTCCTCGGACTCTGCTCCTAATCGCTTCTCTTGAGTTCATCGTCCTCTACAACTCCATTGCAATTTTTCAAAGCTTGCCCATTTTATCTTGGAAAACAATTTCCTGTCACCCTACTACACCATTGAGGAGAAATATTATTTCAAGGAGACGGAGTACTTCAGACTCGGACAAACTAAAAGCGACTATACTTAAATGTTCACTTATATTTTCAAATGTACTTGCAATAGTTTTACCAACTATTTGTATCAATTTTTTCTCATAAGTAAATGTAGTTTTTTTTGCAAAGTATTTGCAGTAGTTGTTCTACTAAATAAGTAGACATAGTTTTTGCAAAAGATTTTCTGTAACATAGTTGTAACAATTTATGTTGCATATTTCCTATTTCACTAACAATCTTGAAAAATATTTGACTGTTGGCTACAACTAAAAGACAAAGATGTCTCATAAAATTAACTTAACGCCAACATGAGCTGTGACACATCCTGCAAAATTAGTTCCATCCGTGATGCTATCTAAAGGAGAAAGACCAGAAAAAATCGTTGGAGTGAACTTCAAGAGACAACAACAAAAGATGTTGTTCTATCTAACAACGTTGCATCTTGAAAAATACCAAATTGAAGATGCTCTGAATGTTGCAGAACTAGAACCTGATTTAAAGTAGAAGCCCTAAACGTGGGGATGATCTTTGACTTTATATGAAAAAAATAAAGTACTTAGTGGATTTGACAATAGTTTGCACAATGTCTATTGTACTACATCATCGTCTAAAGAATTATAGATGATATTTGATAAAAAAAAGTACAAAGTAGAAGATGTAGGAATGAAGAAGTTCATAGCGGAGAAGTTCCTCAATCTCAAAATAGTTGATGGAAAGATTGTGATCAATCGGATCCAAGAACTATTAGTCATCATCTGTGAACTTAATGATGAAGGAATGAAAATGAGTGAATCCTTTCAGGTCATTACCATAATTGAAAAACTTGCATTATCATAGAAGGATTTCAAAAAATATCTAAAGAAAAAGCATAAAGAGATGACAATAAAAGAACAGGTAGTCGGGTTGAGGATCGAGAAAACAAATAGAAAATCAAAGAAAATATTTCTTACAAGATGACAACAAATGATCATGTTGTTATGACAGGAACGCCCAATAAAAGGAAATGTGAAAATGGCCCTAAGAAGTCTAAGAAGTTTCAGAGCTCGCGTAATAATTGCAAAAAAGGGGACATAAAGTAGAAAAATGACACAAACCACCTTAGAAGAAGAAAACAAAACAAACATGGATGAAGTTTCTAATGGCATCTTTAATATGGATCTGTTCGCAGTTATGTCAGAATGCAATCTTTTTGTTAACAATAAGGAATGGTTTATAAACACTAGGGCAACTCGCCATACATGCGCAAAAAAATTGATGTTCACAACTTACAAAACTACTACTGATGATGACAATTGTTCATGGGTAATTCATTCGCATCAAAAAGTTGAAGGCGGGGGAAAAGTTGTTCTAAAGTTGACTTATGGAAAGGAACTTGCCTTGAGTGTGCTCTATACGTTCCATAAATCCACAAGAACTTGATTTCAAGATCATTACTTAGCAAGCATGGATTTAAACTCACATTTGCGACTGATAAATTTGTGCTACCAAAGAATGGAGTACACATAGGATGAGGTTATGTGTGTAATGGTTTATTTAAAGAAAATATTACCATTATTGTATCAACAACGATACGAATAAAACTAAATCTTCTGCTTATATGGTTGACTCTTCTGAAATATGACATTCTAGATTAGGCGATGTAAATTTTGATACATTGCAAAAATTAATCAATAAGGATTTTATATCAAATTGTGAAACATTCCAACCCCTTATCGTTCCTCAAAGTAGAGTCCTTTTAAGAAGTATGAAGCATTATAGGTATAAAAACATAAATATACATCGTAGAGACTAGAATTTATAAGATATATATAGTAAGCACAATGGAAAAATATTTTTAAAATAGAAACATTACATATATTTAAAAACTTCATCATTAATCCATCTCGAAACATAAATACCATATATCTTACGAAAAACTACATCTCAGTCATAATCAGAGTACATGAAAACGGATATCCCTCGAAATAGCTGTTAATACAACCAACACCGTCAAACAAATTGAAAGAAAAGAAACAAATAATGATTACATTTGTAGCAAAGATGACACTTAAAGAAAAGTCTTCTTCCAAGCAATCTGCACTAATCACTTCCATCCTATGAGCCAAGTAGGAGTTAAAAGAAAAGGAGAAAGGAGAGTGGGTCAAACATAAAGTCTATTGAGCTGTATAATTTCTAGCATGACTGATAAATAAAGGAAATAGACAAAATAATAGTTCTAATGTTAGATAAGGTAAGTGTTTATGTACAATTATTAAGGTAAACATACAGGAATAATGTACAAAGATTATGCTTTGAGTAAAAATGCAAATTTTTGATCGATTGTTATCTCATTCAACTGTTCCCAATTGTTTGCACTTTCATGATTACCAAACATGATAATCATAATTAGGATAAGATCGTAATGCTACCAATCGATCGACATATCTTACCAATTTACCATCGTACATGTAACTTATGTCACTATCGGCCTTGGGATTTTTCTGACCCAACCCATCAGTAAAGACATAAACTAATTGCTTTTTAGATGTAGTATTGTTTTTTTCCCTCGTTGCTGCACATGCATGCTTATTTGCACTACCGAAACACACACACGCATGCCCCTTATTGACCACTTATTTACCCAGATAAGCGTATGCGTGCACAACCTCCACCATCCATCATTTGCGAGACCATCTATGGTAAACCTAAAAGGAAATGATGTCGGTACAGATCATAACAAACATATATACTAATTTGCACCCCTACCTAGATTCTCTTTGATCTAAGGCATATTGGCCACATATTTTCCCCAATCAGCACCACGATGCCTGAACAGACGACCACTAATATTTGCTTATTAAACCTAACATCAATTTTATGCTCACTTAAATAATAAGCCATTTCATTCAAATAAATCCATATTATAATTATATTTGCACCTAAGCCAAATATGTTCATTATGATTCTTGATGTGCTTATACAATATATCATACTACTGCTTATGCAAATAAGTTCATTCCTTTTTCAATTATAACCTGTGTTATAATTTAATAGCATATCTTGCTAAGATTACCTATTTTAGTCTAAATCATTTTTTCATTTATAGTTTTGTGTTTTATGTTTATTATTTGTAAATTTAGCCTCAATTCATTTCATCCACATTTTGCACAATTTCACTTTAATTATGATTTCTTTGTGGGCAAAATAAAAGAACTATAGTCAGGCATAGGATTGAATCAGTTGCATACATCAGTCGTAGAAATCAGACATATAAATCAATCTTATATATGCTAGTGTTTGCAGATTCAGACGTGTTTTGGACATAGCAAAAAATAAACACAAAAACTATAAAATCAGACATAGAAAGTGGGAAGAAGTCTAAGAAGTTGTCTTATGATATTTAAATATGAATTGAATAATACTGTTCAAAAAAGATTGAAAAGCGGTAGAAATAACTTTATAGAAAGAAACCTACAGAAAACTACCACCTTACAGAAAAAATTTGTAAGAAAATCTGTAAATAAAAGCTACAAAACTCTTCAATTGTTGTAATGCCTATTTACTCTAAAATACAAAAATCTAAATAATTGTAAAGCACACCGTGGTCAAAGCTTTCCCCCGTGGGCTATGTAGATCCAGCCCCCAAAATATGTGTGTATAAATATGTATTATTATAAATTTTTCCCTAAACTTTTTTAGGCTGGGTATGTCTATAAAATAAAAGACTTAACCTTAGTGGGGAAGAGATTGTGTTGTGAGGAATGGGGTGTTATAAAGGTCTGTTTGTATGTTAGGTTTGGGATCGTGGACCGTTGGATTTATAGATTAAATCTATGTTAGCTACATTATTGGACCATTGAAAACAAGTCATGTCAGCAAGGTTTTAACTTTAAACCAATAATACTCAGCCACGTCATCTCCAAAACGTGTTTGAATAATGTAATATTCACTATCATCGCGTTTGGGCGCGATGTGCGCCAAAACAGTAGGATAGGTCGACCAACCTTTAGGTTGGGTCAACCCAACCCATATACATATACATATATGTATAAGTTTTCTTTTCAAATCGCTATAACTTCAATGTTTTAAGTCTGTTTCTCGCAAACGAACTATGTAAATTGACCAGAAAATCACAACGTACCCAATGATGCAAGTCCCATTGCCGAATTTTGACAACTTTACAACTTATTATTTAATTAATTAATTTTTTAATTAATTGTCTTGACTTAAAAATTAGGGTTGTTACAAAATGCAAAATAGATTCCAAACATAAGTGTCAAATTTGTACTGAAGCAAAATTTACAAGAAACATTCATCATGTTGAAAGAGAAACATAACCTATAAAATTAATACACAGAAGTATGAGACCTAGAAATGTGTCAAACTAGAGGAGAAAAAAGGTACTTCATCCCATTCATTGATGAATGTATGAGATATTGTTATGTGTACCTCCTTAGAAGTAAGGGTGAAGCAATTGACATGTTTAAACATTATAAGTTAGAATTTGAGAATCAACTTAATAAAAAATAAAATCTTTAAGAAGTGATAGAGGGGAAGAATACAAATTTCCCTTCGAGGAATTCTGCACCGAGCATGGTATTGTACACCAAACCATGGCTCCATATTCACCTCATTCCAATGGCATGGCTGAAAGCTAGAAAAAATGATGAACACCTTACTGATTAGTTTTGGCTCTCCGGATAACTTTTGGGAGGGTATATTCTTTCTAAGATTCATGTTTTGTATAAGATACCATGAAAGAAGATATCTAAAACTCCTCATGAACTATGAGAACATAGGCCACCATCCTACAAATACTTAAAAGTATGGTGATGTCTTGCGAAAGTGGTGGTACCTACACCAAAGATGGTCAAAATTGGGTCAAAAGCGGTAGATTGTAGCGGTAGATTGTGTTTTTATAGGATATGCGCAACATAGTACTGCATATTGGTTCCTAATATATAAATCTGAAATCGTCGTATTCATGATAATTCCATCATTGAGTCGAAAAATAGGGGTGAGTAATATTCGGTTCAAACTGAATTAACTAACCAAACATGTTCATTTTAGTATGTTCGATTCAGTTTTGAAACTAAACTAGCCTGAATTCAATTTTTTAAGTATTTTTTTGGTAACTGGTTTAACCGAAGTTTTTATTTAATATTAATTTTATGGTGTCGTAGAACTTTAAATAACTAGTTTAGTGATAAAATACAAAGGCATATGTTGCAAATAGACCAAATTTCATTATAACATAAATTTAACTATACCAAACTTGAATTTACATTTACATTAAGTGAATTCATCATTTGACTAATAGCATATCCTTTAAGTTCGGTTAAATCAGTTGCCGATCGAATTAATCGAAATTATTTTGGTTCGGTTCAATTTGGAAAATTTTCTGTTTCAATTTGGTTTGAGGTTTTTTTACCTCAAAACCAACCAAACCGACTGAATGCTCACCCCTATTAGGGAATACTATATTTTTCGAACATATTTACTCTTTAAAACAATCTGTCGAACACAATATTCAATCAGAAACTGAAATTTTTGATCAACATAAAGGTAATAAAGAACAAACTTATGAAAATCAAAAAAAAATTAATAATGAACAATCAGAAGAACCGAGAAGAAGTAAAAGGCAGTGGACTTCAGAATCCTTTGGACCTGGCTTTTATGCCTTGATTTTAGAGAATGAACCACTAGCATATAATTGGGCAATGTCCTGCTCTGAGACACCTTACTAGAAGGAAGCAATTAACAATAAGATGGAATCCATCTAGAATATTCACATGTGGGAATTAGTTGTATTACCTCAAGGATGTGAAGCATTTGGTAGTAATTGGATCTTTAAGGGAAAAATTAAAATCTGATGGCTCGATAAACAAATATAAACCACAACTTGTGGTGCAATGTTACATGCAAAAGGAAGAGTTGGACTATTTCGTTACACACTTGCTTGTAACATGAATACCTTCAATTCGAATGATGATAGAAATTGCATCAATTCTGAAATTAGAAATACATCAAATGGATGTTAAAACAACATCATTAAATGGTGATATTGAAGAAGAGATTTACATGAAACAATCTAGGGTTTCCAAAAATGGGAAGTTAAGGAAAAGTCTGCAATTTAGTCAAACCTCTATATGTGCTTAAAAAAGCACCTAAATAGTGACATGAAAAGTTCGATGTAACAATGACACCAAGAAGATTTCGTATAAGCAAATGCAACAAATGTGCCTATATCAAAATTATAAAAAAAAGGTTATGTCATTATACGTAACAACCTGGAATTTTTGGAACCAGTTAAATTTTTTTATTTTAGCTATTTTAATGGATTTTAAATATTTTAAATGATTTATTTTAAATAATAATGACTAAAAATTTATTTTAATCGAGGTTAGAACGTATAAATTTATTTTAATTATAAAACGAACTCGAAATGGCTTGGTAGTTTAAAAATTCGATTTTAAATTTCAAATGAACGTACAGAATTCAAAATAAATCGGATTTTAGTAAAACAAGAAATATTTGAATCTGTTTAATTATATCTTTCTAACGAATGTAAGAAACTGAGATTTCATAATATAAATTGAAAGTTATGTCCAGTTAAAATTCAAAATAGTTGCTATGGAATTTATATATATTTTTAATATAATATATAACCCTTAAAAATAACCATTTTGCAAACGACCTTTGTTTTCGACGAAACCACTTTTGTTGGATACTCAAATTATTGTCAGGTTCAAAATTTCATAATTTTTGGAATCAATATGTGAGCGTGGTGAATTTAAACGCGTTTGGTCAATTTCAGCTTGAATTTGATTGACTAGAAATTGACCATTTTTCAAATTGTCTCTAAATTCGACGAAATTAGTTTTTTTTAGGACCGTATTGTGAAAACATAGCCATATTTATTTTTCTGAAATTTTTGGAGTCAGTATGTGGCCCCGGTAAATCAAAATGTACGTATAAATTCAATATATTGATTTATATTTTAATTTTGGAGAAAACTGATCAAACAGTCGAATTAGCTTACAAAACATATTCCATTGTGTCCGGAATAGGGGTATTTGGTTAGGAGCAATATTCGTTGGGTCGGATTTGGAGTTCGAAGATTAAACAAGCAATTTTTGAATTAAATAATATTATAATATCTATATATATATAATAAAAAAATCCTTAAAACCCTAAATTTTCCATCGTTATGGAAATCTGCGGCTCGCTCCATCTGTAACTCCCCAAATCGTCCTAATTTCATCCTCTAAGATATCTCAATTCGTTCAATAAATTGAGAAGCTCGTAAAGCGAAAATGGAAGTGCTTTCTTCAATCTTCAATTTGATACCGGTTTGATCAATTATCGATCACCGTAGTCGCTGATTCTGGAGCTCAAAGCAGCTGCGCTAGCATGCACTTTTAGGGAGGAGGGGGGGGGGTTCTAATGGGCTGAGCTCGTGGTCGATGGTGGAGGCTTCGCCAACGGTTGGCAGGGTGGCAGTCCGGTGGCCTTGAACACGGGTGGCAATCAAAGATTTGTTAGGAGCGATGGGTTTTGGCGATCGTGAATTGCTCCAGGGAGAGGAACGACTAATAATGGATTAAGGAAAGTAATTAACACGTAATTATATATTTAGTTACTCATTAATGCAATTAATATTAAAACAGTCATATCTCATGCAAACTGAAACAGGATTGAGCAATTTCAAAAGCGTTGGAATCATGGAATCGAGCACTACAACATGAAGTGGACCAGAATTAAAACAAAAGCCATTTGGATTTTTGATAAAATTAAACATCTATTTATTTCTATAAAAAAATGATCCTTATTAAAACGATTTCTGAAACCGATCAATGTGCGAACCCCTTCTCGCTCTAATTATTTTGCTGTTAAATATATACTAGCATGCAGACAAGGTTTAGAAGCCCTGACACTACTTATTGTACAAACCATGGTTATTTGTTTGGATTTTATTATGGAAATTTGGATTGTGGTTGTAAAATTGATTGTGAACTGATTGTGAATAAAATGTGTGAACTATAGAAATATCATTTTTATTGTGTAAATGAACTATATAAAATATTCATGTTGTCAATAAAATGTTTGAACAATAAAAATATCTTTTTTATTGTTAAATGAACTAAATAAAATATTCTTTTATTGAATAAAATGTTTAAACAATAAAAATATCATTTTTATTGTATAAATTAACTATATAAAATATTCATGTTGTGAATAAAACGTTTGAACAAAAAAATATCATTTTTATTGTTAAATGAACTATATAAAATATTCATGTATTGAATAAAATGTTTGAACAATAAAATTATCATTTTTATTGTATAAATGAACTATATAAAATATTCATGTGTTGAATAAAATGTTTGAACAATAAAATATCATTTTTATTGTATAAATTAACTATATAAAATATTTATGTGTTGAATAAAATGTTTGAACAATAAAGTTATCATTTTTATTGTATAAATGAACTATACACAATATTCATGTTGTGAATAAAATGTTTGAATAATAAAAATATAATTTTTATTGTATAGATGAACTATATAAAATATTCATGTTGTGAATAAAATGTTTGAACAATAAAATTATCATTTTTATTGTATAAATGAACAATATAAAATATTCATGTGTTGAATAAAATGTTTGAACAATAAAATGTGTCTTGAAGCCGGCGAGGAGTACATCCCTTGCCCTAACCCACGACGGAAATCCAATTTCCAATACATGACATTTCAGTTTGAATTGCAGAACTAGTATGGCGACATAGTAGCATAGGATACTATGCCGTCTGTGATTGATACATTTATATTTGAAGCTACTTTGAGACTATACACTTATAATAATATCAAAATGATTTGTTTTAGATGTAGCAAGCATGTTTGGCTATTATAAGGGAAAACTCTATTCTAAGGCTTGAGTTGCATTGTGTGATGGGACCTGAGTCTTATCATAGCTTCATTTTTCCAAAACGTATTGCGCTATTTTTTTTTGCACTAGTATTCTTGGGAGAAAACCCATTTCGTATTATACGACGTGGTCCCTTGATTTACTTTATTTTTAAAGTAGAGATTCAATAACTGTTTTTAGTTCTCACACCAGTCCCATGACTGACCTAGAGTTTATTATTTTGACCTAAACTCTGGGTGCCCCTATTTTCCACACAGGTAGCTGTAGTTAGGTTTTTGCAAATATTTCTTTTACAAGATCCTAATTTACAGCTGGAGCTATATTCGGAAAACTTTGTATCCATGTATCTCTTTCAGTTGTGATATGTATTATTTTTCCACTGCTATGTAAATTATTTTAATCTCTGATATTTTTCTGATGTATATTATTTATTCATACTCTCGTATATTTTTGTAGTCTGATGTAAATTGCTGTAACAACAATGAAATGTTATGTCGTTTGTGTCCCGATTAGTCTTATTCTCGAAGGGTCTGCCTTCTTATTCGGTTTAGGCCGGCCGGGAAGTTCGGGTCACTACAGTTTAGTATCAGAGCTCTTGTTTACAGAGCTCGAGACCAATACACACTAGAACCAAACGAAAGAATTCATCAGAGATAGGATTAGTAATATCCAATAAGAATGATTCATTAGAGATGGGATCAGTAGTATCCTAGAATGAGTTTCAAAGAGTGTAATTTTTAAAATAAAAAAGAAAAAAATTTAGTTTTTGAAATTAAAATTTTAGTATACGTATTTAAGTATTTTATTTTATTTTGTTTTGGACAATCGAGTATATAAATATTTTGCATATACGTCTGACCCACGTGTATACGAAGCCTCAAATATAGTGGATAGATATAGAATCACACTCTAGTCGCCTGGAGATGATTCTGATGATAGCAATTGCATTATCAGATTCTATGTTCGAGTTTAAAAAGTGGGATATCTATATATCTCCAATTGATTGGTATGAGAACCAAAACTAAAATAGGGTTATTGGTTGTGATTTGACACTAAAAATGTGATTTTTGAGTATGTATGTAGATATATGTTTGAAAATTTTAATCAACTAATTGATTACTGGTTGTGTTGTATGATTATTAGTTTATCTAATAAAAATATTGGAATGGTAATTAATTTAAACCAATATGTAAATGAAAGGTAAATTAAGCCAAATCGAATCAAATATAGAACTGAATTGAAAATTTATTAGAATTGCATATATGTACATGTATATATAATGAATAGGTTATAACATGGAAGCTAAGAAGAGGAACAAAATTGTATGCCTGACAAATAGGTACATGTTTACTGCATTTCTTGGGTTTTGATGATTTTATGAGCCGATAGGCTAGCCGCTTGGCTTTTTCCTTTTCTTTTGGATTAATGAGGGCCCTGTGAGGCAAGTTACGGTTTTAAATATCAACCTGTACAAAGGAGGTTATGGCGAAATTTTTCGAAAATTTAGGGTGTTAGCCAAATTTTTGAGTAATTCAAAAATTCTTAGAAACTAAAAAGTTGTAGAATGAAAGCCGGAATGAAAGTCGAGTTAGTTAGTTAAACAACTTTCAGCTCCGCTCCTTTTCGAAGATGAAAAGATTTTAGGTTAGGGGAGAATGTAACAACCTGGAATTTTTGGAACCAATTTAAAAATTTTATTTTAGCAATTTTACTTGATTTTAAATATTTAAAATGATTTATTTTAAATAATAACAATTAAAATTTATTTTAGTTGAGGTTAGAACATATAAATTTATTTAAATTATAAAACGAACTCGAAATAGCGTGGTAGTTTGAAAATTCGATTTTAAATTTCAAATGAATGTACAGAATTCAAAATAAATTAGATTTCAGTAAAACAAGAAATATATGAATCTGTTTAATCATATCTTTCTAACAAATGTAAGAAAGTGAGATTTCAGAATATAAATTGAAAGTTATGTCCAGTTTAAAATTCAAAATAGCCGTTATGGAATTTATATATATTTTTAAGATAATATATAGACCTTAAAACTAACCATTTTGCAAACGAACTCCATTTTTGATGAAACTACTTTTGTTGGATCCGGAATGTCAAACCATTATTAGGTTCAAAATTTCATAATTTTTGGATCAATATGTGAGTGTGCTGAATTTAAACACGTTTGGTCAATTTCAATTTGAATTTGATCGACTAGAAAATGACCATTGTTCAAACGGTCTCTGAATTCGATGAAATTTGTTTTGTTAGGACCATATTGTCAAAACATAGCTAGATTTATTTTTCTGGAATTTTTGGAATCAGTATGTGGCCCCGTTAAATCAAAATGTACGTATAAATTCAATATATATATATATATTAATTTATATTTTAATTTTGATGAAAACTGATCGAAACAGTCAAATTAGCTTAGAAACATATTCCATTGTGTCCAGAATAGGGGTATTTGGTTAGAGGCGATATTCCTTGGGTTTGATTTGGAGTTCGGAGATTATATAAGTAAGCAATTTTTGAATTAAATAATATTATAATATCTATATATCTATAATAATAATAATAAATCCTTAAAACCCTAAATTTTCCATCATTCTGGAAATCTGCCGCCTGCTCCATCTTTAACGCCCCAAATTGTCCTAATTTCACCCTCCAAAATATCTCAATCTGTTCAACAAATTCAGAAGCTCGTAAAACGAAAATGGAAATGCTTTCTTCGATATTCAATTTGATACCGGTTTGATCAATTATTGATCACCTTAGTCGCCGATTCTGGAGCTCAAAGAAGCTGCGCTTGAATGCTCTTTTAGGGAGGAGGAGGGGTTCGAATGGGCTGAGCTCGTGGTCGATGGTGGAGGCTTCGACGGCGGTTGGCAGGGTGGTAGAGGATGGCAGTCCGGTGGCCTTGAACACGGGTGGCGATCAAAGATTTATTAGGAGCGATGGGTTTAGGCGATCATGAATTGCTCCAGGGAGAGGAACGGGTAATAATGGATTAAGGAATTAATATTAAAACGTTTATTGTATAAATGAAATTAATATTAAAATGGTTATATCTCGTGCAAACTGAAACAAAATTGAGCAATTTCAGAAGCGTTGGAATCATGGAATGGAGCACTACAACATGGAGCAGATCAGAATTGAAAAAGAAGCCATTTGGATTTTTGATAAAATTAAACATCTGTTTAATTTCATAAAAAAAACTATTGTTATTAAAACGATTTCTGAAACTGATCAATGTGAGAATTCCTTCTCACTCTAATTATTTTGCAGTTATACTAGGATGCAGACGGGGCTTAGAAGCCCCCGACACTATTAATTGTACAAACCATGGTTTTTTTGGATTGTATTGTGGAAATTTGGATTGTGGTTGTAAAATTGATTGTGAAATGATTGTGAATAAAATGTTTGAACAATAAAAATATCATTTTTATTGTATAAATGAACTATATAAATTATTCATGTTGTGAATAAAATGTTTGAACAATAAAAATATCATTTTTATTGTATAAATGAACTATACAAAATATTCTTGTGTTGAATAAAATGTTTGAACAATAAAAATATCATTTTTATTATATAAATGAACTATATAAAATATCCATGTGTTGAATAAAATGTTTGAACAATAAAAATATCATTTTTATTGTACAAATGAACTATATAAAATATTCATGTGTTGAGTAAAATGTTTGAACAATAAAAAATATTATTTTTATTGTATAAATGAACTATATAAAATATTTATGTTGTGAATAAAATGTTTGAACAATAAAAATATAATTTTTATTGTACAAATGAACTATATAAAATATTCATGTGTTGAATAAAATGTTTGAACAATAAAAATATCATTTTTATTGTATAAATGAACTATATAAAATATTCATGTTGTGAATAAAATGTTTGAACAATAAAAACATCATTTTTATTGTATAATGAACTATATAAAATATTCATGTGTTGAATAAAATGTTTGAACAATAAAGATATCATTTTTATTGAATGTATGAACTATATAAAATAGTCAAGTGTTGAAATAAGTATTTCATAGTTAAAAATAAAAAAATTAACGTATATATGAACGGCATAAAATTCTCCTGAAAGGAAAATAAATATCCATTTACAAATCGGACGATTTGCTTATGTACCCCCATTTAACTGACATTGATTGGGATGATAAATTTTACACATCGCCTAACTGAACAAATAATATTCAGTATTTGTTGGTTGAAACCCCACACGGGTATTGGGATGATATTTGGTGTACACTAATCCGCAATTGTTTAGTTATATGTCAATCGATTGGTTGACAGACTGTTGTAAGCGTTATTTATTTGTATATAATGCTTATGCAGTTGTGTAATGCACTCTGGATCATGGTTGATTGTGTGTCATGATTGTTGTGTACATGTGTTGTATGAAATCCATGTAAATAAATTATAATGTAATTGACTGGGTCTGATTCCAATTCAAAAGGAACAAATATTTTAAAATAAGGAAATATTTTAAAATAATGAATATTTTGAAATAATATTCAGTAAAGGATTAAAATGTGAATTTGATGTCCGATTTTGGATGGACACAAAAATATTGAAATATGTAAAGCCGTGTTGATTAGATTTGCATCATTTTAATGCGAACGATATTTATATCGATTTTATTCATTTTAATAAAGAATATCGAAAAGGAAAGGATTTCAAAATCTGATATTTTGAAAATATTATCATTTAAATACTATAATGATAAGGAGTCCTCAATACTGATTTAAAATTGAAGTGAAAGTGGGAATCATTTTTAAAACGAATTTATAAATACGTTCTGAACGAAATATTATATATATATATATATATATATGTTAATCGCTTGAAAAAATGCGCCGCGCCGCGACCGTTCGCGAATTTCGACCATTGACTTCGAATTGACATTACGGGAGATCCAACTGTCGGATTCTCCTAAAACCTGAACCATTGGGTTCGTATCGAAAAGAGCTTTCCAACGAATATAAGAGATTTGAAATCTAACGGGATTTGGAATTATGTCCAAATCAAATTTGGAAAAGGTTGTTATGGATGCAGTTTGATGGCCATTATTGGAAACTGAATGTGCGGGCCCTGATAAAATTATTAAAAATATTAATAATTTGTGTAAAATAATAAATGATTTGGAAAGAATTTGGATGAAAAGTTCTACATTTGTAAAGATAAAAATACATTTTTATCAAAATCAACTAGTTATTAACTAGATTTGAAATCCAATAATTTTTAAATAAATAAATTAGATTTGTAAAGGGTTTTTAATATAAACAGAAATTTTCAATCTATAAATTGGAATGAATTTGAATGGAAATAATCTTTGGAATATTTCGATATTGGATTCCGTGGTTATACAGATATTATTTTGGGAATTTGGAAGATACAGATATCGTTATTCCCAATATGATATCCGTTAGTTTCAGAATTTGATATTGAATATAAGCCAATATAATTTCCATTCAAAGTCTTGTATTTAGTATTAAATTGGATTTTGGGTTTGTCGTGAATGATGTCTTCATTAACACAGTTCTTAAACCCAGTTGGGAGAAGAATAAATCTTTTAATTAAGATTTAGTGAAGTTTACCAATTAATTAATATTTAATTGGAATTGGATAAAAGAATTAAATTTTTGGATTTATCATGAACGGTGTTTTAAATAACGATTGTTTTTTAACTCAATTAACAGTGAGGATATGATTTGGAGTTTATAAATATTTTAACTAAGATTTAGTGGAAATTTTCCAAAGTAAAATTTCCAATTTAATATATTAAATTGGAACTGAATGGAATTAGATTTAGTAATAATCGAAGTGAGCTTCTATGGAGGAAGACTATTTATATATATATGGAATTTAAAAGGCTTTGTCATTATTCCATTTATATTATTAGTCGGATACAGAAATTGATATCAATTATATATTGATCCATTTTCCTGGAAGATTCCATAATTCATGGAATATGATTTTCGGTTTCTCGTGAACTGTGTTTTAAAAGACATTGGTTCTTTAACCCGGTTAAAGACAGGATTACATGTCTAACATTGTATTTCGAACTTTATTGTTAATCTCTGCTAAATATATATCTGTTTGGTGGTGGAGAATTTATTCTCTTGCTTAACACCCTTCTCTGAGACGTACGAGCTTAGAGGTTGTATAGTGAAAGAAATCAATGGTATGGTGTAGATTGTCGATGCGACATGTTTGATTTCCCAAAGTTAAATAACCATTAATTATGATTTTGGGAGGATTAAAACTAAAACAAGTTTTAATAAATCCTTAATTAGATTGAAATGCGAATGTGATAATTTAAATTATCAAATTTGGGAAATAATCGAGAATGAACGATAGTTAAATCTTTAATTAGATTTGAATGTGAAATGGTAATTAATTTTACCAATAACACCGCGGTGTTAGATATGGAGTGCTACCAATTTTGCTCCATGGGATATGTAACGTCCCATAATTTTGGCAATTTAACGATAATTTAATATAATTAAATATTGTTTTCGAATTTGGACAAGATCTTTGAGACGTAGTTATAGTTTAATTTCAGAGCATTTTGCCCTTTTAGCCTTGTTTTTATTTTTTATTCAACAAATAGCCCATTTTTACAAAAATTACAATTATAGCCTCATTTTGGCCAACTCAGTGCCGAGTTCGCCAGCGTTGCCCAAAATACACTCGCGCAATCTGGGATTGCGCCGGTACACGTGTACACTGGTGCAATCCTGAATTGCGCAAATCTACTGAAAGTAAAAAAAAAAAATTGTCTAGCCTGGGCGCAATCCTAAAAGTAAAAAAATAAAATACAAAAATAAATCCATACAATGTTTCCCTGTATCGTTCTGTTGGTTCCTTTATTAACTAAAATATGTATGATTCTGTTGGTTCCTTTATTAACTAAAATATGTATGACACCAAAGGTGACAGCGGTGGGGAGAGTTGAAGGGCTTCAGGCTATGAGATAAAAATATATCTCCATATATGGACTTTGAATAAATGTATCTAGTTTTGAAAATATACAGAACTTTGTACGCATGCATATATATATATATACATACATACATACATATATATTTATATATACATCAACCCCTTTTTTGAAGTAAAATACAATGTTCTCGTATATCGTTCTGTAGGCAGGCAAATGGGCAACGCATTAGAAAGAAAACAGAATATTGTTGTTCTTTGTTCTTCCTTTCCAGTATGATTTTTCTATCCTAAACACGCACCATCCTGAAGATGTTATTACAGTGAAGAAAATCAAAAAATTAGTAGCCTTTTTGGAGCAAAAAATCAATACAGTGATTCATAACAACTTGAAAACTAGTAGGCTTTTTGGAGCAGAAATATCGCTACAACAATTACTCTGTTCATCCTTTTGGGTTGCCCAAGGAAATTTCTATTAGTTTTTTGCCCATACTGCGTTTGTACTACTACAAGCAGTCATATGCAATCCAGGATTGTGGCACTCTGAAATGTGCCATGCTAAATTAAGTGTTAATGTAATGTAGAAAGTATCATAAACTTCAAAATGCTTAATGTTTTGTTTAACCATAGTAGTAACTAATACATCATAGACAGGTATCTTATGGCTATGGCTCGTACACAGTTGGAGACTTTGCGAAGGAATCCATAACCTTCGGGACAGGCCCATCAAACTCCGTACAAAACGTGGCTATCGGCTGCGGTCATGACAATGAAGGCCGCTTCGTAGCCACAGCCAGTCTTCTCAGCCTAGGTGCCCTATCCTTCCCATCCCAAATCAAAGCGCGCTCCTTCTCCTACTGTCTCGTCGACCTTGACTCTCCAAACACCTTAACCCTCGACTTTGGCACCGACCTTGATGAAGGCTCCGTAACATAACCACTAAGCTCCTCTGAAACCAAAAGCTGGATACCTTCTACTATGTCAGCGTGACCGGCATAAACGTTGGTGGTTAGATCATGATGTAGAGGTGGATGATGGAGGCCGAGGTGATTGGTGGTGAGGGAATAGTCAGTTTGGGTTATCGGGTTGTATGTTATATTGAAGAAGTGGAATTATTGCCTGTTCTGTCTGTGTCCGGATACTGCTATGTTAATCTTCACTATGCCCATCTCCTTCATAAATGTACTAACAGAAGATGTAGTCCACGTTTCAGTTTCCTTTGGGGCCGACGCTCCGCTCGCCTTTGGCATGCTCGTGCTAGCTTGTGGTGTCACTGTGTCATGCTCTACACCCACCACCAGTGCCACTATCACGGACGAGGATCCACCATAAGTTGGCATAGATGCGGATGAACTAGTAGTCGGAGCGGATATCTATGCGCCGTACAAAAATGTGATAAGGAACTATGTGAAAGACGGGCGGGTTCGATGATCGGCTCATTTTGATCGTTCGAATTTGACGTATTTGCTTATGAATTTGTATTCCCAATTCTTAAGTGCTTCAAGCTCGAACGGTCCAAGTCCTGAAATGTCTCATGTTAAATCTTATTGTTCGAACGACATCTTTGCTAAAGCTCTGTTTGCATCTTTGCTTGCAAATAGGGCGTATGGTCCTCCAGTCCATAGAACATCCGGGATGTATGCAAATTAGGATATATATTTGATACAGGAAGGTAGATACATGCATGAATAACATTCTATATGCACCATGAACCAATTGCATATTCAACGAAACGATGGTTTAATCTGAAGTAGTCATACAAAGTATTAGCATGAAAATAGCATATTGCACATATTTATTGTTGAAGCATGTATAATTGTTACTATGCTGCATGGTTTGGAATACAGTTTAAATGGTGGCATACATTTTAAATGTTGCCATATGTTGAAGCGTATTTATTGTCTAGGTGATAGCATCTTATTTATTGTTGAAGCGTATTTACTGTGTTGCATGGTTTGACATATAGTTTATTTATTGTTGTAGCGTATTGGCATACAGTTTAAATGTTGGCATATGTTGCATACAGTTAATGAAGTGGCGCAATTTCAAATTACACCCAGATGATAGCAGTTTTTTTTGAACTAGCGCAATCCAGGATTGTGCCAATGTACATCGTCAGTGTACACGTGTACTGGCGCAATCCCAGATTGCGCCAGTGCATTTTGGGTAATGCTGGCCAACTCAGCGCTGAGTTGACCAAAAGGGGGCTATAATTGCAATTTTTTGTAAACATGGGCTATTTGTGGAATAAATAATAAAAACAAGGCTAAAAATGCAAAATGCTCTTAATTTTTAGAATTTTACTATAAATTTTTTTTTTTGGAAAATAAGCAACTTTTTATTTGGAGTGCTTTACACCCTAAATCAACATTTTGGAGTTTCACAAAATAAGCTAACCTATTTATATTATTATATTTCGGGATCGTGACACATTGCCCGTCGCAGCAATATTTTTACTTTTGTCCATAGCAGTCCATAAATAAATGACTTAACAACTATGAACCCGTCAATTTATGTATATCGGTTGGTCTATACTTAGCAAACTTATATAATTATAAATTTACCTATCGGCACATGCGTACGAAATTTTGAAGACCTATACATGATATTTCAGCAACAAAATTGTCCAACGCAACATCTAATATTTTCAAATCAATGCATGCCGAACCTTACTGCAATGTATTTTTAAAATCAAAGCCATCCTTACCAAAATGTCAAACCAACCTTACCCTATTCATTTTGCAGTGCCTACCTATATAAAATAAAATTATACACTAAAATAGAAAAGTTTCTTCCTACTGAAGCCATGCTGAAGTTGACGCATGACAAGCAGACCATACCCAATACGCCAACCTATGTATTAATCTACAATGTACTCTTGTCCCCTTTAGCCTGAGCGTTGGAACAACAAACTTATGCTATCTACAGATAAACACGTGCAGACAAATAAATAAATCAACTCCATTCGTCTGGGCTTCGGAAAACATAATATAGGTTATTATTTGAAACATAGGACGATTTCATATAGAGCTTTTCTATACGTGAAAGGGAAGCTCGTACCCAGGCTCAAGTAAAACATTTTACCTTACCAACTACGGAAATAGTACAGTGTACATGACTTTTGACATATCCAATCGCGCAGACCATGCCCTTCACGTTGAGATAGTTTGAAAATATATCCAACCTACCATGTACTAGTTGAAATTACAGGGTTCTTATCCTTTCTCCGTCGTGTATATTTAAACCCCCCAGCCTTGTCCATTTTCAGGTAACCAAATCAAAGTTTTGAAAATTTAAAAAAAATTCAAAGGGAAAACATATAAATCAAAAAACTGGTTAGTATCGAAATTGTCTTCAACGTAGTACCATTTCTGTAACAACCCTGAAATTTAGGGTCAATTTAAAATTTTCATTTAGGGGTGTTTAAAAATTTAAAATAAATTATTTCAAATAATAATGAATGGGAATTTGTATTGAGCAAAGTTAATGCAAAGTTATTCAAATAAATTGCATAGAGAATTAGAAATAGGAAGGTAGTTTGAAAAGTCAAACTTGAACTTTGACTGACTGCACAGGATGCAGAATAAACCGGATTTTGGTGAAACAAAAAAAATCTAAATCTGTTAATGAGTATCTTTCTAACGAATCCGGAAAATCGAAGTTTCATAGCAGAAATCAAAAGTTATGGCCAAATGAATTTCCAGAAAAGTCGCTATAGAAAATATGTCGCCCTTGAAAATTGGCATTTTGCATAAGACCTCGGAATTCAACGAAACCACTTTTGTTGGGTCCGAAATGTAAAACTATTTCTAGGTTTTAAATTTCATGATTTTTGAAGCTAGCATGTAAGCGTGGCAAAAGAATCTGTGTTTTGTCAGTTTCGGTCAAAATTAATTGACTGAAAAATAGCCATTTTTCAAACAGTCTCAGAATGAGGTGAAATAAATTTTGTTGTGATCATATCGTCATAAGAAAGCCAAAAATAATTTTTCTGGATTTTTCTGAGCTGGTATGTGGCCCTGGTGGAATTAACAAGTACATTCGAATTTAAATTAAATGATTTATTTTAAAAATAAAAGAAACATGCTTATAACTTCAGAATTGGACTTCGGGGATTGCGCCATCGCGTTCAGAAGACGTCAAAACATTAAGTTCGACAGTCGTTGAGCGTGAATCGGAGATCGGACGGAAAAGCACCATTTTCTGGAATTAATTAAAAAAAAAACCTAAATACTAGTATAAATACGGCGTATACAGTCCTTCTTCCTCTTCGTTCCTTTGGCCGCCGAAAACCCATACTCCTTCAATTCTTTGAACTCAGTTTTCTCCTCCGATACTCAACGAAAATCTTCGTACCAATACCCGTTTCGAAGCTCTTCGCGAGCTCTTCGATTTGGTACCCACCATCGCCACCCCCGCGCCTCGAAGCCACCGCCACCCCAGCCCGAACCAGCGCCGGTCGCGCCCCCCTGGGCCCCACACGCCACCACCGCACGCCACCATCTTCCCAGCGCAAGACCACCTCTCCAAGCCGGTCCTCCTCCAACAAACGGTGCCCAAATCCACCAAACACAGCTCGCGAATTTCTGATTTGAAATTTTGAACAAAGTTGGGTTCTAAGGTAAAATCTATTTCAGATTTTGCGACGCTTATTTCCGTCGCTGTGTAAGTTGTTAAAAGCCTGATTTTGATTTTTCCTATGAATTTGAATTGGAATCATTCCAGATCCGCAAACGATTTGAATTCGAACACCAAATCTGATCGAACCTGAATCACCTCCTCTGACCAAACACTGTGAGAATTTATTTTTTTTATTTTATTTAATTTATTTAATTATTATTTGCATGATTGTTAATAGTAGATCAAATAAGACATTCTGTTTAGAACATGGATCTGAACTATTCACCCCGTATGATGTTAAATCTGAATTGCATGAGATTAAATCTGAAATTTCAGTTTTAAGTCTGAACTAATAATTAATTAAAATTAATTATGTTTTATTTATTTAATCACGCCATGTTGATTTTACATATGTCAAGTTAAAACATCACCTTGTAATTACCTTGATGCTAGTTATTGGATTTGGACTTGTTGTTATGTTTGGATGTTGTTGTTATGCGATGTGATGAAAATTTACAGTCTTATTTGATGCAAATAAAATAAGAATGCGACTTGTGGTGGAATTTGCATTTTTGTTTAATGTTAAAAACAAGGATTTACATCGTGTGACAAATTAACATTTTTGTTTAATGTTAAAAATAAGAATTTACATAGTATGACAAATTGACATTTTTGTTTAATGTTAAAAACAAGGATTTACATCGTGTGACAAATTAACATTTTTGTTTAATGTTAAAAACAAGGATTTACATCGTGTGACAAACTAACATTTTTGTTTAATGTTAAAAACAAGGATTTACATCGTGTGACAAATTAACATTTTTGTTTAATGTTAAAAATAAGGATTTACATCGTTTAACAAATCAACATTTTATTTAATGTTAAAAATAAGATATGTACATTGTATGTAAAGTTAACATTTTTAATGTTAATATTATAAAAATTCAACCGTAGGACGACATTAACATTTTTAATATTAATATATAAAAAAAATATAACACTTTATGATAACATTAACATTTTTAATGTTAATATTAAAAAGTAATTTAACCATAGGATTGGGTTACATTATTTTTTTTATGTAAATTAAAAAGCAATTTAACATAGGATGAGATTACATTATTTTTTAATGTAGATTAAAAGGTAATTTAACCATAGGATGGGTTACATCATTTTTGGTGTAAATTAAATAATAATATTAACTGTAGGAAAATTCACATTTTTATTAACGTGAATAAATAGACATTTTCACCGAATGTACATTTTACATGTTTTTCATGTAATTAAATAGTAATTACAACTTAGGATGATTTTACATTATTTTGATGTAATATAAAAGGAATTTCACCGTAAGATTAGTTAACATTATTTTTAATGTTAATATAAAAGTAATTACACCGCATGAACAATTAACATTATTTTTAATGTTAATAATATTAATTTCACCGTATGACCATTAACATTATTTTTAAGGTTAATAATATTAAAGAGAATTGACCATATGAATGTTACATTATTTTATAATGTAAATTAAAAGAAGAATTGCACCGTAGGATGAGAATAACATTATTTTTAATGTTAATATTAAAAAGAGTGTAACCAGAGGATTAATATACATTATTTTTAATGTAGATAAAAAGAAGATTAATCGTAGGATAAGTTACATTATTTTTAATGTAAATTAAAATGTAATTTAACCGTAGGAGTTAACATTTATTTTAAATGTTAATATTAAAAAGATTTTACATCGTAGGAAGTTAACATTATTTTTGATGTAAATATATAAGAATGTGACATGTAAATGCAAGCTTACATTCTATTCAACGTAAATAAATAAGAACGTGATATGTAATGAAAGAATACGTTTTATTTAATATAAATAAAAATAGAATTCTGAGAATGCGTCGTTAAATAAGGAGTTTAATTATTTTAAATAATTAGAACAAGAATTAGCCGTTATAAAATAATATAACGACATGAAATAGTTTTCCAAAACTATAAGTATGGGAGGTTGTTTGGGAAGTCCGAGATACTCTCATCCCAAATTAAACCAAACGACGTTAAAGAATTGAAGTATGAGACGACGTATGAAGACCGTAAATCTTCCCTCGAATGGACAGCGATAGAGATCCTGAATTGACTTGCTCCCAATTCAAGGGTCAAGGTCATTGCCCAGACGTATGTGTTGATTTCACAGCTTTGACTTTCGCTCAGACCCAGAGCATAAGTTTAAATGGATTGTGTGTCTGACATCGTACCCCGTTAAATATCATGTTGTTGATTTTCTGTTAATATATAAATGTTGGTGATGGAGGATTTATTCTCTACTTAACACCCGTTTATATATTGACGGACGATCGACGGCACGGTATGGAGTGACAGTGTGGCATACTAAGATGCAAGGATCAAGGTTTCTTGTTGAAAAGCAGAACCTTGTGGTGACGATCAAAGCACCGCTTGAATAAGCAGAGCTTTGTGTATTACGTAATTTCACGAGCCTCACAAACCGGTAGAGTCTAAAACGAGAGAAGGGAACGCAGGGAGAGCAGCACGTTTCTTTCTAGCTAGAAGTGGTGTTTGGGTTTTAAAACGGCCTGACATTTTACTTATGTGAATGATGGAACGAGGCGCCTCGGATAGGTCCTATAGGATCGGGAAACGTGTGTTCAGGTATAACTAATCCGCTAAGCTGTATTTGCGGACCGGCCCTGCAGCTATCCAAGGGTTCTCCGCGGGGAATCCTGAGACACTAGCTAGAGTGCTCGAATTGGTAAGGAGCTCCTCTCTAGCCTTGACTCATGATGGAAACCAAAAATCCAAATACGAACCGACGAATTTGATTGTATTACTAGTACGGAGGCATAATATATGGGTACCTATGCTTCCTAGGATTGATACATTTACTTTGAAATGTTTTGATATTTACTAATAATAATATTAAACTCGTATTTGCCGTATTTAGCATGTTTAATCACTATAAGGTAAAACCCTATCCTCTGGTGTGCGTTGCATTATGTGATGGGACCTGGGTCTTATGGTGATTTCATTTTTCTAAAAAGCATAACGTTGTTGTACGATTTACTTATTAGTTGTTTTTGACACTTTTATGCACATCAATCCATTAGAGTAAACCCGTTCCGTATTAGCGGCGTGGTCTTTGGATTTGTCCTATTAATAGTGATTAATTAGTTAAGAATTCTCACGCCAGTCCCACGACAGACCCGTAGTTTGTTTCACCTTTTTGCAAACTTGGGTGCCCTCTTTTCCACACGGGCAGCCAAGTAAACAGGTTCATTCCTTGCTTGGAGTCTTTTCTTTGGAACTGCTTATTCTCTCTCTTGGGTTTGCTTTTGTGGAGAGGTGATGACTTGGAGCTTCGAAGACATCTATCTTTTATTTCTATTGCATCTTTTCTTTTTATTTCAGACATCAGACTTGTTTCATTTCATGTTGTTATTTCGGAGTTGGAACTTATTTCACTTTTGCAAACTTGATGTAATGACTTAGAATTCTGTGACTGTGGATTTTCTATAGCTGATGACATTGTATTTCCGCTGCTATGATGTTGTTATTCCATGAGTTTCCTATGCTATGTTGTATTTGTGATTTGTATTATTGTATATATGTTGTATTCCAAATGATTACCCCTACTTCCATTCCGTGGAGGTTTGGGGTTATCACAATTTCATTGGGTTTGAATGCATTTCGTGACCACATATGTTGCACATCAACTACAATAGCATGGAGACAGCGAACTGGGGGTGCAATGCGGAGCGGGTCTATTGGGGATGTTGGCCAAGACAAGGAGTAGAGGAGGTGTGTATTTTTGGTGGTCTGAAGGGTTGATTAAATGAAGATGGGAACATGCAAGCGCATGCAAATGGAGTGATTTTTATTTTATTTTTGGATGCACAGTAGGTGGGAGAAGGAGTTGCAAGGAGAGAGAATGGGAGTAAGTGTTAATCACCTGAGGGACGTGAATATAGTTGGAATTGGAATAGCAGGAGTCATTCAGCTAATGGAGCAGTTCGAATTGTTGTAGCAGGGAATGTTTAAACATGAGAAATGGAAGTACGGAAGTGAAAACGACAAAGTTGTTTTCAGGGAGTTTAGTGATAATTCGGTTAGTGGTATCATGGCGGGAGTGAGCAGAAGTTGGCATAATGGCCTTCAGCTGTTTGTGTGAAATGACTGCAAGGAACATGCGTTAAATATGGGAAGTATGAGTGAACAGTAGAATGTGGATATTTTGCAAAATAGCATGGGGGTGGCCATGAAAAATAAGGAGCAGTGCGGTCATCAAAGTTTAAACAGGGGAGAAGACGCACTGTCTAAAAAGAGGTTTACATGCATGGAAGGAGTATTGGGTTTGAAAGTGTACGATGTGGTGAAGATTAAAATGGAGACTGATCGGATTCAATAGGTGCAGACCAAGCTTAGTGAACGAGATGAAATTGTCATGTGGTCTAGTGGCGCCTGTTGGTGTCGCACTAGTTGAGACTTGGTCGAGAAGGAGTTGCGGATGATGCAGTATCAGATGGAGTGTGGGGTGAGTTTTCATTGACTTGCAGATACATGGGAAGGTCAATTGGTGATAGGTTACACTGTATGGAAAGCACGATGATGATAGTGTTCGAAATAGATTACTGGGAGCAATGGATTTAAAAACGTTAGAGAAAGGCTGTAGATAAGTGAATATAGGAATGGTATACTAAGGCATACGGGGACCGTGTCTAGTTTGCACGTGTATGGGAGGACCGGTTTTAAAAGGTAAAGTAAATTAAAATTCAGAAAATTTAGTTTAATTTAAATTTAATAATTAGTACACTAACTTACGAATGTAATATCTTATCCATACGACGTTAGAATTCTGAACGGTCGGATCTGTTTGCACCATGTTCACGCAGGTTACGGAGTGAAGATGGGTTGGAACTGTTTGGAGATCATTTCAATTCTAGACAAAATTAAACGCCTGATTCGATCAAATCAGCAGTTAATCGTTATTCAGCGATTAATAATCAAGGTGAGTAAACTCACTAACTCTGTTCAATTTTAAGATATTATAATAATATTGAATGCTGTTGGATGGTTGTTTTGATGAATTGCTTATAAATTGGTTGAAATTATAGACATAGTTATATATATACGAACCGTTGTTTTAATATTAATCTTGTTTATTTTAATATCGTATATCGACACGAAATTGATGTTGTTTATATTGACTAACATCTGTGGATGCAGGGAAACATGTTGGAGGAATCCAACTGGATTCCTCAACAATTATATTATAGTTTTTGTATGATATGACCAATAATGTATGCTTGATTATTGTTTGTTTAGAATATGGGATTACACTAGCCGTGAAATAATCAGTATTTAATTACTGCAAAATAATTAGAAAAGAATTCGAATTTAAAAAGGGAAAATCTATTGTTATCTTAATAGAAATTGAATTTGGATTGGGCCGGAATACCATAACTTGTTTTAATCCTATTTAAACAAGTAATTTGATTCTTAATTGATATTTACAGATAAAATGAGATAAATATTATGAATAATAATTTAGAAATATATTTATTCAAGAATAATTTTGGGAATTGGGAAATCGGTTAAAAAGGGAAGGGTGAAATTCATTTCGATGTTCGAAATTAGAGTATGATTGAATAAATCTATAACTGATTTATAATAAGAATTCGACTATGTTAAATGGGTTAAAAATAATTTACTTGTAGAAGTTATGTATATATTACATAATTAAGAATTTGATAAGATATTAAAGAATTGGTTTAAAACCAATAATTTATAATAAAGAACGGAATCAACATTAAATATAAACTAGACTTAGAATTAAGGAGAAATGGACTTGTAAAATGGAGTTTATGGAATGAAGTTGGGTTTTAAATTTAGACAATAACTTGATGGATGGGAGTTTAATTGGTAATGATATCTATATTAGATTTAAAGAAATTAGATTTCTATGAGAAATAATATTCATATTTCAATGTGAATAATGTTTTAAAAAGAAAATATTTGCAGATTAAATAGTTACAATGGAAATTGTAAATGTTTTCCAATATTTTTTTTTGAAATACAGGAAATAAGAAATATGGAAAAGATAGAACTGATTTTCTAAAAAGCATGAAGGGTTAAATGGGTTGAGGGGAATATCTGGGAAGATACGAGAAACTAGAAAATTAATGTTGAACAAAAGTGCCAGTGATTGTGTGATGTTTAGTTGTACATTTGAATGGATGTTTGTTTTTTTACTTCAATAGTTAAATAACCGACTATCGAAGTGTTTTGACTGTCGTTGTCAATACGGAGAGACAGATTGGATTATTATCAGAAAAACACTCCGTATAGGCATAGGCGTCGCGAATTATATTATGCTCATGATAATTGAAGACGGAGTGAAATGCAAGGGTCGTTCTGTTCCAAAATAGTGCTTTCTATTTGGCCAGTCCCAGGACAACTTGTATGAACGAATGTCTAACAGAGTATTCCTGAAAGATCACACGAGACGATCTTTTCAAGGTTTTACGTCTAGTGGCAGAGGAATTCGTTTCTCTTAGCTTTTATACCCGTGATATTTTTGGAAAGATCAACTAGTGATTGACGGGTTTGACGATGTGGCATTCAAAGTGAATGGTGACCATATGTTCTGAAAAGATAGACGTAGCCTCTAGCCTCACAACCCGGAAATGACAGAAATCGAGCAGACATCATGGCGTCATACACAAGCAAGGTGTATTGTCAGCGATCTAGAGAAAATTCATATTTGTTCTTCTTTCGATTCTGTATCTTACGGGTTACGGTTGGAAGGCCGACAACCGTGGTGGAAATATATTTTCTACACTCAAGCTAAATGAGTGGGCGGTCATGTGTGGCCGGGTTGCAAGTTGTTCTTGCCGAACCCTAGTGTATCCCCTCTAGAGTACACTGATCGGGAGGTGGTCCCATACCTTGTAATAGTTGGAATCCAATCTCCAATAAGCGCTGTGTAGTTTTTTATTTTCTAATATATATATGTGAAGCGTGAGATGCAAGCATTTTGCTACTTGGTTATTTATTTGAGTAGACATTATTATAATATCACTGGATTTTGATATTAAATTTTTTTTGGGTTATATTAAGATAAAAACCGTCCATGTTTATGTGTGGGTTGGTCTTACTATTATCCTTTTCTTTCAAAAGGATTTCCAAAGTTAAACAATATGGTTGGGGTTTACCCACACCGGTCCCATGACTGACCCAGAGTTTATTTTGTTTTTGTTTTCCTAAACTCTTTGGTGCCCAAATTTGTATGGGCAATCAAGTGTTTCAGGAATTACAAATACACTTGGAGAATCTTGAAGCATTAGGCTTCACCGTTAGTTATTTAGAGATTATTTCCGCTATGATGTATATGTGTTGTACTTTGATATGGTATGTTAGTTCAAATACAGTTTTTTTTGTATTCCAAAGTTATGCTATATATTATATTTTATTCGTTCTGCTATGAGATTTGTATTTGCTCTGATTTTGTTGTGTTCTTCTTCTTTTTCTATTCTAACTTTCTTTTTTTCTATTTTTCACCCTCTAACTTCTTTCTATTAATGACCCTGTATTTTCGATACGTGAATAGTTACCGTGGTATTTATGTTGATTTTCGACGTCGAAAATCCTTTGGGCCGTTACGGTGGTATCAAAGCTAAAGGTTAAGTGATTACCTTGGATCTGTGGCATGACTTAGTAGAGATGGGGTTAGTAACACCCTAGATTGAGTTTAATTGTATATATACAAGAGAGCGTATTTGTAGATTGATTAAAAATGGTTTTGTATTGTGCTGATTGGTTTGTCTAGTGTTTATGAATTCTGGTTGATACGGTAATGCAGACTGTTTCGATAGGTGTTTCTAAACTCTTGAACAGAGTAATTCGTCACAATATTGTTTTAAAAGCTGGGTAAATGAAATAATTTACCCAAAATATTTTCTAATATAAAAGAACCATATATCCTGATATTATTATAGTATATTGGACGTGTTGATTATTATTATAATTAAATAAAATTATAATCGAGTTGGTTATGTAAGTAACCAATCGAAATTCATATAAGTATAATATACAAAATCAGATGAATTAAATATGAATTTAAACTAGAATTGGAAATTAAAACTCTAAAACTTAAAAATGTGTTATAAATGGATGATGAATTAAGTATAAAATCCTAGGAGATTTGTGACTGTTTTCCAAGCATTTTGAAAGACATTTTGAAATGAAAGTGTTTAAAAATGAGTTTGAAAAGTGACATAGTATTGAACTCACTTTGATGGCTGGAAAATAATTCCGATGATGAACCGCGGCATTATCAGCGTTCATTTTCAAGTTTCTAAGTGACATATTACTACCAAAGATTTTGTTTGTAAATTATTTCAAATATCTTGTATTGTTATTATTATATATACATATTTATGATTTCAAGCTAATTTGAAATAAAAACCCGTGAATTTGTATTATGAAATTTGAAATGGTAAAAGTGAATAAATTTGAATTTAAACTAAGCAAGATAAAATTAGAATTGAATTGAAGCCAGTTAAGTGGAAATCGTACTGGAATAGAATTTAACCTGGTGAAGTAATTAAATTTATGAAATAAGATTTTGGAACTGAACATGGTTATTGATTGGATTATTGAGCAAAAATTTGAAATTGAGGCTGGAACTGAAGTTTGAATGGAATTTGGCTTGGTTATAAGAAAATTGCTAGTTTGAGTATGAATTGATTGGAGATCAATTGAGGATGCATGGATATATGCTAAAGTGATAGCAAATGGAAGGGATAAAGTTGAATGCCCAACAAAAAGGTACAAGTTTATATTTATATGAATATGAGATTTTACGCGCCTATTTGGCATGCCGTTTGGCTGTTTGATTTTCTTTTGTATTAGAGGATGCCCAGAGAGGCAAGTTGTAGTTGTACCGATTGAGCATACAAAGGAGATGCTGGCGAAATTACTCGGAAATTTAAGGTGTTAGAATTTTTTTGAAAATATTCGTTAATATGAATAATTCAATATTTTAATTAATTGGTTCAGTTGAAACCGAAATTTAGAAGTGAAACAAAAGATTTTTAACCTGGTTATAATTGGGTTCATAACATTTTTCCTACCTTAGTAATTTCGAGGACGAAATTCGTTTAAGGGGGAAGGAATGTAACCTCCTAGAATTTTGGCAATTTAATTATGATTTAATAAAATTAAATATTGGTTTCGAATTTGGACAAGATCTTTGAGACGTAGTTATAGTTTAATTTTTAGAATTTTACTGTAATTTTTATTTTGGAAAATAAGAAACTTTTTATTTGGACTGTTTTACACCCTAATCAACATTTTGGAGTTTCACAAAATAAGATAACCTATCTATATTATTATATTTTTGGGATCATGACACATTACCCATCGCAACAATATTTTTGTCCATAGCATTCCATAAATAAACGACTTAACGATAATGCAATCATCAATATATGTATATCGGTTGGTCTATACTTAGCTAACTTATACAATTATATATTTACCTATCAGTACATGCGCATGAAATTCTGAAGACCTGTACGTTATATTTGAGCAGCAAAATTGTCTAACGCGACAGCTAGTATTTTCAAATCAATGCATGTCGAACCTTACTGCAATGTATTTTTAAAATCAAATCCATCCTTGTAAAAATGTCAAACCAACCTTACCCTATTTAATTTGCAGTGCCTACCTATATAAAATAAAATCAAACTCTAAAATAGAAAATTTTCTTCCTGTTGAAGCCATGCTAAAGTTGACGCATGACAAGCAGACCATACCCAATACGCCAACCTATGTATTAATCTACAATGTACTCTTGTCCCCTTTTGCCTGAGCGTTGGAACAACAAACTTATGCTATCTACAGGTAAACACGTGCAGACAAATAAATAAATCAACTCCATTCGTTTGGGCTTCGGAAAACATAATATAGGTTATTATTTGAAACATAGGACGATTTCATATAGAGCTTTTCTATATGTGAAAGGGAAGCTCGTACCCAGGCTCAAGTAAAACATTTTACCTTACCAACTATGGAAATAGTACAATGTACATGAATTTTGACATATCCAATCACGCAGACCATGTCCTTCACGTTGAGCTAGTTTGAAAATATATCCAGCCTACCATGTACTAGTTGGAATGACAGGGTTCTTATCTTTTCTCCGTCGTGTATATTTAACCCCCCATCCTTGTCCATTTTTAGGTAACCAAACCGAAGTTTTAAATTTTTTAAAAAAACTCAAAGGGAAAACGTATAAATCAAAAAATCGGTTAGTCTCGAAATTGTCTTCAACGTAGTACCATTTCATTGGGTTCCAACGCATTTCGTGACCACATATGTTGCACGTCAACTACATCAGCAAGGAGGCATCGAACTGGGGGAGCAATGCGGAGCGGGTCTATTAGGGACATTGGCCTAGACGAGGAGTAGAGGAGGTGTGTATTTTCGGTGGTCTGAAGGTTTGATTGAGTGAAGATGGAAACATACATTCGCATGAAAATGGAGTGAGTTGTATTTTTTCTAGATGCACAGTAGGTGGGAGAAGGAGTTGCGAGGATAGAGAATGGGAGTAGGTGTTGATCATTGGGGGGATGTGAATATAGTAGGAAGTGGGATAGCAAGTATCTTCAACCAATGGAGGAGTTCGAATTGTTGTAGCAAGGAATGTTTAAATGTGTGAAATGGAAGTACAGAAGTGGAAATGGCAGAGTTGTTTTCAGGGAGTTTAGTGATAATTTGTTTAGTGGTATCATGGCGGGAGTGAGCGGAAGTTGGCATAATGGCCTTTAGCTGTTTGTGTGAAATGAATGCAAGAGCCATGCGTTAAATATGGGAAGTATAAGCGAACAGTAGCAAGGGGATATTTGGCAAAATAGCATGGGGCTGGCCACGAAAAATAAGGAGTGGTGTGGTCTTTAAAGTTTAAACAGGGGAGAAGACGCATTGTCTAAATAGAGGTTTGCACACATGGAAGGAGTACTGGGTTTGAAAGTGTACGATGTGATGTGGTTTAAAATGGAGGCAGATCGGATTCTATAGGTGCAGACCGAGCTTGGTGAACGAGTTGATATTGTCAGGTGGTCGAGTGGCGCCTGTTAGTGTCAAACTAGTTGAGACTTGGTCGAGAAGGAGTTCCGGATGAAGCAGTACCAGATGGAGTGTGGGGTGAGTTTTCATTGACTTGTAGATACATGGGAAGGTCAGTAAAGGTCAATGTGTGATAAATTACTGTGTATGAAAAGCACGATGATGATGGTGTTTGAAATATATTACTGAGAGTAGTGGGATTTAAAAACGTTAGAGAACGGCTGCAGTTAAGTGAATATAGGAATGGTATGCTAGGGCGTACAGCGACCGGGTCTAGTTTGCACGTGTATGGGAGGGCCTATTTTAAAAGGTAAAGTAAATTAAAATTCAGAAAATTTAGTTTAATTTAAATTTAACAATTAGTACATTAACTTACAAAAGTAATATCTTATATACTACAACGTCAGAATTCTGAACGGTCGGATCTGTTGGGACCAAGTTCACGTGGGTTACGCAATGAAGCTGGGTTGGAACTGTTTGGAGATCGTTCCAATTCTAGACAAAATTAAATGCCTGATTCGATCAAATCAACAATTAATCGTTATTCAATGATATAATCAAGGTAATCAAACTCACTAACTCTGTTCAAATTTAAAATATTATAATTATATTGAATGTTATGTGATGGTTGTTTGGATGAATTGCTTATAAATTGGTTGAAATTAGAGACATAGTTACATATATGCGAACCGTTGATTGAGTATTGATCCTATTTATTTTAATATCACATACCAACATGAAATTGATGTTGTTTATATTGACTAACATATGTGGATGTAGGGAAACTGGTTGGAGGAATCAACCTGGATTCCTCAACAATTTTATTATTGTTTTGTATTATATGACCAATAATGTATGCTTGATTATTGTTTGTTTGGAATGTGGGATAACACTCGCCCTGAAATAATCAATTTTTAATTACCGTAAAATATATTAGAATAGAATTCGAATTTAAAAAGGGAAAATCTATTATTATCTTAATAAAAATTGAATCTGGATTGGACCGGAATACCATAACTTGTTTTAATCCTATTTAAACAAGTAATTTGATTCTTAATTGGTATTTAGAGATAAAATGAGATAATTATTATGAATAATAATTTAGAAATATATATATATATATATTCAAGAATAATTTTGGGAATTGGTAAATCAGTTAAAAAGGGAAGGGTGAAATTCATTTCGATGTTCGAAATAAGAGTATGATTGAATAAATCTATAATTGATTTATAATGAGAATTCGACTATGTCGAATGGGTTAAAAATAATTTAATTTTAGAAATCATATATATATATATATTATATAATTTAGAATTTGATAAGATATTAAAAAATTTGTTTAAAACAATTAATTTATAACAAAAAAATGGAATCAAGATTAAATACAAACTAGACTTAGAATTAAGGAGAAATGGACTTGTAAAATGGAATTTATGGAATGAAGTTGGGTTTTAAATTTAGAGAATAACTTGATGGATGGGATTTTAATCGGTAATGATATCTATTTTTAGATTTAACAAAATCAGATTTCTATGAGAAATAATATTCACATTTCAATGTGAATAATGTTTTAAAAAGAAAATATTTGCAGATTAAATAGCTTCAATGGAAATTGGAAGTGTTTTCCAATACATATATTCTGAAACACATTAAATAAGAAATATGGAAAAGATAGAAATGTTTTTCCAAAAAGCATGAAGGGTTAAACGGGCTGAGGGAAATATCTTGGAGGATATGAGAAACCAGAAAATTAATGTAAAAAGAAAGGGCCAGTGATTGTGTGATGTTTAGTTGTACATTTGAATGGATGTTTGTTTTTACTTCAATAGTTAAATAACCGACCATCGAAGTGTTTGGCCATCGTTGTCAATACGGAGAGACTGCTTGGAATATTATCTGAAAACCACTCCGTATAGGCATAGGCGCTGTGAATTAGATTATGCTAAAGATAATTGAAGACGGAGGGAAATGCAAGGGCCGATTTGTTCCAAACTAGTGCTTTCTGTTTGTCCAGACCCAGGACAACTTGTATGGGCGAATGTCTGACAGAATATTCCTGAAAGTTCACACAAGACGTTCTTTTCAGGGTATTACGTTTGGTGGCGGAGGAATTCGTTTCTCTTTGCTTTTATACTCGTGATATTTTTGACAAGATCAACTTGTGATTGACGGGTTTGACGATGTGGCATTTAAAGTGAACGGTGGCCATATGCTCTGAAAAGATAGACGTAGCCTCTAGCCTCACAACCCGGAAATGACAGAAATCGGGCAGGCAACATTGCTTGTTGGGTCATACCCAAACAGGGTGTATTATCACCGATCTAGAGAAAATTCATATTTGTTCTTCTTTTGATTCTGTATCTTACTGGTTACAGTTGGAAGGCCGACAACCATGGTGGCATTATATTCAGTACACTCAAGCTAAATGAGTGGGTGGTCATGTGTGGGCGGGTTGCAAGATGATCTTGCTGAACCCCAGTGTATCCCCTCTAGAGTGCACTGGTCGAGAGGTGGTCCCATACATTGTCATAGTTGGAATCCAATCTCCAATAAGCGCCATGCGGTTTTTTATTTTATATTATATATGTGGAGCGTGAGATGCAAGCGGTTCTGCTACTTGGTTATTTATTCGAGTATATTATAATACCACTGGATTTTGATATCAAAATATTTTGGATTGTGATAAGGTAAAAACCGTCAATGTTTATATGTGGGTTGGTCTTACTATTATCCTTTTCTTTCAGAAGTATTTCAAAAGTTAAACAATATGGTTTAAGTTTACTCGCAACAGTCCCATGACTGACCCAGATTTTATTTTGTTTGTGTTTTCCTAAACTCTTTGGTGCCCAAATTTGTACGGGCAGTCAAGTGTTTCAGGCTTTACAGATACACTTAGAGAAGCTGGAAGCAGGAAGCTTCACCGCTAGTTATTTAGTGATTGTTTCCGCTGTGATGTATATGTATTGTACTCTGATATAGTATGTAAGTTCAAATATAGTTTCTTTTTGTATTCCAAAGCTATGCTATATATTATATTTTATTCGTTCCGCTGTGAGATTCGTGTTTGCTCTTATTTTGTTGTGTTCTTCTTTTTCTTCTATTCTAACTTTATTTCTTTCTATTTCTCACCCTTTAACTTCTTTCTATTAATGACCCTGCATTTTGGATACTTGAATATTTAACATGATATTTATGTTGATTTTTGAGGTCGAAAATCCCTTGGGCCATTACTGGATAAATAGGTTGGGATTAAGAAATAAAACAAATGATTACTTCGGTATGGTGCGCTAATCCCGTCTAGTTTAGATAAACCTTAATTTTGTTTAAATTGATATCCAAAGGAAGATTAAAGAATAAATTTAAAGAATTTATCTTTGATAAAATTAATGAGAACCTTTCCCTAATGATGTGAATATTTGAATAAAAAAATATTTTGAATTGGAATGAGGCGTATTTTGCATTTTTACTGCACTTGATTATTGATTATAAAATACGCGAGTTATTCGGGAAGTCCGGCTTTATATCAATCTGAATAACTGATTCGACGATAAGTAGACGATGAAGATGGTGGTTGAAGATTGGAGATCTTCACATTGTATGGATGATTTTTGATGTCTTGGTTGGGTTGTACACCCAAGACAAGGTAATAAGTGGTGATCGTCCAGACGTACTTGAAGATTGACCAGATATGCGAGGACCTCTCTCTTGTATTGGACATATCGGAAGAAGAATAAGGTGCCTCCGGTTTCGTTTAGACCCAAAACGAAATAGTATATGGATGTGTATCTGAGATTATATTTTATTTTGTGTTGACTGATTTCTATTAAATATATATCTATTTGGTGGCAGGGAATTTATTCTCCTGCTTAACACCCTTCTCTGAGATGTATGAGCTTAGAGGTTATATATCGATAGACATCAGTCGAAAGGTGTGAATTGTCAGTGTGGAATGCTGAGATTTAAATGATCAAGGCTTCTGTTGAAAAGCAGAGTCTTGTGGTTGATGATCAAAGAACGTCTTTAAATAGCATAGCTTTGTGTATAGCGTTAATCCGCGAGCCTCACACCTCGGTATGAGTCAAAACGGGATAAGGGTCAACAACAAGTGCATGACGTTTCTTTCTAGCTAAGGGTGGTGTCATGGTATGGAGCCCATACATTTATTTACTTTTACCTATATGGATGATGGATAGCGAGGCGCCTTGGATTTATCGGTCACTACGAGGCTGATGGATAGGTCCAATAGGACTGAGAAACGTGTATTCAGGAGTTGCCAATCCACTAACGTAAGGGTGGACTGACCCTGCAAGATCCAGGGTTCACTGCGGGGGATCCTAAGGCATTTGCTAGAGTGTCTTAAAGACGGCGAGGAGTACATTCCTTGCCTCGACTCATGACGGAAATCCAATTTCCAATACGTGACATTTCGGTTTGAATTCAGAACTAGTATGGCGACATAGTAGCATGGGATACTATGTCATCTATGATTGATACATTTATATTTGATTTAAACGTACCAAACATGTTTTGCTATTATAAGGGAAAACTCTATCCTTCGGCTTGCATTGCATTGTCTTATGGGACCTGAGTCTTATAATAGCCTCATTTTTCCAAAAGCATTCCGTTGTTTGTTTTATGCACCGGTATTCTTGGGAGAAAACACGTTTCGTGTTATACAGCATGGTCCTGTGATTTTCTTTATTTTTAAAGTAAAGATTTAATAACTGTTTTTAGCTCTCACACCAGTCCCATGACTGACCTAGAGTTTATTGTTTTAACCAAAACTCTGAGTACCCCTATTTTCCACGCGAGCAGCTAGTAGTTGGGTTTTTGCAGATATTTCTTTTATAGGATCCTAATTTACAACTGGAGCTATATTCGGAAATCTTTGTATTCGTGTATGTATTTCAGTTGTGTTATGTATTATTTTTCTGCTGCTATGTAAATTATTTTAATCTCTGATATTATTCTGATGTATATTATTTATTCATACTATGATATATTCTTGTACTCTGACGTAAATTGTTGTAATATCAATGAAATGTTCTATCGTTTGTGTTCCGATTAGTCTCGTTCTCAAAGCAGTCTGCCTTCTTGTTCGGTTTAGGCCGGCCGGGAAGTCCAGGTCGCTACAGTTTGGTATCAGAGCTCTGGTTTACAATGCTCGAGAACAAGACACGTTAGAACCAAATGAAAGAATTCATCAGAGAATGGATTAGTAATATCCAATAAGAATTATTCGTTAGAGATGGGTTCAGTAGTATCCTAGAATGAGTTTCAAAGAGTATTATTTTTAAAATACAAATGAAAGCAAATTTAGTTTTTGAAATTAAAATCTTATTATACGTATTTGAGTATTTTATTTTGAACAATCAAATATATAAAGATTTTGCATATACATCTGATCCACGTGTATACGAAGCCTCAAATATACTGGATAGATATAGAATCACACTCTAGTCGCCATCGAATTATCAGATTCTATGTTCGAGTTTCAAAAGTGGGATATCTATATATTTCCAATTGACTGGTGTGCGAACCAAAACTTAGACAGGGTTATTGGTTGTGATTTTTAAGTATGTATAAAGATATATGTTTGAAAATTTTAATCAACTAATTGATTATTGGTTGTGTTGTGTGATTATTAGTTTAACTTATAAAAATATTGGAATGATAATTAATTTAAACCAATATGTAAATGAAAGGTAATTAAGCCAAATCGAATCAAATATTTAACTGAATTGAAAATTTATTAGAATTGCATATATGTACATGTATATATAATGAATAGATCATAGTATGGAAGCTAAGAAGAGGAATAAAATTGTATGCCCGACAAATAGGTACATGTTTACTGTATTTCTTGGGTTTTGATGAATTTATAAGCTGATTGGGTAGCCGCTTGGCTTTTTCCTTTTCTTTTGGATTGATGAGGGCCCTGTGAGGCAAATTGCGGTTTTAAATGTCAACCAGTACAAGGGAGGTTATGGCGAATTTTTTCGAAAATTTAGGGTGTTATCCAAATTTTTGATAAATTAGAAAATTCTTAGAAACTGAAAAGTTGAAGAATGAAAGCCAGAATGAAAGTCGAGTTGGTTAGTTAAACAACTTTCAGCACCATTTCTTTTCGAGGACGAAAAGATTTTATATGGGGGGGAGAATGTGACAACCCAGAATTTTTGGAACCAATTTAAAATTTTTATTTTGGCTATTTTAATGGATTTTGAATATTTAAAATGAATTATTTTAACTAATAATGACTGAAAATTTATTTTAATCGTGGTTCGAACATAAAAATTTATTTTAATTATAAAATGGACTCGTAAGGGCGCGGTAGTTTGAAAATTTGATTTCAAACGAATGTACAGAATTCAAAATAAATCGGATTCTATTAAAACAAGAAATATTTGAATCTATTTAATCATTTCTTTCTAACGAATGTAAGAAACTAAGATTTCCTAATATAAATTGAAAGTTATGTCCAGTTTAAAATTCAAAATAATCGATATAGAATTTATATATATTTTTAATATAATATATAGCCCTTAAAAATAGTCATTTTTCAAATGACCTCCGTTTTCGACGAAACCACTTTTGTTGGATCCGGAATGTCAAACTATTGTCAGGTTCAAAATTTCATAATTTTTGGAATCAATATGTGAGCTTGGCGAATTTAAATGCGTTTGGTCAATTTTAGTTTGAATTTGATCGACTAGAAAATGGCCATTTTTCAAACGGTCTCCAAATTCGACGAAATTAGTTTTTTTAGGACCGTATCATCAATATAGCCAAATTTATTTTTCTGGAATTTTTGGAGTTAGTATGTGGCCTTGGTAATTCAAAATGTACGTATAAATTCAATATATATTGATTATATTTTATTTTTATGAAAACTGATCGAAATAGTCGAATTAGCTTACGAAACATATTCCATTGTGTCTGGAATGGTGGTATGTTGTCAAGGACGATATTCATTGGGTTTGATTTGGAGTTCGGAGATTAAACAAGCAATTTTTGAATTAAATAATATTATAATATCTATCTATATAATAATAATAATAAATCCTTAAAACCCTAAATTTTCCATCGTTCTGGAAATCAGTCGTCCTCTCCAACTTTAACGCCTTGAATCGTCCTAATTTCATTCTCCAAGATATCTCAATCCATTCAATAAATTCAGAAGCTTGTAAAACGAAAATGGAAGTGCTTTCTTTGATCTTCAATTTGATACCGGTTTGATCAATTATTGGTCACCGAAGTCGCCGATTTAGGAGCTTAAACCAGTTGTGCTCGCATGCGTTTTTAGGGAGGAGGATGTGATAACCCGTAACTTCCCCTGTGAGGAAAGCCCGAATTGAATTGAGGATAAGACACATCGGGACACAAAAAGAAGAACATTTCATTGTTTATTACAAAAATTCCATTATAATACAAGAATATATAGAGTATGAATAAATATTACACAATAACTAAATATCAGAGATTACAATAAATTACAAAGCAGCGGAAAACAATACAAAACAGAACTGAAAGTAATACACAAATACAGAGCTTTCCGAGTATCGTTCCTGCTGTAAATCAGGATCCTGTGAATATAAATATGCAAAACCAAAACTACTAGCTGCCCATATGGAAAATTGGGGCACCCAAATTTAGGTTAAAACAATAAACTCCAGGTCAGTCATGCGACTGGCGTGAGAACTAAAACAGTTATTAATCTTTATTTTAAAGTTAGGTAAATCAAGGGACCACACCATATAAAACGGAACGGGTTTCCTCCTAAGAATACCAGTGCATAAAACAAATAGCGCAATGGTAAATAAAGGAAAATGAAGCTATTATAAGGCCCAAGTCCCATAACACAATGCAACGCAAGCCGGAGGATAGGGTTTTACCTTATAATAGCCAAAGAATGCTTGATACGTTTAAAAACACATTATTTTGATATTACTATAAGTGTATAGTGTCAAAACAATTTCAATCATAAGTATCAATCATAGGCGGCATAGCTACCATCTACTATGTCACCATACTAGGTTCTACAAATAAAACTGAATTATCACGTATTGGAAATTGGATTTCATCATGAGTCGAGGCAAGGGGCAAGCTCCTCTCCGTTCGAGACGCTCTAGCAAATGTCTCAGGACCACACACAGCGATCCTTAGATCTTCAGGGTTGACCCTCTCTTACTTTTGAGGATTAGTTATTCCTGAACACACATTTCCTGGTCCTATAGGACCTATATATAATGGTCTATACGTCGGCACACATAGTGCCAGTTATCGACCATATATTCGAGGCGCCTCGCATTCCAAAAACCACACAGGTGAAAAGCATATAAATGTATGCCAGTTTAAGCACTGACACCACCACTAGCTAGAAAGAAACGTCGTTCTCTCCCTATAGTCACTATCCCGTTTTTGACTCATACCGAGGTGTGAGGCTCGTGAATTAACGCTATAGACAGAGCTGCGCCACACAGGCCGTGCTTTGATCTTCAACCACAAGACTTTGCTTTTCAACAGAAGCCTTGATCATCTGCCACTTAGGCGTGCCACATAGGCAATTCACTCCGTGCGAATGATGTCCATCGATATACAACCTCTGAGCTCGTACGTCTCAGAGAAGGGCGTTAAGCAAGAGAATAAATTCTCCACCGCCAAACAGATGTATATTTAGTAGAGATCAATCAACATAGAATAAAACCCAATGTCAGACACACAGTCCATTTACAAGTTCGTTCTGGGTCTGAACGAAACCGGAGGCACTTTCCTCGCATATCCGTCGATCTCCAAGTACATCTGGACGATCATCAACTGATTCCATCCTCTTGGGTGTACAACCAAATTAATATCATCAGTAATCACCCAAATGATGTGAAGACTGCCGGTCTTCAACCACCGTCTTCATCTTCGACATATCGTCGAATCGGTTATTCAGAATGGGTATAAACCCGGCCTTTCCGAATAACCCGTGTATATAATAAACAAATGTTACACAAACACAACACACGCCTCATTCCAATTCAGAATATTCTTAAATTCAAAATTTCACACTCTTAGGGAAAGGTTCCCATTAATTTTATCAAAGATAAATTCTTCTAAATTTATTCTTTAATCTTCCTTTGGATATCATTTCAAACCATATTATGGTTTTCCAAACTAGTCGGGATTAGCGAACCACACCGAAGTAATTATTTATTTTATTTCCCAATCCCAACCTATTCATCCCATGAAGAAAAATTGGTAATACTCCATATCTAACACCACGATGTTATCGGTAAAATTAATTAACATTTCACGTTCAAATCTAATTAAAGATTTAACTATCGCTTTGGAGCAAAACTGGTGATAGTCCATCCTCGATCACTTTAATCTAATTAAAGATTCATTAAAACTCCACTTAGTTTTAATCTTCTCAAAAATCAATATCCTGTCTTTAACTGGGTTAAAGAACCAATGTCACCTAAAACATGATTCACGATGAACCCAAAATCACATTCTATTGTTAATCGGGTTAAAGAACCGGTGTTATTCAAAACACCGCTCACTATAAACCCCAAAATCACTTTTCAAATTCAATTCCAATTAAATACTAATTAACTGGGCAATTTCACTAAATCTTAGTTAAAAGATTTATTCTTTTCTAAACTGGGTTCAAGAACAGTGTTATTTAAGACACCATTCACGACGAACCCAAAATCCCATTTGATATTAAATACAAGGCTCTGAATAGAAAATATACCGGCTTATATTCAATATCAAATTCTGAACCCAACAAATATTGTATTGGAAATAACGATATAAAATATATCTTTCAAATTTCCACAACCATATCTATATAATAACGAAATTCAACATCAAAATATTCCGAAGATAATTTCGATTCAAATCCATTCCAATTCAATTATTGGAAATTCTGGTTACTTTTAAAACCACTTTCAAATTCAACTTATTTATTTCAAAAATAAATTGATTTTAATTCTAGTTCACAACTAGTTCATTTCGATCAAAATCTATTTTTATCCTTTCAAATGTGGAATTTTTCATCCCAGTTCTTCACAAATCATTTCTTATGATTTTACACAAATTATTGATATTTTTAATAATTTTATCAAGGCCCGTACAGTCGATTTCCATCAACGGCCATCGAACTGCACTTACAACGACCTTTTCCAAATTTGATTTGGACATAATTCCAAATCCAACCGTTAGATTTCAAATCTCTAATATTTTTGGAAAGCTCTTTTCGATACGAACCCAACAGTCCCTGTTTTAGGAGAATCCGATGGTCGGATCTCCCGCAATGTCAATTCGAAGTCAATGGTCGAAATTCGCGAACTGCCACAGGCGGCGTGTTCTATTCAGGCCATTATATGTAAAATATATATATATATATATATATTATATATATTTCATCGATTTCCTTTTAAACGTATTTTATAAATCGTTTTAAATTCGTTTTTGAAACGTTTTCAACTTCATATTCAATTTCGAATCAAAATTGAATATTCCACATCATAGATATACAAATGATAATATTTTCAAAATGTTATATTTTGAAATCACTTTCTTTTCTATATTCGTTTTAACAACGAATATTATCGATATAAATATCGCTCACGTCAAAATGGCGCATCTCCAATCAACACGGCTTTATATATTTCAATAAATATGTTATTCTATTCAACAAATAAATATTTATTATATTCAACACATGAATCTATATTTCTTTCAACACATGAATATTCTCAACACATGAGTATCGTCAACACATGAGTACTTCTATTATTTAATATATTTTATAAATGTATGGTATCTATCATTTGATTTTTAATCAGACTCTAACCGTTAAGCAGTAAGAGAATGATTCCCTAAGTATTAATCCCGAAGGCCGAAACCAACGTCAGATCAATACCCAGGAAACCACTCATCTTATCTAGTTTCCAGTTAGTTTCTAATCTTAAATATGACAAAGATGTAAATTTTATTGTTAAAATATTTTACTCAACACATAGTAAGTTTCAACACATGAATATTCTCAACACATGAGCATCGTCAACACATGACTATTTATTCTATTCAACACATGAATCTTTATTTTATCAATACAACACATGAATATATATTTTATAATATTCTTTATTTTCCCGATTGGAATGAGGCCCAATCCATTACCATATAATGTTAATTATATGGTTTCCATACAACACATGTATATAATAGCAACGATCAATAATCAACCACCATCCAAAGTGCACTACACAACTGCATAAGCATTAAATATAAATAATTAACGCTTACACAGTCTGTCGACCAATCGATCGACATACAATTAAATAATTGGGATTATTGTACGCCAAATATCATCCCAACACCCGTGTGGGGTTTCAATCCACAAACACTGAATATTATTTGTGCAGTTGGGCAACGTGTAAAATTTATCGTCCCAATCAATATCCTTCGAATAGGTGTACATAAACAAACCGTCTGGTTTGTAAATGAATATTTTATTTTATTCACATACACGTTAAAAATTAGATTTTTAATGATAAATTCTTTTATAATCAACACATGAATATTTTATTATCGATTTCACATAAACATCACAAACAAATTTCACAACACATCAACTAAGCATACAAGTCGTCCATGGTCTGTGGACGATGGGTGTCGGGTGCTGCTAAGCACTGTCTGCATCATATATATTTTTAACTAGAAAACAAGATTAAAAGTGAGGAATTCTCACCGACTAACTAAACCAATACACCGCAACTCTTCATATGTAGAAAACCTTCGCCCTGCTCGCTTTTTGTCAATTTCATTGTCCGTAACCACTACATATATAAAAATCATATTTTCATATTGTTGTTATGTATATAAAAATCACATTTTTATAACTACGCTATATGGATAAAAATTCTATTTTTATACCACTACTATATAAATAAAAATTCTTTTTTTACACCGCTAATATATAGATAATAATTCTATTTTTTTACCCCGCTATTTATATAATAAAGATTATATTTTTATATCACCACTCATATAACAATCACATCTTTGCACCTTCTACATAATAAAGATCGAATTTTTAATACTTTTATAATATAAAAATCATATTTTTAATCTCTACGTTATATAAAAATTATATTTTTAATGCCTCTATAATATAAAAATTATATTTTTAATTTGCTACAAGTATAAAAATCATATTTTTATACCCTTGAAAATATTTTCAACTTGCCAACAATATTTTCTTTCAACGATAAAAATCATAGCTTTATGCTATTAAAAATCCGATCTTTAACTTTAGAAATCAAATTTTTATGATTTTAAAAATCATAGCTCTACGTTATAAAAAATCGAAGCTTTACACTTATGAAAAATCAAAACTTTAAGCCTACTAACTAATCAAAACTTTATGCCTATTAAAAATCAAAACTTTATGCTTGTAAAAATCAGATTTTTCAAAAGCCTGTTTACATAAAAAAAACAAAGTAAATAAATTAAAACATCTTACATTGTTTTAAGGAAGAAGGAAAGGGGGCTCGTTAGCTATCGGCGGTGGACTGGTGGAAGAGGGGGAAGTGGCGCCTATGGTGGAGGAGGTCGTGGGGCTCGGTGGTGCAGCTAGGAGTGACGGGTTTGGCGGTTTGGCTATGGGGGGGGGGGGTTCGCGGTTTAATTCGAGGAGGAGGGAGGAAGGAGGAAGAGGAGGAGGAGGCAGAAAGGGGGTGCGGACTTGGGGAAGGTGGCGGTGGCCCACCCCCTGGCGGCGCGGCTTCCTCCCCAATCGATCCCTTTTTTTTTGAAAATGAAGGAGGGGGTGGGGGGCTGAGAGGAAGTAAGGGGTGGAGGAGAGAGTTTTTATTTTTTTATTTATTTAATTATTTATTTCAAAAAGGTACTTTTTTATTCTGACCTCGAAACGAGACCCACCGCATGTCGTCCATAGCTAATTACCCCCATTCCGAACACAATGGGATATGTAACGTGGGCCAATTCGACCGTTTCGATCAGTTTTCGTCAAAATCAAAATATAACTCTATATATTGAATTTGAATGCACCTTTCAATTTACCGGGCCCACGTACAGCCTCTAAAAATTCCCGAAAAATATTTTATAGCTTCGTATTGATGATACGATCCTAGCAAAACTAATTTCGTCAAATTTCGTATTCCCGAAAAATCAACTGAAACTGGTCAAACGCGTTTTCCTTTGCCATGCTCACATATTGATTCAGAAAATTACGAATTTTGGAATCTAGCAATAACTTGACATCATGGATCCAACAAAAGTGGTTTCGTCGAAAACCGAGGTCGTTTGCAAAATTTCCATTTTCAAGGGCCAGAATTCCATAGCGACTATTCTGAATTTTCAATTGGTTGTAACTTTTGATTCCCGCTATGAAAATTTGATTTTTCGGATTCGTTGGAAAGATATTCTCAAATAGATTCTAATATTTCTGGTTTCACTAAAATCCGATTTATTTTGAATCCTGTGCATCCATTTGAACTTCGAAATTGAATTATCGAACTACCGCGCCATTTTCAATTCCTTTTATAATTATAAATAATACATAATATTCTAACGGCGATCGATATAAATATATACGTTCAAATTCTATTCAAAATAAATTTCTCGTCGATATTATTTAAAATAATTCATTTTAAATATTCAAAAATCATCAAAATTGCCAAAATAAAAAATTTTAATTGGCTCAGAATTTCCAGGTTATTAGAATCTCCCCCACTTAAAATTTTTCGTCCCCGAAAAGGAACGAAGCCGAAAGTTGTTTATCTAATCAACTCAACTTTCTTTTATTTTCATTACGGCTTAAGTTCGTCAACTATTCAGTTTCTAAGAACTTTTCAAAAATTTGGCTAACACCCTAAATTTCCGAAAAATTTCGCCATAACCTCCCCTGCACCGGGGACTTCAAGATATTTCAGATAGCCTCCCATGGCCTTCTTCAATCCAAAAGAAAAAGTAAAAGCCAAGAGGCTAGCCAATCGGCTCATAAAGTCATCCAAAGCCAAAGAAATACAATAAACATGTACCTTTGTCGGGCAATTATTCTTCTGCTCTAGCCTTCTTGCTATGACCTGTTCAATGTAAGTACATGTATATGCATGCAAATGCGACTAATTTTCAATAAAACCCAATATTCGGTTCAATTTGGCCTAAATGGTTCAAAATATCAAACAAATAAACAAACAACACAACCATCAATCAATTAGTTGATTATCATTTCAAATTCATAATTTTGATACATATACAGAAAATCATGTTTTTGATGCCAAATCACAACAATAAACCTATCTAGTTTTGGTTCTCACACCAGTCAATGGAAATATATAGATATCACACCTTCGAAACACGAACATAAATATTGGTGATGGAGCTCCATCATCAAAATCATCTCCGAGCGACTAGCGTGTGATTCTATATCTATCTAGTATATTAAAACTTCGAATATACGTTCAAGATGCATATATGCAAAATCTTTATATACTCGATTGTCCAAATCAATACAAATAAAATATTCAAATACGTATACTCTGGTTTAAATTTTCAAAACAATATTGTTTTCATTTGAAAAATATACTCTTCACACTCGTTCTAGGATACTACTGATCCTATCTCTAACGAGTTATTCTAATTCAATATTACTAATCCAATATCTGATGAATCCTTTCGTATGGTTATAATGTGTCTTGTTCTCGAGCTCTGTAAACCAAAGCTTTTTTACCACTGTGATAACCAGTAACTTCCCCGGTAAGGAAAGCCTGAATTGAATTGAGGACAAGACACATCGGGACGCAAACAGAAGAACATTTCATTGTTTATTACAACAATTCCATCAGAATACAAGAATATATAGAGTATGAATAAATATTACACATTTACTAAATATCAGAGATTATAATAAATTACAAGGCAGCGAAAAACAGTACAAAACACAACTGAAAGTACTACACGGATACAGAGCTTTCCGAGCATCGTTCCAGCAGTAAATCAGGATCCTGTGAATATAAATCTGCAAAACCAAAACTACTAGCTGCCCGTGTGGAAAATAGGGGCACTCAGAGTTTAGGTTAAAACAATAAACTCCAGGTCAGTCATGTGACTGGTGTGAGAACTAAAACAGTTATTAATCTTTATTTTAAAGTTAGGTAAATCGAGGGACCACTCCGTATAACACGGAACAGGTTTCCTCCCAAGAATACCAGTGCATAAAACAAACAGCGCAATGCTAAATAAAGGAAAATGAAGCTATTATAAGACCCAAGTCCCATCACACAATGCAACGCAAGCCGGAGGATAGGGTTTTACCTTATAATTGCCAAAGAATCCTTGATACATTTAAAAGCACATTATTTGATATTACTATAAGTGTATAGTGTCAAAACAATTTCAATTATAAGTATCAATCATAGGCGGCATAGCTACCATCTACTATGTCACCATACTAGGTTCTACAAATAAAACCGAATTATCATGTATTGGAAATTGGATTCCATCATGAGTCGAGGCAAGGGGCAAGCACCTCTCCATTTGAGACACTATAGCAAATGTCTCAGGACCACACACAGCGATCGTCGGATCTTCAGGGCCGGTCCTCTCTTACTTTTGAGGATTAGTTATTCTTGAACACACGTTTCCCGGTCCTATAGGACCTATATATAATGGCATGTACGTCAGCTCACATAGTGCCAGTTATCAACCATATACTCGAGGCGCCTCGCATTCCAATAACCACACAGGTGAAAAGTACATAAATGTCAGCCAGTCTAGAAAGAAACGTCGTGCTCTCCCTGCAGTCACTATCCCGTTTTTGACTCATACCGAGGTGTGAGGCTCGCGAATTAACGCTATTCCCAAAGCTGCGCTACACAGGCCGTGCTTTGATCATCAACCACAAGACTTTGCATTTCAACAGAAGCCTTGATCATCTGCCACTTAGGCGTGCCACACAAGTAATTCACTCTGTGCGACTGATGTCCATCGATATACAACCTCTAAGCTCGTACGTCTCAGAGAAGGGCGTTAAGCAAGAGAATAAATTCTCCGCCACCAAACAGATGTATATTTAATAGAGATCAATCAACATAGAATAAAATCCAATGTCAGACACACAGTCCATTTACAAGTTCATTCTGGGTCTGAACGAAACCGGAGGCACTTTCCTCGCATATCAATCGATCTCCAAGTACGTCTGGACGATCACCAACTGATTCCCTCCTCTTGGGTGTATAGCCCAATCAAGATCATCAGTAATCACCCAAACGATGTGAAGACCTCCAGTCTTTTACCACCGTCTTCGTCTTCGACATATCGTCGAATCGGTTATTCAGAATGGGTATAAACTCGGCCTTTCCGAATAACCCGCGTATATAATAAACAAATGTTACACAAACACAACATACGCCTCATTCCAATTCAAAATATTCTTTTATTAAAATTTTCACACTCTTAGGGAAAGGTTCCCATTAATTTTACCAAAGATAAATTCTTCTAAATTTATTCTTTAATCTTCCTTTGGATATCATTTCAAACCATATTATGGTTTTCCAAACTAGTCGGGATTAGGGAACCACACCGAAGTAATTATTTATTATACTTCCCTATCCCAACCTATTCATCCCATGAAGCAAAACTGGTAATACTCCATATCTAACACCACGGTGTTATCGGTAAAATTAATTACCATTTCACGTTCAAATCTAATTAAAGATTTAACTATCGCTTTGGAGCAAAACTGGTGATACTCCGTCCTCGATCACTTTAATCTAATTAAAGATTCATTAAAACTCCACTTAGTTTTATTCTTCTCAAAAATCAATATCCTGTCTTTAACTAGGTTAAAGAACCAATGTCACCTATAACACGATTCACGATAAACCCAAAATCACTTTCTATTGTTAATCGGGTTAAAGAACAAGTGTTATTCAAAACACCGCTCACGATAAACCCCACAATCACTTTTCAAATTCAATTCTAATAAAATACTAATTAACTGGGCAATTTCACTAAATCTTAGTTAAAAGATTTATTCATTTCTAAACTGGGTTCAAGAACAGTGTTATTTAGGACTCCATTCACGACATACCCACAATCCCATTTGATATTAAATACAAGGCTCTGAATAGAAAATATACCGGCTTATATTCAATATCAAATTTTGAAACCAACAAATATTGTATTGGAAATAACGATATAAAATATATCTTTCAAATTTCCACAACCATATCTCTATAATCACGAAATCCAACATGGAAATATTCTGAAGATAATTTCGATTCTAATCCATTCCAATTTAATTATTGGAAATTCTGGTTACTTTTAAAACCACTTTCAAATTCAATTTATTCATTTCAAAAATAAATTGATTTTAATTCTAGTTCAAAACTAGTTCATTTCGATCAAAATCAATTTTTATCCTTTCAAATGTGGAATTTTTCATCCCAGTTCTTCACAAATGATTTCTTATGATTTTACACAAATTATTGATATTTTTAATAATTTTATCAAGGCCCATACAGTCGATTTCCTTCAACGGCCATCGAACTGCACTTACAGCGACCTTTTCCAAATTTGATTTGGACATAATTCCAAATCCAACCGTTAGATTTCAAATCTCTAACATTTTTTGGAAAGCTCTTTTCGTTACGAACCCAACGGTCCTGGTTTTAGGAGAATCCGTTGGTCGGATCTCCTGCAACGTCAATTCAAATTCAATGGTCGAAATTTGCGAACTGCCACAGCGCGGCGCGTTCTATTCAGGCCATTATACGTATAATATATATATATATATTATATATATTTCGTCGATTTCCTTTTAAAACATATTTTATAAATCGTTTTAAATTCGTTTTCGAAACGATTTCAACTTCATATTCAATTTCGAATCAAAATTGAATATTCCACATCATCGATATACAAATGATAATATTATCAAAACGTTATATTTTGAAATCACTTCCTTTTCTATATTCATTGTAAAAACGAATATAATCGATATAAATATCACTCACGTCAAAATGGCGCATCTGTAATCAACACGACTTTATATATTTCAATAAATTCGTTATTCTATTCAACAAATGAATATTTATTCTATTCAACACATGAATCTATATTTCTTTCAACACATGAATATTCTCAACACATGAATATCGTCAACACATGACTATTTCTATTATTTAATATATTTTATAAAATTATGGTATCTATCGTTTGATTTTTAATCAGACTCCAACCGTAAAGTAGTAAGAGAATGATTCCCTAAGTATTAATCCCGAGGGCCGAAACCAACATCAGATCAATACGCAGGAAACCACTCATCTTATCTAGTTTCCCGTTAGTTTATAATCTTAAATATGATAAAGATGTAAATTTTATTGTTAAAATATTTTACGCAACACATGATAAGTTTCAACACATGAATATTCTCAACACATGAGCATCGTCAACACATGACTATTTATCTTATTCAACACACGAATCTTTATTTTATCAATTCAACACATGAATATATATTTTATAATATTATTTATTTTCCCGATTGGAATGAGGCCCGATCCATTACCATATAATGTTAATTATATGGTTTCCATACAACACATGTATATAGTAGCAACGATAAATAATCAAGCATCATCCAAAGTGCACTACACAACTGCATAATCATTAAATATAAATAATTAACGCTTACACAGTCTGTCGACCAATCGATCGACATACAATTAAATAATTGGGATTAGTGTACGCCAAATATCATCCCAACACCCGTGAGGGGTTTCAATCCACAAACACTGAATATTATTTGTGCAGTTGGGCAACGTGTAAAATTTATCGTCCCAATCAATATCGTTCAAATAGGTGTACATAAACAAGCCATTCGGTTTGTAACTAAATATTTTATTTTATTCACATACACGTTAAAAATTATATTTTTAACGATAAATTCTTTTATAATCAACACATGAATATTTTATTATCGATTTCACATCAACATCACAAACAAATTTCACAACACATCAACTAAGCATACAAGTCGTACATGGTCTGTGGACGATGGGTGTCGGGTGTTGCTAAGCACCGTCTGCATCCTAGTATATATTTTTAACTAGAAAACAAGATTAAAAGTGAGAAATTCTCACCGACTAGCAAAACGAATACACCGCAACTCTTCATATGTAGAAAACCTTCGCCCTGCTCGCTTTTTGTCAATTTCATTGTCCGTAGCCACTACATATATAAAAATCACATTTTTATATTGTTGCTACGTATATAAAAATCACATTTTTATAACTACGCTATATGGATAAAAATTCTATTTTTATACCACTACTATATAGATAAAAATTCTATTTTTACACCGCTACTATATAGATAATAATTTTATTTCCTTACCCCGCTATTTATATAATAAAGATTATATTTTTATATCACCACTCATATAAAAATCACATCTTTGCTCGTTTTACAAAATAAAGATCGAATTTTTAATACTTCTATAATATAAAAATCATATTTTTAATCTCTACATTATATAAAAATTATATTTTAATGTCTCTATAATATAAAAATTATATTTTTAATTTGCTACAAGTATAAAAATCATATTTTTATACCCTTGAAAATATTTTCAACTTGCCAACAATATTTTCTTTCAACGATAAAAATCATAGCTTTATGCTTTTAAAAATCCGATTTTTAACTTTAGAAATCAAATCTTTACGATTATAAAAATAATAGCTTTACGTTATAAAAAATCGAAGCTTTATACTTAAGAAAAATCAAAACTTTAAGTCTATTAAAAATCAAAACTTTATGCCTATTAAAAATCAAAACTTTATGCTTGTAAAAATCAGATTTTTCAAAAGCCTGTTTACATTAAAAAACAAAGTAAATAAATTAAAGCATCTTACATTGTTTTAAGGAAGAAGGAAAGGGGGGCTCGCTATCTGTCGGCGGCGGACTGGTGGAAGAGGGGGAAGTGGCGCCTGCGGTGGAGGAGGTCGTGGGGCTCGGTGGTGCGGCTAGGAGTGACGGGTCAGGCTGGGGGGGGGGGGGGGTTCGCGGTTTAATTCGAGGAGGAGGGAGGAAGGAGGAAGAGGAGGAGGAAAGGGGGGTGCGGACTTGGGGAAGGCGGCGGTGGCCCACCCCTGGCGGCGCGGCTTCCTCCCCATTCGATCCTTTTTTTATTTTTATTTTGAAAATGAACGGGGGGGGGGGCTGAGAGGACGTATGGGGTGGAGGAGAGAGAGTTTTTTTTTTTAATTATTTCAAAAAGGTACTTTTTTATTCTAACCCACCGCATGTCGTCCACAGCTAATTACCCCCATTCCGAACACAATGGGATATGTATCGTAGGCCAATTCGACCGTTTCGATCAGTTTTCGTCAAAATCAAAATATAACTCTATATATTGAATTTGAACGCACCTTTCAATTTACCGGGACCACATACAGCCTCTAAAAATTCCCGAAAATATTTTCTAGCTTCTTATTGACGATATGGTCCTAACAAAACTAATTTCATCATATTTTGAGATCGTTTGAAAAATGGTCATTTTCCAGTCGATTAAAATCAACTGAAACTGGTCAAATGCATTTTCCTTTGCCACGCTCACATATTGATTCAGAAAATTACGAATTTTGGAATCAAGCAATATCTTGACATCACGGATCCAACAAAATTAGTTTCGTCAAAAACCGAGGTCATTTGCAAAATTTCCATTTTCAAGGGCCAGAATTCCATAACGACTATTCTGAATTTTCAATTGGACATAACTTTTGATTCCCGCTGTGAAATTTTGATTTTTCGGATTCGTTGGAAAGATATTCTCAAATAGATTCTAATATTTTTGGTTTTAATAAAATCAGGTTTATTTTGAATCCTGTGCATTCATTTGAACTTCGAAATCGAATTATCGAATTACCGTGCCATTTTCAATTCCTTTTATAATTATAAATAAAATGTTATATTCTAACGACGATCTACATAAATATATACATTCAAATTCTATTCAGAATAAATTTCTCGTCGATATTATTTAAAATAATTCATTTTAAATATTCAAAATTCATCAAAATTGCCAAAATAAAAATTTTAAATTGGCTCAGAATTTTCGGGTTATTACAGAGGAGGGGTTCGAATGGGCTGAGCTCGTGGTCAACGGTGGAGGCTTCGACGGTGGTTGGCAGGGTGGCAGCGGATGGCAGTCCGGTGGACTTGAACACGGGTGGTGATCGAAGATTTGTTAGGAGCGATGGGTTTAGGCGATCGTGAATTGCTCCAGGGAGAGGATCGACTAGTAATGGATTAAGGAAAGTAATTATAACTTAATTATATATTTAATTACTCGTTAATGCAATTAATATAAAAAAGCTCATATCTAGTGCAAACTGAAACAGAATTGAGCAATTTCAGAAGCGTTGGAATCGTGTAATCGAGCACTACAACATGGAGCAGACCAGAATTGAAACATAAGCCATTTGGATTTTTGATAAAATTAAACACCTGTTTAGTTTTACAAAAAAAAATCGTTATTAAAACGATTTCTGAAACCGGTCAATGTGAGAAATCCTCGCTCTAATTATTTTACAGTTAAATATATACTAGGATGCAGACGGGGCTTAGAAGCCCCCGACACTATTTATTGTACGAACTATGGTTTTTTGTTTAGATTGTGTTGTGGAAATTTGGATTGTGGTTGTAAAATTGATTGTGACTTGTAACGACCTAGATATTTTGAGATTTAAAATATAATTTAAATTAAGATTCAATGTAAAATAAATATTTATATTCGAGATGTTGTCAATTCTTGAACAATAGGTGCGAACCATTTCATAAACTTATAAACCAAACATGATTTGCATTACTAACCAATTTGAATATTTAGCGTTAAAATTCCTTCGTTGTTTAAAAATGAATATTATGGAAAGAGTTGTACCGTCATAAATTTATATTGCAATTTAAGTAAGAAATGAACTTAATACTTATCATGGAATTTGATAAGAAGAAAATATATGCTTGAAATTCAATTTGGACTGTTATTTAATGTAGCGTTTATACTAGAAATAAAAGCGAATTGCGAATATGGTGTCAGTATAAACATTTGTCAAAATTTATTATACCAAAAAATAGTGAGCCGCTAGGAATATTTAAGACTTGACATTTGAACCAAAATTAGTTTTGGAATAAATTCCATTTGAGAAACGATTTGTTTTGAATAAAGAATCTATTTGCGTAATAGAATATCGTTAAGATTAATCTATTCCCAATTAAACTGATAGGTATGAATGGCACAATGAAAATTAACTTTGAAATAAATTTTTAAAATCTAATTGTAGGCGCAAATTTATTGAAGAGAGAATTTTGTTGCAAAGAAAGATATTGTTGGCATAAATTTATTTCTAATTTAAAACATTAAGTAAATAGTGTAATAAAACGCTTAAATCAATTTTTAATTTACAAGTTGAAAATTTTAATATAAATAGTAATAAATTTTGTTTTGAATAAATCATTAAAATCTAAATTTATTACGGTATTAATTGTGATAAAGTTAACGAAATTTTGATGTACAAATGGTGTAATTAAACTAAAAATACAATGCATATTTATATAAGCAATACATAATAAAAGGAAAAGAATAAATTCATTACCAATTGAATTTAATTTTCTATGTATGATGGTTGAGCTTATAACGTTCAAATAATGACATAAACAACATTGTTAGCCTAACAAATCGTTTATAGGAAACAAATCAAATTTTCCTTATTCAAAAGAGATATGGTAGACAACCAAATCTGAGAAAATATAATTTTAAATCTTGCCATATCAGTGCAAGATTTTTGAAATAGTGGCTTAAGATTGTGAACAGTTCGTATTTGCAGAACCCAATACCATGCGATATTCTTTATCCCCTCTTCTCTAGATTATAAATGTGTACCCATTGCTTCTATCACAAACTAAACTTCTTTTCTTCTCGGAAACAATCCTATTTCTTCTTTCTTCTTGCAAATAGTCCTCCCCAACAAGCTCCACTCCAACAGTCCACCGTCCAGTATAGAAGTCGCGACCTTTTCTTGTGCCAAGAGGTTAACACAAACATAAAGTACTGTGTTTATGTATCTATATACGCGTTAGTGGCCGAGGAGCAATGCGTTATGCATGTGTAAGAGATAATAGATCATTCGAGGCTGACGGAGTTGATTTGGAACTTGCCAGTGAAATTTTGAAAAGCAAATATAGGTGAGAACTTTACACCGATTTTAAGGGCTAGTTAATTATTGATTAATTTTTGTGCACTTAATTGATGAGATGATTATTAGTTGATAATACAAGTTTATTAGGATGATTAAATAATGATTAGCATATTAAAAATATGATTTTGAATTTATATATGTATACTTGTTTAAGTATGTGAGAAATTTAAATTCAATTTAGAAAGGGGTAGATTAGAAAATTATTTGCATGAAACTTAATTTTTAGTTAGAACCATTACTGTTTGTAGTAAATAAAATCTATTAAGTTATGAAATAATTTTCAATTAGTTAAAAATGTGATTTTTGACTAATGTATGATATGAAATAATTTTTAGCAAGTTAAAAATGTGATTTTTAACTAATGTGTGCGATAGACATTAGAATGTGATATGCAAACAATACCATATTGATATCATGGAATTGTAACTTGAATTGATTAAGAAAAACTTACAATTTAAGGGTTGATTAGTTGTAGTTAAAAATAAAATTAATGCGTTGAACGTGAAATGATAATAATATTCATTATGATTTTAGTAAGCGACTAATGATGTAAAAATATTATTTTTAAATCCCCTTCCTATGTGGATAATGATTGGTTAATAAAATAAAATTAAAACATAATCTTTGCATTTAATTATTTTTTTACTAATCTGACTCGCGAATAATTAAATTATTGTCCATAAGTACGAAATGATTTTTGCAATATCTCAAAATGGTTTTGGATCCTTAAGGTTGTAAAAAAAAGTTTTGAAATCTAACTAAAGTTAGATTTTTTTGTTGCGTGTAAATGTTTAGTTTCATAACCATCTTTAAGTTTAAAATTTGATTTTGAGTTATGTTGTTTATGTAAATGTTTAGCTATCCATAAGCATTAAAATTTAATTAAAGAAAATTTGATGTAAGTATGTAACTAAACATTAATTTACTAAATACACTTGGCTCCAATTTTTTTTAAATCCAATTGTAAGCTTTAATAATTAAACAAATTTGGAAATATTTTGTTAAGTTTCCAATGAAAGTTGGACTACGATTTTAATTGAAACTTTAATTATGAATTAGAAAAGGGCAAGTTTTGAACCATTACCTAATACATAAAAATTAATGTATATATTAATGACATTTCTTCTAATAACACATACACTAGAACGTTCTAGGGTGACAGAGAGGATAGTATCTAAGGCTTGTGTTTGGAAAATACAAGTTTCATGCTCTCCCTGGCTATCCCTAACTGATCCGACGGGCGGGATGGTTATTTTCAAAATCTAATTTGGAAGTTAATTAAAACCCCTTGATTTAGAACAAATTTTGGAATCTCACAAGCATCATTTATTATTTAGAATATTTGTGTAAAAGATCTGAACACTTAAATGATGTTGAACCTATTATGATGTTGAACCTATTTGGTAAATGGCTAATCTATAGTACTTATGAAATGTTTTACCATTCCATGAAAATGATTAAATTAGAAAATTAAAAAAAACTATGTATAAGGCTTTCAATCCAAATTTGAAAAGACGAATGGAAATGATAACAATGAATAGAGAGTTTTGAACAGGGGATTTGTAAAAAAGAGATAAGACGGAAATTAAGGAAATTAATCCAGCCTTATCCAAAATGAATTGATGACAAATTGAAACCGTCATAGTCTATAACTTTGTTTTAAAATAATGATTTTTACTTGGGAAGACCGGGATCGGATGTAAGTCCGAAAACCATTCCAAGTAATAGTACGACGACGCTATGAAGGAAACTGAAGAATTGGAAATGGAAAAGGAAGTCCGAGAATCTATGAACTTATTTGGATTGATTGCTGATGTCTCAAATCGGGTCGTACACCCGATACGAGGTTATAAGTGGCATGAGTACGTAATATATTTGAGGATTTTCGGATTTTGTTCCGTTCAGACCCAGAACGGACTTGTATGGATTGTGTGTCTGACATTGTAATAGACTGCATGCACTAATTTCTATTGGTATATATATATATATATATATATATATATATATATCGGACTATGGCAATTAATTATTTCCGTCTCTAAGTTTTACGTGCTTAGAGGTTATGTATTGATAGAAATCAATGACATGTTGTAAATTGACAATGTGGCATACTCAATTTATAAAATGAGCTAGTGATGATAGCATTGTGTATATCATGACTTCGACGAACCTTACACCCCAGATTGATGGTAAACTGGCGGTTAGGTTGTATACATTTTATTGAAACTTGAAAGCTTCGGCGGTAGATCTACTTTGAAACTTGCGGAAAAAGGGTATGTTTGTTGTCCGTGTCTGTATGTTAACCGGTGATTTACCTGGTGTTTGGTGTCCGAGCCTGGATGAAAACCATGAACCGTGAGGTTGCACCTAGTTCCGGATTGATCTTTCATGTCAGGAACCCTCATATTGGAACCCAACAACCAATATGAGCCTTTCATTTTGTTTGTAAGCTATGTATGTGGGCATAGTCACTATGCTTGCTAAGATTAATATATTTATTTACGAAATGGTTTTCAACACTATACACTAATAATAGTATTAGAAGAAGATTTTCACGTATGAAAGAATGTTTGGTTATCATAAGACAAAAATCGCCCATCTGGTGTGCGCTTGCATTGTGTGATATGGGACGAGCTTAAGATTGCTTCATTTTCCAAATGTCATTACGAATTTATATGCACGGGCATTCACATGGAGTAAAATCATTCCGCATTAGCAGCTTAGTCCGGTGAATCTCCCAACTTTAAATTAATTCCTATAATGTTCTCACACCAGTCCCATGACTGACCTGGAGTTTATTGTTCCTTCCTTAACTTTGGGTGCCCTCTAATTTCCACACGGGCAGCTAGAGGTTTAGTTTTATAGTTATGGACCCTTGGTGCAAGAGTTGGAGCGCTTTCTGAATTAGAGCTTCGAGCTAAAGTTAGAGTTTCCGCTATATCACATCGCTTCTTCCGCTGAGAGTATATTTATGTTTCCGCTACTATATGTATGTAACTCTGATATTCTATGTATCTCTGATGAAATATTGTATCATGACATAAAAAATTCTATTATTTTGTTCAATATATGTTATTACCCATAACAATCCGTCTTTGTGAACGGTTTAAGTTAGTATAATTACCAGCGAAAACCGGGAAGAAAGACGGTATGTTACATGAATAAAATGTTTGAACAATAAAAATATCATTTTTATTGTATAAATGAACTATATAAAATATTCATGTTGTGAATAAAATGTTTGAACAACAGTAAATATCATTTTTATTGTATAAATGAACTATATTAAATATTTATGTTGAATAAAATGTTTGAACAATAAAAATATCATTTTTATTGTATAAATGAACTATATAATATATTAATGTGTTGAATAAAATGTTTAAACAATAAAAATATCATTTTTATTGTATAGATGAACTATATAAAATATTCATGTTGTGAATAAAAAGTTTAAACAATAAAAATATCATTTTTATTATATAAATGAACAATATAAAATATTCATGTTGTGAATAAAATGTTTGAACAATAAAAATATCATTTTTATTGTATAAATGAACTATATAAAATATTCATGTGTTGAATAAAATATCATTTTTATTGAATGTATGAACTATATAAAATAGTCAAGTGTTAAAATAAATATTTTGTGGTTAAAAATAAAAAATTTAACGTATATATGAATGGTACAAAATTCTCCTCAAAGGAAAATAAATATTCATTTACAAATCGAACGGTTTATTTATGTACACCCATTTAATTGACATTGATTGGGATGATAAATTTTACACATCAACCAACTGCACAAATAATATTCATTATTTATTGGTTGAAACCCCACACGGGTATTGGGATGATATTTGGTGTACACTAATCACAGTTGTTTAGTTATATGTCAATCGATTGGTTGACAGACTGTTGCAAGCGTTAATTATTTATATTTAATGCTTATGCAGTTGTGTAATGCACTCTGGATGATGGATGATTGTGTATCGTGACTGTTGTGTACATGTGTTGTATGAAATCCATATAAATAAATTATATGGTAATTGACTGGGTCTGATTTCAATTCAAAAGGAATAAATATTTTAAAATAAGGAAATATTTTAAAATAAAGAATATTTTAAAATTATATTCAGTAAAGGATTAAAATGTGAATTTGATGTCCAATGTTGGATGGACATAAAAATATTGAAATATGTAAAGCCATGTTGATTAGATTTGCGCCATTTTAACGTGAACGATATTCATGTCAATTTTATTCATTTTAATAATGAATGTCGAAAAGGAAAGGATTCAAAATCTGATATTTTGAAAATATTATCATTTAAATATTATAATGATAAGGAGTATTCAATTTTGATTTAAAATTGAAGTGAAAGTGGGAATCTTTTTTAAAATGAAATTATAAATACATTTCGAATGAAATATTTATTATATATATATATATATATATTAATGGCTTGAATAGAATGCGCCGCGCCGCGGCTGTTCGTGAATTTCGACCATTGACTTCGAATTGACATTACAGGAGATTTGACCGTCGGATTATCCTAAAACCGGAACCGTTGGGTTCGTATCGAAAAGAGCTTTCCAAAAAATATAAGAGATTTGAAATCTAACGGTTGGATTTGGAATTATATCAATATCAAATTTGGAAAAGGTGGTTATGGATGCAGTTCGTTGGCCGTTATTGGAAACCAACTGTACGGGCCTTGATAAAATTATTAAAAATATTAATAATTTGTGTAAAATCATAATAAATGATTTGGGTGAAAATTTTCACATTTGTAAGGGTAAAAATTCATTTTTATCAAAATGAACTAGTGATTAACTAGATTTGAAATCCAATAATTTTTAAATAAATAAATTGGATTTGCAAAGGGTTTTTAATATAAACAGAAATTTCCATTCTATAAATTGGAATGGATTTGAATGGAAATAATCTTCGAAATATTTCGATATTGGATTTCGTGGTTATATGGATATTGTTATGGGAATTTGGAAGATACAGATATTGTTATTCCCAATACGACATCCGTTGGTTTCAGAATTTGATATTGAATATAAGCTGATATAATTTCTATTCAGAGTCTTGTATTTAATATTAAATTGGATTTTGGGTTTGTCGTGAATGGTGTATTCATAAACACTATTCTTAAACCCAGTTGAGAAAAGAATAAATCTTTTAATTAAGATTTAGTGAAGTTTACCAATTAATTAATATTTAATTGGAATTGAATAAAAGAATTGGATTTTTGGGTTTATCGTGAATGGTGTTTTAAATAAAACTTTTTCTTTAACCCAATTAACAGTGAGGATATGATTTGGAATTTATAAATCTTTTAATTAAGATTTGATGGAAATTTTCCAAAGTACAGTTTTCCAATTTAATATATTAACTTGGAATTGAATGGAATTCGATTTAGTAATAATTGAAGTGAGCTTCTGTAGAGGAAGACTGTTAATATATATGGAATTTAAAAGGTTTTGCCATTATTCCATTTATATTACTAGTCGGATACGGAAATTAATATCAATTATATATTGATCTGTGTTCCGTGAGGATTCCATAATTAATGGAATGTGATTTTGGGTTTATCATGAACTGTGTTTTTTAAAAGACATTGGTTCTTTAACCCAGTTAAAGACAGGATTACATGTCTAACATTGTATTTCGAACTGTATTGTTGATCTCAACTAAATATATATTTGTTTAGTGGAAGAGAATTTATTCTCTTGCTTAATACCCTTCTCTGAGGCGTACGAGCATAGAGGTTATATATTGGCAGAAATCAATGGTACGGTGTAGATTGTCGATGCGACATGTTTGATTTCCCAAAGTTAAATTGTAATGACCCGCATTCTACGCATCATAGGATCGTAGAATATTTATTTCTTTCACATACGGAGTCATATGGTCATGTAACTTTGGAAGACGACTATTGGGGTCATTTCCCATGTTCATGATTTTTACCGATTTTTAAATGACCATTTTGCCCCTGGCTGATCTTGTTCTGGCCATAACTTTTGATGGGAAAGGATTTTTGACCTAAAACCACTTCCATTGGCTCCGGATGATGGTTACCTTTCTGTAGAGTGGTCACATTAGCCAAACGGACTCACGGTTTGGGAGATATGACTGAAACAAGTTTCAGAAGGTGAAAAACTGCTTAACTGGGCCAAATGTGGTGATTAGTAAATGGGCCCATAAGCAATTTCGGGATTAGGGTTATGGGGAGGCTGAAATGAGTTAGGTTTTCATTTCATTTCAGTTTTCTAGCAGCCATATACCTCCTAAGGACCCTAATAATGGCCTCCAACCACTAAAACATCTCCAAATCACTTTCTAATCACGGATTAAGCTTAGCAACATCAAATTAAGGAGAGAAAACACCAAAGCAAGGTTAGAACTACTGTGTTGCATTGGAAACAGCGCCAAACAGAGATTCATTTCAGATTTGGTATTTTATTTGTGGCCAAGGTAAGTGATTTGCATAGTTCCTCACTAACTATGGTTAATTAAGGGTAATTAGTGTTGATTAGCGAATTTATACACTAATAAATTCTGGAAAATTATTCATAAATTCCAAAATATTGTTTTAGGGCTCTGTTAGAAATTTGGTTTGATTTGGTTAAGTTTTGCTAATCCTATCATTAGTTTTGCTTAAACACGCTTAAGGGAAAATATGGGATTTATGCTATATTTGACCCAATTTACATGCTATGGTTGTTGTTTTGATGTTTATGGTTGATTCTCTATGTTGATATGACTGTATGGTATGTTGTGTGATTGATTAGAACTGTTAGATTGGTCGAAAACACCGTCTTATGGCGTAAAACAGCCGCTGGAAAGTCACAGGAGATATGCAGGGTTTCGAACCGGATCGGACTATTGGGCTCCGATCGGATAGAGGAACCGGGCAAGTGGACTCGATTCGGATTGGAACTTAGCATAAGTGGCTCAGCGAGAAGGAAGGCCATTTGCTTGGAGTTGGAGTTGGGCAGGGGATCGGATCGAAGAGACCAACAGGGGATCAGATCGAAAGCAAGGGCGTAGAGATCGGATCGGACTAGAGCCAGGGAGCTGGATAAGATCGGAGGACCAAGCTTGGAGCTGGAGTTGGAGTGAAGCACCGGATTGGATCTGGACATCTAGGAGGGAGAAACCACCGAACCAGGCATAGGGCATCCGAACCGAACCAGAGCTGGAGGACCGAACCGAGGAGGAATGGAGCACTGATCAAGGCATGAGCCAGGACCACCGAACCGGGTCGGGGCTACCGAACCGAACCAAATGTGCACTTTTACCCCATCGTGACGACTCTTTTGAAGACTAACTCCAATTCGATCAAAACCCGAGATGCAAAGGAAGTCCAAGTAGGAAGTAGAACTCAAGATCCAAAGGGGAACCAACGAGTTGACTTCATGAATTGGGTTTTGCTGCGAGACGGGTGCAAAGGGGCTGTCGATGTTTGTTACTTTGGATCAGTATGTGTACGGAGTATGTGAACGGATTCAGGGCCATAGTGGCCTAGGTACGACTAAAGAGCTATAGACCAATGAAGTGGGGTCATTTGTAAAGATTTGGTCATGACTCCATGTGGTAAGCTTGGTAGTAGCAGTAGTTGTACAAGTCGAACTCCTTCACTACTTCGATGGGTCTAGTGATTGACAGTGGTGGACATCGTATGCTTTACACACTGAGTGAGAGATGTGAGGATGGTTGTTATGGTTGAATTGTTTGCTATCATTATAACATGCACATCCCTACCCTCATTATCTTTACCCCGTCTGTTCAGTGGCACCTTAGAGTATTGTACGGTATGTAGTGCTAACTCTTTGGTTGCAGGTCCAGGTTCAGGTATGGTTTAGTATACCTGTTATTGCTCTATTTAGTTGTTTATCGCTCATACCAGGCTTTTTGTCTGACCCAGAGTTTTATGTCTCTTCTTATTACTCTGGGTGCTCTCACGAGCAGACTAGAGACAGGTTTGGTGGTATGCACGAGTAGTTGTACCGGAGATGAGCAGGAGGCTTCCACGTATGATATATAGATATTCTCCCTGTGTCGCTGCTGGTCAATACTTTGGTCATTAGTAGTGTACCCTTCCTTTCTTTTTGCTTTAGAGACAGTATTTTTACAAAGTTGTAATAATGGTATTGGATCATAAGCTGTATTTGGATTTTCCGCTGCTACGATGTTTAGTTTTCAGCTTATGCACTGTCTCGCCTGTTTTATGTCAAAGTATGTTATTATATTTTATTCCATGCGCTGTGAGACATTATACAGGTTCTTTAGTAGTTCATTCTCTTCTTTCCTTTCTTTGGCGACCGTTCCGTGCTAGTCGGGCATGTGTACAGCGCACTTTCGGAGGAAATGCCGGTTGGTGCGGGGCGGGCCGTCAAACTTGGTATCAGAACTCTAGGTTGCGTACTTAACCTAGGGAAGTCATCAGGGAGAGATAGTATACATATATGAGAGCGCGTATTTGTGATTTTTGGTTTTCAAAAGCTATATATAGATACTATTAATATAGCTAAGGATGAAGTCGCATTGCACTAGCACCACTATGGAGATAGTTAAGCGTTTTCTCTTTACAGATTGAACGATGAGCCGATACGCAAGAGGTGCCGGTAGAGGAGCCAATAATGGGAATGTTGCTGACATGAGGATGATGTTTACTGACCTCATGAGGGAGATGCTTAGGGATGTGCAGAGGGCAGCTCCTAACAATGGTAATGGTGGTGGTCCAATAGTGCAGGTGCCTAGGGCCGATTTCACAAAGATGAACAAGGATTATACTAGTCTTGGTGGGAAGTCGTTCCACGGAACGGAGTCGGCTATAGATGTTCAGGATTGGTTGGATAGCAGCGAGCGTATCTTTGAAGATTTGGGTATCGAGGATGCGATGAAAAGAAGGCTAGCATCCCGTCAGCTGCAAGGACGGGCAACGAATTGGTGGAATGCTATAAAGGCAGCTACTCCCGAGGATCAGATTACTTGGGAGCAATTTAATGCTCGCTTTAGCGATAAGTTCATTCCAGCTGCTCAGAAGTCAGTGTTGTTTAAGTAATTCTTGGAACTCAAGCAGAATGGCAGAGCTGTCTCGGAGTATATTGCCGAATTCGACACTTTTTCGAAGTATGGGCTATTTTTTATTGATACTGCCGTGACGAAGAACGAGAAGTTCATAACTAGCATGGAACAGTACTTGGGGGAAAGGCTTATTAACCACATCAATGAGGCGTTTGAATCAATTGTGGGGGAAAGCATTAAGGTCATAGAGTCTTTACCCTAAGTCGAAGACTGAGGTTGCATCTGCAGAGGAGCCAAAACCACAAGCAAGTGGTGGAGGCAAGAGTGGTCCTCAGAATAAGAGGAAGCAGAACCAGAATAAGGATGGCCAGAAAAAGAATAAGAAAGATGTTGAGTGCTTCAGCTGTGGTAAGAAGGGCCATTATGCTAGTAATTGTCGGGCCAAGCCAGCGGATAGGAAGTGCTTCAACTGTGGCCAAGTGGGACATCATAAGGAAAAGTGTCCGCAACCCCCTAAAGAAAAGCAGGTTGTGAAAGCATATGCCCTTAATGTTATTCGTTCTTCGTCGAATGCCCCAACCGCGGTGGAGAAAGGAAAGAATGTTGTTGTTCAAGGTATGCTTTATGTTTATGATGTTCCTGTTAGAGTTTTGTTTGATACCGGGGCTTCTAGTTCTTTCATATCTAGTGACCTGGTAGATAGGTTGGGATTGGAGCCCGAGATTGTCGATAGACCTTTAGTAGTGACGAACCCGGTTGGTGGTTCGACTAACCTTAGCATGATTTGTCGTAATGTGGTCATATCGAGTCATGGATGCATGTTTGTTTGTGATTGCTTTGTTTTGGGCTTTACTGGGTTTGGCATTATTTTAGGAGTCGATTGGCTCCAAAGATATGGGGTGGTGGTAGACCGTGAGGGCTTTTTGGTGACAGCTAGAGCGGATGATGGGAAAAGGGTAGTGTTTGGTGGTCTACCCGGTGATGGGGTACGGCTAGTTTTCTGAATTCCCTCGACATTCCGCATAGTGAGTTGTCTGGTTTACCCGTGGTTGGCCAATATCTGGACGTTTTCGAGGACATGACCGGGCTTCCACCACACCGAGAGATTGAGTTCCGTATTGATTTAGTAAAAGATGCCAGACCTATAGTGATGCTTCGTCATATGGCACCAAGGGAGCAGCGAGAGCTCGGGGTGCAAGTCAGCAATCTTTTTAAGAAGGGATTTATCAGAAGGAGTGTTTCTGAATGGGGAGCACCAGTTGTGTTTGCTACCAAGGCGGATGGCTCCCTTCATTTGTGTGTGGACTACCGCGAGTTGAATAAAGTGACGAGGAAGAACAAGTATCCTCTACCGCGGATAGATGATTTGTTTGATCAGTTGAGTGGCACAAGAGTATTCTCTCAGTTGGATCTCGCGACAGGTTTTCATCAGCTTAGAATGGAAGCTGAGAGTATAGCTAAAATGGAATTTCGGACGCCGTCCGGATTTTATGAGTGGTTGGTCATGCCATTTGGGCTGACAAATTCCCCAGCATATTTTGTGGACCTTATGAATAGAGTATTCAGTGATCAGTTGAATAAGTTTGTTCTTGTGTTCGTGGACGATATACTTGTTTATTCGAGGACAGAGGAAGAACACAAGGAACATTTAAGAATAGTGATGGAGGTGTTGCGAAAACACCAACTGAAAGCAAAGTTTTCTAAGTGTCACTTCTGGAGGAGGGAAGTGAGATTATTGGGCCATGTTGTTTCATAGAATGGTATTGCCGTGGATCTTCCGAAGGTGGCTATGGTACAAGATTGGTCTACGCCCAAGAATGCAACGGACATAAGAAGTTTCTTGGGGTTAGCTGGATATTGTCGTAAGTTTATCCAAGACTTCTCCAAGATAGCAGCACCGTTGACTCAGCTGACCAAGAAGAATCAAGCTTTTGTCTGTGACAAAAGGTGCGAGAATGCATTCAAGAGTCTAAAGGACAAGTTGACATGTGCACCAGTGTTAGTCATTCCTAAGGGGAATGAAGAGATGACGGTATACACAGATGCATGTGGTACCGGACTAAGTGCTGTGTTGATGCAAGGAGGTAGGGTTATACCTTATGCAAGTCGGCAATTGAAACCACACGAGAGAAGATACCCTACCCATGATTTGGAATTAGCAGCGATCGTGTTCGCGTTGAAGATGTGGAGACATTATCTCTTGGGAGAAAGGTTTGAGCTGTTTACCGATCATAAATCGTTAAAGTATCTCTTCTCCCAGAAGGATCTAAATCTCCGACAGCAAAGATGGTTGGAATTCTTGGCTTCCTATGATTTCGACATCGCATATACACCAGGAAAGGGAAATGCCGTAGTTGATGCATTGAGCAGAAGACATGCCAGTTTAGGGGCTATATTTCTAGAATGGAAGCAACTAGAGTACATCGCTGGGTATGATTTCAGACCAAACTGCGAATTGGATCTAGAAATGTTAGCAAGTTTGACGATCAGACCCACTTTGATTGAGCGGATTGGTTCTAGTCGGAGGAACGATCCTAACCTATTGGAAATCATCTCAAAGTTAAAGATGGGAATCGACGGAGAGATGAACAAGTATGGGCTTGATCGAAATGGATGGCTTAGAAAGAATAGAAGAGTAGTTGTACCAAATGTCAATGGATTGAGAGATGAAGTGCTTAGAGAATGTCATCACTCAAAACTGACTATACACCCCGGTGGTAACAAGATGTACCGAGATATGAAGCAGACCTAATATTGGGAAGGGATGAAAAGAGACATTGGGAAGTTTATATCCAAATGCATGAACTACCAGCTAGTTAAAGCTGAGAAAAAGAAGCCTAGTGGTTTGCTACAACCATTAGAAATTCCATAATGGAAATGGGAACAAGTGTCAATGGATTTCATTGATGGGTACCAAGAATTAGGTCAGGCCATGATAGCATTTGGGTGATTGTGGACCGATTGACCAAAAGTGCAAGATTCATACCCGCCAAGTCGAATAGGACGGCAGCTAAGTTAGCTGAACTGTATATAAAATGGGTAGTAAGATTTCATGGAATACCCAAAGGCATTGTATGTGACCGAGATCTGTTGTTCACTAGTGGATTTTTGAAGAGCTTACAAGAGGCGTTAGGATCAGAACTACATCTCATTACCGCGTATCATCCTCAAACTGATGGACAGACAAAGAGGGTGAATCGAGTGTTAGAAGACCCCTTGGGAGCTTGTGTATTGTGTTTTGGTGGATCATGGGATGACTATTTGCATCTAGTAGAGTTTGCATATAATAATGGCTATCAATCCAGTATCGGTATGGCTCTATTTGAAGCTTTGTATGGAAGACCGTGCAACTCACCGTCGTGTTGGATAGAAACTGGTGAGAAGTTTGTGATTGGACCCGATGTGATAAGAGAAACTTCATCTAAGATTAAGATTATCCAACAACAAATGAAGGCTGCCCAAGATAGGCAGAAGAGTTATGCTGATAAGAGGAGAAGAGAATTAAAGTTCTCCATTGGCGACTTGGTGTTTGTCAAGATTTCTCTGTTGAAGAGCGTGATACGATTTGGCAGGAGAGGCAAGTTAGCACCAAGATTTGTTGGTCCATTCCCAGTTCTTGAGCAAATTGGGAATTTGGCATACAAAGTTGAATTACTAGAGAAGATGGCAGGAGTTCACAACGTATTTCATGTTTCCCAGTTAAGGAAGTTCGTGCAAGAACCAGATGTGACTATTTCACCTGATCAGTTGGATGATATCGAAGTTGAACCTGAGGCGGTTGGGAACCGCAAGCCTATGCGTATTGTTGGGAATGATATGAAGCAACTTCGGAGGAAAGCGGTGAGTCTAGTCAAAGTTCAGTGGGGCGAGAATGGGAATGACTGTACTTGGGAGACAGAGGAGAGCATTAGGAAGACGTATCCAGAACTCTTCGCCTGGTAAGATTTTAACTTCGTTTTAGTCTTTCCGCATGCTAGGATAGGCATGTTTGTTTGTTTTGCATGTTTGATTGTTGTATGTGGCTGGTAGGCATGCAGGATCTTTAGTATGTTTTGGGTTAAGGAATTTCGGGAACGAATTTTCTTAAGGAGGGGGGGGGGGGAGGGAGAGTGTAACGACCCGCATTCTACGCATCATAGGATCGTGTAATATTTATTTCTTTCACATACGGAGTTGTTTGATCATGTTACTTTGGGAGACGACTATTAGGGTCATTTCCCATGTTCATGATTTTTGCGGATTTTTAATGACCATTTTGCCCCTGGCTGATCTTGTTCTGGCCATAACTTTTGATGGGAAAGGAGGTTTGATCTAAAACCACTTCCATTGGCTCCGAGTGATAGTTTACCTTTCCGTAAAGTGGTCACATTAGCGAAATGGACTCACCATTTGGGAGATATGGCTGAAACAAGTTTCAAAAGGTGAAAAACTGCTTAACTAGGCCAAATGAGGTGATTAGTAAATGAGCCCATAACCCATTTCGGGATTAGGGTTATGGGGAGGCTGAAATGAGTTAGGTTTTCATTTCATTTCAGTTTTCTAGCCGCCATCTACCTCCTAAGAACCCTAATAATGGCCTCCAACCTCTAAAACATCTCCAAATCAATTTCTAATCACGGATTAAGCTTAGCAACATCAAACTAAGGAGATAAAACACCAAAGCAAGGTTAGAACTACTGTGTTGCATTGGAAACAGCGCCAAACAGAGATTCATTTCAGATTTGGTATTCTATTTGTGGCCAAGGTGAGTGATCTGCATAGTTCCTCACTAATTATGGTTAATTAAGGGTAATTAGTGTTGATTAGCGAATTTATACACTAATAAATTCTAGAAAATTATTCATAAATTCCAAAATATTGTTTTAGGCCTCTGTTAGAAATTTGGTTTGATTTGGTTAAGTTTTGCTAATCCTATCATTAGTTTTGCTTAAACATGCTTAAGGGAAAATATAGGATTTAGGCTTTGTTTGACCCAATTTACATGCTATGGTTGTTGTTTTTATGTTTATGGTTGATTCTCTATGTTGCTATGACTGTATGGTATGTTTTGTGATTGATTAGAACTGTTAGATTGGTCGAAAACACCGTCGTATGGCGTAAAACAGTCGCTGGAAAGTCGCAGGAAATATGCAGGGTTTCGAACCGGACTGGATCAGATTATTGGGCTCGGACCGGATAGGAGAACCGGGCAAGTGGACTCGATTCGGATTGGAACTTAGCATAAGTGGCTTGGCAAGAAGGAAGGCCATTTGCTTGGAGTTGGAGTTGGGCAGGGGATCGGATCGGAGAGACCAACAGGGGATCAGATCGGAAGCAAGGGTGTGGAGATCGGATCGGACTAGAGCCAGGGAGCGGGATCAGATCAGAGGACCAAACTTGGAGCTGGAGTTGGAGTGAAGCACCAGATCGGATCTGGACATCTAGGAGGGAGCAACCACCGAACCAGGCATAGGGCATCCGAACCGAACCAGAGTTGGAGGACCGAACGGAGGAGGAATGGAGCACTGATCAAGGCATGAGCCAGGACCACCGAACCGAACAGGGTCGGGGCTACCGAACTAAACCAAATGTGTACTTTTACCCCATCGTGACGACTCTTTTGAAAACCAACTCCAATTCAACCAAAACCCGAGATGCAAAGGAAGTCCAAATAGGAAGTAGAACTCAGGATCCAAAGGGGAACCAACGAGTTGACTTCATGAATTGGGCTTTGCTGCGGTACGGGTGCAAGGGGGCTGTCGATATCTGTAACTTTGGATCACTATATGTAAAGAGTACGTGAACGGATTCAGTGCCACAGTGGCCTAGGTACCACTAAAGAGCTATAGACCAATGAAGTGGGGTCATTCGTAAAGGTTTGGTCATGACTCCATGTGGTAAGCTTGGTAGTAGCAGTAGTTGTACAAGTCGAACTCTGTCACTACTTCGATGGGTCTAGTGATTGACAGTGGTGGACATCGTATGCTTTACGCACTGAGTGAGAGATGTGAGGATGGTTGTTATGGTTGATTTGTTTTCCATCATTATAACATGCACACTCCTACCCTCGTTATATTTACACCATCTGTTTAGTGGCACCTTAGAGTATTGTACGGTATGTAGTGCTAACTCTTTGGTTGCAGGTCCAGGTTCAGGTATGGTTTAGTATACCTGTTATTGCTCTATTTAGCTGCTTATCGCTGATACCAGGCTTTTTGTCTGACCCAAAGTTTTATGTCTCTTCTTATTACTTTGGGTGCTCTCACGAGCAGATTAGAGGCAGGTTTGGTGGTATGCACGAGTAGTTGTACCGGAGACGAGAAGGAGGCTTCCACGTATGATATATAGATATTCTCCCTGTGTCGCTGCTGGTCACTACTTTGGGCATTAGTAGTGTACCCTTCCTTTCTTTTTGCTTTAGAGACAGTATTTTTACAAAGTTGTAATAATGGTATTGGATCAAAAGTTGTATTTGGATTTTCCGCTGCTATGATGTTTAGTTTTCAGCTTATGCACTGTCTCGCCTGTTTTATGTCAAAGTATGTTACTATTATATTTTATTCGATGCGCTGTGAGACATTCTACAGGTTCTTTAGTAGTTCATTCTCTTCTTTCCTTTCTTTGGCGACCGTTCCATGCTAGTCGGGCATGTGTATAACGCACTTTCGGAGGAAATGCCGGTTGGTGCGGGGCGGGCCGTCACATAAATAATCATTAATAATGGTTTTTGGGAGGATTAAAACTAAAATAAGTTTTAATGAATCTTTAATTAGATTGAAATGTGAATGTGATAATTTAAATTATCAAATTTGGGAAATGATCGAGAATGAAGTATCACCAGTTTTGCTCCAAGCGATAATTAAATCTTTAATTAGATTTGAACGTGAAACGGTAATTAATTTTACCTATAACACCGCGGTGTTAGACATGGAGTGCTGCCAGTTTTTCTCTATGGGATAAATAGGTTGGGAAATAAAACAAATGATTACTTCGGTAAGGTGTGCTAATCTCGACTAGTTTGGATAAACCTTAATTTGGATTGAATTGATATCCAAAGGAAGATTAAAGAATAAATTTAAAGAATTTATCTTTGATAAAATTAATGGGTACTTTTCCCTAATGATGTGAATATTTGAATAAAAGAATATTCTGAATTGGAATGAGGCGTATGTTATGTTTTTATAATACTTGATTATTGATTATAAAATACGTGAGTTATTTGCGAAGTTCGGGTTTATACCCATTCTGAATAACTAATTCGACGATAAGTCGACAATGTAGACAGTGGTTGAAGGCAAGAGATCTTCACATCGTATGGATCATTACTGATGTCTTGATTGGGTTATACACCCAAGACAAGGTAAAAAGTGGTGATCGTCTAGAGTACTTGGAGATCGACCGGATATGCAAGGACCTCTCTCCTGTATTGGACATATGGAATGAGGAATAAGGTGCCTCCGGTTTCGTTCGGACCCAGAATGAACTAGTAAATGGATGTGTGTCTGACATTGGATTTTATACTGTGTTGACTGATTTCTATTAAATATATATCTATTTGGTGGTGGAGAATTTATTCTCTTGCTTAACACCCCATCTCTGAGATGTACAGCTTAGAGGTTATATATCGATCGACATCAGTCGCATGGTGTGAATTGTCAGTGTGGCAGCTGAGATCCAGATGATCAAGGCTTCTGTTGAAAAGTAGAGTCTTGTCGTTGATGATCAAAGCACGACTTTAAATAGCATAACTTTGTGAATAGCATTAATTCGTGAGCCTCACACCACGGTATGAGTCAAAAACGGGATAAGGGACAACAGGGAGTGCATGACATTTCTTTCTAGCTATGGGTAGTGTCATGGTATGGAGCTTAGACATTAATTTTTACCTATGTGGATGATGGATAATGAGGCGACTCGGATATATCAGTCACTACGGGGCCGACAGATAGGTCCGATAGGACCGACAAATGAGTGTTCAGGAATTTTCAATCCACTACCGTAAGGGTGGACAGGCTCTGCTAGATCCAAGGATTCACTGCGGGGGATCCTGAGGCATTTTCTAGAGTGTCTCGAAGCCAGCGAGGAGTACATCCTGTGACGATCCCAAAATCCGTGTGACGGTATTAAGGATAATCATTGGAATATAACACATCAATCATCATAGCAGAGAACAGATAATAACAGAAACAATAAATAGAATAATTTTATATGGATATGACAGCGGAATCACAACATGTAACAACATCAGAATAGCACAACGTAGGATATAACTTAGTAAATAAAGGGGGAATGATCAGTCACCATCGCCAGAGGCGGAATATATACATGCAGTGAGACATAATAAGGGTATCAGTCTACATCGCCGAAGGCGGTACATATACATATGATAATAAGTACTGAAAGTAAAGCAGTCTGCATCGCCTGTGGCGGAATCATAATATAAGTACAATAATGGCGGAAAATGTAAAAGTCATCTCTGTGAAGTTAGCCTCGCCATGAGCCAAAAAGCACTTTATGCAACAGTGCCGAGCCAAAAACAACCTGTCACCTGTGAACTAGGCTGCCCGTGTGAAAACAAGGGCATCCGCGTTTGCAAAGTGAAACAAACAACGAGTCAGTCATGGGGACTGGTATGAGATATCTATTTAACAGATTAAACAACAGTAATAAGCAAATCATAGGACCATGCCACTTTCGCTGAACGGGTTTACTCCAATGATTGCTGGTGCATTTAAAAACAAAGTAGATTCTTTAAAACAACGCAATGCTTTTAAAAAGAATGAAGCCATTATAAGACTCAAGTCCCATCATACAATGCAACACAAGCCGAAGGATAGAGTTTTACCTTATAATGGCCAAAAATGCTTAATACGTGCAAAGCAAAATCATTCGGTATTATTACTAGTACATATATGTTTCAAAAACGAATAGCATCATAAATATCAATCATAGACGGCATATGTGCCCCATACCACTATGTCGCCATACTAGTTCTACAATCGAATCCGTTATTTCGTATTGGGAATTGGATTTCCGTCATGAGTCGAGGCAAGGGGAAAGCTCCTCTCCGCTTCGAGACATTCTAGCAAATGCCTAAGGACTACACACTCTGGGTAACCCCTGGATGCTTCATGGCCGGTCCTCTCTTACGTTTGAGGATCAATTATTCCTGAACACACGTTTCCCGGTCCTTACAGACCTATAATCGAGGCGCCTCACACTTCAACAACCACATAGGTGAAAAGTAGATATAAATGTCAGGGCTGGTAGGTCACTGACACCACCATAGCTAGAAAGAAACGTCGTGCTCTCCCTGTAGTCCTTATCCCGTTTTTAACTCATACCGGGGTGTGAGGCTCGCGAGTCCACGCTATACATAAAGCCAGGCCACGTAGACCGTGCTTTGATCATCAATCACAAGACTTTGCTTTGCAACATAAGCCTTGATCACAGCATCTTGGCATGCCACATAGGCAGTCCACTCCATACGACTGATCTCCATCGATATATAACCTCTGAGCTCGTACGTCTCAGAGAAGGGCGTTAAGCAAAAGAATAAATTCTCCGCTGCCAAACAGATATATATTTAACAGAGATCAATCAGTATAGAATAAAATCCAATATCAGACACATAGTCCATTTACAAGTCCGTTCTGGGTCTGAACGAAACCGGAGGCGTCAAATTCCTCGTATATCCGTCCAATCAACACATACGTTCAGACGGCTACTACTTCCGTTCCTTCACGGTAGCTACTCCAGTCAGGAACCTCAGCAGCGCCCAACCAACCGACACGAAGATCGTCGGTCTTGAATCGTCTTTGCATTTTCCAATTAGACTCGCTCGATCAATTATTTGAAATTAGGGTTAGCTCGGCCTTTTCAAATAATTCAAGTAATTAGAATTCAAATCAATTCTTTCTATGGTTATATTATTCGACATCCATATTTCAGTTCTTTAGTGTTATTTTCGTGTCAAATACATACAACCATCAAATATCAAACAGATCAAGCCAAATTGGTTTATTTCCAATCTATGTTGCTTATAATATTTTATAATGATTTTTCGCCATTTTTATTTATTTAAAAATGGCCATATTCAATTAAAAGACGTTTCAGGTCGTGCCGTGGCACTGTTTTTCCCCTAATTTGTTTTACACATATCGGAAAATCTAACCATTGGATTTCTAAAAAGTCTATATCAGTGGGAAGATATTCCCAAAGCGAACCCAACGGTTCCAGTTTCATGAAAATCCGACGGTCGGATCTCCTACACTAGTCGTTTGAATTTACGGTTTCAAAATTCGAACTACAGCGTCGTTATTCGAATTAATTTAATTATATTTATATTTATATATAAATATAAAAGATTATGGCGCTGTTTTTCTTCAGATTTGAATTAAACATTCCAGTCAATCCAACCGTTGGATTTTTACAAGGTTGGTGCCATTGGAAAGATATTTCCAAGGCGGACCCAGCGGTTGCGGTTTCGGGAAAATCCGATGGTCGGATTTCTCGTACCAATTGTTTCAAATTACGATTCCAAATAACGAACTGCACGGCTTCGATTTCTTTTAATTCTATTTACATTTATATATATAAATATACTTCATTCCTTTATTTCAACTTCGTTTTCACTTCGAATATTTCACTAACGCCTTAATATTTCGAAAATTTTCGCCATAACCTCTTTTGTACGGGAAGGGGTTTGGAAATTTATTGGGTCGTGTTAGGTACCCAATAAATCCTATAAAGCATCCACATATTTATAGTGATATATTCTGGTGTTTACGGGGGAGCGTGTATAGATAATAACTCCAGAGAATAAATTCTCGTCACCCCGTTCCGTGTGGAAATAAATAGTCCTTGTGCCATATCTAATGACTAGAGAGACGTGATTATTGTCAACTCTAGACCCGTGTGGGGTTTTTATTAGTCTGGCAATTTATCGTTATATTTTATATAGTCAATATCAGTCATCAGTTCAACCTGTAGTATATAATCATCGCCATACAAGCCTCTCGCTCGTATGGTAAATCTTCCACCTCGTCACACAAGCTCTAAATGCTTATGTGGAATATGATGAAGTATGCCTATCGTCAAGGAGTATGCCATGTAGTGTAGTTCAAAATTAATTGTTACTATCCTATGGCGATGTTTATTATTTCACACAGAATAACCAGCACTCTGCATCCAATGGCATTCACAGGAGTTGATATAAAAATAAAATTGCGCAGCCAACTCATCAAGGCTTACCTATTTGTCGGGTACGCAAATAATTTCTTTACTCTACAGCTAATCCATTTTCCCTGTTCAACATATGTATATATATGCAGAAAAAAGCTAATAATAATATTTATAGCAAACTATTATTTATTTCAACACGTGTGTATTTTTATCAAAGCGTATACATGATAAAAGAAATATTTCTATCATCAAAAATATTTATTCAACACGTGAATGTTTTTAACACTTCGTATTCACAATAAAGATGTAGTTTTTATTGTCTATTCATTTTATTTTAAAATACGATAACATTCAACACATGAATTTCCATTCAACGAATGAATTTCAATTCAACACATGAATATTCTCTATAGTTTGTATATATATAAAAATGTGATTTTTATCGTTAAATCTATTTGTTTAAATTCGAATAATATTCAACACATGAATTTCAACTCAACGAATGAATTTCAATTCAACACATGAATATTCTCTATAGTTTGTATATATATAAAAATGTGATTTTTATCGTTAAATCTATTTGTTTAAATTCGAATAATATTCAACACATGAATTTCAACTCAACGAATGAATTTCAATTCAACACATCAATATTCTCTATAGTTTGTATATATATATAAATGTGATTTTTATCGTTAAATCGATTTGTTTAAATTCGAATAATATTCAACACATGAATTTCAACTCAATGAATGAATTTCAATTCAACACATGAATATTCTCTATAGTTTGTATATATATATAAAAATGTGATTTTTATCGTTAAATCTATTTGTTTAAATTCGAATAATATTCAACACATGAATTTCAACTCAACGAATGAATTTCAATTCAACACATGAATATTGGTTTCAACATATGTAATTTATTTAGAATGAAAATTGTTCTAACACATGAATATTGGTTTCAACATATGTAATTCATTTCAATGAATAAAAATTATTCTAACATATGAATATTTCAGAAAATTTCGGCAGCATAACGGCAGGGTAGTTAAAACCGGGACCGTCCCTAGTACGGCTCCTCGCTCTACCTTAAAACCTCGCGGTTTTTGACAATGGGGATCATGCATCTAGTTCGCACGCAGGCGACATGTTTTATTTTCATTTCCACAATCCTATTCTAATTTGTTTCAACCACAAGAGGGTATTTTTCAACCACAAAGGTATTTTTCAACCACAAAATCAACCACAAACAATTATTTCCAACCATTCGTCATACCATATAATATCACGCCAATCACAAGCAATAAATATCGTCCATGGTCTGTGGATGAGGGGAGTATATATATATATATATTATTTCTATAATTCACTTGCATTTCATCACAATTCGAAGCATATATGTTTCATTCAATGCTTGTATAATTTATACATCGCTACTATAACTTATACAAGACATGTACATGAGGTATACAATGCGTATATAATTTACACTTCGCTTATATAATTTATATAACACGATTCCATTCACACAATTTAGTTTAGATTCCTCACATTCGTTTTTGTAGTGCTAAAAATCGTAGAAAGATCAGAAAAATCCGCGGCTTCTGCTAGATGGTAGAGAGCCTCCCTGCGGTCCCGATGTTTCTTGTTTCATCGAATTTCGTTAAAACACTAAAAAGATATGATTTTTCAAAGTTTTGCAACACTTAAAAGTGTTATTTTCATTTCATAAATTCAAAGCAGAAGGGTTTGCAAAGCTTCAAAACTAGGTTTTGATATTAAATCAAAACCGTACCTCATTGTCCCGATCAGACTACACGGCGTCGAAGGGCTACGAACCAGCTTCCTATCGACGGTGGTGGCGGCGAACTCGGCGGCTCCAACGAGGCATGACGGCGCTTCGAAGGGGTGAACTTCCTCGACGAAATTCGACGTCGATCGGTGATGGTTTCTGATGAGGCTTGTTTTGATTTGAAGAGGGGAGGAAGGCGATCGGAATTGCTAACTGGAGGCGGCGACGATATTGACTGTGGTGGCGGCGATCGGGGTGGGAAGGTCTGAACGATTTACGTCGTTCGTTCTGGGGGTCGATCGGGTTTTTGAGATGTGAGAGAAAATGAGAGATATTTTCTAATTTATTATATTTTTAAATTCCTTTAATACCCTTTCTAGGCAACGTTCACCAATTTCAACCCAAAGACTGTCGCCCCTAGCTAAATACCCCCGTTCCGGACACAATGGGATATGTTTCGTTGGCCAATTCGACTGTTACAGTCAGTTATTTTTCAAATTAAAGTATAAAACATTTTATATTCAATCTGAACGTACATTTCAATTTGCCAGGGCCACAAACTGAATCGAGAAATTCCAGAAAAATAAATCTAGCTTTGTTTTGACGATACGGTCCCAACAAAACCAGTTTCATCGAATTCTGAGCTCATATGCAAAATGTCTATTTTCAGGTTGATCCATTTTAACAGACATTGACCAATCACATTTTCTTTTTCCCCGCTCACATACTAGCTTCAAAATTATGAAATTTGAAACCTAGCAATAATTTGACATCCCGGAACCAACAAAAGTGGTTTCGTCGAATTCCGAGGTCGTATGTAAAATATCTATTTTCAAGGGCTATATATGTTATATAGCGACCTTTCTGAAAATTCATTTGGCCATAACTTTTGATTCCCGTAATGAAACTTCGATTTTTCAGATTCGTTAGAAAGGTATTCATAAACAGATTTAAATATTTTTGGTTTCGCTAAAATCCGTTATATTTTCCACCCGGTACAGTCAGACAAAGTTTTTATTCAAATTTTCAAACTGCCTTACTATTCCCAATTCATTATTTTATTGAAATATGCTATTTCAATTGTTCAAATTCTTTGACGATAACCAATTTTAAAAATTTTAAATTGGTTCACATTTTCCGGGTTATTACAATCTCCCCCACTTAAAACTTTTCGTCCTCGAAAAGGAAATAACAGCAAAGTAGGAAACAAAATGTAAATGCAAAGTATTGCAAAGGTACCTTGCACCCGAGTTAGTCAGAGATGTCCACTCTGCATTCGGGGTAGGCTTGTTTAATGCTTTCCTCAGTCTCCCAAGTACAGTCTCTAGGATCACTACTCCACTGCACTTTAACTAAATGAATCTTTTTGCTCCTTAGCTCTCTGGTTTCTTTGCCAACGATCTTTAATGGCTCTCTTCTGAGCGCTAATTCTGGAGTTATGTCTGTATCCTGTTGCGCTGCTTCTTCTACAACAAGGTCCGGATCATGTACATGTTTTCTGAGTTGGGACACGTGGAACACATCATGCACACCAGGTAACCAATCAGGTAATGAAACCCTATATGCTAAAGTTCCAATCCGTTCGAGTATAGGAAAGGGACCAATAAATCTCGGTGCCAACTTCCCAGTTTTGCCAAATTTGATTACTCCCCGCATCGGAGAAACTCTTAAATAAACATAATTGCCTACGGAAAACGATAAATCTCTCCTTCTCGCATCAGCATAACTTTTCTGTCGGCTTTGTGCGGTTTTCAATCGCTTCTTAATGAAGTCGACTTTATCAGATGCTTCTCGAATCATATCGGGTCCTAACACAAGTCTGTTGCCAGGTTATACCCAACATGCGGGAGATCTGCACGGTCTACCGTATAATGCTTCAAATGGGGACATTCCCAAACTTGCTTGATAGCTATTGTTATAAGAGAATTCGGCTAAATGTAAGTGATCTTCCCATGAGCCTCCAAAATCGAAAACGCAAGCCTGCAGTAAATCTTCTAGAATTCTATTCACCCGCTCAGTTTGGTCGTCTGTCTGAGGGTGATAAGCGGTGCTTAGGTTCAATTTGGTTCCCAATTCTGTCTGGAATGCTTCCCAGAATTTGCTAGTAAATAGGGGATCTCTATGACTGACTATATTGAGCGACACTCCATGTAGTTTAACTATTTCTTTGAAGTAAATCTGTGCTAAACTTTGAGCCGTTCTGTTGGATCGGGTAGGTATGAAATGGGATGTCTTCGTGAAGCGATCTACGATCACCCATATACTGTCGTTTCCTTTATTAGTTCGAGGCAAGCCATCAATGAAGTCCATCGAAATTTGCTCCCACTTCCATCCTGGAATTTTTAATGGTTGTAATAGTCCAGCCAATTTCTGTTGATCGCTTTTAACTAGCTGACAAGTGGAGCATCTGCTAACATATAATGAAATATCTCTTTTCATCGCCTTCCACCAAAAGGTGCGTTTAAGGTCGTTATACATTTTGCTCACACCGGGATGGATACTGAGTTTGGACCTGTGACATTCATCAAGCACTTCCCTCTTTAGCTCGGAGATGTCAGGAACACAAATTCTTCCTTTTAACCTCAGAAATCCCTCACTATCCACTTGGAAGCTAGAGTCTATGCCTTCATCGATTCTTTTGACCACCTCCTTTGCAAATTTATCTTCTTTTTGAAGGGTCGAGATCCTGTCAATTAATGAAAACGTAATGATAAAACTTGCAATGATTTTTTTCTTTCTGCTAAGCGCATCTGCGACAACATTGGCTTTCCCTGGAGTGTATAGAATCTCAAAATCGTATGCTGCAAGGAATTCTAACCAACGCTGTTGTCTCAAGTTTAGATCTTTCTGAGTGAATAGATATTTCAAGGATTGATGATAGGTAAATAGTTCGAACTTCTCACCCAATAAATAATGCCTCTAGATTCTCAAAGCAAACACGATAGCTAACAACTCAAGATCATGAGTCGCATAGTTTCTTTCATGCGGCTTCAGCTGACGGCTGGCATAAGCGACCACTTGGCCTTTTTGCATTAATACTGCGCCTAGCCCTCTAATAGAAGCATCTGTCCATACGGTCAAGTCTTGGTTGCCTTCTATAATTGTCAATACTGGAGCAGTTGTTAACATCAGTTTCATCTCCTGGAAAGCTTCTTCACATTGGGGAGTCCATTTAAATTTTTCATGCTTCTTTGTAAGCTTTGTCAATACACCAGATATCTTTGAAAAATCCTGAATGAATTTCCGATTGTAACTAGCCAATCCAAGGAAACTTCGAACTTCTGTGGGGGTAGTAGGTTGTTTCCAGTTCTGAATCGCTGTAATTTTGCTTGGATCTATAGCAATCCCTTCTTTTGATACGACATGGCCTAGGAACATAACTTCATCCTGCTAGAAGACACACTTAGAAAATTTAGCTTTCAAGACATTTCTTCTCAGAATTTTCAACACTTGTTCTAAATGTTTTGCATGTTCGCCTTCCGTCTTGGAGTAGATTAAAATGTCATCGATGAAAACTAGCACAAATTTTGTAACAACCCGTATTTTGAATAACTTGTTATAACATAAATCAAGGCAGAATTAAATTTTAAAATCTGAATTATGGGAAACGGCTTGCGCCATTGCGTTCGTCTCGGAAAAATACGCGAAATAGAGTCCGAGTTTTTGAAAATCGGAGTCCGTATGAAGGAGATATGGACGAACGAAGTTAGGCAGAAAAACCGGAAACAGGCCAGAAATGCACTGGCGCACCTGTGAAGTGCGCCAGCACAAAAATACACTGGCGCACTTGGGAAGTGCGCCCATGTCGAGCCAGTTTGGCCTGGGTGCACTGTTTTGGCTGTTGGGCTGTGTTTTGGTGGCTTGTGACGATTTTTGATGTGCTGGACGGACCTGATGGCTTCTAGGGTTAATCTAAGGGCCTAAACTACACCCTAATCCTATAAATACACCCTAATGCAAGCCTAATCCATACTAAAAATAGAATTGATGCCATCATGCCGCCAAAATCAAACTTAGGAGGAGCCTCCACTAGTTTATGAAGAAAGTTGCAAGCTAACCAACCTCTAATCATCATCTTCTTCAAATATTGCAACTAGTTCTACTTCATAAGTTTGCTAATCTTGGTTTTGGTGAGTTTCTATAGACTTAACAATCAATTGTTAAATTGATTATGATAGGATATGATAAGATATGGCTATGTTTGTGGAATCAATGTGTTTATGCAAGTTTAGTATAGTGTATGTTGTGTGCTATATGCAAGTTTAATGCTATATTTTATGATGCAAAACACTATGTTGAACATTGATTCATATGTAACATGTTATGCAAGCTATATGGGAGATTATATGCAAGTCTATATGTAACATGTTATGCAAGTTATGTATTTGGTTTTATGCATGCTAAGTATTTGGTTTTATGCATGCTATGTATTTGGTTTTATGCATGCTAAGTATTTGGTTTTATGCATGCTAAGTGTTTGGTTTTATGCAAGTTATGATGCAAGTTCATATGAAAGTTATGATGCAAGTTCATATGCAAGTTTGTCTCTTTTTATGATATGCATAATATATGCAAGTTTGCCTCTAGGTATGGCATGTTATGCAAGTTCATATGCAAGTTATGATGCAAGTTCGTATGCAAGTTATGATGCAAGTTCATATGCAAGTTATGATGCAAGTTCATATGCAAATTTGCCTCTATGTATGACATAAGTACATGTGCAAGTTCATCCCTTTTAGACCTATGACATGTATGCAAGTTGACACCTTAATGATAGGTCTATGACATGAACATTTAAGCAAGTTACCATCTTTATGACATTTGTGATTCATGCAAGTTTGGGTTGGTTATTTATGCAAGTTGGGTTTATGGTCATATATACAAGTTGACACCTTTTAAACCCATGATAATGCTAATGATATGCTAAGATGAACCCATTGTGTGTATGATGAATCTTCTCTTTTGAAGTATGTCATGTTAACGTATTTACGTGGGGACGATGGGGTAAAAATTAATGAACACATAAAATTTTGTGTGAAGTGGGTATGATTAAACATACCGTAAAGTGGATGGACATAATTGGGAATTTACCTATTAAGTTAGGTCTACCCATATTATGGAATTGGGAATTTACCTATTGAGTTAGGTCTACCCATATTCTTAAATATTTGTAATTAATTAGGGATAATTAATACGAATTATGGGGGTGATTAATTAGGTGTAATTAATCTACTAAGACACGAGGTTGGACCCTTTTGTAGCATAAGACTGCCCGGAACCGACCGGCAAATCCAGCGGCTACAAATGATTGGCCCAATGTGAGAGGTCTTAGTCATAAACTAAATACGTGACAAGTGTAAAGACACGAGGTTAGACTCTGTTATGGTGTAAGGCTGCCCGGAACCAACCGGTATATCCAGCTGCCATTAAAGACAGTCTAATGTGAGAGGTCTTTACAAAGGTTACGATCTTAATTAATTAAGAAACACTTAACCGAATTAGCATGTAGAGGGGCATGAGGGGTTAAGTAGGTACCTTGGGTGGCATGAGGAAACTAGTGGGTTGCCTTGGGTGGCAATAGAAAATACGATTAGAATACTTAACCAAAGTGGAACATGTAATTAAACATGATTAAAGGGTTAAGTAAGTGCCTTGGGTGGCATGTGGGAATCAAGTAAGTGCCTTGGGTGGCATGCGGAAATCTTGTGGGTGCCTTAAGTGGCAATTGAAATATAATTAAATGACAAGCTTAAGTAGTAGCTTGTGGGGGCCTTAAGTGGCAATTGAAATATAATTAAATGACAAGCTTAAGTAGTAGCTTGTGGGGGCCTTAAGTGGCAATTGAAATATAATTAAATGACAAGCTTAAGTAGTAGCTTGTGGGGGCCTTGAGTGGTAATTGAAATATGATTAGATGACTTAACTAAACCTTAACATGTAAGTGGGTATGATTATAAAAGGGGTTAAGTGGGATGCACTAGATAAAATGACAAGCTTAAGTAGTAGCTTGTGGGGGCCCATTTCAACCAATATCCCAAACGTATCTTTGTGGGCTCGACCCAAGTCGAGGACGGGACACGCATATTGGGCTTGACTATAAGAGGCCAAAACGGGGTAGCGGTGGCAACGCGAGTCCAACGGGTTTCATATGCGTGTGTGGACCCGGGCTGGTGGGTAAGACGTTGTTGCATCGTGTAGGTATAAGCCGTGCACCATTGATTATCGGGTTGCCACTTTGAGGAGTGATACACCCCACTGTGGGGCCAGCACGGGTATCTACGGTAGGGAGCCAATCGCTTGGGGGTAGTGGGTACACCTAGTGGAGATAGGGGCAGACGGCACCTATGTAGTCAGCTAGGGGTACACGAAACTACTGGGTAAAATTACTAAGTACACTTAGTGGGATCAACCTTTAAGTAGGAATTACCCTTGGGTGGGTAGAACTGGTGTGGTGCAGTGTAGGAATTACCCTTGGGTGGGTAGATCTGGGGTGGTGCAACCTAGTAATTATCCTTGGGTGGATAAATGCGTCTTTTCGGTTATCTTAGTACATCCTGTGTTTAGTTGGCTACTTAGTGTAGTCATTATCCCCAGAGGTACCGTACCTTGTTTATATCATACCCTAATTAATTTAATGATTGTATTGTTAGGGTTATAGGACTCACTCAGACTTATGTCTGACCCCGTTGTTTCTTTATCTTTTTTCCAACCCTCAGGTTTTCAGAGTGGGCCTAGCACTAGTGGTCTTTGATCAGACTGCTTTATCTATCCTTGGAGCTTGGACCGTGGATGTAAAGCTCAGTTTATCTTTTCTATTATGGCTATTAGGATATGTAGTGGGATTATGTACTTTTGTTTTTATCAGGATAGATATTATGTACTTGACTCTTATTTATGGTTTTGGTGTAACCAAACATGTTTTACTTTCCGCTGGAATGAAATGATGTTTTAAATTCTCAAGTATTACTTATATCTGTCTTGTTGTAATTTTTCTGTTCTATATTCACTTAAAAATACTCCACTGATGTTATGGCATTCCCTTAATGAGTGACCGTAGCGGGTGTGGGGTGTTACACGTGGTATCAGAGCTTAAGATTACCAGAACAGATAAGTTTTTAGAAAAACTGTTTTCTAAGAATATTTTTGAAAGGAGTATTTTCAAAAGCATGTCTTTTAAGAGAAAAGTTTTTGAAAGAAAAGCATAATCCCCGATAGCCATATCTTTATCTTTCGAATTCTCCGTTTTGAATCTCTTCCTCTCTCGTTTTGAGCTTCCCCTCCGTGTATAGATGATCTATCTAAGATAGATAAGAATGAAAAACCACTTCAAGGGACTTAGACGTTAGTCAGATTAGAAGTAGGTTCAAGAAGGAGGAGGACTTGTAGGAACCTATTGGATAGACGATGGGAGGAAGGCTCGAATAGTTGTTGTTTAATGAAGGACGAAACCTCATTTTGATGGGAGGTTACGAGTGGAGAATGGGAAGAAGAAGGCGAGTAGTTATCCTTTTGGAGGAATAGGACACCTTATTAGGGTTGTCCAAAGAGGCAAGGGCAAGGTACAGAATCTTTTGGAAGGTAGTTGTATTCCCTCGCGGCTAGTGTACCAGATGGGGATAGGACCGTCTAGGTTGGAATTTGGATTCCTTTATTTTCCCGTTCGAACTTTATTTGATTCTGACGCATCGAGTTCGTTTATCTCATCGTTTTTAGTTGAGTCACTGCACTTAGGCACCAGTTTAGTAGATGATCCCTTAGTTGTTTCAAACCCAATTGGGGGCTCCATGATGTGTTTGGGTTTGAAAGTTGCTATACTTAGCATTGAGTTTAGATGTGATGCTTTTTGGGCTTCACGGGCTATGGGTTAGTTTTGGGCATGGACTGGTTATCCAGTAGGGGTGCCGTTCTTGATTTTGAAGGGAGAGTTGTTAGGTTTATGACCCGCTTGGGTAACACTCTCGAGATCTCTTGTAATCCCATGGAATCTGTTATGCTAAGTTATCTAGAATCGCTTGACACGTCGGTCGAGAGGTTGCGATCTGTTAGAGTGGTCCGGGAATACTCGGATGTGTTTGAGGGGGTGAAGGGCTTACCTCCGGAGCGGGAGATTGACTTCTGAATATATCTGGTAGACAATGCCAAACCAGTATCTTGGCCAGTGTGCCACATGGCTCCTCATGAGAGGAGGGAACTCCTTAAGCAAGTAGGCGATTTTCTTGAGAAGGGGTTCATAAGACGAAGTATATCGGAGTGGGGTGCTCCAGTCGTTTTTGCCACGAAGGCGGATGGGTCCCTCAGACTTTGTGTAGGCTAAAGAGAACTAAATAAACTCACAAAGAAGAATAGACACCCATTGCCGAGGATTGATGATCTCTTTGGTCAGTTAGTTGGCGCCTCAGTATTTTCGTAGTTGGACTTAGCCACGGGGTTTCGTCAGTTGAGAGTGGCTGAGGATAGTATAGAGAAGACTGCCTTTAGGACTCTGGATGAATTTTTTTTTATGAGTGGTTGGTGATGCCATTTGGTTTGACGAACGCCCCCGCATACTTTATTGATTTGATGAGAAGGGTGTTCAGGGAGTACCTAAATAATTTCGTGATGGTCTTTGTAAATGACATCTTGGTCTTTCCTAGGAGCGAAATAAGTTTCCGTATGTGCTCAATAGGTTGAGCAAAGCCAGTTATGGGATAAACGGTGGTTTTGGAGCGAGACTGGCGAGGACATCCAGAGTTGGACAAGGTCTTAATTATTTAGCCGTTTTTACTAGTATCATCTCACGTAGGTCGTCTGAATTCGAAGGAGGTATCCCTTGGGTGTTTGTCTGATATTGGTTTAGGCCTTTGGGGCTTGCATTTGGGGGATGCCGAGTTCGACTAGGGTGGTCTGCGTGAGAGATGGACAGTTGTGATGATTTTGGATGGGGTAATATCCTGGTTTTCTATAAGAGTGGAGAAGAGCATGCCCTACATCTTAGGGAAGTGTTGGAGACTCTTCGAGCGCATAGTCTTAGGACAGCAAAAGTGGATGGGATTCTTAGCATCCTATGAGTTTGGGATAGCGTATACCCATGGCAAGGGTAACGTGGTAGCGGACGCCTTAAGTAGAAAAAGGTTATCCTCGAGTTCATTGTTCGTTGAACGACGGAGCTTAGAGTTTATTTCTATGTTTGACTTTAGACCTTCCGTTGACTTTGTACCCGGTTTGCTAGCCCATTTGGAGGTTAGGCCTACTCTTCTGGGACGGATTGGCGGAGCACAGCGAGACGACCCACAGTTGGTTGAGTTAGTAGAGAAGCTCATGAGGAGGGGGAGTCGTCCAGCCATTTGGGTAGGTACACCCTAGATGATAAGGGGTGGTTGCGTAGTGACGGTAGACTTTGTGTACCGTAAGACGAGGGTTTGAGGAAGGCTATACTTGATGATGCACAACGGTCAAAGATGACCATTCATCCCGGTGGGGACAAGATGTACCAAGACATGAAGCGGGTTTTCTTCTGGGCCGGCATGAAGAAAGATGTGGCCGAGTATGTCGCTAGATGCTTGGTGTGCTAGCAAATGAAAGCGGAGCAGAAGAAACCCGGTGGGTTGCTTCACCCATTTAGAGGTTCCGCTATGGAAGTGGGATAGTGTCTCGATGGATTACCGAAATCAAGGAAGGGTAATACGGGAATTTGGTTTGTGGTAGATAGACTTACTAAGAGTGCCCATTTCATACCCGTGAAGAACAAGAGGACTGTTTCATGTCTAGCTTCAGTTTATATTCGAGAGATAGTTCGGTTGCATAGGAAACATGACGTATTCCATGTGTCACATTTGAGGAAGGGCCTACATGAGACCACAGAGGCGGTAGAGCCAAGCTTGCTTAAAGAAGTAAAGGTAGAGCGTGATGTGATTATTCGACGAGCTCCTACCCGCATCCTTGGGTCAGAGATTAGGAAGTTGAGAAACAGAGAGGTTCGACTAGTCAAAGTACAATGGGGAGAAGATGAGGGCAACGCTCCTTGGGAGACGGAAGTGAAGATGCGTTCGTTATACCCATTCCTTTTTGAGGGTATGTCCTTTAAACGTCTCCTTTATCGTTTGTCTACTGCTTATCTTATCTTTAGTATGCCCTCTCATTAGTATCTTTGACCTTTAGATAGGGTAAACCTATGGTTGAAACATATGTTTGAGACATGTTATGGTTGATGGATGCATGTGGATGCAAGTGTTTGCTAGTGGTTGCTCGTGGATGCATATACACACACTCTAGACACTGGATCGGCTCAGTCACTTCATATTGCATATTGCATATAATTGTGTGTAGGTAGCTATATTTATGGATGTATAATGATTGTGTTATCATATGGATGATGCATTTTGGTGAATGATTGTGCACTCATGTAGATGTTGTATGTGTCTATAGGGTTCTCTCGCATACATAATGGATGCATGGCACTATCATGGTTTGCAGTAAGGAGGTCAACTGAATCAGTGGACCGCCTGATTTTGCATTAGACAGGGAACATATACACACACTTTTTGCATATGTTCATAACAGCATTAGAAACTTTAAGGACAATGGATGCCAGTGTTTGGTGGTTTAGTAGATGGTTGTTTGGTTGGTAGGATACGTTCTTCTTGACTTAGAGATTTCGGGGACGAAATCCTTTAAGGAGGGGAGAATGTAACAACCCGTATTTTGAATAACTTGTTATAACATAAATCAAGGCAGAATTAAATTTTAAAATCTGAATTATGGGAAACGGGTTGCGCCATTGCGTTCGTCTCGGAAAAATACGCGAAATAGAGTCCGAGTTTTCGAAAATCGGAGTCCGTATGAAGGAGATATGGACGAACGAAGTTAGGCAGAAAAACCGGAAACAGGCCAGAAATGCACTGGCGCACCTGTGAAGTGCGCCAGCACAAAAATACACTGGCGCACTTGGGAAGTGCGCCCATGTCGAGCCAGTTTGGCCTGGGTGCACTGTTTTGGCTGTTGGGCTGTGTTTTGGTGGCTTGTGACGATTTTTGATGTGCTGGACGGACCTGATGGCTTCTAGGGTTAATCTAAGGGCCTAAACTACACCCTAATCCTATAAATACACCCTAATGCAAGCCTAATCCATACTAAAAATAGAATTGATGCCATCATGCCGCCAAAATCAAACTTAGGAGGAGCCTCCACTAGTTTATGAAGAAAGTTGCAAGCTAATCAACCTCTAATCATCATCTTCTTCAAATATTGCAACTAGTTCTACTTCATAAGTTTGCTAATCTTGGTTTTGGTGAGTTTCTATAGACTTAACAATCAATTGTTAAATTGATTATGATAGGATATGTTAAGATATGGCTATGTTTGTGGAATCAATGTGTTTATGCAAGTTTAGTATAGTGTATGTTGTGTGCTATATGCAAGTTTAATGCTATGTTTTATGATGCAAAACACTATGTTGAACATTGATTCATATGTAACATGTTATGCAAGCTATATGGGAGATTATATGCAAGTCTATATGTAACATGTTATGCAAGTTATGTATTTGGTTTTATGCATGCTAAGTATTTGGTTTTATGCATGATATGTATTTGGTTTTATGCATGCTAAGTATTTGGTTTTATGCATGCTAAGTGTTTGGTTTTATGCAAGTTATGATGCAAGTTCATATGAAAGTTATGATGCAAGTTCATATGCAAGTTTGTCTCTTTTTATGATATGCATAATATATGCAAGTTTGCCTCTAGGTATGGCATGTTATGCAAGTTCATATGCAAGTTATGATGCAAGTTCGTATGCAAGTTATGATGCAAGTTCATATGCAAGTTATGATGCAAGTTCATATGCAAATTTGCCTCTATGTATGACATAAGTACATGTGCAAGTTCATCCCTTTTAGACCTATGACATGTATGCAAGTTGACACCTTTATGATAGGTCTATGGCATGAACATTTAAGCAAGTTACCATCTTTATGACATTTGTGATTCATGCAAGTTTGGGTTGGTTATTTATGCAAGTTGGGTTTATGGTCATATATACAAGTTGACACCTTTTAAACCCATGATAATGCTAATGATATGCTAAGTTGAACCCATTGTGTGTATGATGAATCTTCTCTTTTGAAGTATGTCATGTTAACGTATTTACGTGGGGACGATGGGGTAAAAATTAATGAACACATAAAATTTTGTGTGAAGTGGGTATGATTAAACATACCGTAAAGTGGATGGACATAATTGGGAATTTACCTATTAAGTTAGGTCTACCCATATTATGGAATTGGGAATTTACCTATTAAGTTAGGTCTACCCATATTCTTAAATATTTGTAATTAATTAGGGATAATTAATACGAATTATGGGGGTGATTAATTAGGTGTAATTAATCTACTAAGACACGAGGTTGGACCCTTTTGTAGCATAAGACTGCCCGGAACCGACCGGCAAATCCAGAGGCTACAAATGATTGGCCCAATGTGAGAGGTCTTAGTCATAAACTAAATACGTGACAAGTGTAAAGACACGAGGTTAGACTCTGTTATGGTGTAAGGCTGCCCGGAACCAACCGGCATATCCAGCTGCCATAAAAGACAGTCTAATGTGAGAGGTCTTTACAAAGGTTACGATCTTAATTAATTAAGAAACACTTAACCGAATTAGCATGTAGAGGGGCATGAGGGGTTAAGTGGGTGCCTTGGGTGGCATGAGGAAACTAGTGGGTTGCCTTGGGTGGAAATAGAAAATAAGATTAGAATACTTAACCAAAGTGGAACATGTAATTAAACATGATTAAAGGGTTAAGTAAGTGCCTTGGGTGGCATGTGGGAATCAAGTAAGTGCCTTGGGTGGCATGCGGAAATCTAGTGGGTGCCTTAAGTGGCAATTGAAATATAATTAAATGACAAGCTTAAGTAGTAGCTTGTGGGGGCCTTAAGTGGCAATTGAAATATGATTAAATGACAAGCTTAAGTAGAAGCTTGTGGGGGCCTTAAGTGGCAATTGAAATATAATTAAATGACAAGCTTAAGTAGTAGCTTGTGGGGGCCTTGAGTGGCAATTGAAATATGATTAGATGACTTAACCAAACCTTAACATGTAAGTGGGTATGATTATAAAAGGGGTTAAGTGGGATGCACTAGATAAAATGACAAGCTTAAGTAGTAGCTTGGGGGGCCCATTTCAACCAATATCCCAAACGTATCTTTGTGGGCTCGACCCAAGTCGAGGACGGGACACGCATATTGGGCTTGACTATAAGAGGCCAAAATGGGGTAGCGGTGGCAACGCGAGTCCAACGGGTTTCATATGCGTGTGTGGACCCGGGCTAGTGGGTAAGACGTTGTTGCATCGTGTAGGTATAAGCCGTGCACCATTGATTATCGGGTTGCCACTTTGGGGAGTGATACACCCCCACTGTGGGGCCAGCACGGGTATCTACGGTAGGGAGCCGATCGCTTGGGGGTAGTGGGTACACCTAGTGGAGATAGGGGCAGACGGCACCTATGTAGTCAGCTAGGGGTACACGAAACTACTGGGTAAAATTACTAAGTACACTTAGTGGGATCAACCTTTAAGTAGGAATTACCCTTGGGTGGGTAGAACTGGTGTGGTGCAGTGTAGGAATTACCCTTGGGTGGGTAGATCTGGGGTGGTGCAACCTAGTAATTATCCTTGGGTGGATAAATGCGTCTTTTCGGTTATCTTAGTACATCCTGTGTTTAGTTGGCTACTTAGTGTAGTCATTATCCCCAGAGGTACCGTACCTTGTTTATATCATACCCTAATTACTTTAATGATTGTATTGTTTGGGTTATAGGACTCACTCAGACTTATGTCTGACCCCGTTGTTTCTTTATCTTTTTTTCCAACCCTCAGGTTTTCAGAGTGGGCCTAGCACTAGTGGTCTTTGATCAGACTGCTTTATCTATCCTTGGAGCTTGGACCGTGGATGTAAAGCTCAGTTTATCTTTTCTATTATGGCTATTAGGATATGTAGTGGGATTATGTACTTTTGTTTTTATCAGGATGGATATTATGTACTTGACTCTTATTTATGGTTTTGGTGTAACCAAACATGTTTTACTTTCCGCTGGAATGAAATGATGTTTTAAATTCTCAAGTATTACTTATATCTGTCTTGTTGTAATTTTTCTGTTCTATATTCACTTAAAAATACTCCACCGATGTTATGGCATTCCCTTAATGAGTGACCGTAGAGGGTGTGGGGTGTTACAAATTTATTCAATACACCACGGAACACTCTGTTCATAAGATCGACGAAATATGTCGGAGCGTTACACAAGCCGAACGACATTACTAACCATTCGTAGAATAAATCGGGACCCCTAAAGGCTGTCAAAGGAACACAGTCTTCGGCTATACGTAATTGGTGGAAACCTGTAGCTAGGTCCATTCCGGAGAATACTGTTGCCCCATTTAATTGATCTAAAAGATCATCTATACGTGGCAAGGGATATTTGTTCTTCAGTGTCTGCATATTGAGATCTCGGTAATCAACACAAAGTCTTAGAGTACCGTCTGATTTCGGGACAAATACTACTACTGCTCCCCAAGCTGAGAAGCTCGGTCTGATCAGGCCTTTCCAAAGTAATTCTCGGGTTTGGCTGCCCAACTCTTCTTTTTCTTTTGGGGCCATTCTTCTAATTGGATGTACCACTGGTCAGGCGTTAGGAACTAGATCTATTCAAAATTCAATTTCTCTTTGCGGCGGTAAGCTTTCTTCTTCTTAAAACACATCCGCGTAGTTTTTAACGACCGGTATCTTTTCAATTGAAGGGGGAGTAACTACTAAAGAAGACCAAAATTCTATTCTATTAATTTCTGAGCCATGGCATGGTATATATATAGGTCCAAGCTTCGTTTCGACTTTAACGATTCGTTCGGCACATATAACTTCAGCCTTATATTTTGTCAACCATTCCAAACTGAGAATAACATCGAATTCAGATAAATCCATGACAATTAAGTGGATGGGAAACTTGTAACATGAATAAGAGATAAGCACTCTGTAGTATGAACTGAGACTAACAGAACCTCCTATCGGGTTTTGAACTTTAATTGGTTCCTTTAGACTTCTTACTTTTAACTTTAACTTACTAACAGTGTTACTAGAAATGAAGCTACGTGATGCACCAGTATCAAAAAGTACAGAAACTGGAATATTTTTAATGGTAAGGGTACCTCCCAAGACGCCGGGTTTACCTGATCCATCTGTGATAGCTGGCGGGGTCTCCCCGTCATACACATGAGCCACTTGTGCATTCTGCTTCAGAGGACAATTCCTGCTATAGTGCCATTTCTTATGGCAGTTGTAGCATTCGGCTGAGCTGTGATCTGGATTTGCCTTTATCTTCCTCGGGGTTTTGCACACATTAGAAAAATGTCCTGTCTTCCCGCAGTTGTAGCAACTTCCTTTCGGTATCTTTCCAGATTTCTGAGTAGCGGCCGCTGTAATGCTAGACTCTGGCTGATCTGCTGAAGCTTTGCGCTTATTTCCATCTTGGCTTTTGGCGCGGTCTTGATTGGAGTGTCTTTCATCCATATCTTCATAATTGCAAGCCATTTCCACTAATTCTGAGAAGGAGAGTTTGATGTTGCTCATGGCTTTGTCATGGTACTTGCACCGTAGCCCAAATATAAACCTCTTGTTCTTAGCTTTGTTGGTCATAATAAGCTCTGGAGCATAGCGCGACAACCGAGTGAATTTATTGAGGTAATCTTGGATAGAGAGATCTCCTTGCTGGAGATTAGCAAACTGCTCTTGCATCCTCTCTAAGGCCTGCTCAGGTACAAACTTCTCGTTGAACATGGTATTGAATTGCTCCTAGGTCCTAACAGTACCTGCTGCATCTTCTGAGGTGATGGAATCCCACCACAACTCTGCTTCTTCCTGTAAGAGCCAGATATCTAGTCGTGCTTTGTTGTTGGTCCTCAATCCCATGCCTTCAAAAATCTTTTCACAGGTCTTTAACCTAGCAATAGCCTCCGTCACTGTGCCAAGGCCAGAAAAGGGTTTCCCCCTAGGTTCCTATACCTCTTCGCTACTCTGTCTAGCTCAAAGTCCTGGGGTGCTGGTGGCTGAATAATAGGGCCCTCCTCAACTACGGGGATATTCCCCCGTCCTCCTGCTATGCCTGCTCGGCCTCCACGGCCCCCTCTAGCTACTGCTGCTCGTGTAGCCATCAGAGAGAGTACTGTATAAGCAAGAAAAGAGTCAAGCTAACCGAATTGATAACTTTCATAAATGATAAAGCAGGGTAACATAAGGAAAGGTAATGATGTACTGATCAAATTGTTTTGCTAATCTGCTTAGCTCATTCTAGGACATTGCTAATGCTATCTCTAATGAGCTACTCGCCTTAGAACACTACCGATTCTATTCAGACGAGGTGTTTAATGTGTTAGATCCCGGAACTAAGGTTAACCAAAGCTCTGATACCAACTGTGACGATCCCTAAATCCGTGTGACGGTATTAAGGATAATCATTGGAATATAACACATCAATCATCATAGCAGAGAACAGATAATAGCAGAAACAATAAATAGAATAATTTTACATGGATATGACAGCGGAATCACAACATGTAACAACATCAGAATAGCACAACGTAGGATATAACTTAGTAAATAAAAGGGGAAGGATCAGCCACCATCGCCAGAGGCGGAATATATACATGCAGTGAGACATAATAAGGGTATCAGTCTACATCGCCGAAGGCGGTACATATACATATGATAATAAGTACTGAAAGTAAAGCTGTCTGCATCGCTTGTGGCGGAATCATAATATAAGTACAATAATGGCGGAAAATGTAAAAGTCATCTCTGTGAAGTCAGCCTCGCCATGAGCCAAAAAGCACTCTATGCAACAGTGCAGAGCCAAAAACAACCTGTCACCTGTGAACTAGGATGCCCGTGTGAAAATAAGGGCACCTGCGTTCGCAAAGTGAAACAAACAACGAGTCAGTCATGGGGACTGGTATGAGAAATCTATTTAACAGATTAAACAATAGTAATAAGCAAATCATAGGACCACGCCACTTTCGCAGAACGTGTTTACTCCAGTGATTGCTGGTGCATTTAAAAACGAAGTAGATTCTTTAAAACAACGCAATACTTTTAAAAAGAATGAAGCCATTATAAGACTCAAGTCCCATCATACAATGCAACGCAAGCCGGAGGATAGAGTTTTACCTTATAATGGCCAAAAATGCTTAATACGTGCAAAGCAAAATCATTTGGTATTACTACTAGTGCATATATGTTTCAAAAACGAATAGCATCATAAATATCAATCAAAGACGGCATAAGTGCCCCATACCACTATGTCGCCATACTAGTTCTACAATCGAATCCATTATTTCGTATTGGGAATTGGATTTCCGTCATGAGTCGAGGCAAGGGGCAAGCTCCTCTCCGCTTCGAGACATTCTAGCAAATGCCTCAGGACTACACACTCTGGGTAACCCCTGGATGCTTCAGGGTCGGTCCTCTCTTACTTTGAGGATTAATTATTCCTGAACACACGTTTCCCTGTCCTTACAGACCTAATATCGAGGCGCCCCGCATTCCAACAACCACATAGGTGAAAAGTAGATATAAATGCCAGGACTGGTAGGTCACTGACACCACCATAGCTAGAAAGGAACGTCGTACTCTCCCTGCAGTCCTTATCCCGTCTTTAACTCATACCGGTGTGTGATGCTCGCGAATCCACGCTATACACAAAGCCAGGCCACGTAGACCGTGCTTTGATCATCAATCACAAGACTTTGCTTTGCAACATAAGCCTTGACCATAGCATCTTGGCATGCCACATAGGCAGTCCACTCCATACGACTGATCTCCATCGATATATAACCTCTGAGCTCGTACGTCTCAGAGAAGGGCGTTAAGCAAAAGAATAAATTCTCCGCCGCCAAACAGATATATATTTAACAGAGATCAATCAGTATAGAACAAAATCCAATTTCAGACACACAGTCCATTTACAAGTCCATTCTGGGTCTGAACGAAACCGGAGGCGTCAAATTCCTCGTATATCCATCCAATCAACACATACGTTCAGATGGCTACTACTTCCGTTCCTTCACGGTAGCAACTACAGTCAGGAACCTCAGCAGCGCCCATCCAACCGATACGAAGATCGTCGGTCTTGAATCGTCTTTGCATTTTCCAATTCGACTTGCTCGATCAATTAATTGAAATGAGGGTTAGCTCGGCCTTTTCAAATAATTCACGTAATTAGAATTCAAATCAATTCTTTCTATGGTTATATTATTCGACATCCATATTTCAGTTCTTTAGTGTTATTTTCGTGTCAAACACATACAACCATCAAATATCAAACAGATCAAGCCAAATTGGTTTATTTCCAATCTATGTTGCTTATAATATTTTATAATGATTTTTCGCCATTTTTATTTATTTAAAAATGGCCATATTCAATTAAACGACGTTTCAGGTCGTGCCATGGCACTGGCGTTGTTTTTCCCCTAATTTGTTTTACACATATCGGAAAATCTAACCGTTGGATTTCTACAAAGTCTATATCAGTGGGAAGATATTCCCAAAGCAAACCCAACGGTTCCAGTTTCGTGAAAATCCGACGGTCGGATCTCCCACACTAGTCATTTGAAGTTACGGTTTCAAAATTCGATCTGCAGCGTCGTTATTCGATTTAATTTATTTATATTTATATATAAATATAAACGATTTTGGCGCTGTTTTTCTTTAGATTTGAATTAAACATTCCAGACAATCCAACCGTTGGATTTTTACAAGGTTGGTGTCGTTGGAAAGATATTTCCAAGGCGGACCCAGCGGTTGCGGTTTCGGGAAAATCCGATGGTCGGATTTCTCGTACCAATCGTTTCAAATTACGATTCCAAAACACGAACTACACGGCTTCGATTCCTTTTAATTCTATTTATATTTATATATATAAATATAGTTCATTCCTTTATTTCAACTTCATTTTCACTTCAAATATTTCACTAACGCCTTAATATTTCGAAAAATTTCGTCATAACCTCCTTTGTACGGGAAGGGGTTTGGAAATTTATTGTGCCGTGTTAGGTACCCAATAAATCCTATAAAGCATCCATATATTTATAGTGATATATTCTGGTGTTTACGGGGGAGCGTGTATAGATAATAACTCCAGAGAATAAATTCTCGTCACCCCGTTCCACGGAAATAAATAGTCCTTGTGCCGTATCTAATAACTAGAGAGACGTGATTATTGTCAACTCTAGACCCGTGTGGGGTTTTTATTAATCTGGAAATTTATCGTTATATTTTATATAGTCTATATCAGTCATCAGTTCAACCTGTAGTATATAATCATCGCCATATAAGCCTCTCGCTCGTATGGTAAATCTTCCACCTCGTCACACAAGCTCCAAATGCTTATGTGGAATATGATGAAGTATGCCTATCATCAAGGAGTATGCCATGTAGTGTAGTTCAAAATTAATTGTTACTATCCTATGGAAATGTTTATTATTTCACACAGAATAACCAGCACTCCACATCCAATGACATTCACAGGAGTTGATATAAAAATAAAATTGCGCAGCCAACTCATCAAGGCTTACCTATTTGTCGGGCACGCAAATAATTTCTTTACTCTACAGCTAATCCATTTTCCCTGTTCAACACATGTATATATATGCAGAACAAAGCTAATAATAATATTTCTCGCAAACTATTATTTATTTCAACACGTGTGTATTTTTATCAAAGCGTATACATGATAAAAGAAATATTTCTATCATCAAAAATATTTATTCAACACGTGAATGTTTTTAACACTTCATATTTACAATAAAGATGTAGTTTTTATTGTCTATTCATTTTATTTTAAAATACGATAACATTCAACACATGAATTTCCATTCTACGAATGAATTTCAATTCAACACATGAATATTCTCTATAGTTTGTATATATATAAAAATGTGATTTTTATCGTTAAATCTATTTGTTTAAATTCGAATAATTTTCAACACATGAATTTCAACGCAACGAATGAATTTCAATTCAACACATGAATATTCTCTATAGTTTGTATATATATAAAAATGTGATTTTTATCGTTAAATCTATTTGTTTAAATTCGAATAATATTCAACACATGAATTTCAACTCAACGAATGAATTTCAATTCAACACATGAATATTCTCTATAGTTTGTATATATATAAAAATGTGAATTTTATCGTTAAATCTATTTGTTTAAATTCGAATAATATTCAATACATGAATTTCAACTCAACGAATGAATTTCAATTCAACACATGAATATTCTCTATAGTTTGTATATATATATAAATGTGATTTTTATCGTTAAATCTATTTGTTTAAAATCGAATAATATTCAACACATGAATTTCAACTCAACGAATGAATTTCAATTCAACACATGAATATTGGTTTCAACATATGTAATTTATTTCAACAAATGAAAATTATTCTAACACATGAATATTGGTTTCAACATATGTAATTTATTTCAATGAATGAAAATTATTCTAACACATGAATATTTCAGAAAATTTCGGCAGCATAACGGCAGGGTAGTTAAAACCGGGACCGTCCCTAGTACGGCTCCTCGCTCTGCCTTAAAACCTCGCGGTTTTTGACAATAGGGATCATGCATCTAGTTCGCACGCAGGCGGCATGTTTTATTTTCATTTCCACAATCCTATTCTAATTTGTTTCAAACACAAGAGGGTATTTTTCAACCACAAAGGTATTTTTCAACCACAAAATCAACCACAAACAATTATTTCCAACCATTCATCATACCATATAATATCACGCCAATCACAAGCAATAAATATCGTCCATGGTCTGTGGACGAGGGGAGTGTATATATATATGTATATATTATTTCTATAATTCACTTGCATTTCATCACAATTCAAAGCATATATGTTTCATTCAACGCTTGTATAATTTATACATCGCTAATATAACTTATACAACACATGTACATGAGGTATACAATGCGTATATAATTTACACTTCGCTTATATAATTTATACAACACGATTCCATTCACACAATTTAGTTTAGATTCCTCACATTGGTTTTTGTAGTGCTAAAAATCGTAGGAAGATCAGAAAAATCCGCGGCTTTTGCTAGATGGTAGAGAGCCTCCCTGCGGTCCCGATGTTTCCTGTTTCATCGAATTTCGTTAAAACACTAAAAAGATATGATTTTACAAAGTTTTGCAACACTTAAAAGTGTTATTTTCATTTCAGAAATTCAAAGCGGAAGGGTTTGCAAAGCTTCAAAGCTGGGTTTTGATTTTAAATCAAAACTATACCTCGTTGTCCCGATCAGACTACACGGCGTCGAAGGGCTACGAACAAGCTTCCTATCAACGGTGGTGGCGGCGTACTCGGCAGCTCCAGCGAGGCATGGCGGCGCTTCGAAGGGGCGAACTTCCTCGACGAAATTCGACGTCGACCGGTGATGGTTTTTGACGAGGCTTGTTTTGATTTGAAGAGGGGAGGAAGGCGATCGGAATCGCTAACTGGAGGCGGCGGCGATAATGACTGTGGCGGCGACGATCGGGGTGGGAAGGTCTGAACGATTTACGTCGTTCGTTCTGGGGGGCGATCGGGTTTTTGAGATGTGAGAGAAAATGAGAGATATTTTCTAATTTATTATATTTTTAAATTCCTTTAATACCCTTTCTAGCCAACGTTCACCAATTTCAACCCGACGACTATCGTCCCTAGCTAAATACCCCCAATCCGGACACAATGGGATATGTTTCGTTGGCCAATTCGACTGTTACTGTCAGTTATTTTTCAAATTAAAGTATAAAACATTTTATATTCAATCTGAACGTACATTTCAATTTGCCAGGGCCACAAACTAAATCGAAAAATTCCAGAAAAATAAATCTAGCTTTGTTTTGACGATACGGTCCCAACAAAACTAGTTTCGTCGAATTCTGAGCTCATATGCAAATTGTCCATTTTCAGGTCGATCCATTTTAACAGAAATTGACCAATCACATTTTCTTTTGCCCCGCTCACATACTAGTTTCAAAAATTATGAAATTTGAAACCTAGCAATAATTTGACATCCCGGACCCAACAAAAGTGGTTTCGTCGAATTCCGAGGTCGTATGTAAAATATCTACTTTCAAGGGCTATATAGCGACCTTTCTGAAAATTCATTTGGCCATAACTTTTGATTCCCGTTATGAAACTTCGATTTTTCAGATTCGTTAGAAAGGTATTCATAAACAGATTTAAATATTTTTGGTTTCGCTAAAATTCATTATATTTTCCACCCGGTACAGTCAGACAAAGTTTGTATTCAAAATTTCAAACTGCCTTACTATTCCCAATTCATTATTTTACTGAAATATGCTGTTTCAATTGTTCAAATTCTTTGACGATAACCAATTATAAAAATTTTAAATTGGTTCACATTTTCTGGGTTATTACACATCCCTTGCCTTGACTCATGATGGAAATCCAATTTCCAATACGTGACATTTCAGTTTGAATTTTAGAACTAGTATGGCGACATAGTAGCATGGGATACTATGTCGTCTATGATTGATACATTTATATTTGAAGTGTCTTTGACACTATATACTTATAGTAATATCAAAATGATTTGTTTTAAACGTACCAAGTATGTTTGTCTATTATAAGTGAAAACTCTATCCTCCGGCTTGCGTTGCATTGTTTGATGGGACCTGAGTCTTATAATAGCTTCATTTTTCCAAAAAGTATTGCGCTATTTGTTTTATGCACTGGTATTCTTGGGAGAAAATCCATTCCGTGTTATATGGCGTGGTCCCTTGACTTACTTTATTTTTAAAGTAAAGATTTCATAACTGTTTTTAGTTCTCGCAATAGTCCCATGACTGACCTGGAGTTTATTGTTTTAACCTAAACTCTGGGTGCCCCTATTTTCCACATGGGCAGCTAGTAGTTGGGTTTTTGTAGATATTTCTTTTACAGGATCCTGGTTTACAGCCGGAGCTATATTTAGAAAGCTTTGTATCCGTGTATCTCTTTCAGTTGTGTTATGTATTATTTTTCCGCTGCTATGTAAATTATTTTAATCTCTGATATTTTTCTGATGTATATTATTTATTCATACTTTGATATATTCTTGTACTCTGATGTAAATTGTTGTGACAGCAATGAAATGTTCTGTCGTTCGTGTTCCGATTAGTTTTGTTCTCAAAGCAGTCCACCTTCTGTTCGGTTTAGACCGGCCGGAAGTTCGGGTCGCTACATTATATGTCTATATGTTGATGTGTTCTCACACTAGGAAGCAATCAAGATATAACAACATCAATGAATTTTTTTCTCTCCACCAAATTTGATATGAAAGATATTGGAATTGCCGATGATATCTAGGAGTAAGAATATAAATAAATCCACAAGGATATATTGTCTCGAACGCACTACATCGAGAAAATATTGGAAATTTTTAGCAGCATGATACAATTGTTACAAAATTACCTATAGAGTAAAATCAAAATTGGGTCAAAATAGTGGTAATAGTGTTTATCAACTTGACTTGAATACTAGGCAGCATTATGTACGTTATGAACTGTACTAGACCAAACATAATGTATCTATATGTAAACTCGACCGGTATACAAGCAACCTAGAAAATAATCACTGGAAAGCCATAATTCGAGTATTATGATATATGAAATATACATAAAATTATGGACAGTATTATTCAGGATATCCATCTGTAAAAGAAGGATAGTGCACTACAAACTGAATTACTGGGTCAATAGACACAAAATCCACAAGTGGATATGGGTTCAATTTGGCTAATGGGGTAATGTATTGTAAATCTTCCAAATAGACTTGGACAACGTGATCTACAATGAAATAGAGTTCGTTGCATCAGACAAACAAGTAGAAGAAGCATAATGACTTCGAAGTTTCTTAGAAGATATTCCAAATTAGGAAAAGCCAGTTCTGCTAATAAGTATACATTCTGATAGCCATTCTTCCATTGGTAGATAAAACAATAAACTATATAATGGAAAATCCAGACATATTCATCATAGACATAGAACTTTGAGACAGCTTTTCTGTAATGGAGTTATCACTATTGACTATGTAAAGTAAAAGGATAATATTGTGAGTCCATTAAATAAAGGCATGTCTAGAGAGAAAGGAAATATCTTACCGATGGGAATGGGTTTAGGGCCAATAATATACGAAAAGTTTTCCTCAATGGTAACTCCACCGAATTGACTGGAGATCCCAACATCTAGGTTCAAGTGGATAACTCAATTCAAGATGAACGTAGCAACACTCTTAACATTCAAACCATTCCTATGATAATTCAGTGTACGAACCGCCAAAAGACAAGGCAAGCTTAGCTTTTAATGATGTTTATACTTAGCTAAAAAGAGAACCAAGTGATGTACGGCACAATGCACTTTATAAAATCACATACGTGAGTGTGAAGATACCGCTTCAAGGAGAATTAAGGGCCAATTGTTCTTTGAACACGCATGAGACCCAACAGTTGCTTATGGTAAAAATGTAACACCCCATATTTTAAATAATAAAAGTGATTGTAATAATTACGAAAATAATTAATAATGGAAAATGAACATTTTGGGATTGTAAGAATTTGGCTATGAAACATATACCACTGCGTTCTAGCAATTTTCTGATTAATTTACTTATATAATATATTCTGAATGGAGTTTGTACGGAAAAGTTATCATTGTTCAAAGTCTTATGTAAATGTACGTGAATACATTTACTTTGAAAATATATGCGTAAATTAGTTTCAAAAATAACATGCATTTGAATTTGAAAAACTGAAGTTCAGAATAAATGAGAACTAAATAAAAATTTGCCGTTATGCAAACATAATGTTGCAAATTTATGAATAGAATTAAATGAAATGTAACCTTACAGAAGAATGAATGGAAGTTAATTAATAGCTTGTTATAAATCAATAAATAGAACGTAACAATAAAATTTAAAAAGAAACTAATTAATAGTATAACGCATGTAAGCATATGTGTGTATATATATATATATATATATATATATATAATTAATACAAATGTATAAATTTCAAAAGCAAAGCATATTTGACTTTGGAAGTTAATGCACATCATTATTGACATTAAAAAGACATAAATGGCATGGTACGCGTTTGAAATTGAAATTTAATGCGTGTTAAGATTGGAAGAAAACTTAATAAAATTAGAAATAAAAATAAATGGTTTAAATAACGATCACAAGAATTAACACACGTGAATTGGAAACAGAAGAAAATTAATGCACATATAAATTATATAAACAACAAACGTTTAAATTAGGAATTGGGTGCATGTTAAAAACTTAAGAAAATAAAGCAAATCAGGAAACCAAGGAATAACATTGAAAGAAACGCTTAAAATAATTTTGTAAGGGAACAAAATGAGCAACAAATAAATCACGCACAAAACGGGGACCAAACGATTTAATTTAAATGATTTGGCTTGACCCATATACTGGCTGGGTCGACCATTGGTATGGGTCGATCCATGATAGAAGGAAACATTTTTTGTGCATGATTATCGAACTTGGTTTGATTCAAACGATGTGATTTATATTAATATAAATACGGTGAGCATGGTTAGTATGGACACCTATAAATAGACTAACATGGCCTAGCCATTGAACTCATATTTTCTGAGAGGGCATTGGATCGTTGCTACAACATTTCTCCTCCAAATTCTTCAAAAATATAATATATAAGATTTAGGATATTTGATTCAATATTTGGAGGCAAAAGCAATGAATTCATGATTTAGATGTCTAAACTTCCTACCTAAATAGATTAACAGATTCGAATAGAAAAGATAATCGGAAAATAAAATTAGATCCAAATCAAATTAGTATTGTCTCGGTAAGAAATTCGATACTCTAATTTCGACAACAATACATAATACAGTATTACTTGCTAAAACTCAAGTATCGAAAACACCAGATAGTTAATAGAAAGAAGTTAGAGGGTGAGAAAAGAAAGAAATATTAGAATAGAAGAAAAAGAAGACTAACGACACAGAATCAGGTTCTCACATAGCAGTGGAATAAAATATAATATATAAATGAATCATGAACTTGTATAAATACTTACATTCATCAGAGCACAACAGTCAATCAATATATCTGAACAATAATAGCAACATATCCTCATATACAACACACAACGGAATAAAACTAAATACGTTTTGACTTCTCCAACATGTCTTCTGAAGTATGCATGTAACGCCCCGCCCCGATACCCACTATCGTTCAATTCATTTCAGAGAAATATCGTAGACCATAACGGAGAATGAGGTTTGTGAAGAGCGACCGATTGTATGGTTACTCCATGTGAGGAATGCACATCGAATTTTGATACCAATTAAAATTTCGACATGACCATTCGGCCTATAGGGAAACTACACAAAGGCTATAAATAATCCGGAAAACAAAATAAAATAGACAACATATACCACAGCAAGACACAAAATAATCATATCACAAAGGCGGAATAGATATGAATGAACCGGGAATGTGTACAATAAGCTCGTGGTCAATAAAGATCCACGAATCCCAAAAGAATATGATACATGTGTCATGATCTAAATAAAAGAATACGTACACAACGAAAGATAATGTCAGAGGTACAAAAGTACATGAAGTTGCAGAACAGAGTAGCAAGCTGAAAGCGGAAGATCAATCCTGCGAGAAGTCCCAAAGTAGTACCTAAAATGACTCGGTCTGACTCAAGTATTATTTATAGGAATAAATAATAAACGAGTCAGTCTAGCTGTACTTATCAAATAAACTGAGATAGCAGGAGATATAACAAAGGATGACATGATTCTAGTAATAATATCTAACCATAAATAAATATGAAACATGGCATGTCAACACAGTCAGGAAATGACAACGGAATGTCAGCATGCATATATCTCTAAATAATCTTCTAGCTAATGTAGAATGCAACATTCAACTAATAGCACACAACAGGAAATGACAGAGGAATGCCAAATAAACTAAACACATGAATGACAACGGAATACCAAATACAAATCAAATTGACGAGCATCGCATCAAAGTAAATATAAATCAGATTGACACACATCGCATCAAAGTAATCAAGAATCCAGAAATCACTAGAAATCCATAAAACATCATAAAAAGTGGATACCTCCCAGATGAGAAACGATCTCTAGGTAGCGAACCTATTTGTTTGAGCCAAAGCTCCCCACAGAGCCGGGTTGTGACCCCGGAAGAGAGAAAACACATGAACTGTGAAATCTCTAGAAAACATCATAAATCATACAAAGTTGGACCGAAGTCGCATAGGTGAAATCCAAGAATCGTAAATCCCACCCGGGCGATCGAGGACCACAAAATATAAGTAATAAAATGAACAGGAGAAGTCGACAGATAGTGTGGAAACTATCTGACCGGAGTTCCTCTGATAGCCCAGAAAATATTACAGTGAACCACAGTCGCTCGGAGACATAGCCAGGAAGCTAAGTCCAAATCAAAAAATGGGTCACATCGATCTGGGTGAGTAAAAATTGCACCGAGATAGTTAATACAAGAAAATAGCTAAATGTCCGATAACCACTCTCTATTCTCGAATATTTACAAACCCATTTTTAGTTCATTCTCAAGACAGCAAGGATGGTGAGTATAAATTACACCGAGATAGTTAATATAAGAAAATAGCTAAATCTCCCATAACCACTCGCTATTCTCGAATATTTACGAACCCGTTGTGGGTTCATACTCAAAACAACAAGAATCGTCACATCGTGTTCGAACGCATGAGTGCAAGAGTTACTCGCCGAAGTAAACATATAAGGGGTCATAGTCCTTAGTTTTACTAAGGTTAATAGACTAAATTTCTCGCTCGATCTAGCAAAAAGGAAAGTACGATGTGACAATGTACATGAGCACAATTGCCGAAGCAAATCGATCAAGGGAATTCACGTTGCAATAACGTAAATTCAATTCATAAATCATCAAATATAAATTTGATAAATCGAATAAATATATAGCTCGTTAGTGGATTCTATAACGTTAGGAAACGATTAGAAACCACGTTGGAGCGACAGGAAATAAGGACACAAAACAATGAGAATTTTTCAGAAAAATAGGGTGCCATGGATCAAAGTACAATCACCAAGGTGATCGATAAAGCATAATTCACATTACTTCAACATACAGGAAATCAAAGGGATAACGGTTGTAATTTCGGTCAACGAACGAATCAAAATCCCAAACCAACACCCGAAGGTTTTAAACTACATCGGAATAGGCTTGAAGGATATCAAGTCAATAATTCACGTTTTAATGGCGTGAATCACATTAACAAGAGAATCGAATAAATTCGATATACAAAATAGAGCGCACGGGCTTCAGAATGATCACTTATTCAATTCACATCATAAACAAATGTGAATCGGCCAAGAAGGATCAACATTGGAAGAATCAAATGAGAATCAAAGTCAATGAATCGAGCTGCTGGATCTGTGAATTCTTAAAGTTGAAGTTCACAAACGAAGTCCGAACGGCCCGACCTCCGGCCGGGAAAGAGCCTGGATGGGCCTAAACTGTCACCCCCAGGACAAACATCTGTTGTTAGGAAAACTGTTTTCCTAAGAGTTTGGAAGGACGTCTGACCTATTTGGTCAGACATCTGAGCTGAAGCAATTGAATATTTTGCTTCCTAATGAAGGTGAAATCGGCCTCGGACGAGCCCGGATCAATGGTGATGGTTTATGATGATTCCGAAGTGTCAATAAGGCCTCAAATGCACTCCGAATCAATTCATATCACCAAATCCCAATTCGAAAGAAGTTAAATTAATAAATCTCATAATATAGAATGCACAAGATAAATTGTACATTTCTGTACAGGTCAGACGTCTGTCACCTCACGCTCAGACGTTTTATCAAACACTGTAAGTATTCCTGAGAGTTTTGACATACGTCTGACCAATATGGTCAGACGTCTGAGCTGAAGCCTGGGAAAATGTTTGCCTTGGCAATGAATGAACGTTGATTCCAAATGATTTAGGACGGATGTCGAAGACTTAGAACATTGTCATGGAGGCAATGAAGATTTTAAAGGTTACCCAACAACTCAAAATCCACAAACCCAAGTTACTAGACATATATGGACTAAAATTCACGAGAATCGAACCCAAAAATTCATGAAATGAAATGTTCGCATAAACAATTCAAAACATATGATGCACGCACAACATATACATGATATGAATTCACTAAATTACACTTTACAAGCACATAGGCTTGAGGCATAGATGTGAGTTCATCAAAGAACTCACCTTTGGCTCTTAAATATCAAGAACAAGCACCAATAAGGAAGAACAAGCACCCAAAATGAGAAAAGCTCCTCTCTTTCATCAATTGTACCTCCATAATCACCTCATACATTTACATCCAAACATATATGTGTTAGGGTTGTGAGAAAAATCCGAAATGATGAGCTATGGAGATTAAGAAGAGGATAGAGAAGCTTTCCCAAGTCCTAGAACTGGATTTGCAATTAATTGAGCTTGGATTTTCAAACCCTTTCTTAGGAATTTTAATTTCCCATTCCCTTTCCCTTTTTCTATCTTTCTAAGTGTTTTGAGAATGAATGAAGAGAAGGAGGATGATTTGGGGTTATATGGTGAGCTAGGTTAGCTCAACCAAGACCCAACCAAGGTGCCAAATTTTCGATTCTCGGAACATATCAATGCTTATAATCAAAAAGTTGGTAAACGATGATCCAGACTCAATGGAAGTGGTCCCGAGTCCTAATTTTGTCATTTGTGAAAAACGACTTTTTGAGTAACACAACGGATATGAAGATATATTTAAATAAAATATTTAAATCTATTGTCATAGAATGGGCGGGTTGTTACAGACTTGCCCCTTAAAAGAATTGCGTCCCCGCAATTCCTTAAGATTGAAGTAATGAGTAACAACGAAAAATAATAGCACTGAGTGGTACCACGAGAACCGACAAGAAATGAAAAGATCACACCAACGGCTAGGTGAGATCCCAATTTCGTGTCACAAGATCATAAAAACTAGAGTTCAATCTCGAATTCCATTACCCATGAAGGTATTCATCCCAAACGAGTAAAATAATTCTAGAAAAATTCATAAGCGCTATGAATTCAAATAGACTTGCCTTTCCTAGTATGATTCTCAAGGGAATGAGAATCAATAGAATGCACAAAAACCATGCGAATCTAATTTGGAATTTCAAGAAGCAACGGGACTGCTTCCTACAGACGCGATATATCATAGTATCTCTTAGGATGTGAGATGGGAAATTACGGTGGTTGAGTAACCCATCCCTAAACTCAATCACGACGATATAGCAAACACCGATCTTCAGCACTTTAGTCTTGCGACAAGGTGGCTGACACCAACAAAAGCACAACATAGAGATTCCAACGAATTTAGCTAAGGAAAGCAATTTTCGAAGGAATAATCAGTTTTAATATTAATGATTCAAGGTTGATAACGGAATACCAACCAGCTAGAAACTGATAAACAAATAGCGGTAACGGAATACCAATGAACTACAAGTCGATAACAAATATTGGTACTGGAATACTAATAAACTACTCGGGGAAATCGATTTCTAGCCAGGTACCAAATCTCATTTAGTAACCATAAAGACAAATCATTAGGAATTATACGAAATTCCCAATATTCAGAAACTCGAGAATCAATTTTAGAAAATCGAAAACACTGAGAAGATGATGGATAAGTAGTGCACAACTTACCACTTCAGAATAATAAGATTTAAGATAATTTTCCGCCAAAAATCTCGATTCTCAAAAACATCAGCAATTAATAAAAAAGCAATAGACAATTTCTTTAACAAGATGAGATTAAATCAAAGAGGCCATAATCCCCAGAGATTTGATTGACAAGTGTTAACAAACGTGCGGAGACAATTGTCAATCCATATGATTCAAACAAACAAAAGAGGAATATCAAAAGAGCTCATCCTTTCGATATTCATTTCTAAGAACAACGCAATGCTAAGTCCATAAGTGAATTGACTATAGAACTTCCAGATGATCGACTAGATCATAAGTTCGAAGAAAGGAATCATTGAGTTCGTCGCGGATTGAAAAACCCAAATCTTCCCCCCACAACGGGAACTCCATTTCTCTCGAGTGATCGTTCACTAGAGAAAATAAGAAGACCCATGGAATCACAAGAATACTAAATTCTCTTTAGCAAATCGAAACACGGATTAAGAATTAGGCGAGATTCTCAATCATTAAGAATTCCCGAAAATCAAAGATCTGAAATCCAGAAATAAGGGACATAAATAAATAACTTTTTGGGTTGTTCCTGGAGTTATTTAATTTTCTCAAAGAAAAGATTCAAGATAATTTCTAACTGAAAATCTTGAACCACTCAAATTCTTGGAATTTCTCTAAGGATAACTAGAAATGAATTATCTAGAAAAATAACAAATGATTACGAAAAATCGCAAAAACCCCAAAATATTATTATTTTGATTAACTTATTAGGAGAATTTTAATTTTAGGAATCATTTCGAATGTCGAATTATCACATAATGGTGTTTAGGAATTCTGAACTACAACATGGCGTCCCATATCTCGTTCTAGATCCTTAACGCACCCGATGGACAAGTTAACACAAGAAGGTCCTCACAATTTCTAACATTCATGCAGATCTTGCGAAAATATAAAAATTCAATAAATCATTCGGGATGGCATAAAGGAAATAAATTTCCTTTATAACCTTATGTATCTTTTGATAACGAAGAACATGGTCAACATATGTCAAAAGAACATAAATAAAATAACCTCTGAACAAGGTAAATGACATTAAGGGATTAATGACACGTACCTTCACTCAAGAATAGGGACCACAAGAAGCGGGATGCTTTCCCTCATTCTTGATCTTGAGTTTGGAACGCAACGAGGTAACACAAATGTATCGTTGCGCATTTGTTGAGTTAATTTAGCATAAATGCTTGGTGACTCACACCGTCACAACGAGGTAACAAATGAGTTTTTTTAGCCCGAAGGCTTGGTGATCTCACACGGAACTAGAACTAAATAGCTGACAATAATGGAGTAGATTTAGTCATAATGACATGGTATCTCCACATCGGCCGACAATTGATTAATAGACCATGCTAGGTACGTAACGATGTTGGAAACAATATTAACTAGAAATCAAGATATATTAGGATCAAAGGCGCTTATGACGTGTGTAATGACGTATAGGCAAGACATCCAATGATCGATCAACTACAAGGATCATAAATGATCAACAAGATAAGTGTGATATAAGGAATGAAACAGAAGCACCATTAGAGCAGACAGACCCTAGATGGACTATAGAAATCAACCTGAAGGGGACAAGTCGATAACTATTCTAAAAGACTAAAAATATGCCACCTGAGACATAATCACCCCTCCCATAGGAGGTAAACTGTGTGAAACGACATTTGCACAGCCATGACCAACAATTTCGCTTCTTTGAGGAAAATGAAGGAGGAAAAAGTTAGTCTCAAGTTGAATTCAAATGACGCGAATTCAATCAAAATGGAATCGTATAGGAAGATAAGCTATGATGGGTCTTAAGACTCTAACTAGAACCCTAAAGCACGATTCCAGAGAGAGGCTTAAGACAATACCATTATCATACTATCTTACACTGTTCCGGAAAGTGGTTCTGATACCAACCGTAACGCCCCGCCTCTATACTCGCCATTGTCCAGTTCATTTCAGAGAAATGTCATAGACCATAACGGAGAATGAGGTTTGTAAAGAGCGATCGATTGTATGGTTACTCCATGTGAGGAATGCACATCGAATTTTGATACTAATTAAAATTTTGACATGACCATTTGGCACATAGGGCAACTACACAAAGGCTATAAATAATCTGGAAAATAGTATAAAATAGACAACAAAAACAATATATATCACAGCCAGACACAGAATAATCATATCACAAAGACAGAATAGATATGAATGAACCTGGAATGTGTACAATAAGCTCGTGGTCAACAAAGATCCACGAATCCCAAAAGAATATGATGCATGTGTCATGATCTAAATAAAAGAATATGTACACAACGAAAGATAATGTCACAGGTACAAAAGTACATAAAGCTGCAGAACAGAGTAGCAAGCTGAAAGCGGAAGATCAATCCTGCGAGAAGTCCCAAAGGAGTACCTAAAATGACTCGGTCTGACCTGAGTATTATTTATAGGAATAAATAATAAACAAGTCAGTCTAGCTGTACTTATCAAATAAACTGAGATAGCAGGAGATTTAACAAAGGATGACATGATTCTAGTAATAATATCTAATCATAAATAAATACGAAACATGGCATGTCAACACGATCAGGAAATGACAACGAAATGTCAGCACGCAAATTTCTCTAAATAATCTCCTAACTAATGTAGAATGCAACATTCAACTAATAGCACACAACAGGAAATGACTGAGGAATGCCAAATAAACTAAACACATGAATGACAGTGGAATGCCAAATACAAATCAAATTAACATGCATCGCATCAAAGTAAACATAAATCAAATTGACGTACATCGCATCAAAGTAATCAAGAATCCAGAAATCACTAGAAATCCATAAAACATCATAAAAAGTGGATACCTCCCAGATTAGAAATGATTTGTAGGTAGCGAACCTATTCGTATGAGCCGAAGCTCCCCACAGAGCCGGGTCATGACCCCGGAAGAGAGAAAACACATAAACCGTGAAATCTCTAGAAAACATCATAAATCATATAAAGTTGGACCAAAGTCCCATAGGTGAAATCCAAGAATCGTAAATCCTACTCGGGCGATCGAGGACCACAAAACATAAGTCATAAAATGAACAGGAGGTGTCGACAGATAGTGCGGAAACTATCTGACTGGAGTTCCCCTGATAGCGCAGAAACTATTACAGTGAACCACAGTCCCCCGGAGACATAGCCAGGAAGCTAAGTCCAAATCCTAAATGGGTCACATCGATCCGGGTGAGTATAAATTGCAACGAGATAGTTAATACAAGAAAATAGCTAAATGTCCCATAACCACTCGCTATTCTCGAATATTTATGAACCCGTTGTTAGTTCATTCTCAAAATAGCAAGGATGGTTAGTATAAATTACACCGAGATAGTTAATATAAGGAAATAGCTAAATGCCCCATAACCACTTGCTATGCTCGAATATTTACGAACACGTTGTTGGTTCATACTCAAAACAACAAGAATCGTCACATCGTGTTTGAACGCATGAGTCCAAGAGTTATTCGCCAAAGTAAATATATAAGGGGTCATAGTCCTCAGTATTACTAAGGTAAATAAACTAAATTTCTCAACCGATCGAGTAAAGAGGAAAGTCCGAAGTGACAATGTACACGAGCACGATTGCCGAAGCGAATCGATTAAGCGAATTCACATTGCAATAACATAAATTCAATTCATAAATCATCAAATATAAATTCGATAAGTCGAATAAATATATAGCTCGTTAGTGGATTCTATAATGTTAGGAAACAATTAGAAACCACCTTGGAGCGACAAGAAATAAGGACAAAAACAATGAGAATTTGTCACAAAAATAGGGTGCCATGGATCATAGTACAATCACCAAGGTGATTGACAATGCATAATTCACATTACCGCAACATAGAGGAAATCAAAGGGACAACGGTTGTAATTTCAATCAATGAACGAATTGAAATCCCAAACTAACACCCGAAGGTTTTAAACTACATCGGAATAGACTTGAAGGATATCGAGTCGATAATTCATGTTTTAATGGCGTGAATCACATTAACAAGAGTATCGAATAAATTCGGTATACAAAATAGAGCGCGCGGGCTTCAGAATAATCACTTATTCATATCACATAATAAACAAATGTGAATCGGCCAAGAAGGATGAACATTGGAAGAATCAAATGAGAATCAAAGTCGATGAATCGAGCTGCTGGAATCTGTGAATTCATAAAGCTGAAGTTCACAAATAAAGTCCGAACGGCCAGATCTCTGGTCGCGAAAGAGATTGGATAGGCCTAAACTATTGACCGTTGTCTCCACTGGTCAACAGCAGTTTCAAGCCGACAGACGTCTGTCACCCCAAGGACAGACGTCTGTTGTCATGAAAACTGTTTTCCTGAGAGTTTAGACAGATATATGACCTATTTGGTCAGACGTCTGAGATGAAGCAATTGAATATTTTGCTTCCTAATGAAGGTGCAATAGGCTCAGACGAGCCCGGATCAATGGTGATGGTTTATTATGATTCCGAGGTGCCAATAAGGCCTCAAATGCTCTTCAAATCAACTCATATCACCAAACCCCAATTCGTAAGAAGTTAAATCAATAAATATAATAATATAGAATGCGCAAGATAAATTGTACATTTTTGTACAGGTCAGACGTCTGTCACCTCATGCTCAGACATCTGATCAAAACCTGTAAGATTTCCCAAGAGCTTTGACAGACGTCTGACCAATATGGTCAGACGTCTGAGCTGAAGCCCGGGCAAATGTTTGCCTTGGTAATGAATGAACGTTTATTCCAAATGATTTGGGATGGATATCGAAGACTTAGAACATTGTCATGGAGGCAATGAAGCTTCTAAAGTTTACCAAACCACTCAAAATCTACAAGCCCATGTTACTACATATATATGGACTAAAATTCACAAGAATCAAACCCAAAAATTCATGAAATGAAATGTTCGCATAAACAATTCAAAACATATGACGCAAACAGAACATATACATGATATGAATGCACTAAATTACACTTTACAAGCACAATGGCTTGAGGCACAGATGTGAGTTCATCAAAGAACTCACATTTGGCTCTTGAATATCAAGAACAAGCTCCAACAAGGAAGAACAAGCACCCAAACGAGCAAAGCTCTGTGAAAACCCGTAACTTCCCCGGTTAGGAAAGTGCGGATAGTTCGAGAACAAGCCACAACAGAACACAGACGGAAGAACATTTCATTGTATATTACAACAATGCACCAGAATACAAGAATATACAGAGTATAAATGAATATTACACAGAAATATCAGAGATTTAAATTACATTTAAATACATCGCAGTGGAAAATAATACAATACACAACTAGAAGAGATATACATATACAAAGCCTCCCGGATATCATTCCAGCTGTAAACCAGGATCCTGTGAATATAAATCTGCAAAACCAAAACTACTAGCTTCCCGTGTCGAAAATAGGGGCACCCAGAGTTTAGGTTAAAAACAATAAACTCCAGGTCAGTCATGTGACTGGTGTGAGAACTAAAACAGTTATTAATCTTTATTTTTAAAGTTAGGTAAATCAAGGGACCACGCCGTATAACACGGAACGAGTTTCCTCCCAAGAACACCAGTGCATATAAGTAAACAGCGCAATGCTTTTCTAAAAATGAAGCTATTATAAGACCCAGGTCCCATCACACAATGCAACGCAGCCGGAGGATAGGGTTTTCCCTTATAATAGCCAAACATGCTTAGTACGTTTAAAACAAATCATTTGATACTACTATAAGTGTATAGTGTCAAAACAATTTCAATCATAAATATCAATCATAGACGGCATGGGTACCATATATCATGTCGCCATACTAGTTCTACAATTAAAACCACAATACACGTATTGGAAATTGGATTTCCATCATGTGAACCAAGGCAAAGGGAATATCCTATGCTTAATTTGAGACTCTCTAGCCCGAGCCTCAGGTTGCAGCCGCGACTGCACCTGGAACATCGGGGTCGGCCACCCGTCGATGGTTAGTAATGCCATAAACGATATGCTAGCCGGTTCTATGGAACCTCATAGTGATCTGGGACCCGTAAGCCTCTGCAACCACCGTTAACCGAGACGCCCCGTTGGGCAATAAGTAATGATAAGCAACATCCACATAAGTAATGCCAGCCAGTTTAAGCACTGACACCACTTCTAACTAGAAACCAGCATATGTCCATTTCCCGGAGGTCCTCCCCGTTTTTGGTTCACACCGAGGTGTGAGGCTCGCGAATCAATGCTATACACAAAGCCATGCCATATCAGCTGCGCTTTGATCATCATCCACCAAACTTTGCTTTTCAACAAAAGTCTGGATCACTGCATCTCAGCGTGCCACATTATCAATCCATATCGTACCACTGATTTCTGCCAATATATAACCTCTGAGCTTGTATGTCTCAGAGAAGGGCGTTAAGCAAGAGAATAAATTCCCCGCCGCCAAGCAGATATATATTTAGCAGAGATCAACGAATACAATATAAAGGAATTCAATGTCAGACACACTATCCATTTACAAGTCCGTTCTAGGTCTGAACGAAACCGGAGGCACTTTCCTCGCATATCCATCCATCTCCAAGTACGTCTGGACGACCACCAACTATTTCCATCCTCTTGGGTGTACAACCCAATCAGGATCATCAGTAATTATCCCAACGATGTGGAGACTTCCGGTCTTCAACCACCGTCTTCATCTTCGACATATCGTCGAATCGGTTATTCAGAATGGGTATAACCCAGGCCTTTCCGAACAACCCGCGTATATTAAAAATAAATGTTACTCAAACACAATATACGCCTCATTCCAATTCATTAGTTACTAACCGTAAATCAGTAAGAGAGCAATCCCCTAAATATTAATCCCGAAGGCCGAAACCAACATCAGATCAATATCCAGGAAACCATTCTTCTTAACTAACCTTCAGCTAGTTTCTAAATTTTAATTCTTAGGGAAAGGTTCCCATTAATTTTATCCAAGATAAATTCTTTAAAATTTATTCTTTAATCTTCCTTTGGATGTCATTTCAAACCAAATTATGGTTTTCCCAAACTAGTAGAGATTAGCGAACCATACCGAGATAATTATTTGATTTATTTCCCAATCCCAACCTATTCATCCCATGAAGCAAAATTGGTAATACTCCATATCTAATACCATGGTGTTATCGGTAAAATTAATTACCATTTCACGTTCAAATCTAATTAAAGATTTAACTATCGCTTTGGAGCAAAACTGGTGATACTCCATTCTCGCTCATTTTCTAAAGTTGATAATTTAAATTATCAATCCACATTTCAATTTAATTGAAGATCCATTAAAACTCTTTTTACTGGGTTAAAGAACTAGTGTCATTTAAAACACAGTTCACGATAAACCCAAATCACATTCTATTTATCATCGGGTTAAAGAACTAGTGTTATTTAAAACACAGTTCACGATAAACCCATGAATCAATTCTATTTAAACCCATTTCAAATAATAAATGGGTTTTAATTTCAGTTCAAAACTAGTTCATTTCGATAAAAATCTATTTTTATCTTTTCAAATATGGAGTTTTCATCCCAATTTTTCCCAAATCATTTCTTATGATTTTTCACTAATTATTACTATTTTTAATAATTTTATCAAGGCCCGTACAGTCGATTTCCATCAACGGCCATCGAACTGCACTTACAACGACCTTTTCCAAATTTGATTTGGACGTATCTCCAAATCCAACCGTTAGACTTCAAATTTCTAATATTCGTTAGAAAGCTCTTTTCGATACGAACCCAACGGTTCCAGTTTAAGGAGAATCCGACGGTCGGATCTCCCGTAATGTCCGTTTGAAATAAATGGTCGAAATTCACGAACTGCCGCGGCGCGGCGCGTTCTATTCAGGCCATTATATTATATATATAATATATATAATATATATTTCGTCGATTACTATTTAAAGCGAATTTTATAAATCATTTTAATTTCGTTTTCAAAACAATTTCAACTTCCATTTCAATTCCAAATCAAAATTGAATTTTTCCTTATAAATTCGTTTTAAAATTCATTTCTATTCAATTCAATTTGAATTCATTTCAATTCGTTTTCAATTCAATTCGAACTCGTTTTCAATTCAATTCGAATTGGTTTTATATTCAATTCAATTCGAATTCGTTTCGTTTGCTATTCAATTGAAATCAAATTCGTTTTCCATTCGATTCGAATTCATTATATATTCAATTCATTTCGAAATCGTTTTATATTCAATTCATTTCGAAATCGTTATCTATTCAATTCATTTCGATTCAATTCATTTTCTTTTCGATTCAATTCAAATTCAATTCATTTTCTATTCAATTCAATTCAAATTCAATTCATTTTCTATTCAATTCAATTCAAATTCAATTCATTTTCTATTCAATTCAATTCAAATTCAATTCATTTTCTATTCGATTTCGAAATCACTTTTCAATATTCATTTTCACGTCAAAATGGCGTCAATCTAATCAACACGGCTTCATATATTTCTATTTTCAAATATTCTATTTCAAATATTTCTTTTTCAAATATTTCCTTTTCAAATATTTCTATTATTAAAATATTTCGTTCAACACATGACTAATCTCAATGGATGAGTACTGTCAACACATGAACCTTTATTTTAAATTGATAAAGATGTAAATTTTATTATTAAAATATTTCGTTCAACACATGACTAATCTCAACGGATGAGTACTGTCAACACATGAACCTTTATTTTATATTGATAAAGATGTAAATTTTATTATTAAAATATTTCGTTCAACACATGACTAATCTCAACGGATGAGTACTGTCAACACATGAACCTTTATTTTATAATATTCTTTATTTTTTCCGATTGGAATGAGGCCCAATCAATTACCATATAAAGTTAATTATATGGATTCCATACAACAAATGTATATAATAGCAACGATAAATAATCAACCATCATCCAAAGTGCACTACACTGTATAGGCATCAAATATAGATATCTAACGCTTATAACAGCCTGTCGATCCATAGACCGACATATTTAATCAATCAGGATGAGTGAACTTCAAATTTCATCCCAACACCCATGTGGGGTTTCAAATCAACAAACACAGATTTTATTTGTGCAGTTGGGCGATGTGTAAAATTTATCGACCCAATCAATATCAGTCAAATCAGTGTATATAAACAAATCGGCCGATTTGTTTATAGATATTTATTTATTCACATTCACGTTAAAAATTATATTTTTAACGATAAAATATTTTTAACTATATAAATATTTTATTTTCTTTCAACACATTAATTTTTTTGTTCATTTACCCAATAAAATGATATTTTTATTTTTCTAACTTATTTTAGAAAATTTCGGCGGCATAACGGCACGATACTAGAAACGGGACGAGGCCTAGCCTTATCCCTGGTCTAGTGAAGGCCCACGCCATTCACACGTCAATCAAATCCATTCCATTTCCCCAAACAATTCAATTAAAACCAAATAATCTAACCAACTACACAACCAAACAATTAAACAAACAAGCCATCCATGGTCTGTGGATGACGGGTGTCGGGTGCTACTAAACACCGTCTGCATCCTAGTATATATATAACTAGAAAAGAAATTGAAGAGTGAGAAATTCTCACCGATAGCTATCCAACCATCTCGACTCTTCTTTTGCAGAATTCTTCGTCGTTCTCGCCTTTTTGTCACCTTCGTTGACCGTAGCCACTACATACATAAAAATCGAATTTTTACTTCGTTGTTCAATATATAAAAATCGAATTTTTACTTTGTTGTTCAATATATAAAAATCGAATTTTTACTTTGTTGTTCAATATATAAAAATCGAATTTTTACTTTGCTTTACTCCTAATAAAGATAATATTTTTATATCAAAGATATTTATATTCAAATCAATGAGGTTTATATTTTTCAATTCAAAGATATTTTTAAATCAAACAAATTTATATATTTTTATTTCAAAACAATGATATTTATTTTCATTTCAAAACAATGATATTTATTTTTAAAACCAATGCTTTTTAGATTTTCAAAAACAATGATCTATATATAAAAATCCCAATTTTTTTTGTTCTATGCTTTTTTTTCTATGTATATATATATCCTTTTGATTCCTATGTTATTTATTCAAACAAAATGATATTTTTAATAAATTTATTTTATATATATATATATAAGGATAAAAATAAGACATTTTTACTTATGCTGTAAATAAAAATAATAAAAAAACTCACATTTAAAATGCAGTTACCATTTCAATGCTTTCACCTCGCAATCACCTGGGACGCGCACGAATGGGAGTTCGCCGGTTAGGGTTCGACATTGCGCAGAAATCGAGGCGTTGGAGTGTGATCGGGGTTCGTCCCTGGAAGCGCTGGAGCTCCATCAGGTTGCGCCACGAGATGCGCCTTCCAACTCTCCACCGTCGGCCCTGACCTGGCCTCATTCGAACTCCCCCCCCACCCCCCGCGTCAGAAACTGACTTCGAACGCACTGCCTTTCCAGGCGAAATCCGATCGCCAGAGACCCTTATCCCCCATCATGACCGCACACAATACGGATCTCGTCTTGATCGTTAATTTTTCCTTCAGAGGTTTGATTCAATTTGTCTTGGATTTGGAATTATTGGGGGGGTTAAATTCGAACGGTTTCAGCCCTAAATCGCAGGGTGTCGGCTGATTGAAATGGGATTAGGGTTAGGGTTCAAGTTTGGGTATTTATATAAAATATTTGTTATTATTTGATTTATTAAATTCCAATTTAACTAGTTTTTCTATACAAACTCCTAACGAACTCCAACAACTGTTGCTCCTAGCTAATTACCCCCATTTCGAACACAATGGGATATGTTTTGTAGGTCCATTCGACTATTTCAGTCAGTTTCTCTTCAAATTAAAATATAAAACATTCAATATTTGATTTGAACGTACATTTCAATTTGCCGGGGCCACATATTGATTCTAAAAATTCCCAAAAAAAATATTTCTAGCTTCGTATCGACGATACGGTCCTAACAAAACTAGTTTCGTCGAATTCTGAGACCGTTAGAAAAATGGCGAATTTCCAGTCGATTAAAATCAACTTAAACTGATCAAACGCGTTTTCCTTTGCCATGCTCACATATTGATTCGAAAAATTATGAAATTTGAAACCTAACAATAACTTAACATCACAGACCCAACGAAAGTGGTTTCGTCGAATTCCGAGGTCGTTTGCAAAAATTCCATTTTTAAGTGCCTGAATTCCATAGCGACTATTCAGAATTTTCAACTGGACATATCTTTTGATTCCCACTATGAAATTTTGATTTTTCAGATTCGTTGGAAAGATATTCCCAATTAGATCCTAATGTTTTTGGTTTCACTAAAATCCGGTGTGTTTTGCACCCGGTACAGTCAATTGAAGTTTGAAATCGAATTATCGAACTACCGCGCCATTTTCAATTCCTTTTATATATATAAATAATTATTTATATTCTAACGACGATCTATATAAATATATACGTTCGATTTATATTCAAAATAAATATTTCGTCATTTTTATTTTAAATAATTCATTTTAAATAATCAAAATTCGCTAAAATTGCTAAAATAAAATTTTTAAAATGGCCCAGATTTTCGGGTTGTTACAATCTCCCCCACTTAAAACTTTTCTTCCCCGAAAAGGAACAAAGTCGAAAGTGGTTTGATTAATCAACTCTACGTTCGGTCTGGCTTCCATTATCCAACTTTTCAGTTTCTGAGAATTTTCAAATTTTTCAAAAATTTGGCTAACACCCTAAATTTTCGAAAAATTTCGCCATAACCTCCCTTGCACCGGGAGCCACGGGAAAATCCCGAAATTGCCATATAGGCCTTCTGATCTCAAAAAGAAAAAGAAAAAGCCAAGCGGCTAGCCAATAGGCTCATAAAATCATCATCACCCAAACAAAACAGTAAATTATGTAGTAAACATGTACCTATTTGTCGAGCAAACAAATTTTATCCTCTGCTCTAGCCTCCTTGCTATGACCTGTTCAATGTAAGCACATGTATATGCAAGAAAATGTGACCAAATTTCAATACAATTCACTATTTGATAAAATTGGCTATACGGTTAAAATTTCAATTAAGAAAAACTGTAATCAATCAACACAACCATCAATCAATTAGTTGACTAGCTTTTCAAATTCATAACTTTGATATATATTCTAAAAATCCGATTTTTGATGCAAAATCACAACAATAAACACTATCTAATTTTGGTTCTCACACCAGTCAATAGGAAATATATAGAAAGCCCACTTTCGTCACTCGAACATAAATACTGGTAATGTGATCACAATTATCAGTATCATCCCCGGGCGACTAGAGTGTGATTCTATATCTATCCAGTATATTAAAACTTCAAATATACGCGGATCAGATGTATACGCAAAATCTTTATATACTGCATTGTCCAAATCAATATAAATAAATAATCAAATACGAATAATTGATTTAAATTTTCAAAACAAAAATTTGTTTTCACTTTTATTTATCAAAAACACTACTCTTCACACTCGTTCTAGGATACTACTGATCCTATCTCTAACGAGTCATTCTCGTTGGATATTACTAATCCAATTTCTGATGAATTCTTCTGTATGGTTCTAATGTGTCTTATTCTCTGAGCTTTGTAAACCAAAGCTCTGATACCAACTGTGAAAACCCGTAACTTCCCCGGTTAGGAAAGTGCGGATAGTTCGAGAACAAGCCACAACAGAACACAGACGGAAGAACATTTCATTGTATATTACAACAGTGCACCAGAATACAAGAATATACAGAGTATAAATGAATATTACACAGAAATATCAGAGATTTAAATTACATTTAAATACATCGCAGCGGAAAATAATACAATACACAACTAGAAGAGATATACGGATACAAAGCCTCCCGGATATCATTCCAGCTGTAAACCAGGATCCTGTGAATATAAATATGCAAAACCAAAACTACTAGCTGCCCGTGTCAAAAATAGGGGCACCCAGAGTTTAGGTTAAAAACAATAAACTCCAGGTCAGTCATGTGACTGGTGTGAGAACTAAAACAGTTATTAATCTTTATTTTTAAAGTTAGGTAAATCAAGGGACCACGCCATATAACACGGAACGGGTTTCCTCCCAAGAACACCAGTGCATATAAGTAAACAGCGCAATGCTTTTCTAAAAATGAAGCTATTATAAGACCCAGGTCCCATCACACAATGCAACGCAGCCGGAGGATAGGGTTTTCCCTTATAATAGCCAAACATGCTTAGTACGTTTAAAACAAATCATTTGATACTACTATAAGTGTATAGTGTCAAAACAATTTCAATCATAAATATCAATCATAGACGGCATGGGTACCATATATCATGTCGCCATACTAGTTCTACAATTAAAACCGCAATACACGTATTGGAAATTGGATTTCCATCATGTGAACCAAGGCAAAGGGAATATCCTGTGCTTAATTCGAGACTCTCTAGCCCGAGCCTCAGGTTGCAGCCGCGACTGCACCCGGAACGTTGGGGCCGGCCACCCGTCGATGGTTAGTAATGCCGTAAACGATATGCTAGCCGGTTCTATGGAACCTCATAGTGATCTGGGACCCGTAAGCCTCTGCAACCACCGTTAACCGAGACGCCCCATTGGGCAATAAGTAATGATAAGCAACATCCACATAAGTAATGCCAGCCAGTTTAAGCACTGACACCACTTCTAACTAGAAACCAGCATATGTCCATTTCTCAGAGGTCCTCCCCGTTTTTGGTTCACACCGAGGTGTGAGGCTCGCGAATCAACGCTATACACAAAGCCATGCCATATCAGCTGCGCTTTGATCATCATCCACCAAACTTTGCTTTTCAACAAAAGTCTGGATCACTGCATCTCAGCATGCCACATTATCAATCCATATCGTACCACTGATTTCTGCCAATATATAACCTCTGAGCTCGTATGTCTCAGAGAAGGGCGTTAAGCAAGAGAATAAATTCCCCGCCGCCAAACAGATATATATTTAGCAGAGATCAACGAATACAATATAAAGGAATACAATGTCAGACACACCATCCATTTACAAGTCCGTTCTAGGTCTGAACGAAACCGGAGGCACTTTCCTCGCATATCCATCCATCTCCAAGTACGTCTGGACGACCACCAACTAATTCCATCCTCTTGGGTGTACAGCCCAATCAGGATCGTCAGTAATTATCCCAACGATGTGGAGACTTCCGGTCTTCAACCACCGTCTTCATCTTCGACATATCGTCGAATCGGTTATTCAGAATGGGTATAACCCTGGCCTTTCCGAACAACCCGCGTATATTAAAAATAAATGTTACTCAAACACAACATACGCCTCATTCCAATTCATTAGTTACTAACCGTAAATCAGTAAGAGAGCAATTCCCTAAATATTAACCCCGAAGGCCGAAACCAACATCAGATCAATATCCAGGAAACCATTCTTCTTAACTAACCTTCAGCTAGTTTCTAAATTTTAATTCTTAGGGAAAGGTTCCCATTAATTTTATCCAAGATAAATTCTTTAAAATTTATTCTTTAATCTTCCTTCGGATGTCATTTCAAACCAAATTATGGTTTTCCCAAACTAGTCGAGATTAGCGAACCATACCGAGATAATTATTTGATTTATTTCCCAATCCCAACCTATTCATCCCATGAAGCAAAACTGGTAATACTCCATATCTAATACCATGGTGTTATCGGTAAAATTAATTACCATTTCATGTTCAAATCTAATTAAAGATTTAACTATCTCTTTGGAGCAAAACTGGTGATACTCCATTCTCGCTCATTTTCTAAAGTTGATAATTTAAATTATCAATCCACATTTCAATTTAATTGAAGATCCATTAAAACTCTTTTTACTGGGTTAAAGAACTAGTGTCATTTAAAACACAGTTCACGATAAACCTAAATCACATTCTATTTATCATCGGGTTAAAGAACTAGTGTTATTTAAAACGCAGTTCACGATAAACCCATGAATCAATTCTATTTAAACCCATTTCAAATAATAAATGGGTTTTAATTTCAGTTCATTTCGATAAAAATATATTTTTATCTTTTCAAATATGGAGTTTTCATCCCAATTTTTTCCAAATCATTTCTTATGATTTTTCACTAATTATTACTATTTTTAATAATTTTATCAAGGCCTGTGCAGTCGATTTCCTTCAACGGCCATCGAACTGCACTTACAACGACCTTTTCCAAATTTGATTTGGACGTATCTCCAAATCTAACCGTTAGACTTCAAATTTCTAATATTCGTTAGAAATCTCTTTTCGATACGAACCCAACGGTTCCGGTTTTAGGAGAATCCGACGGTCGGATCTCCCGTAATGTCCGTTTGAAATAAATGGTCGAAATTCACGAACTGCCGCGGCGCGGCGCGTTCTATTCAGGCCATTATATTATATATATATATAATATATATAATATATATTTCGTCGATTACTATTTAAAGCGAATTTTATAAATCATTTTAATTTCGTTTTCAAAACAATTTCAACTTCCATTTCAATTTCAAATCAAAATTGAATTTTTCCTTATAAATTCGTTTTAAAATTCATTTCTATTCAATTCAAATTTCAATTCAATTTGAATTCATTTCAATTCGTTTTCAATTCAATTCGAACTCGTTTTCAATTCAATTCGAATTGGTTTTATATTCAATTCAATTCGAATTCGTTTCGTTTGCTATTCAATTGAAATCAAATTCGTTTTCCATTCAATTCGAATTCATTATATGTTCAATTCATTTCGAAATCGTTTTATATTCAATTCATTTCGAAATCGTTATCTATTCAATTCATTTCAATTCAATTCATTTTCTATTCGATTCAATTCAAATTCAATTCATTTTCTATTCAATTCAATTCAAATTCAATTCATTTTCTATTCAATTCAATTCAAATTCAATTCATTTTCTATTCAATTCAATTCAAATTCAATTCATTTTCTATTCGATTTCGAAATCACTTTTCAATATTCATTTTAAAATGAATAAAATCGGTATAAATATCGTTCACGTCAAAATGGCGTCAATTTAATCAACACGGCTTCATATATTTCTAGTTTCAAATATTCTATTTCAAATATTTCTTTTTCAAATATTTCCTTTTCAAATATTTCTATTATTAAAATATTTCGTTCAACACATGACTAATCTCAACGGATGAGTACTGTCAACACATGAACCTTTATTTTATATTGATAAAGATGTAAATTTTATTATTAAAATATTTCGTTCAACACATGACTAATCTCAACGGATGAGTACTGTCAACACATGAACCTTTATTTTATATTGATAAAGATGTAAATTTTATTATTAAAATATTTCGTTCAACACATGACTAATCTCAACGGATGAGTACTGTCAACACATGAACCTTTATTTTATAATATTCTTTATTTTTCCGATTGGAATGAGGCCCAATCAATTACCATATAAAGTTAATTATATGGATTCCATACAACAAATGTATATAATAGCAACGATAAATAATCAACCATCATCCAAAGTGCACTACACTGTATAGGCATCAAATATAGATATCTAACGCTTATAACAGCCTGTCGATCCATCGACCGACATATTTAATCAAACAGGATGAGTGAACTTCAAATTTCATCCCAACACCCGTGTGGGGTTTCAAATCAACAAACACAGAATTTATTTGTGTAGTTGGGCGATGTGTAAAATTTATCGACCCAATCAATATCAGTCAAATCAGTGTATATAAACAAATCGGCCGATTTGTTTATAGATATTTATTTATTCACATTCACGTTAAAAATTATATTTTTAACGATAAAATATTTTTAACTATATAAATATTTTATTTTCTTTCAACACATTAATTTTTTTGTTCATTTAACCAATAAAATGATATTTTTATTTTTCTAACTTATTTTAGAAAATTTCGGCGGCATAATGGCACGATACTAGAAACGGGACGAGGCCTAGCCTTATCTCCGGTCTAGTGAAGGCCCACGCCATTCACACGTCAATCAAATCCATTCCATTTCCCCAAACAATTCAATTCAAACCAAATAATCTAACCAACTACACAACCAAACAATTAAACAAACAAGTCATCCATGGTCATTGGATGACGGGTGTCGGGTGCTACTAAACACCGTCTGCATCCTAGTATATATATATAACTAGAAAAGAAATTGAAGAGTGAGAAATTCTCACCGATAGCTATCCAACCATCTCGACTCTTCTTTTGCAGAATTCTTCGTCGTTCTCGCCTTTTTGTCACCTTCGTTGACCGTAGCCACTACATACATAAAAATCGAATTTTTACTTCGTTGTTCAATATACAAAAAATCGAATTTTTACTTTGTTGTTCAATATATAAAAATCGAATTTTTACTTTGTTGTTCAATATATAAAAATCGAATTTTTACTTTGCTTTACTCCTAATAAAGATTATATTTTTATATCAAAGATATTTATATTCAAATCAATGAGGTTTATATTTTTCAATTCAAATATATTTTTAAATCAAACAGATTTATATATTTTTATTTCAAAACAATGATATTTATTTTCATTTCAAAACAATGATATTTATTTTTAAAATTAATGCTTTTTAGATTTTCAGAAACAATGATCTATATATAAAAATCCCAATTTATTTTGTTCTATGCTTTTTTTTTCTCTCTCTCTCTCTCTCTCTATATATATATATCCTTTTGGTTCCTATGTTATTTATACATACAAAATGATATTTTTAATAAATTTATTTTATATATATATAAGGAAAAAAATAAGACATTTTTACTTATGCTGTAAATAAAAAAAATCACGTTTAAAATGCAGTTACCATTTCAAAGCTTTCACCTCGCAATCACCTGGGACGCGCACGAATGGGAGTTCGCCGGTTAGGGTTCGACATTGCGTAGAAATCGAGGCGTTGGAGTGTGATCGGGGTTCGTCCCTGGAAGCGCCAGAGCTCCATCAGGTTGCGCCACGAGATGCGCCTTCCAACTCTCCACCGTCGGCCCTGACCTGGCCTCATTCGAACTCCCCCCCCCCCCCCGCGTCAGAAACTGACTTCGAACGCACTGCCTTTCCAGGAGAAATCCGATCGCCAGAGACCCTTATCCCCCATCATGACCGCACACAATACAGATCTCGTCTTGATCTTTATTTTTGCCTTCAGAGGGTTGATTCAATTTGGCTTGGATTTGGAATTATTGGGGGGGTTAAATTCGAACGGTTTCAGCCCTAAATCGCAGGGTGTCGGCTGATTGAAATGGGATTAGGGTTAGGGTTCAAGTTTGGGTATTTATATAAAATATTTATTATTATTTAATTTATTAAATTCCAATTTAACTAGTTTTTCTATACAAACTCCTAACGAACTCCAACAACTATTGCTCCTAGCTAATTACCCCCATTTCGAACACAATGGGATATGTTTTGTAGGTCCATTCGACTATTTCAGTCAGTTTCTCTTCAAATTAAAATATAAAACATTCAATATTTGATTTGAACGTACATTTCAATTTGCCGGGGCCACATATTTATTCTAAAAATTCCCAAAAAATATATTTCAAGCTTCGTATCGACGATACGGTCCTAACAAAACTAGTTTCGTCGAATTCTGAGACCGTTAGAAAAATGGCGAATTTCCAGTCGATTAAAATCAACTTAAACTGGTCAAACGCGTATTCCTTTGCCATGCTCACATATTGATTCGAAAAATTATGAAATTTGAAACCTAGCAATAACTTTACATCACGGACCCAACGAAAGTGGTTTCGTCGAATTCCGAGGTCGTTTGCAAAAATTCCATTTTTAAGGGCCTGAATTCCATAGCGACTATTCAGAATTTTCAACTGGACATATCTTTTGATTCCCGCTATGAAATTTTGATTTTTCGGATTCATTGGAAAGATATTCCCAATTAGATCCTAATGTTTTTGGTTTCACTAAAATCCGGTGTGTTTTGCACTCGGTACATTCAATTGAAGTTTGAAATCGAATTATCGAACTACCGCGCCATTTCCAATTCCTTTTATATATATAAATAATTATTTATATTCTAACGACGATCTATATAAATATATACGTTCGATTTATATTCAAAATAAATCTTTCGTCATTTTTATTTAAAATAATTCAATTTAAATAATCAAAATTCGCTAAAATTGCTAAAATAAAAATTTTAAACTGGCCCAGATTTTCGGGTTGTTACAAGCTCCTCCCTTTCATCATTTGTATCTCTGAAATCACCTCATACATTCACATCCAAACATATATGTGTTAGGGTTATGATAAAAATCCGAAATTGATGAGCTATGGAGATAAAGAAGAGGATAGAGAAGCTTACCCAAGTCTTAGAATTGGATTTGCACTTGAATTGAGCTTGGATTTGCAAACCCTTACTTAGGAATTTTAATTTCCCTTTCTCCATTTCTATCTTTCTAAGTGTTTGGAGAATGAATGAAGAGAAGGAGGATGATTTGAGGTTATATGGTAAGTTAGGCTAGCTCAACCAAGACCCAACCAAAGTGCCAAATTTTCGATTCTTGGAACATATCGATGCTTATAGTCAAAAAGGTCGTAAACGATGATCCGGACTCAATGGAAGTGGTCCCGAGTCCTAATTTTATCATTTGTGAAAAACGACTTTTTGAGTAACACATCGGATACGACGATATATTTAAATAAAATATTTAAATCTATTATCATGGAATGAGCTATCATGGAATGAGCGGGTTGTTACAATGCAACTTCCTAACCTGAACTTGTAAAACTCGGTTTGACCCGAGCATTGCAAATGCCACGAATCAGTCTGGTGAACTATCATGAATAATTCATTAAGTTTATAGGTTGCATTCAACTAATTTAAAGTTAAAAATGACTTTGAAAGAAGAGGATAATTGTAAGACCAATTCACACGTAAACACAAATGGTTTTTATCTTACGGTAACATAAAACATTTTTGATATATCAAATCCGGTGATACTATAATAGTGCCTATCAAACCATAAATAATTAACCATCTAACATAACGCTTGCATCTCACACTCCACATACGTAGTATATGATAAAAAACACATAGAACTTATTGGGGAATGGATTTCCAACTATGACAAGGTATGAGACGACCTTTTGAAAGTGTACCTCTAGAGAGCAATACACTAGGGTTCAACAAGAACATCTCGCAACCCGGCCACACTTGACCGACCACTCATTCAACTTGAGTGTATCAAATATATTGTCACCCACAGTTAGTATACCAACATAAACATTCCTGGGAGATACAGAAGAACAAAAATTAAATTTCTCTGGATGGTGGCAATACACCGTAATGGGAATGACCCATATAGCCATGATGCCTTCCCGATTTATGTCATTTTCCTGGAAGATGAGTCTTGAGATCATGTTCACCTATTCAGAAAACATCTCAACATCTTTGAATGCCACATTGTCAAATCCGTTAAATCACTAATTGATGCCCATAAATATACTCTGGGAGTCAAGCTAAGAGATATTTCCTTCTCCACCACCAAACTTGGTTAATTTGTAAAAATCAATGTAAGTGACTCTTAAGGAAATACTCTGTTAGACATTCGTCCATACAACTCATCTAGGAAAAGGATGAACCGAAGGCACCCTCCTATTGCATCTAGTATAGGAATTACCCCAAGGATCAGTGGCGAGAAGTCCTTGCAAAACCGTAGATTTCAACCATGACAAAGTCACATAATATCTCTAGGGATCAATTGGAGATTTTAAGTATTTCTTCCGTTTTATGAAATTCTGTGGGTCTTCAAATGCTCCATTTCGGCCATATTCTTATTTCTTCCACGTTTATGTATTTGCCGATTGGAATGGTTTTCAAATATAAATTTGATCTCAGCCTTTCCGTACCAACAATCGATAATAGGCCAACCATTGATAGTCGTTTCTTTAACTATCAAATAGACACCATTCAACCGTTAAAAGTAAAAAGGAATTCACTGGTTCGATATATGACATCACTTGGCCTCTTTAACTAACCATCTATTTAATAAAACTTGTAAATTTCCAATATTTGAAACACAGTCATTTACCTCTTATTTTAACACAAGAGTATTCTCAAAACCCTTTCGCTGCACTTAAGAAAATATATCATAATCATGTATTAAATATTTAATTTATAAATATCATTTGTAAAACTTTTTCTATATCCATTATTCCTTTTCCAAAACTGGGAAAAATCTCCTTTTTATAAACATATACATTTACTAAAAAAATCAGTTCAATTTAACTTTCGTAAAACAACGTTCTGGATTCCATTATCAATACCATTAACTATTTTCTTAGCACGTTCATTTATAAATTATTTCCTTAGCATTTAATTTACCAAATTCGCCAACATTTAAACCTTTATTTATCAATCTCCGTTATGATAGAAAATCTAATTTATAATTCCTTTAAACATAATTCAACTTATATACGAATTTCCATTTAAAACCGTACTTCTAAAAAAATGAATCGTTTAGATTATTAGAAATTAGTGTTATATACTTAACTGAATGGCATAAATATAGCCACGTTTAAACTTAGCCAAACAATATTAATCTATATAGTATTTACTTTAAATCTAGTAGTTATAATTACATTTCAAAATCTTGCAAATTAAATTGCAATATTCCTTTTATGGAAATCATAAACCATTTTCAACATCTTCCACCATTACAAACTAACATCCCTTGATAATACCAAAGTCGTTGAAGTTGGGGTATTCAATTTACCTCTCAGACCTTGATCGATAATGTTCTTATCTTAAAATATATAAGAGTTCGTAATTCTAAAACCGATTCTAATTTTGAAATCTCAAACTTTTATTTAATTTAAAATATGGTTTTAATAAAACATTTCCTTTCATTTGAAAGATCAACTTATAATCACCCTTTTAATTTACTTGTTTATAAACTCTTTTAAAATTACACATCATTATTAGTACCTGTCTTAATGATTTTTTTTTTTACAAAATTTATTTATAAGTCTCTCCCTTTACATTGATCAAATTAAGGTTTTATCATTAACTTGATTGTCTTCTCAAATGATTTCAATTAAAAGGAAATCATTTTAATTATTATTAAAATAATAATTAATTTTAATATTAACCTAAGTAAAAGCAATTTACTTCATCATTAACCGACGAAGAAGTTGTTAAAATCCTTATTAACTAAAAATAGATTAGTTAACCCTTTAAAAGGTGATTAAAATATAAATTAGCTTTATTAACAACTTTATAATCATCTTTAAACACCGTTAATCAAAGGATTAATAAATCTATTTAGTTCCAAACATTTGCTCATTAAAATTATATGTAACGTCCCAGATTTTTAGCAACTGAATAATAATTTAATTCAATTATTTTAAATAGTGGTTTATTAATTTAAATAACCTGAGTTCAATATTTTTGGATATTTAATTAGTAGTGGAATAATAATTTAATTCCGAAATAATCGAAAATAAGTTGAATTTGCAATATTAGATAGATCAGATAATTGAAGATATTTAGTCGAGTTTAAATTCGAATTATATTAACGAATTTATTATTCAAAATTTAGTTGTTATTCCAAACAGAGTCAAAATTGGACAAAACAAATTTCGTTGCACCCGAAATGTAAAACTATAGTGCTTTGTCCATTTTCATCGCGATCGAAGCTCGTTATTGATCCTAGAAATTTAAAATGCCCAACGTGAAATAAAGATGGCATATTCTAAGAATATCCTTTAACCCCTCCTATAAAATATCGCAACCCTTCTTTCTTTCGTTGACCTCATAATTTCTGGTCAATCAATAGGCCGCCATTCCCTTTTCTCATCGAGATAAAATCACCAATTCTACTTCTTATTTTCATCAAAATCATGAGTTTCAATTCCCAAACAAATCAAATGAAATCGAATCATTTTCACCTACTCAGCAAAGATTTAATTCGAGTGATGGGAGGCTCTGCCATACGAATTCTCCACATAAGTCGATTTCAATGACATAAATATAGGTCGTTCCCTTGAGCAAATATCTAAATTGAAAGTCATGGTGGTAGCGTCTTCCTCTTAGCTACACGAGAGTTCACTATCGACCCTCTTCAGTAAACTAGGGTTCAGACTGTCACAAAAGTTAGAAGGATTGGGTAATTTGGAGTATGGATTATTGTTCACCGTGAAGGGTTGATCCTTGTGTAAATTCTTGGTGGGGTATGAGAGCAGTTCTGTTCGACATCCTATTCCTGTAGCATGGCAGGAGGAAGTTTCCAAAGGTAGTTTCAAATGGGATGAGGGGAGTTGAATTATGTTTTATAGGGATTCAAAGGAAGGAGTTATGGGAGTTTGAAGGCAACCTCGGTTTTGAAGAAGCCTGTAGCGAGTTTATTCGGTGGAAGGATAGGTATCAGTTGCGTGTTTGTTGAGTTTTGGAGTGCGTATTATCTGGGAGAGGAAGAAGCATGTTACGGTGATGTTGGTTTTATTTTTATGGTGAGAAGAATTGAGGGAGGTAGTGTTTCAGTTAGAACGAGCTATAAAGGAAGAGTTTTGGGAATGTGGAAAATGGTTATTGTGTCATGGTTTAAAACAAAAGTTTGGGAAATAATTATAATATTGCAAGTAACACTGTAGTTAAGGGAAGATGGATTAATGCACCGATGTGTAAATTGGAGATTGGAATTGTGAAGTAACGAGGAGGGTTCTGGTTGTTAAAATGAGTTGTGAGCAGTTTGAGGTAGAACCTGGGTTGGGATGAAGAAGACAATGAGCGTGCTTAGCATAGTTAGTATTTTCAGTTTCAAACTGAAGTGGTGAAAATGGAGTTTGGGTCTTTATTGTTGCGGTTTGAAAATCAGGAGGAAGGTGATTTGAAAATAATAATTAGTGGGAAACTTTGGCCATGGACTGTTGAAGAAGCATTTTAGTTCATGGCAAGAGGGACTAGTATTTCGGTATAATGATGGAGGGTGGTTGGCGTTAGGTACTGATATTGGCGTGTGTGTTTTTTCTGGAGTTGGCGGTTTTAACCATAGGAGGGAAGAAGTATTAGTGTTTTAAAACAAAAAATCGGTGGACTATGGTGGGAAGTGTTAGGAAGGAGGAGTATACAACGTGGATGGAGGAATGTTCAAGAGCGACTATCTGTTTTTACTGGGAAGGGTAGGATTAACGTGTTAATGAGGGAGTGGCCGACCTGTTTGTCTGTATAAAACGAGATGAAGGAATACATTAAGGACCTAGATGGAAGTACCCATGAAGTCGTTTGATGCATTAACTGCTCCTTGGAATTGTTTGAGCTTTACCAATATGCATGCAAATTTTGCACAGTTCGAGAAGTGTCATATTGCCCTCAGGTGTTGTTGCTCATCTCAAACTCGGATAAGCTTCGGAATGTCGAGCCGGGTGGAAAACAATTGGATATGTAAGCTGAGCTAGGGCTTAACCGTGTTAATAAGGGTATTAGTTATAAATAATTAAATTAGTTTAATTAATTATTTAATTAGAGAATCAGTAGTTGCTTTGAATCGTATAAACTGAAACGTGGATAACTTCTATTTACTGAGCAGAATTAAAGCAGACCAGTCACGTCAGAATCATAATGGCGAGATCTACATTGTGGAATCTGTTTCGCCAAGAACAGAGCTACCAAAATCAACCGCTGTTAGATTTTTATGAAATAAAAGCAGAACCTTCAACTGCAAAACAAGGTGAGTAAACTCACTAACTCTGACTCGTTTATATTTTTATATAAACGAGTTTTTAAATTTATTTTATACTGCGTGATGGTTGCTTGGTTGAATAGTTGATAAAATTGGTTGATATGATTACATCGTTGATCAACTATTAATTATGATATTTCATATTGATGTGAAATAATATTATTGATGTTATTAACATCTATGGATGCAGGGAAACAGGTTGGAGGGGCCCAACTGGGTTCCTCAACATTTATATTATTGTTTTCATATAATTGCATTATATGCTGTGATATGTATTCTACGATTGATTTTGTTGTCACTGGCCCAATAAATTTTAGTATTTAAATACTATAAAATATTTTCGAATATGAGAAAAGGAGTTTGGGATTTAAAAAGAAAATTTATTTCCAAAAAAAGAAATTTACTTTCAAATTTAAAGTAGAAATACGTTTAAATGAATAAAACATGAAGTTGTTTATAAATGAGTTTGTAACTTAAGTGAATTATTTATCATTGGATAAGTTGAAAGATAAATTCAAATTTGAATTATATGGAAAGTGCAAATCATTTTTTTAAATAAATATTGGAAATGAAATTCAAACTTAGTAGATTATAAAGGTAATTAATTCCAAAATAGAAATTAGATTTCAAATGGATAGAAAATTGAAACTGGTTTAAGTGAATCAAAACAAGAAGTTGTTTATAACAATGTTTATAAATTAAATAAAATATATATCATAAAATAAAGTAAAATATAAATTCATGTTGAATTTATTATATAAGCAAAGTGGTAATTGGTGTTGATACCTGATATTTGAAGTGGGATTTGAATGCAATAGTGGTAAAAGAGATTTTAGTAGGAAAATTTGTTTCGAAAGAAACGATGGGTTATATTCCAAAGATTAGGAAATAAAAATTAATTGAGATAAATCTGATGAAATTTTAAATAGGAATTCGGCAAATGATTTATGTCTCGGAAGAATATTTAAATTTTATTTAACATGAACCTATGAATTAATTTAAATACATTAAGAGGTCAATATTCAATTAATTCTATAGTTTGCAATAATATATCTAAAAAGGGATTTATAGAAATCAAATTTAGTTAATTTCAGAAGTTAAAAAAATGTATAGCTTGTAAATACATTTAAAGGAGAACTCGAATTGTTTAAGATAAACAGAGTTTATAAATGAACAACGAAGTCGTGTGCGTCGCACACGGTACTTTATTTAAAACAACGATTATAGCGCTGTTATTATAATATATGTTTTTGTAAATCTAAACATCGTTTATAATGCTACTGTTATCACAAATGTTTTAACAACGATTTTAATGTTGCTATTATAGTAAAAGCTAAACAACAATTGTAACGCTGTCATTGAAAGAAATGTTTTATAAATAAAATATTTGGAAATAGCGATTATAACGCTACCATTATAATCAATATTTTTCTGTAAAAGAAGTGTGTTCTTCGATTGAATCCAAAAGTCGCATAAGCGATGAAGCTATGAGTTTTGACTATTTCGAAGTTAAGAATGTTGTTCAGTTAAGGACTGAGAGGCAATTATACCCCAACTTGACTTACTTCATGATTGATGAAGAAAAGGTTAAGGTTCGATTGTAAGGATTGGTTAGTATTATGGTTAGTTAATAATTGGTTAATGTTTTTAAGTTATAACAACGATGTTTATAACATCGCGTTAATTTAAAGGAATTTGAAATGTTTTTTGCAATAAAATGAGAGATATTTTCTACGTACCGAAAATGAAATAAATTGGTCAATGAGGAATTAAGAAAGAGGATTTGGAAATATTTTCCAATATTAATGCGGCATATTTTCTGAATATATAAAATATGGATTCGCTAAAATATATATATATATATAAATGTTTTCTAAATGGGGAAAAGAGATATTTTCTCGAATAAAGAAATTACCTGTTTTTAATGTTTTTTTCAAAGAATCGAGAGGGAAATCGAGCTTCAAAAGGATACGAAAGATAGGGAAACAGGAATTTAAAATAATAATATAATCAGGAATTGATTTAAAGGGCCCCAGTGTTGTTTGATGCTTGATCGGTAGAATTTCCAAATGGAAATAGGACCGTTGATTGTACGAATGTTTCTTTGATTGTTAAATCGCCTACTATCAAAGTTTTGATTTATTTTATACCTCCGTTGTCAATATAGAGAGACTGGGATTAGATTTAATATCTGAAAACCACTCCGCATTGGCATAACCATTACGAATCAACTTATGTTGAAAATATTATGAAGACGGAGAAAAATGCAAGGCCTGTTCTGTTAATTCAAACTTCAAGCCTCACAACTGGGAATTGACAAAAATCGGGCAGGCAGCATGGCTCTGTGGGTCGCTCCCATTAGGATGTATAATCACCTATCTAGAGAAATTCCGTTTACTTCTTTAATCGATCGATGCTGTCCCTTTCAGGAAATGGTTATTGATCCGAACCTTTGGTGATATACAATCGATACACTAAAGTGAAATGAGTGGTCGGTCATGTGAGGGCCGGGTTGCAAGACGTTCTTGTTGAACCCAGTGTATTCGCCTCTAGAGATACACTATCGGCAGGTGGTCCCATACCTTGTCATTTTGGAAATCCAATCTCCAATAAGAGCCCTGCGGTTTTTGATTTAATATTATATATGGAGCGTGAGATGCAAGCGTTCCGCTAGATTCTAATTATTTGTTGTAGACACTATTATAATATCACCAGATTTTGATATCAAAATATTTTGGTTATCGTAAGGTAAAAACCATCCGTGTTTATGTGTGGATTGGTCTTACGATTTTCATTTCTTTTGGAAAAGAATTTTTGAAAATTAAACAAATGGTTGGAGTTTACTCACACCAATCCCATGACTAACCCAGAGTTTATTTTGTTTGTTTTCCCTAAACTCTTGGGTGCCCAAATTTGTACGGGCAGTCAAGTAGTCGGTATTTTTTTTCAGATTCACTTGGAGAAGCTCGAAGCAGGAGGCTTCATCAATCAGCTATAGACTATCATATTTTCTGCTGTGTCTTGTGTTGTATCTGGGAATAGGTGTTTATAACTGTTCCAGGAATAACTGTTGTGCTCTGATGATGGCATGTATATACAAATACTAATTTGTGTTTCAAAAGTTATGTTATTTAATATATTTTATTCGTTCCGCTGTGAGATTTGTGTTCTTTATTTTCTTCTATTCTAATATTTCTTTCTTTCTATTTCTCATCTTCTAACTTCTTTCTTATAATGATTCGTATTTCTGTGTCATTTGGGTTGGACGTATGTGGTTATTAGTTGACCCAAAAGGGTACGGAAATTCGGGTTGTTACAGTTGGTATCAGAGCTGAAGGTTGAATGATAACCTTGGCTCTGTGGCGTAACTCAATAGAGATGGGGTTAGTGATACCCTAGATTGAGTTTGAGTGCACATATATGAGCGCGTATTTGTAAATTTGATATAAAATTTGTTTAATATTGTGTTGATTGGTTTGTTGAGCGGGTTATGAATCCCGGTCGATACAAAATGTACAACTGTAGCGATATGCATTTCTAAACTCTCGAACAAAGCAATTTGATACTGTATGGTTTTAAAAAGGGGATGAATGAAATAATTTGCCCAAAAGTTATTTTGATATAAAAAAATAATTTCTGAAATATTATAGTATATGAATATGTTGATTGTTATCATAATCAAATTAAATTATAACACCGAAATGGTTATGTAAATCAAATTTAATTTGTATAAGAATAGAGTATGTAAATAAGTTGAATTAGAATTGGATTCAGATCAGAAGTGTGGATTTAAATCCCGAATATTTAGAAAATGTTTTCTAAAGTATTTTTAAAAGTAATGTAATATTACTTTGAGCAATTTTTGAATAAGGATGATTTTAAATGGATTTTAAAATTGATTAAGCACTGAAATCACTTCAGGGGCAAGAAAATAGTACTGATAATGGATCGTGACATTATCGGTATTCATTTTGAAGTTTCTGAGTGACGGATTGCTACCATAGTAATTTGGAATGAAAATTTTGTTTGAAAATGACAAGATGATATAGAAATTCAAATGTTTTGAATTGATTTGATTATAAATATATGTGTATAAATATATATGATTTCAAACTAATTTGAAATAAAACCCAGGAATTTGAATCCTGAAATTAAAGCTTAACTTGTGTTAGTTAAATATATTGAAATGGTAAAAGAGAATAAAATGAATTGAAATTTAACTTAAGTTAAACAAAATTAGATTGGATCGGGAATAATTCCGAATAAAATTAAATAAAGAGAAATGTTGAGATTCGAATTATTAAAGTGAATTCGAATTATGTATAAGGAGTTGAATATATATTGGATGTTGTTATTTGGAATTAAGCTGGGATGGGATTGAACTCGAGTATAATAAGTGGATTGACTTAAATGGAGATCAGATTTGAATTGATAGAATGGAGGTGAACTAATCAGGAAGTTAATTAGTGCATTAAAAATCAAAAGTTGAATTGATTTAGAAACTATTGGAATTTGATATATGTTTGCTGAGCAGATATTGAATGGAAGAAAATGCAAAAGATAGAATTGTGCCCGACAAAAAGGTACATGTTTATAATATTACTTGGGTTTGATGGTTTTGTGAGCCTATGGGGCAAGCCGCTTGGCTTTTTGATTTTCTTTTGGTTTGGAGAAGGCCAAGAAAAGCGAGTTGTGGTTGTACCGGTTGAGCTATGCAAAAGAGATGCTGGCGAAATTTTTCTAAAAATTAAAGAGCTAGAAAATTTTCAAGAAATTTTTGATAATTTAAAATTGAATTTATAATTGAAATAAGAAAACCAACATTTGTTAATAAAATTTCAAGTGGAATAATGAAATTGATAAATGGATTTAAAATCAATTTGAAGGGGTGTGGATATGCAGAAGAGCATAAGGATTGGAAACAAGAAATTGATGATGGATAATCCAAAAATGGCGGACAGATCATTTGGAAAGAATTATGAATGGTCGAGTATTGGTATAGGAATTCGAAGGTCGGGTGGGTTATGAAGATATGGAATATAAGTTTTCAACTAAGTAGATTATGATGAGTTAGAGTTATAGCATTTTTACTATTTAGCAATTTCGAGGACGAAATTATTTTAAGGGGGAAGGAATGTAACATCCCGAATTTATAACAACTGAATAATAATTTAATTCAATTATTTTAAATAGTGGTTTATTAATTTAAATAACGTGAATTCAATATTTTTGGATATTTAATTAATATTGGAATAATAATTTAATTCCAAAATAATCGAAAATAAGTTGAATTTGCAATATTAGATAGATCAGATAAATGTAGATATTTAATCGAGTTTAAATTCGAATTATATTAACGAATTTATTATTCAAAATTTAGTTGTTATTCCAAACAGAGTCGAAATTGGACAAAACAAGTTTCGTTGCACCCGAAATATAAAACTATAATGCTTTGTCCATTTTCATCACGATCGAAGCTCGTTAGTGTTCCTAGAAATTTAAAATGCCCAACGTGAAATAAAGATGGAATATTCTAAGAATATCCTTTAACCCCTCCTATAAAATATCGCAAACCTTCTTTCTTTCGTTGACCTCATAATTTCTGGTCAACCAATAAGCCGCCATCCCCTTTTCTCATCGAGATAAAATCACCACTTCTACTTCTTATTTTCATCAAAATCGCGAGTTTCAATTCCTAAACAAATCAAATGAAATCGAATGATTTCCACCTACTCAGCAAAGATTTAATTCAAGTGATGGGAGGCTATGCCATACGAATTCTCCACATAAGTCGATTTCAATGACATAAATACAGGTCGTCCCCATGAGCAAAGATCAAAATTAAATTCATGGTGGCAGCGTCTTCCTCCTGGGTACACGAGAGTACGTTGTTGACCCTCTTCAGTAAACTAGGGTTCGGACTATCACAAAAGTTAGAAGGATTGGGTTATTTGTAGTATGTATTATTGTTCACCGTGAAGGGTTGATCCTTGTGTAAATTTTTGGTGGGGTATGAGAGCAGTTTTGTTTGGCATCCTATTCCTGTAGCATGGCAGGAGGAAGTTTCCAAAGGCAGTTTTGAATGAGATGAGGGGAGCTGAAGTATGTTTTATTGGGATTCGAAGGAAGGAGTTAAGGGAGTTAGAAGGCAACCTCGGTTTTAAAGAAGCCTGTAGCAAGTTTATTCAGTGGAAGGATAGGTAGCAGTTGCGTGTCTGTTGAGTTTTGGAGTGCTTATCATCTGGGAGAAGAAGAAGCATGTTACGGTGATGCTGGTTTTATTTTTACGGTGGGAAGTATTGAGGGAGGTCGTGTTTCAGTTAGAACGAGCTATAACGGAAGAGTTTTGGGAATGTGGAAAATGGTTATTGTGTCATGGTTTAAAACGAAAGTTTGGTTAATAATCCTAATATTGCAAGTAACACTCTAGTTAAGGGAAGATGGATTAATGCACTAATGTGTAAATTGGAGATTGGAATTGTGAAGTAATGAGGAGGGTTCTGGTTGTTAAAATGAGTTATGAGCAGTTTGGGGTAGAACCTGGGTTTGGATGAAGAAGACAATGAGCGTGCTTAGCGTAGTTAGTATTTTCAGTTTCAAACTGAAGTGGTGACAATGGAGTTTGGGTCTTTATTTTTGCGGTTTGAATAGCAGGAGGAAGGTGATTTAAAAAAAAATGATTAGTGGGAAACCCTGGCCATGGACTGTTGAAGCAGCATTTTAGTTCATGGCAAGAGGGACTGGTATTTCGGTATAATGAAGGAGGGTGGTTGGTGTTAGTGCTGATAATGGCTGTGTTTTTTTTTTGGAGTTGGCGGTTTTAACCGTAAGAGGGAAGAAGTATTAGTGTTTTAAAACAAGAAAGCGGTGGGCTGTGGTGGGAAGTGTTAGGAAGGAGCAGTATACAACATAGATGGAGGAATGTACAGGAGAGACTATTTGTTTTTACTGGGAAGGGTAGGATTAACGTGTTAATGAGGGAGAGGCCGACCTGTTTGTCTGTATAAAACAAGATGAAGGAATACTTTAAGGACTTAGATGGAAGTACCCATGAAGCCATTTGATGCATTAACTGCACCTTGGAATTGTTTGAGCTTCACCAATATGCATGCAAATTTTGCACAGTTCGAGAAGTGTCATATTGCCCTTAGGTGTTGTTGCTCATCTCAAACTCGGATAAGCTTCGAAATATCAAGCTGGGTGGAAAACAATTGGATATGTAAGCTGAGCCAGGGCTTAACTGTGTTAATAGGGGTATTAGTTATTAATAATTAAATTAGTTTAATTAATTATTTAATTAGAGAATCAGTAGTTGCTTTGAATCGTATAAACTGAAACGTGGATAACTTCTATTTACTGAGCAGAATTAAAGCAGATCGGTCATGTCAGAATCATAATGGCGAGATCTACATTGTGGAATTTGTTTCGCCAAGAATAGAGCTACTAAAATCAACCGCTGTTTGATTTCTATGAAATAAAAGCAGAACTGTCAACTGCAAGACAAGGTGAGTAAACTCACTAACTCTGACTCGTTTATATTTTTATATAAACGAGTTTTTAAATTTATTTTATACTGTGTGATGGTTGCTTGGTTGAATATTTGATAAAATTGGTTGATATGATTGCATTGTTGATCGACTATTAATTTGATATTTCAAATTGATGTGAAATAATATTATTGATGTTATTAACATCTGTGGATGCAGGGAAACATGTTGGAGGGGCCCAACTGGGTTCCACAACATTTATGTTATTGTTTTCATATAATTACATTATATGATGTGATAAGTATTCTATGATTGATTTTGTTGTCACTGGCCCTAAAAATTTTAGTATTTAAATACTATAAAATATTTTCGAATATGAGAAAAGGAGTTTGGGATTTAAAAAGAAAATTTATTTCCAAAAATAGAAATTTACTTTCAAATTGAAAGTAGAATACGTTTAATTGAATAAAACATGAAGTTGTTAATAAATGAGTTTGTACCTTAAGCGAATTATTTATCATTGGATAAATTGAAAGATAAATTCAAATTTGAATTATATGGAAAGCGGAAATCGGTTTTTAAATAAATATTGGAAATGAAATTTAAACTTAGTAGATTATAAAGGTAATTAATTTCAAAATAGAAATTAGATTTCAAATGGATAGAAAATTGAAACTGGTTTAAGTGAATCAAAACAAGATGTTGTTAATAACAATGTTTATAAATTAAATAAAATATATATCATAAAATAAAGTAAAATATAAATTCAAGTTGAATTTATATAAGCAAAGTGGTAATTGGTGTTGATACCTGATATTTGAAGTGGGATTTGAATACAATAGTGGTAAAAGAGATTTGAGTGGGAAAATTTGTTTCAAAAGAAACGATGGGTTATATTCCAAAGATTGGGAAATAAAAATTAATTGAGACAAATCTGATGAAATTTTAAATAGGAATTTGGCAAATGATTTATGTCTGGGAAGAATATTTAAATTTTATTTAACATGAACCTATGAATTAATTTAAATACACAAAGAGGTCAATATTCAATTAATTCTATAGTTTGCAATAATATATCTAAAAAGGGATTTATAGAAATCAAATTGAGTTAATTTCAGAAGTTAAAAAAAGGTATAGCTTGTAAATACATTTAAAGGAGAACTTGAATTGTTTAAAATAAACAGAGTTTATAAATGAACAGCAGAGGCGTGTGCGTAGCACAAGGTACTTTATTTAAAACAGCGATTATAGCGCTGTTGTTATAATATATGTTTTTGTAAATCTAAACATCGATTATAATGCTACTGTTATCACAAATGTTTTAACAGCGATTTTAATGTTGCTATTATAATAAAAGCTAAACAGCGATTGTAACGCTGTCATTGAAAGAAATGTTTTATAAATCAAATATTTGGAAACAACGATTATAACGCTACCGTTATAATCAATATTTTTCTGTAAAAGAAGTGTGTTCTTAGATTGAATCCAAAAGTCGCGAAGCGATGAAGCTGTGAGTTTTGACTATTTCGAAGTTAAGAATGTTGTTCAGTTAAGGTCTGAGAGGTAATTATACCCCAACTTGACTGACTTCATGATTGATGAAGAAATGGTTAAGGTTTGATAGTAAGGATTGGTTAGCATTACGGTTAGTTAAAAATTGGTTAATGTTTTTAAGTTATAATAACGATGTTTATAACATCGCGTTAATTTAAAGGAATTTGAAATGTTTTTCCCAATAAAATGAGAGATATTTTCTACGTATAGAAAATGAAATGAATTGGTCAATGAGGAATTAAGAAAGAGAATTTGGAAATATTTTCCAATAATAATGCGGCATATTTTCTGAATATAGAAAATAAGGATTCACTAATATATATATAGAAATGTTTTCTAAATAGGGAAAAGAGATATTTTCTCGAATAAAGAAATTACCTATTTTTAATGTTTTTTTTCAAAGAATCGAGAGGGAAATCGAGCTTCAAAAGGATATGAAAGATAGGGAAACATGAATTTAAAATAATAATATAATCAGGAATTGATTTAAGGGGGCCCAGTGTTGTTTGATGCTCGATCGGTAGAATTTCCAATTGGAAATAGGACCGTTGATTGTATGAATGTTTCTTTGATGGTTAAATCACCGACTATCAAAGTTTAGATTTATTTTATACCTCTGTTGTCAATATGGAGAGACTGGGATCAGATTTAATATCTGAAAACCACTACGCATTGGCATATGTGTCACAAATCATCTTATGTTGAAAAGATTATGAATGCAGGGAAAAATGCAAGGGATGTTCATTTAATTCAAACTTCAAGCCTCGCAACTGGAAATTGACAAAAATAGGGCAGACAGCATGGCTATGTGGGTCGCTCCCATTAGGATGTATAATCACCTATCTAGAGAAATTCCATTTTCTTCTTTAATCTATCGATGATGTCCCTTTCGGGAAACAGTTGCTGATCCCAACCGTTGGTGATATACATTCGATACACTCAAGTGAAATGAGTGGTTGGTCATGTAAGGGCCGGGTTGCAAGACGTTCTTGTTGAACCCAGTGTATTCGCCTCTAGAGATACACTATCGGCAGGTGGTCCCATACCTTGTCATGTTGGAAATCCAATCGGCAATAAGAGCCCTGCGGTTTTTGATTTTATAAATATATGGAGCGTGAGATGCAAGTGTTCCGCTAGATTCTAATTATTTGTTGTAGACACTATTATAATATCACCAGATTTTGATATCAAAATATTTTGGTTATCGTAAGGTAAAAACCATCCGTGTTTACGTGTTGATTGGTCTTACGGTTTTCATTTGTTTTGGAAAAGAATTTTTGAAAGTTAAACAAATGGTTGGAGTTTACTCACACCAGTCCTATGACTGACCCAGAGTTTATTTTGTTTGTTTTCCCTAAACTCTTGGGTGCCCAAATTTGTATGGGCAGTCAAGTAGTCGGGATTTTTTTTCCAGATTCACTTGGAAGAGCTCGAAGCAGGAGTCTTCATCAACCAGCTATAGACTATCATATTTTCCGCTGTGTCTTGTGTTGTATCTGGAAACAGGTGTTTATAACTGTTCCAGGAATAACTGTTGTGCTCTGATGATGGTATGTATATACAAATACTGATTGGTGTTTCAAAAGTTATGTTATTTAATATATTTTATTCGTTCCGCTGTGAGATTTGTGTTCTTCATTTTCTTCTATTCTAATATTTCTTCCCTTCTATTTCTTATCCTCTAACTTCTTTCTTATAATGATTCGTATTTCTGTGTCATTTGGGTTGGAAGTGTGTGGTTATTAGTCGACCCAAAGGGTACGGAAATTCGGGTTACATTATATTTATTAATTTAATTGGAAACAAATAGTCTAATGCCTAATCTCAAACTTGATAGTTGACATTGTTAACTTGAAACATCCGTTAACTTATTACCGATTTCCATCACCCTTTCCATTTAAATTAATTAATTTAAGAATAGTACTCAATTTGTTTCCTTTAAATTAATTATCTCAATTTATTAACCATTAGGTTAATTCGGATTAACTGCTTATAAATTTAAGTAAACCATAAAATGATGCAATAAAAATAAATTTAAATTACTTTTATAAAACTAATCATATATATAAATTTATTTATAATCATCCATTTTTATATAGTTTATAAAATATTATTGAAAACTTACTCCAGTTATAAAATAAATTTGACGACTTAAACTACATTGATTCGCCTGACAGCAATTAACGTCCCAACAAGATATAAATCTAAAAAAAAAAAATTCAAATTTGATTTAGGTTCTATTTCAAAAGTTTCTTATTTGTTCGACGTTATTTAAAGGGCTAACTACTACTATAAGACCAATATATGGAACAAAAGTTTATTTCATCCAATTTCCACTCAATCAAATATAGTCAACATATATGATAATCATTACCAATATTTGCGAGGAATCATGTCGAACTCCTCCAATTTGCTTTTCCCTGCATCCGAATAGGTTACCTGAAATAAAATTATCCATTTCAGTACGAAAATAATTTTCAATAATTAACCAATAATAACAATCCAAGCATCCATCTTTTATTTTAATATGTTTATATTATTATAAACGTAACCAACAAGTTAAACCTCAATTGGAAAATGTTAGACCAAAAATGGCACTAACACCCAATTGATTAGATTTTGTAGAAAATAATGAACAATTATAATTTGAAAACAAGGAAAAAACAATGAACACATGGGATTTATAATGGTTCGGCGTTAACGAGCCTACGTCCACTTTATTGTTCTTTAATTCGATAGAGGGTTACAAACACAATGCTTATAATAACTCAATCTCTCAAATACAATCAATTCTCTCTTGGTGTTTATGGAATTATACTCAACAGTAAAGAGTTCAATACTGAATAAATAGGGAAACCAATGATAATGGTGGAGCTTGAGTGTGTAGTGTAACGTCCTAGAAATTTTGACAACTTGAACATGGAATTAACTAAAGATTTAACTATGAACAATAAATTTTTATATTGATACCTAGGTTAAATATTAGAAATCAAATATATGGTTTTGAGTATGAACTGAATATTTAATTCAGAATGGTTGGTTGGGAATCAAATATTTATTGTTGAATATTTGAATTGAATTTGGTTGGATATTTAAATTCAAATTAAGAATTTAGATGATTGGATTTAAAAATAAACGTAATTGATGTTAAATGAAATGGAAATTTTATTTGTTTAAATATATGCAAATTATCTTAGATAAGTGTGTATTCGTATGTATAAAGCGACTGTACTTAAGGTTTAAAATTTGGAATCAACCGGAGTTGTTTTGTGATCAAACAGTGAACTGATAAATAATTCTTAATTAAAAATACCATTGTTAAACAAAACGGAGTCATATTACAAGCAAACTAATTTTTATTGGATTCAAAACGTGAAGACAGAGAGGTACCTCTATTTTTGTCGCATTTGGATATTGTGTTGGTGGTACGAATTTAGAGTGTTCAGTGGTAATTCGCAGTAAAGTTTAATATTTAATTAATCTGAAGTACAACCTTCCTCAGTATTAAATCGTGTAAACCTCCCTACCAACACCTGAAACATGCCAACCTTATCTATGATTTGACTTCGTTCATATCCCCAATTTTGCTTCAATAATCATCACACTTTTTCCCAAATTCCTTCAAAAAAAGAAATCATTCCCTTTTCAATTTAACGGCCAAAGCCCTAAGTACTCATCCACGTAAAATCGAAATCGCTCACCTGTCCTTAAGCACTGAAGCTCCAATCATTCGCCCTCCTTCTTGAACAACGGATAGAAGGCCAGAGAAGCTCCAGCATCGAGCATCGCCTTTCGCCACCGCGAGCACTCCAGAAACTCAGATCCCTGCCACCGCAAATCACATCGAAGTCCTTTGCCTCCTCTTCCTGGCATAGCACAACCGTATGGTGAGTATTATGCTCACGATTAATTTTTGTTTCAAGTAGTTTAATTTTATTTAAATTAGAAAATATGATGGTCAATGGCGTTGAAATTGAACTATTGCCTTGTTCTTTCTTTACTTTTGTTGATGTTGAAACTGTATGTACACCAGGCATTGTTGCTTACCTTGTTAATGCTGAGACACCCTCTTGATTTATATTTTTCCCTGCTTAGTATCTCTTTATATTAGAGTGAAAACTGATTTTGGGAACTCGTCTTTTCCCTATTTAACTGAAATATTATTTAGTGAGGCATGACATATGCACTGCCTTATTTTCAGAAATTTGGACATATGTATTTGTTAGGGTTTATGCCTTAGAGGCAATCCATTTGATGTGATTAATAACACCTTCGATGTTATTGTTTTATTTGGAATAAAATATTTTTTATGCTATATATTTACTATGTAATATAAACATATCAATATAATAGAAGTCCTTAGAATAATAATACAGATTTATATAGTTCAAGTAATATGTAAGTATTATAATTCTTAGATGTCCTTAGTCAAGTTTTATTGTTTATATAGGACAACGATGAAACACTGAGACTAGTACATTGGATAACTAATGATCACATCTCATTGACCATTAATATACGTGATATTAATGTCAAGACATAAAATACGTATTGGAGAATAGCGTATTGGGCTGACCCAATGTGAGAAAACTACTTGGAATATAATTAAATGTATCATAATTTATTCTCATAGCGATAGTGATGTAATGGTCCTTAGACCTGAAATATTATAGTTTTAATAGTAGACATTTGTGTTTTGATATCATCTAAAGTTGCTTTTAACCGAGCAGAAGATCGCGGTGATTATTGGATACATCTCGAATCGAATGAAAATTATGAATGATCTAAATGGATATTTACCATACAATATTTTATAGCGATATCAATATTCCTCATAATTGAGTGAGACTATGAAATGCATGACCATGCTCAAATATTGATTTGATTTGTATAGTCTACTCATCGATCAAGATAAACGGATTAGATTATAAAGAGGGTGATACATTCCAAGCCTCGAGTTTAATCTTGGATATTTTGGTTAACAGAATTATATTACAATGATACACTTGTCATGGAAAGGTTGTAATCAATCGTCAATATTATTATAACTTGGACAGTACTTACGTATTGCTAGATGACTGTAACAACCCGGAAAATCCGAACCAATTAAAAAATTTTATTTTGGCAATTTTAATGAATTTTGGATATTTAAAATGAATTATTTAAATAATAACGACGAGAAATTTATTTTGAATAGAATTAGAACGTATATATCTATTTGAATTGACATTAGAATATAAATGATTATTTTTATTTATAAAAGGAATTGAAAATGGCGCGGTAGTTTAAAAATTCGATTCCAAATTTCAAATGAATGTACATGATCAAAAATAAATCGGATTTTAGCGAAAACAGATGTATTAGAATCTATTTGAAAATATCTTTCCAACAAATCCAAAAAATTGAATTTTCATTGCGGGGATAAATAGTTATGCCAAGATGAAAATTCAGAATAATCGCTATGGAATTTCGGCCCTTAAAAATGGAAAATTTTCAAATGACCTCCGTTCTCGACGAAACCACTTTTGTTGGATCTGGGATGTCGAATTATTGCTAAATTCCAAAAATCATGATTTTCTGAATCAATATGTGAGTGTGGCAAAAGAAAACATGTTTTGACAGTTTCAGTCAATTTGGATCGACCAGAAAATGACCATTTTTCAAGCGATCTCCAAATTTGATGAAACTAGTTTAGTTAGAACCATATCGTTAATACAAAGCTAGAAAATATTTTTCTGGAATTTTTAAAGTCTATATGTGGCCCCGGTAAATTGAAATGTGTGTTCAGATTCAATATACATTGATTTATATTTTAATTTAAAATGGAAACTGATCGTAATGGTCGAATTGGCTTACGGTCCATATCCTTTTGCATTTGGAATGAGGGTATTTAGCTAGGGACGACAGTCGTTGGATGTGAATTGGAGTTCGAATGAAAGATTGCATTTTTTTAGAATTAAAAGAACGTAAAAAATAATATATATAAAAATCTTTTTCATTAACCGCCCCTTTCGTTTTTCACGATTAGACTCGCTTTCCCCTTTCTAAAAAAAACCAGAGCCTCTTTTATCTCGATGGACCGCGTTGCTCCTCCACGCGGCAGCCAGCGCCACCGCCGCCGCGGCGGTCAGCTCCCCCCTTCTTTTCTGGTCCTCCTCCTCCCCTATCGTCATTTCTCTCTCCCCAATCCAAGCCCTAAATCGTAGCTTCCACCGTGAAAACCCCCTTCCCTCTGCGAACAAAAACACAAACGTAAAAGTAAGTTTCTTTATTTTGTTTATTTTATTTCAGTATCTTTCTTATAAAAGAATTGATTTTTAAAACTGAAAAGAATTGATTTTTAAAACTGAAAAGAATTGATTTTTAAAACTGAAAAGAATTGATTTTTAAAATATGAATAAAGATTTGATTTTTATGTAGTGTTCACATGAACAAAGATGTGATTTTTATGTAGTTTTCAAATGAATAAAGATGTGATTTTTATGTAGTGTTCATAGGAATAAAGAATTGATTTTTATGTAGTGTTCATATGAATAAAGATTTGATTTTTATCATCAAAAAGATTTGATTTTTATATATGCATGAAAATAAAAATATGATTATTATTTATGTATGATGATCAAAATATGATTTTCATATACATCGCTTTGAAATGAAAATGTGAATTCTCTTTATATGATATGCAAATAAAGAAGTGATTTTTACATAATAATAACAATATAAAGTAGTGATTTTTATAATATTTCAGTAGAGATATAAAAATATAATTTTTATACTGAAAGTAGCGTTATAAAAATATAATTTTTATAACGAAGTAACGATGTAAAAATATGATTTTTATATATGAAACTGAATAATAAAAATGCGATTTTTACTATGAAGAGCGTGAAAAAGAGTGCGATGAAATTGATTTTTATCCATTAAAGCGTAGACCTTTGGTTGCTGTGACTTCTTCATAAGCGGACAGTCTTTAACCAAGTGCCCAGGCTGATGACAGTTATAGCATGAAAACTTCTGGTGAATAACATCATTTGTTCCCTTCGGTTGCTGTTGCTCTGGTTGCTGAGTTTGCTGTGGCTTTTCTGCTGCTGGTTTGGTGCAGAATTTGGCAATATGTCCCTTCTGCAAACATTTATGGCATGTGGTATCTTTGAACCTCTCCTTGGCTTTTTCTCCCATCACGGGTATTCCCTTGTTGTTGTTCCAGTTCGGATTGAATTTCCTTTTATTTGGATTCTCACTATTAGGTCCTCCTGTCTGTGCTGTTTTTGCCACTGGCTTCTTACCTTCCAGTGCCTCATAACGAACAGCCATATCCACTAAATCAACGAATGGAACCTTGAGATGTCCAATCATCTGAACTTGTAGGCTATCCTTTAATCCTGCTATGAACATTTCATTCTTCTTAAGTGAAGTGTTTATCAGTTCTGGCCCGAAACAAGAAAGCGAGTTGAATTTGTTCTCATATTCTGATACTTTCATGTTCCCTTGCTTGAGATCAATAAAATCTCGATACATCCTTGTCTTTCCTGCAGCGGGAAGAAACTGTGCTTCAAACGCCTCTTTGAACTTGTCCCAAGTGAAATCTTCCTCGGGAACATTAGTAGTCTGAGCGTCCCACCAAGTTCCAGCAGCTTCTTGGAGTTGCCATGATGCCAAAAGACGTTTCTGATCGTCATTCAACTTCAACCCTTTGAAAATCCTTTCACATGACCTCATCCAGGCTTGAACTTCACTGAAAGACTCCGTCCCTTTGAATACCTTTCCTCCTAGAGTTGAATACTCCTTACAAATAGTCGCAAAACTCTTGTCTTGTTGAACTGGTGCAACTTCCTCCACTGTTTCTACTTGATCCTGGGATCCAATAGTACGACCAGTAGTAGTGGACGACCCTCTAGCTCGACCTCTTCGTGCACGAGTGCTCATTTTGATCACCTGACTATAACAGGTTGTCAATCGAGCCTTGATAGGGTATAACTAACCTAGGTATAACATCCAAGTTGTTTTAAGTTCATTTTAAATTTTATATAAAAATACGCTCTCTCATACTCACCCAAAGCCTAGGTAATCAAGAACCTAAGCTCTGATACCAACTGTAACGACCCAACTTTTGAACACATCTCAAGTTGTGCCATTAATAAGAAATGAGAATAGATAGAAGAAAAATCACAGAACATCAGAATCTCACAGCGGAAATTTTCACAAAAGATCATACTTTATAATATTACACAACAGTACATATTACATCAGGACACCATAGGTCTAGTGATATAACTCATTCATAGTACATCAGTAATTATACATAACATAGATGATCGACTAATAGACTTAATTATACAGTAGATAGATGGACCAGCACACAGCAAAGTCTTCATTCCAGGTTCACAAGTTTATCCAAAACCTGATTCACTTGTCTATTCATAACAAGTGTTATGAATACCCAAGAGTTTAAGGGAAAACACAGAAAATAAACTCCGGGTCAGTCAGGGGACTGGTATGAGAAAACAGTTGAAAACAGTTTAAAGAAAATATCTCATAAGACCACGCCGTAAAGACGGAACGGGTTTTTACCTTATGAGATCAAAACACTTTGTATACTTGAAATCAGATATTATTATAATATCAGGGGTTTTCACAAATAATTTAGAAATCTAGGAGAATGCTTGCATCTCAAATTCTCCGATATAGTATACAAATAAAAACCGCTTGGCGCTTAGGGAAATTGGATTTCCAACTTGACAAGGTATGGGTCCACCTTCCGCTGATGTATCTCTAGAGGCAAATACATCTGGGTTCAACAAGAACTTCTTGCAACCCGGCCCTCACATGACCGACCACTCATTTCTCTTGAGTGTATTGAATGTATATCACCGATGGTTGTGTACGGCAACCATCCCCGCATGGGGAGAATTGACAGATTAAGAAACAAAAGGAATTTCTCTAGATAGGTGATTATACACCCTAATGGGAGCGACCCACATAGCCATGCTGCCTGCCAGATTTTTGTCATTTCCTGGGTGTGAGGTTTGAGGCTAGACTTACCTTTTGACAGATCACAGCTTCATTCACTTTGAATGCCACATCGTCAAACCCGCCAAATCACAAATTGATCTCGCCAAAACTACGGGTATAAAGCTAAGAGAAACGAATTCCTCCGCCACCAAACTAAGTTTTGAAGAGGCCAACTTACGCGATCTGTTAGGTATACTTTGTCAGACATTCGTCCATACAAGTTGTCCTGGGACTGGACAAACCGAAGGCACTATTCAATAATAACCCTTGTATATCGCCGTCTTCAGTTTAAAAATCTTTGACGCGCGGCGTATAATCAAATCAAAGTGAAATATTTATTTCGGTCTCTTTGAAATGATTAGCGAATATTTTCTTTTTAAATTATTAATCTGACATGATTAAAATCTAATTTACATATACAATTCCAGTCAACCTGAACAGTATACGATCATCTTGATTATATCTGGTATTTCGATCATCTATTAAAAATGGACAATTTCAGTGTGCGCGCCGCACACGGGTTTTCTTTCCATTTTGTTTGTCACTTTAAAAATCGATACATACATTGTTCTTTAGAAAATATTTCTCATAACCATTCCTTAATCTAATTATTCACAAATGAATTAAATTTATGGTTTATAATTTATATTTCAGTCTTTTACTCTTTGTATTGTTTTTGTCAAAATTTCCCTTTTTATCCCTTATACTCGATCCACTTCTTCTTTCTATAAATTTTTTTTTCCTTTCCTAACCATGATTAAACAGAACAGATTATTTATTCAAAAAAATAGATTTTAGTTATTCATAATAAATTTTGAAAGTATTTCCCCACAAATAGTTATTAAGTTGATCGAATATTACAAGTAAATTTATTTACTATCGGCCACTTCCCGATAATTGCGTTAAAATATAACACATTAATTTTTATCATTTCTTTTGTTTCAAAATTGATTGAATAATCCCTTATTAGTTTATTATTGAAATTATTTAAAGAAATATTATAAAACAACACTTTATTATATGAGTACATTTGTCATTTACCTTAGTTGGCTTTACAACCTAATACAAGTATTTGTTACATCCTAAGGATAGTGTCAGACCAATTCATTAAAGCTCCCAACCCATCAGGCCACGTTGGCCCATACAAGGGACTTCCGCCCAGATCCTTGTTTGATTTAATTTAGTGATTTCCTGGTACCCAAAAACATCAAAGCCCAAAACCCTTTAAAGCCCACACCCCTCAATTCCCCAACGCGGCCACGTGGCTTTGATTCAAAAACACTCCCAGTTTTATTCAATCGGCCGAGACCTGCTACAATATTTTCCCATCACTTCTTCATTTCCCTTCAACTACCTCCAGATGTTACCTCCCCTTTGCCAAGTTTTCACATCAGTACTCCCACTCCCTGACCTCCGTGAAAACCTGCTTTCCCGCCAGGGCTTCCCCGATCCGTCCACCCATGTTTCCAGTTTGCCACCTCCACGCGTCTATCCCCTTTTGCACTGCTGTGCTGTTATATTTCCCATCATATTTCCTGCACAACAGTTACACTTTGAAGCTTACATCCTTTCTGGTCATACTTTGATGTCGCCCGCTCCTTACAGTAGACCCTGTGCCACCGTACACCACTGCTCCACTGCCCAGACCTCCAGCTTCAGTACACCCGAGTGTCAGGTCCGCCACTTCAACATCCATCCACCTTCAGGAGCTCACGCAACCATTCAAGTTTCAAGACAAGTGCCGAGACCTGCTATGCATTTATGCTCTCACGTTTCAACACCTTACTTCCATCCATCACCTTGCTGTCGTACCCCATTTCCCGATGATCAGCCCCCTCTGCCTCTTTTCCATGTTTACATATCCAGCTCCACAAGGATCACCATCCTTCCAATATTTCAGTTATACACTCCCAGTACTTAAATAACACAGCACCCTGCACAACTTCGGGTACACATGCACACGCTCAACAACTTGTAACCCAATATCCTTGTAATCCGCACCTAAGCGCGATCTACACTGGTGCCTCTTGAACCATTCGAACCCTCCTCCGATGGTTTGTATCAGAAACGGGTACTTTGATAGGAATGAGCCAAACGTCAGCTTATGTTCAAAGAGCAATAGTTTGGTTAAGTCCTACTTCATTTTCCAGTACCCAAACAGTTCCATGCACAAAACAGTGTGCACGTACACACTCATGTCGGTCCATGCACTACTGACTGCACTAACCATGCACGCGCACCATCCATTCCGCGGCCTTCCTAACTCCTTTGACTCGCCTCCGCTCACTATGATCAGAAATTGGCACTTCGCCTAGGTTTTCCGAAATGAACACTCAGCGTATGCTTAAGGGAGAATGATTCATCCCGACCATACCCATCACAGATCGACTCCGGATTTTGCTTGTATATTGTCGACAGTGTAGCCGACTTCCTTGTTGAGTCGTCCCTCACTCAGCTCAACCTCTGTTCTTGTTGCAATTCACACCACAAAACGTCCCGAAACCACTACGACTTAATGTAATTAACAAATTTGTTTCTCTGAAATTTATGTTGACATTTTCTTTATTCGCCTACGCCATCATGCTTCTCTTGACCCAAACCCCTCATTTCAGATTGTCATGAATTTTCTACACACAACAATCCGGCCAACTCTCATGTCTCACCTTTCAGTTTATAACAAATTCTAATATTTGCTTCCGTATAAAAAAAAATTCCAGTAAGTAAACTATACTTGCCTTTTCTAGTTCACTCCAATAATCATCATTTCAGTCGACCCCATTTGTTTCATGAGAGTTGTGTATTTTAAGCACCCAAAACAAATCCTGGTTTATGCTTACATCTTTACAGTATTCAACTAGTTGAGTATAAACATGATTATTTGGCTCTTCACTCACTCAACCTATACATATAATCCCAGTGACCTGAAATGCTACATTTTTCCATGAAGACATTCCATGTTTAAATCCATACTTAGAAAAAGGGCCAGCATTACATGTATAAAACAGAGCATATTGTTTTTATCAGTGTTAAAGAGTAGCCGATAAAACATAGCATGGTTTAACAGCATAACTTAGTTAGGCAAAATCTCAGTGTTCAACTAATTATCCAAACATACATGGTTTCAAATCACGTTTTAACCCACCCAGTCAGGTAGTATGACAGTGTAAAATCATTACAAATTTAATATATATTGTTTGCACTATAAAATGAATCATGTATGTTTACTCACTTATGATAGCTTGAAACTTCTGGCTTCCTTCTCCCTTACTGATCTCATACAAGAGTGTGTATTGTGTGAAATATGTGTGTGTGCTGGTGGCCTTATATAGGTGTAGAAAATATTATAATATGCGGTGTATTAAATGCATGTTTTGAAAGGAGAGACAAAAAAACAGTTTTCTGTTTTGATGACCATTGAAAGACAAAATAAAAAAAACATTTCTCTCAACATCACACAAACCAAGGACTTCACATGGCTTTATGCAGCCATTTCAGTTGGGATATTTCCTGCGCAAGAGTTTGTATTGGTGGACTATGGAAAATCAATTAAATGCTCTATGTACTACATGTCATATATCCTAGGACTTAGCTAAAATAGTAGCTTCTCTTTTTACCATTTAGCTCAGTTTTCACATGGTTATAGCTTCCCCTTTCCTTATGCAAAGTATGTTGATTTAACATAAATATAAAATACAACACCTTGGCCGTCAAGGTATGCAAAATTCTGAACATTTCTGCACCAAGTTTTCTCACGGCCATGTGAGTTTTTGCAAAGGAAATCTTGAAAAAAATCATTTCCTAAGTGTTTAACTAGTGTAGGTAATATAGTGATATCTAAATATGATTTTGTAGATCAACATACACATGTGTTTCTTGACAAAATGGCCGTGACATTGGAAGTAGAAGGGTCCTTTTATTTTCAGAAAATCAGTTGAAAAGAAATGATGAGATTTAAATCTGAAAATGTTGCAACAAGATTGATTTTATCATGTGCAAATATACATGATTTCCCATCACTCTCTAGTGTATAAATCTAGGGTGGTTGTACATGGTGTAGGTGTATTTAGGGTTGCATATGAGGAAGAAAATACATGTATAAATAAATAAACAAAACTGAAATTGTTTTCATCAAGATCTATGTTGTCATGCGCCTAAAATATCCTTATTTGCTAGCATGTCAAAGTGATACAAGGGTGTAAGTATGATTTGCAAAGAGATTGAAAATCCATGGATTAAAAATGTAAATGCATAAGGAAAATTGCAAATACCCCTTTTTAATTTGTGTGAGAACCAAAAGAATGATTTAGTTTGTCTTTAACTTAAAGAAGTTTGACTATGTTGTTTGCCAAGGTTTTTAAAGCTTTTTAAACTAACTAGGTGTTTTGAAAATATAGCATTAAAAATTTGCAATGTAAAAATGTTATTTTCTCATATGAAAGAAAAAGTGGCTTTTAATCAACCGCTGTTAAAAAGCATGCTATTATACATAAGTCCAAGAAAATTTGCAAAGATGTTGTTTTATATAACCATGCAAATGCTGTTATATATACATGCTATTATATACTGGTTGATAGTTCTGAATTTCTTTAAATCTTGCTTTTCAAATTGTATTTGTACTCAAGATAAATTAAACTGTTGTTTGTGATCGACGTAAACACCGGGTCATTACATTCTACCCTCCTTATAAAAATTTCGTCCTCGAAATTTGTAAGTAGTGGATTTAGAGTTATCGACTTATAAACACACATCAATAAATAAAACAAACATCAGCAATTATTCCTATTCAAAAATATCTGTCCAAAATCCCCTTAACTCACAAGTCAATCTACTTAACTTCGTTAAGTATTTTCCCAAAACCTTAATTTATGTACTTAACGATCTCCATTTCGGGATTCAAACATGATTTGTTTTCACAAATCGACCCATTCACTTTGACTGAGTCCATACTCAAATAAATACTTAAGTTCAGTCTTCACTTCAGGAAATCCAAATTTTAACTCAATTTAAAATTCTAACTTGATTTCCGGTATCAATATGAAAGGATATTATTTTAATTTAATCCATCCATATTAAATTATTTTGGGGCTGACCCTAGTTAATTTACTCCTTTTATGAGAAAAGAGTAAGGTACCTTCTGAAACATCTTCCATTTTCACACTCTCAGAAGTTGATGGCTTATCCATTAAACCGTAGACCTTTGGTTGCTGTGACTTCTTCATAAGCGGACAGTCTTTAACCAAGTGCCCAGGCTGATGACAGTTATAGCATGAAAACTTCTGGTGAATAACATCATTTGTTCCCTTCGGTTGTTGTTGCCTTGGTTGCTGAGTTTGCTGTGGCTTTTCTGCTGCTGGTTTGGTGCAGAATTTGGCAATATGTCCCTTCTGCAAACATTTATGGCATGTGGTATCTTTGAATCTCTCCTTAGCTTTTTCTCCCATCACGGGTATTCCCTTGTTGTTGTTCCAGTTCGGATTGAATTTCCTTTTATTTGGATTCTCACTATTAGGTCCTCCTGTCTGTGCTGTTTTTGCCACTGGCTTCTTACCTTCCAGTGCCTCATAACGAACAGCCATATCCACTAGATCAACGAATGGAACCTTGAGATGTCCAATCATCTGAACTTGTAGGCTATCCTTTAATCCTGCTATGAACATTTCATTCTTCTTAAGTGAAGTGTTTATCAGTTCTGGCCCGAAACAAGAAAGTGAGTTGAATTTGTTCTCATATTCTGATACTTTCATGTTCCCTTGCTTGAGATCAATAAAATCTCGATACATCCTTGTCTTTCCTGCAGCGGGCAGAAACTGTGCTTCAAACGCCTCTTTGAACTTCTCCCAAGTGAAATCTTCCTCGGGAACATTAGTAGTCTGAGCGTCCCACCAAGTTCCAGCAGCTTCTTGGAGTTGCCATGATGCCAAAAGACGTTTCTGATCGTCATTCAACTTCAACCCTTTGAAAATCCTTTCACATCACCTCATCCAGGCTTGAACTTCACTGAAAGACTCCGTCCCTTTGAATACCTTTCCTCCTAGAGTTGTATACTCCTTACAAATAGTCGCAAAACTCTTGTCTTGTTGAACTGGTGCAACTTCCTCCACTGTTTCTACTTGATCCTGGGATCCAATAGTACGACCAGTAGTAGTGGACGACCCTCTAGCTCGACCTCTTCGTGCACGAGTGCTCATTTTGATCACCTGACTATAACAGGTTGTCAATCGAGCCTTGATAGGGTATAACTAACCTAGGTATAACATCCAAGTTGTTTTAAGTTCATTTTAAATTTTATATAAAAATACGCTCTCTCATACTCACCCAAAGCCTAGGTAATCAAGAACCTAAGCTCTGATACCAACTGTAACGACCCAACTTTTGAACACATCTCAAGTTGTGCCATTAATAAGAAATGAGAATAGATAGAAGAAAAATCACAGAACATCAGAATCTCACAGCAGAAATTTTCACAAAAGATCATACTTTATAATATTACACAACAGTACATATTACATCAGGAAACCATAGGTCTAGTGATATAACTCATTCATAGTACATCAGTAATTATACATAACATAGATGATCGACTAATAGACTTAATTATACAGTAGATAGATGGACTAGCACACAGCAAAGTCTTCATTCCAGGTTCACAAGTTTATCCAAAACCTGATTCACTTGTCTATTCATAACAAGTGTTATGAATACCCAAGAGTTTAAGGGAAAACACAGAAAATAAACTCCGGGTCAGTCAGGGGACTGGTATGAGAAAACAGTTGAAAACAGTTTAAAGAAAATATCTCATAAGACCACGCCGTAAAGACGGAACGGGTTTTTACCTTATGAGATCAAAACACTTTGTATACTTGAAATCAGATATTATTATAATATCAGGGGTTTTCACAAATAATTTAGAAATCTAGGAGAATGCTTGCATCTCACATTCTCCGATATAGTATACAAATAAAAACCGCTTGGCGCTTAGGGAAATTGGATTTCCAACTTGACAAGGTATGGGTCCACCTTCCGCTGATGTATCTCTAGAGGCAAATACATCTGGGTTCAACAAGAACTTCTTGCAACTCGGCCCTCACATGACCGACCACTCATTTCTCTTGAGTGTATCGAATGTATATCACCGATGGTTGTGTACGGCAACCATCCCCGCATGGGCAGAATCGACAGATTAAGAAACAAAAGGAATTTCTCTAGATAGGTGATTATACACCCTAATGGGAGCGACCCACATAGCCATGCTGCCTGCCCGATTTTTGTCATTTCCTGGGTGTGAGGTTTGAGGCTAGACTTACCTTTTGACAGATCACAGCTTCATTCACTTTGAATGCCACATCGTCAAACCCGCCAAATCACAAATTGATCTCGCCAAAACTACGGGTATAAAACTAAGAGAAACGAATTCCTCCGCCACCAAACTAAGTTTTGAAGAGGCCAACTTACGCGATCTGTTAGGTATACTTTGTCAGACATTCGTCCATACAAGTTGTCCTGGGACTGGACAAACCGAAGGCACTATTCAAGAATAACCCTTGTATATCGCCGTCTTCAGTTTAAAAATCTTTGACGCGCGGCGTATAATCAAATCAAAGTGAAATATTTATTTCGGTCTCTTTGAAATGATTAGCGAATATTTTCTTTTTAAATTATTAATCTGACATGATTAAAATCTAATTTACATATAAAATTCCAGTCAACCTGAACAGTATACGATCATCTTGATTATATCTGGTATTTCGATCATCTATTAAAAATGGACAATTTCAGTGTGCGCGCCGCACACGGGTTTGCTTTCCATTTTGTTTGTCACTTTAAAAATCGATACATACATTGTTCTTTAGAAAATATTTCTCATAACCATTCCTTAATCTAATTATTCACAAATGAATTAAATTTATGGTTTATAATTTATATTTCAGTCTTTTACTCTTTGTATTGTTTTTGTCAAAATTTCCCTTTTTATCCCTTATACTCGATCCACTTCTTCTTTCTATAATTTTTTTTTTCCTTTCCTAACCATGATTAAACAGAACATATTATTTATTCAAAAAAATAGATTTTAGTTATTCATAATAAATTTTGGAAGTATTTCCCCACAAATAGTTATTAAGTTGATCGAATATTACAAGTAAATTTATTTACTATCGGCCACTTCCCGATAATTGCGTTAAAATATAACACATTAATTTTTATCATTTCTTTTGTTTCAAAATTGATTGAATAATCCCTTATTAGTTTATTATTGAAATTATTTAAAGAAATATTATAAAACAACACTTTATTATATGAGTACATTTGTCATTTACCTTAGTTGGCTTTACAACCTAATACAAGTATTTGTTACATCCTAAGGATAGTGTCAGACCAATTCATTAAAGCTCCCAACCCATCAGGCCACATTGGCCCATACAAGGGACTTCCGCCCAGATCCTTGTTTGATTTAATTTAGTGATTTCCTGGTACCCAAGAACGTCAAAGCCCAAAACCCTTTAAAGCCCACACCCCTCAATTCCCCAACGCGGCCACGTGGCTTTGATTCAAAAACACTCCAAGTTTTATTCAATCGGCCGAGACCTGCTACAATATTTTCCCATCACTTCTTCATTTTCCTTCAACTACCTCCAGATGTTACCTCCCCTTTGCCACGTTTTCACATCAGTACTCCCACTCCCTGACCTCCGTGAAAACCTGCTTTCCCGCCAGGGCTTCCCCGATCCGTCCACCCATGTTTACAGTTTGCCACCTCCACGCGTCTATCCCCTTTTGCACTGCTGTGCTGTTATATTTCCCATCATATTTCCTGCACAACAGTTACACTTTAAAGCTTACATCCTTTCTGGTCATACTTTGATGCCGCCGGCTCCTTACAGTAGACCCTGCGCCACCGTACACCACTGCTCCACTGCCCAGACCTCCAGCTTCAGTACACCCGAGTGTCAGGTCCGCCACTTCAACATCCATCCACCTTCAGGAGCTCACGCAACCATTCAAGTTTCAAGACAAGTGCCGAGACCTGCTATGCATTTATGCTCTCACGTTTCAACACCTTACTTCCATCCATCACCTTGCTGTCGTACCCCATTTCCCGATGATCAGCCCCCTCTGCCTCTTTTCCATGTTTACATATCCAGCTCCACAAGGATCACCATCCTTCCAATATTTCAGTTATACACTCCCAGTACTTAAATAACACAGCACCCTGCACAACTTCGGGTACACATGCACACGCTCAGCAACTTGTAACCCAATATCCTTGTAATCCCCACCTAAGCGCGATCTACACTGGTGCCTCTTGAACCATTCGAACCCTCCTCCGATGGTTTGTATCAGAAATGGGTACTTTGATAGGAATGAGCCAAACGTCAGCTTATGTTCAAAGAGCAATAGTTTGGTTAAGTCCTACTTCATTTTCCAGTACCCAAACAGTTCCATGCACAAAACAGTGTGCACGTACACACTCATGTCGGTCCATGCACTACTGACTGCACTAACCATGCACGCGCACCATCCATTCCGCGGCCTTCCTAACTCCTTTGACTCGCCTCCGCTCACTATGATCAGAAATTGGCACTTCGCCTAGGTTTTCCGAAATGAACACTCAGCGTATGCTTAAGGGAGAATGATTCATCCCGACCATACCCATCACAGATCGACTCCGGATTTTGCTTGTATGTGGTCGACAGTGTAGCCGACTTCCTTGTTGAGTCGTCCCTCACTCAGCTCAACCTCTGTTCTTGTTGCAATTCACACCACAAAACGTCCCGAAACCACTACGACTTAATGTAATTAACAAATTTGTTTCTCTGAAATTTATGTTGACATTTTCTTTATTCGCCTACGCAATCATGCTTCTCTTGACCCAAACCCCTCATTTCAGATTGTCATGAATTTTCTACACACAACAATCCGGCCAACTCTCATGTCTCACCTTTCAGTTTATAACAAATTCTAATATTTGTTTCCGTATAAAAAAAAAGAAAATTCCAGTAAGTAAACTATACTTGCCTTTTCTAGTACACTCCAATAATCATCATTTCAGTCGACCCCATTTGTTTCATGAGAGTTGTGTATATTTAAGCACCCAAAACAAATCCTGGTTTATGCTTACATCTTTACAGTATTCAACTAGTTGAGTATAAACATGATTATTTGGCTCTTCACTCACTCAACCTATACATATAATCCCAGTGACCTGAAATGCTACATTTTTCCATGAAGACATTCCATGTTTAAATCCATACTTAGAAAAAGGGCCAGCATTACATGTATAAAACAGAGCATATTGTTTTTATCAGTGTTAAAGAGTAGCCGATAAAACATAGCATGGTTTAACAGCATAACTTAGTTAGGCAAAATCTCAGTGTTCAACTAATTATCCAAACATACATGGTTTCAAATCACGTTTTAACCCACCCAGTCAGGTAGTATGACAGTGTAAAATCATTACAAATTTAATATATATTGTTTGCACTATAAAATGAATCATGTATGTTTACTCACTTATGATAGCTTGAAACTTCTGGCTTCCTTCTCCCTTACTGATCTCATACAAGAGTGTGTATTGTGTGAAATATGTGTGTGTGCTGGTGGCCTTATATAGGTGTAGAAAATATTATAATATGCGGTGTATTAAATGCATGTTTTGAAAGGAGAGACAAAAAAACAGTTTTCTGTTTTGATGACCATTGAAAGACAAAATAAAAAAAACATTTCTCTCAACATCACACAAACCAAGGACTTCACATGGCTTTATGCAGCCATTTCAGTTGGGATATTTCCTGCGCAAGAGTTTGTATTGGTGGACTATGGAAAATCAATTAAATGCTCTATGTACTACATGTCATATATCCTAGGACTTAGCTAAAATAGTAGCTTCTCTTTTTACCATTTAGCTCAGTTTTCACATGGTTATAGCTTCCCCTTTCCTTATGCAAAGTATGCTGATTTAACATAAATATAAAATACAACACCTTGGCCGTCAAGGTATGCAAAATTCTGAACATTTCTGCACCAAGTTTTCTCACGGCCATGTGAGTTTTTGCAAAGGAAATCTTGAAAAAAATCATTTCCTAAGTGTTTAACTAGTGTAGGTAATATAGTGATATCTAAATATGATTTTGTAGATCAACATACACATGTGTTTCTTGACAAAATGGCCGTGACATTGGAAGTAGAAGGGTCCTTTTATTTTCAGAAAATCAGTTGAAAAGAAATGATGAGATTTAAATCTGAAAATGTTGCAACAAGATTGATTTTATCATGTGCAAATATACATGATTTCCCATCACTCTCTAGTGTATAAATCTAGGGTGGTTGTACATGGTGTAGGTGTATTTTGGGTTGCATATGAGGAAGAAAATACATGTATAAATAAATAAACAAAACTGAAATTGTGTTCATCAAGATCTATGTTGTCATGCGCCTAAAATATCCTTATTTGCTAGCATGTCAAAGTGATACAAGGGTGTAAGTATGATTTGCAAAGAGATTGAAAATCCATGGATTAAAAATGTAAATGCATAAGGAAAATTGCAAATACCCCTTTTTAATTTGTGTGAGAACCAAAAGAATGATTTAGTTTGTCTTTAACTTAAAGAAGTTTGACTATGTTGTTTGCCAAGGTTTTTAAAGCTTTTTAAACTAACTAGGTGTTTTGAAAATATAGCATTAAAAATTTGCAATGTAAAAATGTTATTTTCTCATATGAAAGAAAAAGTGGCTTATAATCAACCGCTGTTAAAAAGCATGCTATTATACATAAGTCCAAGAAAATTTGCAAAGATGTTGTTTTATATAACCATGCAAATGCTGTTATATATACATGCTATTATATACTGGTTGATAGTTCTGAATTTCTTTAAATCTTGCTTTTCAAATTGTATTTGCACTCAAGATAAATTAAACTGTTGTTTGTGATCGACGTAAACACCGGGTCATTACATTTAACGTGTATAGGAATGAAATAAATATTTATAAACAAATCGGACGATTTGTTTATGTGCACACATTTGACAGATATTGATTAGGCGATAAATTTTACACATCGCCCAACTGCACAAATAAAATTCATTATTTGTTGATTAAAACCCCACACGGATATTGGGATGATATATGATATACAATGGTCCCAATAATTAGCTGTATGTCGATCGATTGATTGACAGGTTGTGTGAGCATTGAATATTTATATTTAATGCTTATACAGTGTAGAATACACTTTGGATGATGGTTGATTGTTTATCGTTGTTGTTGTGTAGATGTGTGAATGAAATTTATAAATCAAATTATATGGTAATTGACTGAGTCTGATTCCAGTTCAGAATTATCGAATATTTTAAAATAATATTCAGAAAACATTGAAATGTGAAGCCGTGTTAAGTAGTTAAACGCCATTATAACACGAACGGAAATTTGGTCGATTTTATTCATTTTATAATGAATATCAAAAACCGATTTCAAAATCTGATGTATTGAAAATATTGAAGTGATATAGAATATTCAATTTTGAATTGAAATCGATTTAAAGTGAATTTAAAACGAATTGAAATTGAAACTAAAATTGAATTGAAATCAATTTGAGATGAATTTAAAACGAATTTATAAAAGAAAATTAAATTTTGATTTGGAATTGAATATGAAGTTGAAACTGTTTTGAAATGAATTTAAAACGATGTATAAAATACGTTTTAAATGGAAATCGACGAAATATATTATATATATGTATATATATATATATACTATAATGGCCTGAATAAAATGCGCCGCGCTGCGGCAGTTCACGAATTTCGACCATTGACTTCGAGTGGACATTACGGGAGATGCGACCGTCGGATTCTTCTAAAACCAGAACCGTTGGGTTCGTATCAAAAAAATCTTTCCAAGAATATTAGAAATTAGAAATCTAACGGTTGGATTTGGAGTTATGTCTAAATCAAATTTGGAAAAGGTCGCTGTAAGTGTAGTTCGATTGCCGTTTATGGAAATCGAATGTACGGGCCTTGATAAAATTATTGAAAATATCAATAATTTGTGTAAAATCATAATAAACGATTTGGAAAGAATTGGGATGAAAATTCCCATATTCGAAAAGATAAAAATATATTTTTATCGAAATGAACTAGTTATTAACTAGAAAAATATTATATTTATTTTTAGAAATAAATAAATTGGAATTGAAATGGTTTTAAAAATAACCAGAATTTCCAAAATATAAATTGGAAATAAATTTGAATCGAAATTGTCTTCAGAATATTTCGATGTTAGATTTCGTGATTATACAGATATTGTTATGGAAATTTGAAAGATATATTTATATCCTTATTTCCAATACGATATTTGTTGATTTCAGAATTTGGTATTGAATATAAGCCGATATATTTTCTATTCAGAGCCTTGTATTTAATATCAAACTGGATTTTGGGTTTGTAGTGAATGGTATCTTTAATAATACCGTTCTTAAACCTAATGGAGTTAAGAAAAATAAAAGTTGACTGGAGATTAGTTAAGTTGAATGGTTTCCTGGGTATTGATCTGATGTTGGTTTCGGCCTTTGGGGTTAATACTTAGGGAATTGTTCCCTTACTAATTTACGGTTAGAGACTGATGGAATGTGAATTAGGTTTATTGTGAACTGCGTTTTTAACGACATTCGTTCTTTAACCCGATCTGCAGTGAATTGTGATTTGGAATTTTTAAATCTTTTATTAGGATTTAACAGGAGTTTTCCAAAGTAAAGTTTTCCAATTTAATATATATTAAATTGGAATTGAATGGAATTCGATTTGATAATAATCGAAATGAAATTCTATGGAGGAAGACTGTTAATACAAATGGAATTTAAAAGGCGTTGCCGGTATTCCATTTATATTATTGGTCAGATACGGAAATTGATATCAATTATATATTGATTTGTTCTTCCGTGAAGATTCCATAATTAATGGAATGTGATTTGGGTTGTCGTGAATGGTATCTTTAATAATACTGTTCTTAGACCTAATGGAGTTAAGAAAATCAGGAAGTAACTGGAGATTAGTTAAGTTGAATGGTTTCCTGGGTATTGATCTGATGTTGGTTTCAGCCTTCGGGGTTAATACTCAGGGATTGTTCTCTTACAAATTTATGGTTAGAGGCTAATGTGAATTGGGTTTATTGTGAACTGTGTTTTTAACGACATTCGTTCTTTAACCCGATTTACAATGAAATATGATTTGTGATTTGTAGATCTTTTTATTTAGATTTAACGGGAATTTTTGAAGGTAACGTTTTCCAATTTAATATATTAAATTGGAATTCGATTTGATAATAATCGAAGTGAACTTCTGTGGAGGAAGACTGTTAATACATATGGAATTTTGAGAGGCGTTGCTGTTATTCCATTTATATTATTAGTCGGATATGGAAATTAATATCGATTATATATTGATTTGTTTTTTCGTGAAGATTCCATAATTAATGAAATGTGATTTGGGTTGTCGTGAATGGTATCTTTTATACCCAATCGAGTTAAGAAAATCAGAAACTAACTGTAGATTAGTTAAGTTGAATGGTCTCCGGGGTGTTGATCTGATGTTGGTTTCGGCCTTCGGTGTTAATACTTCGGGAATTGTTCACTTGCTAATTTACGGTTAAAGGATGATGGAATGGAATGTGATTTTGGGTTTATCGTGAACCGTGTTTTAAATGACATTGGTTCTTTAACCCAGTTAAAGACAGGATATGATTTCCCAAGTTGAACAATCGTTAATATTGATTTCTAGGAAGATTAAAACCAAGTGGAGTTTTAATGCATCTTTAATTAGATTGAAATGATATCCAAAGGAAGATTAAAGAATAAATTTAAAGAATTTATCTTTGATAAAATTAATGGGAACCTTTCCCGAAGTATAAGAATATTTTAGTGAAAGAATATTCTGAATTGGAATGAGGCATATGTTGTGTTTTTATAGCACTTGTTTATTATATACGTGAGTTATTCAGAAAGACCGGGTTTATCCCATTTTGAATAACTGATTCGACGATTTGTCGAGGATGAAGACGGTGGTTGAAGACCGGAGGTCTTCACATCGTTTGGATGATTACTAATGTTGGGCTGTACACCCAAGGAGAGGTAATAAGTGGTGATCGCCCAGACGTACTTGGAGATCGACGGATATGCGAGGGCCTCTCCCCTGTATTGGACATATGGGGGAGGAATAAGGTGCCTCTGGTTTCGTTCAGACCCAGAATGAACTTGTAAATGGATGTGTGTCTGACATTGGATTTCATTCTTTGTGATTGATAGACATCGGTTGCATAGCTTGAATTTCCTGTGTGGCATGCTGAGATGCAAATGATCAAGGCTTCTGTTGAATAGCAGAGTCTTGTGGTTGATGATCAAGGCACTGCTTTTATATAGCGTAGCTTTGTGTAGCGTTGATTCGCGATCCTCACACCCCGGTGTGAACTAGAAACGGGAGAGGACCTCAGGGACGACATGCGTTTCCTTCTAGCTAGGAGTGGTGTCAGCGTTTAGCACGCCTTGGCATTTACTTATGTGGATGATGGATAGGAGGCGTCCTAGTTATATCGGTCGATCCGGGGCTGATGGTGTCATTTGGCTCATTGACGCTCCATAAGGCGGGGAAACGCATGTTCAGGCATTTTAATCCACTCCGTGTGGACCGGCCCTGACGATCCAAAGGTAACTCGAGCTCTGACCTGAGACACGGGCTAGAGCGTCTTGAATGGGTAAGGACGATCCCTTGCCTTGGTTCACAGATGGAAATCCAACTTCCAATACGTGACTTTTCAGTTTTGATTATAGAGCCAAGTATTGGCGACATGATATATGGTACCCATGCCGCCTAGGATAGATACATTTATTTTTGAAGTTGTTTTATACACTATGCACTTATAATAGTATCAAATGATTTGTTTTAACGTACCAAGCATGTTTGGCTATTATAAGGGAAAGCCCTATCCCCCAGCTTCCGTTGCATTATGTGATAGGACCTGGGTCTTATAATAGCTTTATTTTTCCAAAATGCATTGCGCTGTTTTGTTATATGCATTGATATTCTTGGGAGGAAACCCGTTCCGTGTTATACGGCGTGGTCCCTTGATATATATGATTTAAAGTTAAGTTTTAAATAATTGTTTTAGTTCTCACACCAGTCACATGACTAACCTGGAGTTTATTGTTTTAACCTAAACTCTAGGGGCCCCTATTTTCCGCACGGGCAGCTAGTAGTTTTGGTTTTCCAGATTTATATTCGCAGGTTCCTGGTTTACAGCTAGAATGATATTCAGAAATCTCTGTATCCGTATATTCTTTTCAGTTGTGTTTTGTATTATTTTTCTGCTGCATTGTAATGTGTAAATCTCTGATATTTAGTAAATGTGTAATATTTATTCATACTCTGTATATTCTTGGATTCTGATGTAATTGTTGTAGTAAGCAATGAAACGTTCTTCTGTTTGTGTTCTGATTTGTTGTGTTCTCAATTCAATCCGGGCTTTCATTCACAGGGAAGTACGGGTTGTCTCAATGAACCATTCGACGATTCCACTAACGTATTTAACACACCAAATAAAAGAATTTTTTATTGGCATATCACATCTACATGTTCATAATGTCAAATAAAATATATTTTGTTTACATGACAATTGAGCCAATGACAAATGAAAAGCTAATTTTTATTTGTCTTTCTATTGTTAACTTTAACAAATAAAAAGAAATATTTTACTTGTATACAGTTTCAATGCATGTTTTGACAATAAAAATAATTCATACAAATTCTAATGAATGTATTGTCAATAAAAATAATATTTTAACTTTGCATATAAATTCTAATATATGCATCGCTAATAAAATGTTATTTTAACATTGCATATAAATTCTAATATACGCATTGTAAATAAAAATGTTATTTTAACTATGCAAAAAGATTCTAATATATGCATTGTAAATAAAATGTCATTTAATATATGCATTGTAAATAAATATGTCATTTTAACTATGCATATAGATTCTAATATATGCATTGTAAATAAAAATGTCATTTTAATTATGCATATATATTCTAATATATGCATTGTAAATAAAAATGTCATTTTAATTATGCATATATATTCTAATATATGAGTTGTAAACAAAAATGTCATTTTAACAATGCATATAAATTCTAATATATGCATTGTAAATAAAAATGTTATTTTAACTAAGCATATAAATTCTAATATATGCATTGTAAACAAAAATGTCATTTTAACAATGCGTATAAATTCTAATATATGCATTGTAAATAAAAATGTCATTTTAACTATGCATATAAATCCTAATGTATGCATTGTAAATGAGAATGTTATATTAACTATGCACATAAATCCTAATATATGCATTGTAAATAAAAATGTTATTTTAAATATGCAGATAAATTCTAATATATGCATTGTAAATAAAAAGGCTATTTTAGCTATGCATATAAATCCTAATATATGCATTGTAAATAAAAATGCTATTTTAACTATCCATATATATTCTAATATAAGCATTGTAAATAAAAATATTATTTTAATTATGCATATAAATTCTTATATATGCATTATAAATAAAAATGTTATTTTAACTATGCATATAAATTCTAATATATGCATTGTCAATAAAATGTTATTTTACATTGCATATAAATTCTAATATATGCATCGTCAATAAATGTTAATTTAACTCTAATGACCTGAATTTTTCAGCGATATAATAATTAATTTATTTAATTATTGAGATAGTGATTTAGAATTTCAAATGGTCGTTGAATTAAATAAGAGTGAATATTTAATTAAAATAATAATTAAATAATATATTAAATTCTGAAATAATCAGATTGGGCCAAAATGGCGATATGGTGTGAATTGGGAAATTTAAAATATATAATTCAGTTCAGAATTGAATTAGAATAACGAATATATTATATATACGACAGTTTGAATGTAGAATTATAATATAATTATAATCGAGCTCGAAATGGCGCGGCAGTTCGCGATTTGGCGATTTGAACTTCAGCTGAATGTATAGGATTCGTTTTAAGCCGGATTTCTGTGAAACAAGAAACGTTCGGAGCTGGTGAAGTATATTTTTCTAGTGGAAGGGAAAAATCGGGATTTCGTCGTGTAGATTTTGATTTATGTCCAAATCAAATTTTAGAAAAGTCGTTGTGGAATTCCTTTATAATTTATTTATATTTATAAAAGGAATTTCATTATAAATCGAATATCGATTTAATCGGAATTTGAAATATCAAGCTTGAAATTCATATAGGATTTTTCAGGAGCTGTATGATATTCTGTTGTGAATATACACGATAATATTTATTTTTAAATATTAAATTTAATTGTTTTCAAATATAATTATATATTTAAAAGGGCTATATAAGGCTTTAAAAATAGCCAGTTTTGCAAATGACCTCAGAATTCGACGAAACTAATTTTGTTGGATCCGCAATATTAAATTATTGCTAGATTTCAATTTCTGTGATTTTTGAAGTCATTATGTGGCCGTACCGATTTTTAAAGTGAAAAACAGTCGATAAATAGACCTTTAAAAATACGCTTTGTGAGCATATGAGGTCGGAATTCGACGAAACCAGTTTTGTTGGGTTCGTAATGTCGAACTCTAGCTACATGTCTAGTTTCGTGATTTTTGGGTATTGTGTGCGATCGCACAAATTTTTAGAAAGCAAAAATAACAAAAATTAAATATCTAAATAATATGTGTGAACATTTGAGGTGCCACATCCTTCACCTTACAGCCACACATAAAAATCCCATCCACTATAAAATCAAATCCTAAGCCGCCACTCCTCTTCAGAAAAAACATGAAGAACTTCCTCTTTCAAAAATCTAAATAAAATCCAAGGTAACTCTATAAATCACAAATCAAATGTTTTTGAGATCAGTGAGTGATACTCTTCATTTCTGTACTAGTTCTGAGTGGTGCCACAGAGATTTTGGAAGATTGACTTTTAACAGCAGTGCCTAGGGCATGATTTTCCATGAGTTTGAGGCGATGGTGTTGCGAACGAGGGTCGTAATCGAGCTGAGGAGGTGGAATGGCATCTGTTTGCGAGTTTCCGTGGATTTCGGTGATGTTTTGGGACTCGCGTTCTACTAGTGGAATGGGTATTAGCTCGAAGTCGCAACGAGCAGGTTGATGCGAGTTACGTGTTGAGGGTATGAGGTGGAAGACGGTTTGATGAGATGATCGTTGGTGGTGGTTTCGGGTTGAACGATGGAGTGGTGTAGGAGATTGAGGTGAATGATTGTGTGGTAATGGTGGAGTCTGTACAGGGAGGTCACAGCCATTGTTTTGAGGGAGAAGGAGTGTACAGAGCTGGCTTGGATGGTGAAAGAGAGTCATGGGACGAATTTAGAAAGCGAGGCCCAAATTATTGTTAATATAGTTTAGTTTAAATTTAATAGTTCATTAACTGGTAAAATCAATATCTCTTGCATACTTAATCAGAATTGAGCGAAATAAGATCCGATGGGATCGTATGGACAGACACTATATGATGGAACTGACTGGAAATCCATCAGAGCTCGTTACAATTTATTGCAAAATAAATTGTCAGTCTGAATCAAATCGAGCGAGGGTTATCGTTATTAACGATGATCGTCTAATGTGAGTAAAACTCACCAACTCTGAACAGTTCTATTTTTAACGTAGATTTAGAATTGATAAATGATGACCGATTGCTGTGTGTTAATTGTTTGGTTGAATTTCTTGTGTATTGGTTGAAAGTATAGATAGCGATATATATATATACACATATATATATATATAGATCGTTAATCGAACATTGATTCTGTTTATCAGAATACTTTATATTCGTGTTATTGGTGTTGATTAACATCTGTGATGCAAGGAAACAGGTTGGAGGGACCCAACTGGGTTCCTCAACATTTATTTTACTATTTTTCATATATTGTAATATATGATGTGATATAAAATCTGTGGTTGTTTATGTGTGTTTGAACGATATCGATCATGGTTATTTGGTATTCTAAACACCGTGAAAAAATACTGGAATGTAAAAAGGTGATTTTCAAAGTGTATTTTGAAAATAAATTATTTATATAAAATCAATGGATTTTAAATATAAAAGGAAAAGTATTTTATAAAAGGAGATCGTTATAAAATTAAAGAGTTAGAAATGTGATTCGGATACGGAAATTGATATCGATTATATATTGATTTGTTCTTCCGTGAAGATTCCATAATTAATGGAATGTGATTTGGGTTGTCGTGAATGGTATCTTTAATAATACTGTTCTTAGACCTAATGGAGTTAAAAAAATCAGGAAGTAACTGGAGATTAGTTAAGTTGAATGGTTTCCTGAGTATTGATCTGATGTTGGTTTCGGCCTTCAGGGTTAATACTTAGGGAATTATTCACTTGCAAATTTACGGTTAAAGGCTGATGGAATGGAATGTGATTTTGGGTTTATCATGAACCATGTTTTAAAGGACATTGGTTCTTTAACCCAGTTAGACAGGATATTGATTTTTGGGAAGGTTAAAACCAAGTGTTGTTTTAATGCATCTTTAATTAGATTGAAATGATATCCAAAGGAAGATTAAAGCATAAATTTAAAGAATTTATCTTTGATAAAATTAATAGGAACCTTTCCCAAAGTATAAGAATATTTGAATAAAGGAATATTCTGAATTGGAATGAGGCATATGTGTGTTTTTATAACACTTGTTTATTATATACACGAGTGATTCGGAAAGACCGGGTTTATCCCATTCTAAATATCTAATTCGACGATATGTCAAGGATGAAGATAGTGGTCGAAGACTGGAGGTCTTCACATCATTATGATGATTACTGAGGTCTTGATTGGGCTGTACGCCCAAGACAAGGTAATAAGTGGCGATCATCTAGACGTACTTGGAGATCGACCAGATATGCAAGGACCTCCCCCTGTATTGGACATATGGGGGAGGAATATGGTGCCTCTGGTTTCGTTCAGACCCGGAGCGAACTTGTAAATGGATATGTGTCTGACATCGGATTTCACTCTGTGTAATTGATAGACATTGGTTGCATAGCGTGAATTGCCTGTGTGGCATGCTGAGATGCAAATGATCAAGGCTTCTGTTGAAAAGCAGGGTCTTGTGGTTGATGATCAAAGCACGGCCTTTGTGGAATAGCTTTGTATAGCATTAATTCGCGAGCCTCACACCCCTGTGTGGACCAAAAACGGGAGAGGACATCAGGGAGGACATGCGTTTCTTTCTTGCTAGGAGTGGTGTCAGCATTGTGCACGCCCTGGCATTTTACTTATGTGGATGATGGATAGGATGCGCCTCTGTTATATCGGTCGATCCGGGCCCGATGGAGTCATTTGGCTCATTTACGCCCCATAGGGCAGGGAAACGCAGTGTTCAGGCATTTTAATCCAAATCGAGCGGACCAGCCCTGACGATCCAAATGCCCACCTGAGACTGGGTCCTGAGATATGGTAGGCTAGATTGTCTTGAAGCGGTAAGGATGATCCCTTGCCTTGGTTCACAGATGGAAATCCAACTTCCAATACGTGACTTTGCAGTTTTGATTGTAGAGCCTAGTATTGGAGATACGATATATGGTACCCATGCCGCCTAGGATTGATACATTTATATTTGAAGTTGTTTTATACACTATGCACTTATAATAGTATCAAATGATTTGTTTTAACGTACCAAGCATGTTTGGCTATTATAAGGGAAAACCATATCCCTCGGCTTGCATTGCTTTATGTGATAGGACTTGGGTCTTATAATAGCTTCATTTTTTCAAAAAGCACTGCGATGTTTTGTTATATGCACTGATATTCTTGGGAGGAAACCCGTTTCGTGTTATACGGCATGGTCCCATGATATATCTGATTTATAGTAAAGTTTTAAATAACTGCCTTAGTTCTCACACCAGTCACATGACTGACCTGGAGTTTATTGTTTTAACCTAAACTCTGGGTGCCCCTATTTTCCACATGGGCAGCTTGTAGTTTTGGTTTTGTAGATTTATATTCACAGGATCCTGGTTTACAGCTGGAATGATATTCAGAAAGCTCTGTATCCGTATATTACTTTCAGTTGTGTTTTGTATTTATTTTTCGCTGCATTGTAACATGTAAATCTCTGATATTTAATAAATGACTAATATTTATTCATACTCTATATATTCTTGTATTCTGATCAAATTGTTGTAACAAACAATGAAATCTTCTTCTGTTTGTGTTCTGATTCGTCTTGTCCTCAGTACAATCTATGATTTCCCGTAAAGGGGATTTCGGGTCATTTCAATGACAATCTCTCTTTATGATTTTAAATACGATTTAAAATCATTGCCAATGTTGTAATAACCTACATGGTCACACATAAGAATACTTGAAAAGGATGAGGACCATTCACAACAAAAGAGGATCATATGTTGACTAATATCTAGTTTTGAATTGGCATGAGGGATTTCATAGTATAACCTTAATTGAGAATTTTCCGTTTACCACATAATAAAACGAAGGCCGACAGTTTTCATTTGATTTACTCATATTTTCAGAAACCTGAACCGAAAATTCGAAATCAAGGGAATAACCCTAAAAACCCCAAAATTGGCAAGTACCTTCTGTTCTTCTTTTCGATTATGTTCGACATCTTCAACATCAAGTGTTCGTGGACTTCTACGGAGGCTGGTTGTTTTTTAGGGCTCAGATTCGAACCAACCCAAAACTCAAATCAATTGCGTGAAGAAGGATGAAGCAGTAGCAAGGTACAACCCTCGATTTACAGATTATCATATAGATCCAATTGTAATTTGGTTGAAATTTCATTTATTAGACATGAATTTGAACCATAAATTCCTTCAATATATCTGAAGTAGGGTTCATGTTAATTTGAACATTGAGTACAATTAGATTTCGATCTATTCGATTTATTTTAAGATGCGATAATATTATGAACACAGTTGCTAGAATAATTTAACATAAATCCAATCAAAGATGAAATTGTTTCATTAGAAATGTTTTGTACATGATATGAAAAAATAAATTGATTTCTAGATTAAATTAGTTGTTTTATTCTGTTTTAAAATGTTCAAACCATCTTTCGTTAATTCTGATATGAAATAATTTTAACCATAAACCCAGATTTAATATTATTATAAATCTGAGATGGATCATAAATCAATATATGATATTAATTTTAACCAAAGCTCAAATCTTGTTTATCATATTAGACGATGTGAGGAATATATATCTACTTTAACTATTGCCTTAGTATGCTTTATTAAATATATTTGGATACAATTTTGACATTATCTATATATAAAGATATGATCAGTACTTAAACTATTCATGCCAATGTCCAAAATCAGTTAAATTAAAATTTTGTTTTCTGACTTGAAAATTTTGATTTGTTAGGAGGAATTACTAAAACAGTTTTTTTTGTCTTTTAAACGACCCAAGCTCACCCTTACGGGAATAACCGGATTGGCTTGAGAACACGACAAATCAGAACACATATAGAAGAACATTTCATTTCTTGTTACAACAATTACATCAGAGGACAAAAATATTACAAATTGTGAATAAATAATACACATTTGACAGATATCAGAGATTCAAATTACAAAGTTGTAACAACCACGGGATTTTCGACTCCGAAAATCGACACAAAACCCAGCGTCGATTGTTTAGACATCGAAATTACCGAATCATTTATAGAAAGAAATTAGAGGGTGAGATAGAAAAGATAGAACTAATGGAATAGAAGAAGAAGAAGAACACAACTGAGCATAATCAAAGTAAACACGAATCTCACAGCGGAACGAATAAAATACGTTATATAACATAAGCTTTGAAATACAAATCTGTTTTGTACATATATACATACCAACATCAGAGTACAACATAACATTTGATACAGCGGAAATAACTCTAAAATAACTAGCAGTGAAGCCTCCTGCTTCCAGCTCCTTCAAGGGTATCTGTAAAAGCCTGAAACACTTGACTGCCCGTACAAATTTGGGCACCCAAGAGTTTAGGAAAAACAAAACAAAACAAACTCTGGGTCAGTCATGGGACTGGTGTGAGTAAACTCCAACCATATGGTTTAACTTCAAAGATCTTTCGAAAGAAAAGGATAATAGTAAGACCAGTCCATACATAAATACGGATGGTTTTTACCTTACTATAACCCAAACCATTTTTGATATCAAAATCCAGTGATATTATAATAATGTCTAATCAAATAAATAACCAAATAGTAGAACGCTTGCATTTCACGCTCTACATATATAGTATAAAATCAAAAACCGCATGGCGCTTATTGGAGATTGGATTTCCAACATGACAAGGTATGGGACCACCTTCCGACAGTGTATCTCTAGAGACGAATACACCTGGGTTCAACAAGAACGTCTTGCAACCCGGCCCACACATGACCGACCACTCATTTCGCTTGAGTGTATCGAATGTATATCACCAACGGTTGGGACCAGCAACCGTCTCCCGACTGGGACAGCATCGAATAAAATAAGAAATTAAATGAACCTCTAGATAGGTGATTATACATCCTAATGGGTGCGACCCACATAGCCATGCTACCTGCCCGATTTTTGTCCTTTCCCGGTTGTTGAGGCCTGAGGCTACGAATACTTACCATTCATTGATAGAACAATCACTTTGAATGCCACATTGTCAGATCCGTTAATCACTAGTTGAGTTTGCACAAATATTCTGGATGTTATGCTAAGGGAATAAATCCGTTGCAACCATATATATTTATACAGACCAACCCATTTGATCATTGAAAATACTCTGTCAGACATTCGTCCATTTACGTTCGTTCTGGGATTGAACGAAACCGAAGGCACAATTTCTATTTAATAGAAAGAGTCCTTGCACTTTACTCCGTCTTCAATATATTCAGCATACTTGGTTCGCAACGCTAATGCCGATACGGAGTGGTTCTTCGGATAATAATCCAACCGGTCTCTCCGTATTGACAACGGAGGTCAAAAACTTCGATAGTCTGTGATTTAACTATCGAATAAAAACAAGTGTTCATCCAAACATATCAAACAAATCACTGGGCTCTTTAATTAATATTTCACTAATTAAACCTCTTCTCCATTTCCCCTATCAATATTTGTTAACCAAATATTTTCAATAATCATCTTGGCCTCTTATGCCATTTGGAAAACGTTTCCAAATATCAACTTCTTTTATTTTCTATATATTAGAAAATATCTTTATTTGCAATTGGAAACAATTCCAATCACTTATCTCTATCCCGACTATTTTAATTATACTCAGGAAATATTTACTGTTATATTTCCAAAATTCCATCACTTGGGTTAAAACGAATGCTGTGTAAAACATCGTTACAACAACCCAAAATATTTTATTCAACTAACCCTTTTCAAACACTTCTCTTCGAGGCGGGATTCTGTTATTTATCAATTAAAAATGAAATCAATCGAGTTGGGGTAAATTTACCTCTCAGACCTTGACTGAAAACATCCTCAACTTCAAAACGGCAAAACTACTAACCTCGAATAAACACACTATAAATCCCAATTATTCATTTCTAAAACATGTATATGGTTCGCTCTCTATTTCTAATTTATAGATTTCCCTTTTTGTTTACAATATTCGATTTTTATATTCACTTACCTATCGAATTCTATACGACGATACAATGATTTATAACTATCAAAATATCTTAAAAATATTCTAACTCCTTAAATTTCCGGAAAATTTCGCCATAACCTCCCCTGTATCGGGAGCATCGGGAAATTTCAAATAGCTTCCCGGTAACTTCTCATCTCAAAAAGAAAAAGAAAAAGCCAAGCGGCTTGCCGATACGGCGCATAAAATCTCATATATGAATTAAACATGTACCTTATTGTCGAGCACACTAATTATATACCTTCATCACTTTATCCCATAACTGTCTCCGGTATATCTATACCTGTACCATTCATTTCAACTTCGTACACTCGTTTGACTCAACTCGTTAATTAACTCGTTAATTAACTCTTTGGTCTATTTCGCTTGTATATTAGGATATAACATATTTCAAATATATTTCAACATATTTATCAACTAATTGAAATCAAAATTCAATTTAAGTTCTATATTCGATTTCGAATATATATTTACAATTTCCAAATTCACTTTTCAAGTTTGACTTCAATTCAACACTCAATTAACCAATTCTTCTTTAACTTGGCTAATTCTATTCAATAATCAAAAATATGATTATTGTTTCAAAAAAAACACTTTACTTACTTCGCTTGAGTTCACATTTATTTTCTAACTCCAGTCTGTATTTTTAATGGAAAATTTTGGATTTTTATTTACTTAAAAACCCCTATAAAATCCATTATGGTTTTAATTGGTTTCTGGCGCTGCACTTTCAGAAATTTGATTTTGACATATCTCAAAATCTATTCGACGAAAACCAGATTTTTCTCTTCTATTAGAAAACTATTATCTAACTGGTCCTGACGGTTCTTGTTTCAAAGAATTCCAACTTAATTTGACTCCGATATACTCAAATGAAGTTCAAGTCGCCAATTTTCGAACTGCAGTGCTACGACGAGTTCGTTTTAATTATATATAAAAAAAAACTTTTAAACTTCGTTTGAATGAAATTCAACTCCATTCTGATATATTTTAATATATTCAAATCCATAGTTTCAATTCCATTTGAATTCCATATTCAAATCCCATAGTTAATTCTATTTCGAGTTCTATTTGAAATTCTATTTTCAAAATTTTATTTCAAGTTCTACTTTGAAATTCTACATTTGAATTTCCCTTATTCAAATCCCATTTTCAATCTCCATTTAAATTTCTATATTCAAATCTATTTTCATTCTATTAGAATTTCAAATCACATATTAAATTTCACTTTGAATTCAAATGCCATATTAAATTTCTCTTGAATTCAAATTCTATATTTATATCTCTTTTAATTCAAATTCTAGATTTATATCTCTTGAATTCCAATTCTAGATTTAAACTCCATTTTCAAATCTATTTGAAATCCTAATATTTAAACTCCCATTTTTATTTTATTTTATTCGGATTCCAAATACATTTTAAATTCTCTTCGAATTCCTCTTATTCAAATTCTTTTTGAATTCTATTTAAACTCCATTTGAGTTTTATTTGAATTCTTATATTTAATCCTTCTTTATTTAAATCCCATTATTTAAATCCCATTTGAATCTTCTTTATCCAAATCCATTTGAATTCCCTTGAATTCAAATTCTATTTTAACTCCTTTAAATTCAAATTCTATTTGAATTCTTTTGAATTCAAATTCTGTATTCAATTTCCATTTAAATTCCTTGTTGAATTTAAATATTCAAATTCTATTAAATTTTTTTTTCAAATAATCGAATTCAAAATCATAAATCCTTACGGATTTATTTAGTTCAATTTATATTCTGTTATCAGAATAAATTCCATCGTTTATTTCTTTAAACGATCTTCCCCATTTATATTTTTAAATTCACATTTTGAATTTAAATATTTCAAACTATCCAAGTGATAATTTTCTCATCTTCTATTTACAAACCCTACTTATTTTACTCGTTTATATCTTCTTAAACAAGACTCGATTTAAATTTCCCTTTGAAATAAATATATTCTACTTTGGAAAAATAGATTTCCTTTTGTTTATACTGTTTTATTTTTAAGTTCATTTCTTTTTTTCAAATTCATCCTTGTACTTTTTATTTTCTGAATTATCCAATGATAATTCTTTTCACGTCATTTACAAACTTTGTTTATAAAAGAACTACTTGTTTTTATTCCTTTAAAACAAGTAAATATTTCAAATCTATTTAAATATTCAAATTCTATTTTAGAAAAATAGAATTCCCCTTTTAAATCTCAAATATCCCTTTTAGATATTTTAAATAAATTTACACTTAGCCCAGTGATATTTAAAACCATCAAACCATTCAAATTTCAATCATTTGATCTATAGCACGTCATATATGAATATATATGAAATCAAGCAAACAAACAAACAAATAATATATTTTTGAGGAATCCAGTTGGATTCCTCCAACCTGTTTTCCTGCATCCACAGACGTTAGCACATAAATAATACCCATTCTGCTTCATGGCAGAATATCGCAGTATAGAAGGTCATCCACTAATCATAGCGTGGGGCGTATAGGGTAATCATCCGCTAATGGTACCGCGGGCATCCGCTAATGAGACTGCGGGAATCCAACCAATCAATCAACCCAATATATATATAATAGCCTAAATAACTAATATATATAAAACAACCAGAAAATATTCACACAAGCAACAAACAATTATTTTTAACGAATAAAAATAATTCTAAAGGTGAGTGAGATTTACTCACCGAGATTTTCTTTGCTGAATGTCTCGTGGAAATTCAAATCTTACGGCTTCGAATCGCCTCGAATGAGTTTTATCGTGCTCCTACGAATATTTATTTAACGATCAACATTTCAATTAACACATAAATAAATGTCTTATATATATTTATCCATTTTCTCATTTAATTAAATCATCAAATTGTTTTAATTAAATATCCAACTTCTTTTATTTATTTTGAATTTGAAATCTGAATCAAACTAATATGGTTTAAATAAAAGAAACAAAACTAACTAATTTATTTTCTATAAACTAATTATATAAATTTATTTGCTCTTTATATAACTAATCCCTCATAATAAATTCCTAACTGCCTTATTTATTTTTCAAATAAATAAAAACTAAATCTAAAAAGAAAAATACCTTAATCCTGTTAAATTCTTTCTTCTTCCTCAATACATCACTGCCGAACAGAGACTTCCATCCCAAGAACTAGAACCGCGAGCTACAACTACATCGATGAACTCCAGGGAGCAAATCGCGATCCCCCAAAATACACAGACCACCACCTCCACGCTGCTCCACCGAACACTGCTCCTCCTGATCCCACGCGTTTGCCAACATCGCACCTTCCCCAACAGTCGAGCCTGGCTCGAAACCCTAAATCTGAATCGCCATCGGTCCTCAGCCCTAACCCCGGTTGTACCATCGAGACAACTAGCCTCTCGTACCATGATTCGCGGTGAAACCCTGAGGTCAAACAAAATAGTCGAACCCCTAAACCTAATTGCGTGCTTCGGCCTCATTCGATTTCATGGTTTTTGGCTCAGAAGCCATTGTGATTCTGATCGTATCTGGGTTTCGCGATTTAAGGAAGAAGATCCAATCCCCTTTCGCGAGTCTCGATTTTGAGGATTTAAAGGTGGAAACGGGTTTTGATTTCAGAAGAACAGAAGTCGTGAATTTATAGAGAGGGAGACTTAGCGACCAAGGAATTTTAAGATAGGTGTTTAACTGGGTAGGACTTACCAGGGGAAAGGTTTTAGCTTAGGAAGGAATTAACTAGTACGGGTTTATTAAGGGCGGGCATTAACTAGTACAGTGTTTATTTAATTTTAATTATCTCCTGATCGCGAACTCCTTTTTGAACAGAACGACTGACCATCCTAGGGTAAAACCGCTATTCTGAACACACTGGGACAGGTATCGAAACTCAATTCGGCCATGTGGAGGAGATATTAACTTAAACTGATATAAATTAAATTCAAAACAATTAATTTCTCGATAATAAATTAATATTATCACTTTTATATTCAAACAGAACTGACACTGATCATCTGAACTGTTTTCAATTCAGTTTTAATTCGAATTGAGTTATTATTTCTCGTATTACGATTATTTAATATATTCGATATTAAATCGAAATTGATTATTAAATCGATAACTTAAAATAAAAATTCATTTATATTATCAACTCAATATTTAAAACGATATTAAATATTTAAAACAACTGTTCAAAAATCCGGGTCGTTACATTCTTCCCCCCTTAAAATAATTTCGTTCTCGAAATTGCTAAGGTAGGAAAAATACTATAAACTCATTAACTTTTTAAAAAAACTCATTCATGTTGAAACTCAGTATTTTATATTTCAACAAATTCCAGTACCCACAAACCTTTGGTTTCCATTCATTTAATTTGAATGATCTACAATCAATCCATATTCCATTCATATTGGTTCAACACCAATTTATCGAAATGGATTTTATTCAATTTATTCCCTTCGACACATTTAACTTGTTTAAGTTAAATTTAAATTCCAGAATTAAAACCCCTGGATTTTATTTCAAATCCTTCTGAAGTCACATAAATATATATACATATATTTATTTCGATTTTAAATTCAAAACTTTTGAATTTTCAAACAAATTTTCAACAATAACTTTTTCTAAGGTAGTAATCCATCACTTAGAAACTCGAAAATGAACACTGATGATGTTGCAATCATCATCAGAATTATTTCCCAGCCATTGAAGTGAGTTCAGTGCTTTATTATTTCAAAATCTATCTAAAATGATTTTCTTTCAATTCCTTCCAAAACAAAGCTATATTATTTTAATATACTTTGAAAAATATTTTCAAACTTCCCATGATTTTGAATTCTTAATTCTGGTTTGAATTTAATTCTAATTCATCTCATTTGTATATTTAATTCCTATACAAATTCTATTTGGTTATAAATAACCATTCTAATTTTATAATCTCATGGGATTATAAAATCAACATCCAACACATCCATATAATAATAATTCTAGAAAATTATTCTTTCTATATCAAAATAGAATTTTTGGATAAAATTATTTCATTTACCCACTTAAAAACAACATCCTGTCGTATTTTCTGTTTAAGTGTTTAGAAATCCCTATCGACTTCGTGGCGTCCCACGATTCGACCAGAATTCATAAACCACTCAACAGACTAGCCAACATAATATAAAACAATTTTTATATTAATAAGAAATACTTGCTCTCGTATTATACACTCAACTCATTCTAGGGCACTGCTGACCCTATCTCTAATGAGCACATTTCCACCAAAGCCTAGGTATTCGCTTAACCTAAGCTCTGATACCACTGTAACAACCACGGGATTTTCGACTCCGAAAATCGACACAAAACCCAGCGTCGATTGTTCAAACATCGAAATTACCGAATCATTTATAGAAAGAAATTAGAGGGTGAGATAGAAAAGATAGAACTAATGGAATAGAAGAAAAAGAACACAACTGAGCATAATCAAAGTAGAATCTCACAGCGGAACGAATAAAATACGTTATATAACATAAGCTTTGAAATACAAATCTGTTTTGTACATATATACATACCAACATCAGAGTACAACATAACATTTGATACAGCGGAAATAACTCTAAAATAACTAGCAGTGAAGCCTCCTGCTTCCAGCTCCTTCAAGGGTATCTGTAAAAGCCTGAAACACTTGACTGCCCGTACAAATTTGGGCACCCAAGAGTTTAGGAAAAACAAAACAAACTCTGGGTCAGTTATGGGACTGGTGTGAGTAAACTCCAACCATATGGTTTAACTTCAAAGATCTTTCGAAAGAAAAGGATAATAGTAAGACCAGTCCACACATAAATACGGATGGTTTTTACCTTACTATAACCCAAACCATTTTTGATATCAAAATCCAGTGATATTATAATAATGTCTAATCAAATAAATAACCAAATAGTAGAACGCTTGCATCTCACGCTCTACATATATAGTATAAAATCAAAAACCGCATGGCGCTTATTGGAGATTGGATTTCCAACATGACAAGGTATGGGACCACCTTCCGACAGTGTATCTCTAGAGACGAATACACCTGGGTTCAACAAGAACGTCTTGCAACCCGGCCCACACATGACCGACCACTCATTTCGCTTGAGTGTATCGAATGTATATCACCAACGGTTGGGATCAGCAACCGTCTCCCGACTGGGACAGCATCGAATAAAATAAGAAATTAAATGAACCTCTAGATAGGTGATTATACATCCGAATGGGTGCGACCCACATAGCCATGCTGCCTGCCCGATTTTTGTCCTTTCCCGGTTGTTGAGGCCTGAGGCTACGAATACTTACCATTCATTGATAGAACAATCACTTTGAATGCCACATTGTCAGATCCGTTAATCACTAGTTGAGTTTGCACAAATATTCTGGATGTTATGCTAAGGGAATAAATCCGTTGCAACCATATATATTTATACAGACCAACCCATTTGATCATTGGAAATACTCTGTCAGACATTCGTCCATTTACGTTCGCTCTGGGATTGAACGAAACCGAAGGCACAATTTCTATTTAATAGAAAGAGTCCTTGCACTTTACTCCGTCTTCAATATATTCAGCATACTTGGTTCGCAATGCTAATGCCGATACGGAGTGGTTCTTCGGATAATAATCCAACCGGTCTCTCCATATTGACAATGGAGGTCAAAAACTTCGATAGTCTGTGATTTAACTATCGAATAAAAACAAGTGTTCATCCAAACATATCAAACGAATCACTGGGCTCTTTAATTAATATTTCATTAATTAAACCTCTTCTCCATTTCCCCTATCAATATTTGTTAACCAAATATTTTCAATAATCATCTTGGCCTCTTATGCCATTTGGAAAACATTTCCAAATATCAACTTCTTTTATTTTCTATATATTAGAAAATATCTTTATTTGCAATTGGAAACGATTCCAATCACTTATCTCTATCCCGACTATTTTAATTATACTCAGGAAATATTTACTATTATATTTCCAAAATTCCATCACTTGGGTTAAAACGAATGCTGTGTAAAACATCGTTACAACAACCCAAAATATTTTATTCAACTAACCCTTTTCAAACACTTCTCTTCGAGGCAGGATTCTGCTATTTATCAATTAAAAATGAAATCAATCGAGTTGGGGTAAATTTACCTCTCAGACCTTGACTGAAAACATCCTCAACTTCAAAACGGCAAAACCACTAACCTCGAATAAACACACTATAAATCCCAATTATTCATTTCTAAAACATGTATATAGTTCGCTCTCTATTTCTAATTTATAGATTTCCCTTTTTGTTTACAATATTCGATTTTTATATTCACTTACCTATCGAATTCTATACGACGATACAATGATTTCTAACTATCAAAATATCTTAAAAATATTCTAACTCCTTAAATTTCCGGAAAATTTCGCCATAACCTCCCCTGTATCGGGAGCATCGGGAAATTTCAAATAGCTTCTCGGTAACTTCTCATCTCAAAATGAAAAAGAAAAAGCCAAGCGGCTTGCCGATACGGCGCATAAAATCTCATATATGAATTAAACATTTACCTTATTGTCGAGCACACTAATTATATACCTTCATCACTTTATCCCATAACTGTCTCCGGTATATCTATACCTGTACAATTCATTTCAACTTCATACACTCGTTTGACTCAACTCGTTAATTAACTCGTTAATTAACTCTTTGGTCTATTTCGCTTGTATATTGGGATATAACATATTTCAAATATATTTCAACATACTTATCAACTAATTGAATTCAAAATTCAATTTAAGTTCTATATTCGATTTCGAATATATATTTACAATTTCCAAATTCACTTTTCAAGTTTGACTTCAATTCAACAATCGATTAACCAATTCTTCTTTGACTTAGCTAATTCTATTCAATAATCAAAAATATGATTATTGTTTCAAAAAAAACACTTTCCTTACTTCGCTTGAGTTCACATTTATTTTCTAACTCCAGTCTGTATTTTTAATGGAAAATTTTGGATTTTTATTTACTTAAAAACCCCTATAAAATCCATTATGGTTTTAATTGGTTTCTGGCGCTGCACTTTCAGAAATTTGATTTTGACATATCTCAAAATCTATTCGACGAAAACCAGATTTTTCTCTTCTATTAGAAAACTATTACCTAACTGGTCCTGACGGTTCTTGTTTCAAAGAATTCCGACTTAATTTGACTCCGATATACTCAAATGAAGTTCAAGTCGCCAATTTTCGAACTGCAGTGCTGCGACGAGTTCGTTTTAATTATATATATAAAAAAACTTTTAAACTTCGTTTGAATGAAATTCAACTCCATTCTGATATATTTTAATATATTCAAATCCATAGTTTCAATTCCATTTGAATTCCATATTCAAATCCCATAGTTAATTCTATTTCGAGTTCTATTTGAAATTCTATTTTCAAAATTTTATTTCAAGTTCTACTTTGAAATTCTACATTTGAATTTTCCTTATTCAAATCCCATTTTCAATCTCCATTTAAATTTCTATATTCAAATCTATTTTCATTCTATTAGAATTTCAAATCACATATTAAATTTCACTTTGAATTCAAATGCCATATTAAATTTCTCTTGAATTCAAATTCTATATTTATATCTCTTTGAATTCAAATTCTAGATTTATATCTCTTGAATTCCAATTCTAGATTTAAACTCCATTTTCAAATCTATTTGAAATCCTAATATTTAAACTCCCTTTTTTTATTTTATTCGGATTCCAAATACATTTTAAATTCTCTTCGAATTCCTCTTATTCAAATTCTTTTTGAATTCTATTTAAACTCCATTTGAGTTTTATTTGAATTCTTATATTTAAACCTTCTTTATTTAAATCCCATTATTTAAATCCCATTTGAATCTTCTTTATCCAAATCCATTTGAATTCCCTTGAATTCAAATTCTATTTTAACACCTTTAAATTCAAATTCTATTTGAATTCTTTTGAATTCAAATTCTATATTCAATTTCCATTTAAATTCCTTATTGAATTTAAATATTCAAATTCTATTATTTTTTTTTCAAATTAATCGAATTCAAAATCATAAATCCTTACGGATTTATTTAGTTCAATTTATATTCTGTTATCAGAATAAATTCCATCGTTTATTTCTTTAAACGATCTTCCCCATTTATATTTTTAAATTCACATTTTGAATTTAAATATTTCAAACTATCCAAGTGATAATTTTCTCACCTTCTATTTACAAACCCTACTTATTTTACTCGTTTATATCTTCTTAAACAAGACTCGATTTAAATTTCCCTTTGAAATAAATATATTCTACTTTGGAAAAATAGATTTCCTTTTGTTTATACTATTTTATTTTTAAGTTCATTTCTTTTTTTCAAATTCATCCTTGTACTTTTTATTTTCTGAATTATCCAATGATAATTCTTTTCACGTCATTTATAAACTTTGTTTATAAAAGAACTACTTGTTTTTATTCCTTTAAAACAAGTAAATATTTCAAATCTATTTAAATATTCAAATTCTATTTTAGAAAAATAGAATTCCCCTTTTAAATCTCAAATATCCCTTTTATATATTTTAAATAAATTTACACTTAGCCCAGTGATATTTAAAACCATCAAACCATTCAAATTTCAAACATTTTATCTATAACACGTCATATATGAATATATATGAAATCAAGCAAACAGATAATATATTTTTGAGGAATCCAGTTGGATTCCTCCAACCTGTTTTCCTGCATCCACAGACGTTAGCACATAAATAATACCCATTCTGCTTCATGGCAGAATATCGCGGTATAGAAGGTCATCCACTAATCATAGCGTGGGGCGTATAGGGTAATCATCCGCTAATGGTACCGCGGGCATCCACTAATGAGACTGCGGGAATCCAACCAATCAATCAACCCAATATATATATAATAGCCTAAATAACTAATATATATAAAACAACCAGAAAATATTCACACAAGCAACAAATAATTATTTTTAACGAATAAAAATAATTCTAAAGGTGAGTGAGATTTACTCACCGAGATTTTCTTTGCTGAATGTCTCATGGAAATTCAAATCTTACGGCTTCGAATCGCCTCGAATGAGTTTTATCGTGCTCCTACGAATATTTATTTAACGATCAACATTTCAATTAACGCATAAATAACTGTCTTATATATATATATCCATTTTCTCATTTAATTAAATCATCAAATTGTTTTAATTAAATATCCAACTTCTTTTATTTATTTTGAATTTGAAATCTGAATCAAACTAATATGGTTTAAATAAAAGAAAACTAACTAATTTATTTTCTATAAACTAATTATATAAATTTATTTGCTCTTTATATAACTAATCCCTCATAATAAATTCCTAACTGCCTTATTTATTTTTCAAATAAATAAAAACTAAATCTAAAAAGAAAAATACCTTAATCGTGTTAAATTCTTTCTTCTTCCTCAATACATCACTGCCGAATAGAGACTTCCATCCCAAGAACTAGAACCGCGAGCTACAACTACATCGATGAACTCCAGGGAGCAAATCGCGATCCCCCAGAATACACAGACCACCACCTCCACGCTGCTCCACCGAACACTGCTCCTCCTGATCCCACGCGTTTGCTAACATCGCACCTTCCCCAACAGTCGAGCCTGGCTCGAAACCCTAAATCTGAATCGCCATCGGTCCTCAGCCCTAACCCCGGTTGTACCATCGAGACAACTAGCCTCTCGTACCATGATTCGCGGTGAAACCCTGAGGTCAAACAAAATAGTCGAACCCCTAAACCCAATTGCGTGCTTCGGCCTCATTCGATTTCGTGGTTTTTGGCTCAGAAGCCATTGTGATTCTGATCGTATCTGGGTTTCACGATTTTAGGAAGGAGATCCAATCCCCTTTCGCGAGTCTCCATTTTGAGGATTTAAAGGTGGAAACGGGTTTTGATTTCAGAAGAACAGAAGTCGTGAATTTATAGAGAGGGAGACTTAGCGACCAAGGAATTTTAAGGTAGGTGTTTAACTGGGTAGGACTTACCAGGGGAAAGGTTTTAGCTTAGGAAGGAATTAACTAGTACGGGTTTATTAAGGGCGGGCATTAACTAGTACAGTGTTTATTTAATTTTAATTATCTCCTGATCGCGAACTCCTTTTTGAACAGAACGACTGACCATCCTAGGGTAAAACCGCTATTCTGAACACACTGGGACAGGTATCGAAACTCAATTCGGCCATGTGGAGGAGATATTAACTTAAACTGATATAAATTAAATTCAAAACAATTAATTTCTCGATAATAAATTAATATTATCACTTTTATATTCAAACAGAACTGACACTGATCATCTGAACTGTTTTCAATTCAGTTTTAATTCGAATTGAGTTATTATTTCTCGTATTACGATAATTTAATATATTCGATATTAAATCGAAATTGATTATTAAATCGATAACTTAAAATAAAAATTCATTTATATTATCAACTCAATATTTAAAACGATATTAAATATTTAAAACAACTGTTCAAAAATCCGGGTCGTTACAAAAGTAGTGGAAAATCAGTACATATCACGATTTTAAGAAATACATGGATACAGAGCATTTCGAATATAGCTCCAGCTGTAAATCCGGGATCCTGTGAAAATAATATATGCAAAAACCCAACTACTAGCTGCTCGTGTGGAAAATAGGGGCACCCAGAGTTTAGGTTAAAGCAATAAACTCTAGGTCAGTCATGTGACTGGTGTGAGAACTAAAACAGTTATTAATCTTTACTTTAAAATAAAGTAAATCTAGGGACCACGCCTTATAATACGGAATGGATTTCCTCCCAAGAATACCAGTGCATAAAATAAACAGCGCAATGCTTTTTGGAAAAATGAAGCAATCATAAGACTCAGGTCCCATCACACAATGCAACGCAAGCCGGAGGATGGAGTTTTAACTTATTATAGGCTAACATGCTTGATACATTTAAAACAAATCATTTGATACTATTGTAAGTATATAGTGTCAAAATCACTTCAAATATAAATGTATCAATCACAGATGGCATAGTATCCCAAGCTACTATGTCGCCATATAGGTTTACGACTAAAACTGAAAAGTCGCGTATTGGAAATTGGATTTCCGTCGTGAGTCGAGGCAAGGGATGTGCTCCTCGCAGGCATCGAGACACTCTAGCAAATACCTCAGGATATCCCGTAGTAGGCCCTTGGATCCTCCAAGGCCAGACCTCTCTTACGTTTGAGGATTGGAAATTCTTGAATACACGTTTCCCGGTCCTACAGGACTTATCCATTGGCTCCGTAGTAACCGATATATCCGAATTGCCTCGCTATCCGTCATCCACATAGGTAAAAATATATTAAATGTCTGGGCTCCATTCCATGACACCACCCATAGCTATAAGGAAACTTCATGCACTCCTTGGGTCCCTTATCCTGTTTTTGACTTATACCGAGGTGTTAGGCTCGCATATTAACGCTATACACTAAGCTATGCCCTTTAAAGCTGTTCTTTGATCATCAACCACAAGACTCTACTTTTCAACAGAAGTCTTGATCATTTGCATCTCAGCATGCAATACTGACAATTCACGCCATGCAACTGATGTCTATCGACATATAACCTCTGAGCTCGTACGTCTCAGAGAAGGGTATTAAGCAAGAGAATAAATTATCCACCACAAAACAGATATATATTTAATAGAGATCAATCAACACAGAATAAAATCCAATGTCAGACACACATCCATTTACTACTTCGTTCTCGGTCTGAACGAAACCAGAGGCACCTTATTCCTTGTCCCATTTGTCTAATACAGGAGAGAGGTCCTCGCATATCCGGTCGATCTCCAAGTACGTCTGGACGACCACCACTTATTACTTTGTCATGGGCGTATAGCCTAATCAAGACATCGATAATCATCCAAACGATGTGAAAACCTCTGGTCTTCAACCACCGTCTTCAGCGTCGACTTATCGTCGAATCAGTTATTCAGAATGGGTATAAACTCGGCCTTTCCGAATAATTCACGTATCTTATAATCAAGTGCTATAAAAACACAACATACGCCTCATTCCAATTCTGAATATTCTATTATTTAAATATTCATATCCCTTGGGAAAGGTTCCCATTAATTTTATCAAAGATAAATTCTTTAAATTAACTAGTCGGGATTATCGAGCCTTACCGAAGTAATCATTTGTTTAATTTCCTATCCCAACATATTCATCCCATAGAGCAAAATTGGTAATACTCCATATCTAACACCACGGTGTTATCGGTAAATTTAATTACCATTTCACGTTCAAATCTATTTAAAGATTTAACTATCGTTTGGAGCAAAACTGGTGATACACCATACCATTGATTTCTGCCGATATATAACCTCTAAGCTCGTTCGTCTTAGAGAAGGGTGTTAAGCAAGAGAATAAATTCTCCACCACCAAACAGATGTATATTTAGCAGAGATCAACTATACAGTTTCAAAGTACAATGTTAAACATTTAATCCTTTCTTTGACTGGGTTAAAGAACTAATGTCAATTTAAACACAGTTCACGGTAAACCCAAAATCACATTCCATTAATTATGGAATTTTCACGGGAAACAGATCAATATATAATCGATATCAATTTCCATATCCGACTAACAATATAAATGGAATAATGACAAAGCCTTTTAAATCCCATATATATTAATAGTCTTCCTCCACAGAAACCCACTTCGATTATTACCAAATCGAATTCCATTCAATTCCAATTTATTTTATTAAATTGGAAAACTTTACTTTGGAAAATTTCCATTAAATCTTGATAAAAAGATTTATAAATTCCAAATCACATTTCAATGTAAATCGGGTTAAAGAACGAATGTCGTTAAAAACACAGTTCACAATAAACCTGATTCACATTCTATTTTATTCCAGCTACTAAATATAACTGGAAACTCTAATAATCTTAATTAAAAGATTTATCCTTCTGACACAGGTTTGAGAACAGTGTTATTTAAGACACCACTCACGGCAAACCCAAAATCCAATTCTTTTATTCAATTCCAATTAAATATTAATTAATTGGAGGACTTCACTAAATCTTAATTAAAAGATTATTCTTTTCTCAACTGGGTTTAAGAACAATGTTAATAAGGACACCATTCACGACAAACCCAAAATCCCATTTGATATTAAATACAAGGCTCTAAATAGAAATTATATCGGTTTATATCAATTATCGAATTCTGTAACCAAAAAATATCGTATTGGAAATAGTGATATAAATATGTTTTTCAAATTTACATAACAATACCTGTATAATCACGAAATCCAATATCGAAATATTCCAAAGATTATTTCTGTTCCAAATCCATTCCAATTTGTTCGTAGGAAATTTCTGGTTATTTTAAAACCATTCAAAAATCCAATTATTTTATTTAAAAATTATTGGATTTCAAATCTAGTTAATAACTAGTTCATTTTGATAAAAATTTATTTTTATCTTTACAAACATGGAAATTTTCATCCTAATTCACTCCAAATCATTTATTATGATTTTACACAGATAATTAATATTTTTAATAATTTTATTAAGGCCATTTCAGTCGATTTCCATAAACGGTCATCGAACTGCACTTACAACGACCTTTTCCAAATTTGATTTGGACATAATTCCAAATCCAACTGTTAGATTTCAAATCTCTTTCATTTGTTGGAAAGCTCTTTTCGATACTAACCCGGCTGTTCCAGTTTTAGGAGAATCCGTGTAACAACCCGAAAATCTGGGCCAGTTTAAAAATTTTATTTTGGCAATTTTAGCGAATTTTGATTATTTAAAATGAATTATTTTAAATAATATAGACGAGAAATTTATTTTGAAGAGAATTCAAACGTACATATTTATACGCGTCGTCGTTAGAATATAAATATTTATATATAATTATAAATAGAATTGAAAATGGCGCGGTAGTTCGATAATTCGATTTCAAACTTCAATTGGATGTACCGGGTGCAAAACAATCCGAATTTTAGTGAAACCAAAAACAATAGGATCTAATTGATAATATCTTTCCAACGAATCCGAAAAATCAAGATTTCATAGCGGGAATCAAAAGATATGTCCAGTTGAAAATTCTGAATAGTCGCTATGGAATTCAGGCCCTTAAAAATGGAGATTTTGCAAACGACCTCGGATTTCGACGAAACCACTTTTGTTGGATCCGGGATGTAAAGTTATTGCTAGGTTTCAAATTTCATAATTTTTCGAATCAATATGTGAGCGTGGCAAAGGAAAACGCGTTTGACCAGTTTCGGTTGATTTTAATCGACTGGAAATTGGTCATTTTTCTAACGGTCTCAGAATTCGACGAAACTAGTTTTGTTAGGACCGTATCGTCAATACGAAGCTAGAAAATATTTTTCGAGAATTTTTCTAGTTAGTACGTGACCCCGGTAAATTGAAATATACGTTCAAATTGAATATATATAGATTATACTTTAAATTCAATGGAAACTGATCGAAACAGTCGAATCAGCTTATGGTACATATCCCATTGTGTTCGGAATGGGGGTAATTAGCTATGGACGGCAGGCGGTGGGTCTCGTTTCGATTTCGAATAAAAAGTCAACTTTATATAGAAAATTAAATTAAATAAATAATTAAATAACCCTTTCTTTTCACTTAAGACCCCCCCTCATTCTCATTTCAGAATCGAACGAAATAAAAAAAACGCTCAACTTCGTCATCGCCCCCTCCACCCCCCCCCCCCCCCCCGCTGTAGACCACCGTGCTCCTCCTGGAGACCGCCGCCGGAGCGAAACCCACCTCCTGCTCCTCCGCCTATTCTTCTCCCCCTCTCCTCTGCTAGAAATCCGAACCCCTCTAGAGCCCTCAGCCCTAAATCCCCAAACGCGCGCCCACGTGGACCTCCGTTCGAACTCAGCCCCTCCCCTCGACCACCCTCCTCCCTGCCGACTCCTCTCTCGTGCTCCCTCCTCTTCCCAATTGAAAACCCCGCAGCCCCTCTCCGCTTCATCAAAATCCGAGATAAAGGTGTGCCTTTTATTTACATTCATTTTTATTTTATTTCCAAAGTATTATATTATATAAAAAAAATGATGATTTTTCTTGCATAAACATTCAATTTTCATGAAGATAAGGATTATAAGTTTGCAAATAGAAAAGACCGGATTTTTCAATTAGAAAGGTGAAATCTTCATATAGAAGTAGCGATAAAAATTCAATTTTTACATTATAAGAAGTAGCATTATAAAGATGGGATCTTTTATATGTATAGAACTTCAAAAAGATTTGATTTTTAAAATATAGTGATGTAACGACTATAAAAATTCGATTTTTATATATTGAATAGCATAGTAAAAAAATTCGATTTTTATATATTGAACATCGAAGTAAAAATGTGATTTTTATATATTGAACATCGAAGTAAAAATGTGATTTTTATATATTGAACATCGAAGTAAAAATGTGTTTTTTATATATTGAACATCGAAGTAAAAATGTGATTTTTATATATTGAACATCGAAGTGAAAATGTGATTTTTATATATTGAACATCGAAGTAAAAATGTGATTTTTATATATTGAACATCGAAGTAAAAATGTGATTTTTATATATTGAATAGCATAGTAAAAATTCGATTTTTATATATTGAATAGCGAAGTAAAAATTCGATTTTTATATAATGAATAACAAAGTAAAAATTCAATTTTTATATATTGAATAGCATAGTAAAAATTCGATTTTTATATATTGAATAGCATAGTAAAAATTCGATCTTTATATATTGAATAGCATAGTAAAAATTCGATTTTTATATATGTAGTGGCTACGGGCGAAAGAAAGTGATAAGAGGCGAGAACAGTGAAGATTTCCTGCATTAGAAGTGCCGTTGAGTTAGGATAGCTATCGGTGAGAATTTCTCACCTTTCAATTTCTTTTTCTAGTTATATATATATATATATATATATATATATATATATATATACTAGGATGCAGACGGTGCTTAGTAGCACACGACACAATCGTCCACAGACCATGGACTTGTTTGTTTGGTTGCATAGATTAGTTAGATGATTTGATTTGAAATTGAATTGTTTGGTGAAATAAATTGATTTGATTGATGTGTGAATGGCGTGGGCCTTCACTAGACCGGGGATAAGGCTAGGCCTCGTCCCGTTTCTAGTATCGTGCCGTTATGCCGCCGAAATTTTCTAAAATATGTTAGAAAAATAAAAATATCATTTTTATTGTGTAAATGAAATGAATAGAAATTCATATGTTAAAATAAAATGTTTTATCGTTAAAAATATAATTTTTAACATGAATATGAATATAGTGAATGTGAATAAATAAAATATTCATTCACAAACCGGACGGTTTGTTTATGTACACCTATTTGAAGGACATTGATTGGGACGATAAATTTTACACATCGCCCAACTGCACAAATAAAATATGTGTTTGATTGCTTGAAACCCCACACGGGTATTGGGATGATATTTGACGTACACTAATCCCGATTGTTTAGTTGTATGTCGATCGATTGATTGACAGACTGTTATAAGCGTTGAATATTTATATTTGATGCTTATACAGTGTAGAATGCACTTTGGATGATGGTTGATTATTCATCGTTGTTGATATGTACATATGTTGTAGAAAATCCATATAATTAACATTATATGGTAATTGATTGGGCCTCATTCCAATTTAGAAAAGAAAGAATATTATAAAATAAAGGTTCATGTGTTGACTGTACTCATCCGTTGAGATTAGTCATGTGTTGAACGAAATATTTTAATAATAAAATTTACATCTTCATCAATATAAAATAAAGGTTCATGTGTTGACTGTACTCATCCATTGAGATTAGTCATGTGTTGAACGAGATATTTGAAATAGAAATATTTGAAATAGAATATTTGAAATAGAATATTCGAAAATAGAAATATATGAAGCTGTATTGATTAGATTGACGCCATTTTGACGTGAACGATATTTATATCGATTTTATTCGAAACGAATTCGAATTGAATTGAATAGAAAACGAATTCGAATTAAATTGAATAGAAAACGAATTCGAAATGAATTGAATATAAAATGAATTCGAATTGAATTGGATTGAATAGAAAACGAATTCGAATTGAAT